>CM035134.1:131134799-132358549 GCA_020205605.1 Panax ginseng | reverse complement strand
CATGTATGTGGTACTTCGCATATACAAGTTATTCCAACAGAATAATAAGGAATGGAATAATAGAAGTTCTCTTCATGAATACGAAAGAAATAATACCCCTTACCTTAGAAGAAACTGGATACAGGAGTAGTGAAGTAGCAGAATACTTTTCTTCTTTCTCTCTATAGTTTCTCTTTCTAGAGTTTCAATGAATTCGTAAGAAATAATGAAGGAATGAGCTTCTATTTATAGGAGAATGGAATTGAATAGTAACTAATTCATGAGCGGTCCAAATTGATTTACTTTTAAAGCAGACGATCCATATTGATTTACTATGTAAAATTTAATAAAATATTCTAATAAAACAAAATCTATTAAATAAAATATAATATATTCTATTTATAATCTAATAAAACAAATAACTTTATAAAAGTATTCTATTTTATATAAAAACATGCAAACACTATGCGAGCCTTATGCAAAACACTACGCATAATAAAATATATTATATTCTAATTATTGTCTAATAAAACAAATAACTTTATAAAAGTATTACATTTTATATAAAAAGATTTTACTATGCAAAATACTATGCATAATAAAATATATTATATTCTAATCTAATAAAACAAATAACTTTATAAAAGTATTACATTTTATATAAAAAGCTTTACATTTTATTACATTAATAATACTAATAAAACAAAATTTATATATATATATATATATATATAAACTTCCGTGACTTCATAAAAAGACACCTCAATATATTTAACAACATTTATCATCATTATTATAATTCACAATATTAATCAAATTGTGTCGTTCCTGTGAAGAGGGGCTTCCCAATAAGGATTTCTCTCTATTGTCGCGCAATTAGGTGACCAAACCTCTCCTTGGGAAAACTTCTAGACATCGTTAATATTGCAAATAATAATATTAATAACTTCGTCGTCTCAATTATTGATTTAATAATATATACAAAATATCGACAATAATTGAATCAAATAACGTGAGATACTATGCAGAAATTACTGTAGCAATAATTGAACAAAATTGAGTGACTTCTCACGTAAGCATCAATAATCAATACCGTGTGCTACTATGCAACCACACGTATTACTGTACTTTTACTACCGAGTAGTTCAACAGTTTTAACGGTAAAACTTCCGCCGTTATTTTTATAAAATATTTTTGTCGTTTTCTTAATCCGACAATAATTTCGTTGTGGGGTCCACCAATGATTGTACCGTCGTACGGATATTCCCCAAAAAAAGAATATTCTCCGACCAATCGAATATTATATAACAACTTGCATACTTTGCAAAATTAATAAATACTACCCACAACTATAACATTATCTCAAATACACACCATAATTTTTAAAAAATATTTCGAGAAAATTAAATCTTTATTCATAAAATTTGGGGTTTTACATTTAAGAACATAAATCAAACCCGTGAAAAGACTTGAATTTGAGTGCCATTATTAATTTTTCTTTTTGTGTCAATTCCAAAAATCATAATTTTTTTTTGAAGGAATTCATTCCTTTACATGAGTAGTTTTCTAGCGAAGGAACAATGAAGGAAAAAAATATAGTGACAATATAGTTATTAGCGAAAGAAACATCTTTCATAATTTATATTTTTTCCACGCAAAATTGAGGTGGTAGAATGATATTTTGCGCCAATTTATGATGAAAATTTGCGAGAAAAAATAATAATTAATGAAGGAATTATTGCTCACTATATGTTATTGTTCAGAGGTTTTTTGCGAGAGATAAAATTAGTCATTGTTTTATTCTAAATAATTTTTAAAAAATTAATTATAATAAATATAAATTGTATTATTTATAAATATATTATTTTTTTATAATAATAAATTTATTTTTAATAACATTTTTAAGTAATTTATAATATTAATTATTTCTTTTAATAAACTATAAAATAAATAATTTTACACTAACCTGAACTTTAAAATTTCTTAGAGTGATCCCGACAAAAAGAAAGAGAAAAAATAAATAAATAATGGCGTTCCTTTGTGTAACAGAGATCAGAAATGTGAATATCCGTAAAGCTATCCTCCTCCCTCTAGCTTCGATACATTCATCTCTCTGTCGTCCCTCCTCAATCCATCTCTCTCTGCTCCGGTGACAAACTCCATTCATCTTGTTCACAAACTCCATCTCTCTGTTCACTCAAAGTGGAACCCTAAAAATTAAGTCTTTTCCCCGCTCAAATTGGAACCCTAGAAAGCAATTAAGCAAATTGAAATCTTTTGAGCAGGTAATTTCAGTCTTGGGTTTTCCATTTATATTAATATTTCTATCCTCTAGCCCTAATCTTGGTCTGATTGCCACTATATTTCCCTTATTTTTCTCCTCCCTCTAACAAACACTAAATTTCGAAAAAGAAGCTTGGTGGTTTGTTGTGGCTGCTTTGTATTCGAATTTCTCCTCCTCCATTGTTGATCCTAAATTAAAGGTTAGCTTCTAACGTTATATGTTTACTATTAAGAAACTCAGTCTTATTGGTACGTAATTGTGGGTATTTCATTGTACATGTTGTTTGATAATAATTAGGGAAATACACAATGTGTTTGATAAATCGTCTACTTGAACTAGATAAATATCATTTATATTTACTTTTGTGCATACACTACATGGTCACTTCTTGAAATTGATCAAACTTATCTTTAGTATTCAATCTTAATGGTGTTAACAATGAAAGCTTTATTGTTAATGTGATATTCAGAGCCCTTAACTTATGAACAGAGATCTTAATCACACAAACCAGTATATTGTGGGGCTTGCTCTTTGTGCTTTAGGGAACATTTGTTCTGTAGAAATGGCTCGTGATCTTGTGCCTGAAGTTGAAAGATTACTGCAATTTTGAGATCCATATATCTGGAAGAAAGTGAGTTTTTCATAATACAGTCCTATTATGACCACTGGCCAAAGATTGTCTCATTTTGTTTGATGTGTTGCCCTATTTTTTAAATACTTTTTTAAGGGGAAAATGCAGTATATCATTTATGGTTTAGGGGTTCTTGAAACCTTTGGTTTAAAAAACCTTCAAATGACCATAGGTGGTGACTTGCAAAAACCCCTAAACCACAGTAGTTAAATTGCATTTTCCATATTTCCAAACTATATTTTTCTTGTATTATTTATTATTTAAGGAGTTAAGAACAACAATTACGAAATTTTAGTGGAAGAATATAATTTTGTGGTATTAGTTTGAAGATTTAGCTATCTGACAAGATTAGTTTATAACTTAGATCTAGATTTCTTTTAAAACACTACAAAGAGGACTGAAGATATATAATTAGGCATGCAATCTACCTGCTGCTGGCATCCTTGTTACTTAGGAACCTCAGTGAATTTTAGAAGAGGGTTTATAACCTCCAATTATCTTGGGAAAGATCATGTTTGACCATCATTTTTATATCTGTTTTTTAATAATAATATTCTCATGGTGTATTGCTTTTGGAGGCGCTGTTATGACTATATTAAATGATTTTTACTTTTCTTGTCCTATAGAATGTTTTAGCCGTATTTTTTTGCCACAACTAACTCCACTTGTCGTGGAATTCCCAACTAAATTGTAGCGTTGAACCCTATATGTACATACACATTTTAAGTTCTATCCAGTGCCTAATATTTCTTTTGGTTCCTGTTTGCTCTTGACGTTTTTAAAGCATTGTTACTCGTATATAGATACACTCACACATATTTATTTATAGCTTTGCATGACTCAAGTTTGTTTTCTTATAAAGATTGTGCTTTCTATAAGGATTATAAAGAAAGTCCACGACTGGAGAAAACTTTATAAACTCTGTCACGCTTTGCTCAAAGAAAAGCACCATGGTGTTCTATTAAGCGGAATCCAACTTTATGCAGATCTATGTAAAGTTTAATACGGAGGCCCTTGAATATTTCACGAAGGTATGTTTGCACTAGTATGCTCAATATTTGCTTTTGAGACATAGTTGGTTGTACGCAAATCTTCAATTCAATTATTGACCACCATTGAAAAACTGCAATTGCTAATTAAGCTTTGGGACACCTCAATTAATTGAAATGGCCATTTAGTGGCCTAGGCGCTCATTTTCCTTGCCTTGAACGTTGAAATTTAACTCCAATTCCAAGGACTACAGGTGGTTCATCAATGTGGACTAGTGTTATATAATTTTGCATATCAACAAATAAATAATCATATGTTTGGTGATTTGGTCATTTAAAATCTTTTCTCGGTAAAGAGCGTTGATTTAATCTCGCCACAACCTCCTGTTGAAAAATAGGATCCTATCTGACCATGCAAATGAAAGACAAAGCGAATCATTATTTTGCCTTTTACTAAAATATGATTCCCATTTTAGGATTATGTAGATAATGTGTACAAAAGGTAAGGGCTAAGATTTCTTTTTAAACAAGTAAGGGCTTTCCCATTTTCAAAAATACAGACCGAGGTCTAATTTTTTTCTTCTGAATACTACACAATGTTTTCCTGAGGTCAGAGTAGTCTATCAACTGAGCAAAGCATGATTGAATTTACTAACCAAAGTGTTTTAATGGTCATAAACATGGTTACCTATCTTAGTCTCTTAGATAAGAAATTTGGTTGTCTGCAGCTTTGGAACTTGTAATTAATTTGTTAAATTGTCACTAGTGAATATAGTAAAGAGGAACTGGGAATTCTGCAACGTAAAGCAATCATTTGCATTCAGAGCAAGGTTACAAGATTAATTCAAAGAAGAGTTTGTTTATAGAGTTGTTATTATATGATATTGTTGGAAACTTGGAATTTAATCCTACAATTTTGCGGACAGATCTGTTAACTATATGATCTTGTTTAAATTTATAATACTGACACATAATTGTATAGTGCTTTTCGATGTGAATTTCATATTCTTCATTTTTCTCTTCTCTCGTGGTTCTAGAAATGTATAGAGGGTTTGGTTAAAGCTCTGAAGGATGTTGTGAACAGTCCATATACACCCGAGTATGATATTTCTGGGATAGCAAACCCTTTTCTCCACATAAGGTTACTTAGGCTTTTGTGTCTTGGGCCATGGAGATGATAATGCTAGTGATTTTATGAATGACATTCTTGCTCAGGTCCGCTTCTGTTTCCTATCATCTATGATTGTGTAGATCTTGGGTTGAACTTGATTTAATTCATGCTTGGTTTTAACCTTAATAAATCAGTACTTAAAAAATGATAGTTTAATCTTTTAATAATTAATATTTTAAAAATCATACTTAAAATTGATAATGTATTTTGTACACTGTTTTTCATGCCACATCTTCTTCTAGGTGGCGACAAAAACCGAGTCAAACAAAAATGCAGGGAATTCTATTTTATATGAGTGTGTTGAAACTATCATGAGCATTGAAGATAAT
The DNA here is from genome assembly GCA_020205605.1 of Panax ginseng. Taxonomy (NCBI): domain Eukaryota; kingdom Viridiplantae; phylum Streptophyta; class Magnoliopsida; order Apiales; family Araliaceae; genus Panax; species Panax ginseng. The sequence continues at coordinate 132,353,166 of CM035134.1, read as the reverse complement.
AGTGGCTTACGTGTGCTTGCTATCAATATTTTGGGAAGATTTCTGTCGAACCACGACAATAATATCAGGTCAAATTTTTTGTTTGTTTGTAGTTTTCATATATCTGGTCTTTTTAAAAAATAAATAAATTATATCTACTTTGCTAATTCAATTGATCTTTGAGAATAACATTCTAGATTAATTGAAAAGTTACAATATGTATGAATGTAGAATGACTGCTTGTAAAGATGGGGTTTTGAATGATTTTATCTATATAAAAAGAATGATGGGTTTGAATGTTCTTGTCTCCATATCCAGTTGCTGAATGGCTTACTTCTATTATGATGCACTCATGTTTAGGTACGACGCTTTTGGCAAAATATTGTATCTTGACTATGTAGTTGCAAAATATTTTGAGCCAGACAAGAATAGCTTACATAAGACTAACTTTTGACCAAATTATAGGTGGCATGAATGCACTAAGCACGGGTGATACCTGGAGGAGTAAGGAGAAGTGCTAAGCATTCACTAATAGGCTTCGATGATTAACTTGAACCCTATCATGACTAGTAACTAATATATATGTATTTTTTGTTGATAAGTTATGACATCATGCAATTAAGCAGGAAAAGCGATTATCATAATTAGCAATTTCCTTTCCAAAGCAGAATCATCAAGTATGTTTCTGACTTTCGCTACACGCACAAACATATTTATCAAGTTGTACTGTCATCATTATAATCCTGTAAAATGTCTGTTCACTTGTAGCATTATTTATGAGCACCAATTATTATCTTGATCCGTGTGTCAATGTATACCCACCAGAACGAGGTTCACGAAGCACATGCTTGTCTTCTTCAGGATATTTGATTTAGATATTAATTTGGTAGTCAATAAAAAGGGTATTACCTTCTTCCATGTCCCTTGATTAATAAGAAAATAACACAACATTATTGTCTTTGTGTATTGATTTTGGCACTAAGTGCCTCTGGTGGCCTATTTGCTTCATTTTCCTGACTTGTTATTATTTTTTAAATATGTGCAGAAGACTGCTTCTACGACCTGCCTTACAATGCTGGGTATCAAATTTTTGTGCTACGTTTACGGAAGACAATGGACAAAATTATGAAGTGTACTCTCTCTATATATGTAGATATATACTTTGATTGAAGAACTGTGGTAGCTTTAGATGGTTAATTGTAAAGATAACGAATGATTATGTAGTGGATGATTTTATTAAGTTAATAATATTTTAGTTTTTTATATTTTTGCCATTATTTGCTATGGAGACATTGAGCCAGCCAGGTACACAAAAAGAATGTCAAATTTTGATTCGGCAACAATATAATTCGTTACCAAAGCATTGAACAAGTTTTAATATAACAACAATTTTTTATACATTTAACAACAAATTTTTTTTGCTAATGGCATTAAAAATATAATATTTGGCAATGAAAAGTTAACCTAATAACAACGGAGAGGATATTGTTGTTAATACTAAATTGAAAGGCAACATTTTTTTATCGTTGCAAATCATATCAACTTTCGTTGCACATATAAAGAAATGACAACATATAATGTCGTTGCTAATCGACGACTTTCATTGCTATTGAAAAATAATTAGCTACAAACATTTTCATTGGTGATTCAGCATAATATTGTTTCCAAATAATATAATCAGCAACGAAAATCATTGCTAAAAAGTTTATATTTCGCAACGAAAGCAAGCTTAGGCAACAATTTCCATAATTTACTGCAACGAAAAATGTCATTGCAAAATGGTGTCAATTGCAACGAAAATGTATGGTCGTTGCAAAAAAAAGAGTTCATTTCGTTGCCAATTAGCAGGCTTTTGCAACGAAATGGGGTTTTTAGCAACGAAATTTTAGTTATTCTGCAACAATACATTTGTTGCTAAAGGATCGATGTCTCTGTGCGAAAGCCAAATTTCGTTGCAAAATGTATTACTTTTCGTAACGAAAAAAAAAACGTTCGTTGCGGAACAATTAGCAGCGCTCATTTCGCAACGAAAGATGCAACGACAGTAAAGTCGTTGCCAAAACCCTTTCACAATGAAATTTGGCACCTTTAGCAATGAAAATCGGTTGTTGTTGAAGCCCCATTTTTTTGTAGTGTTGTTAGTGTAAGCACGACAAAGCAACTTGTCAAAACAAATATACCGAAAAGTCCATTTTTGGAAGAAAATTTTTAAGCACGAGGTGTCAAGCACGTCAATTTTTGGACGAAAAATTATTTGACCTAATTTGTTAAACAGAGTATATATTAACACATAACACTTTCAGAACGGAAAGATTTTATTAATATAACAGAATTTACATATCCGAGTCTTATTAGGGTTTTGGGGTTTTAAATTCACTCCCACTAATAAGAATTTCGCCCTCGAAATTACAGTACATGTTAAGTAAACAGTTGTGGATAGTTCTCTCACATTTTATCTTTGAGCTCCCATGTAGCCTCTTCAATGTTCTGATTCCTCCAGATCACTTTGACTGATGCTATCACTTTATTCCTTAGGACTTGCTCTTTACGATCGACGATCTGCACAGGTTCTTCTACATAAAAAAGATATTCTTTGATTTGGATTGGCTCATAATTTATAACGTGTTTGTAATCAGGTTTGTATGGTCGTAATACGGACACATGAAACACATTATGAATATGGTTTAACTCAGGAGGTAGTGCTATTTCATAAGCAACTTCACCTATTCTCCTCAAAATTTCAAAAGGTCCAATGAATCTCGGACTCAATTTTTCTTTCTTGCCAAAATGTATCTTGCCCTTCCAAGGGGACACTTTCAAGAATACGTGGCTTCCTACGCTAAAATTTTATTGTTGACGATGTGGATCAACATATTTCCTCTATCGATCTTGAGATGCTTGTAATCGTTCACGTATAATTCTGATGGTTTCAGTAGTTTGTTGGATTATCTCAGGTCCTAACATTTATCTTTCCCCGAACTCATCCCAACACAAAGGTGTTCTACATTTCCTCCCATATAAGGCTTCATAAGGTGTCATACCTATACTAGCATGATAACTATTGTTGTAGGCAAATTCCACCAAAGGTAATTAATCTTCCCAACTTCCTTTGAAGTTAATGACACATGTTCTCAATATATCCTCTAATGTTTGAATGGTTCTGTCACTTTGCCCATCAGTGTGAGGGTGATAAGATGTACTCAATCATAATTATGTTCTTAAGTGTTTTTGAAGGCTCTTCCAAAAATTTGAGGTAAAGCGGATCTCGATCTGATACTATAGAAACAAGTAATCCATGCCTAGAGATGATTTCATTAATGTATAGCTCGACAAGTTGGTCTAACTTATGAGTAACTTTAATAGGTAAAAAGTGAGCTAATTTGGTTAGACGGACGACTATTACCCAAATGGCATTGTGGCCATTCTGTGTAGTTGGAAGGCCTACCACAAAGTCCATGGTTATATGTTCCCACTTCCACTCAGGAATTGGTAAGGGTTGAAGTAAACCACTCGGCTTTTGATGTTCAGCCTTAACCCTTTGACACGTGAGACATCTGCTTACACATTCAACTATTTCTCTTTTCATATTCAACCACCAAAAGTGTCGACTTAAGTCCTTGTACATTTTAGTACTGCCTGGACGTATAGTAAATTTAGAATTATAGCTTCATTTAAGATTTCATCTTTTAAGGCTTGATTTAACGGAACCCAAATTCTATCTTCATATCTTATTATTCCATCCTTGTCTATTCTGAATTTGTTATTCTTAATATGAGTTATATTAGACTTACATTTCTGACATTCATCATCTTTCTCCTGCATCTCTTTGATTTTAACAAGTAGAGACGAAACTCCCTCTAGAATGAATAACTTTTGGGTAGAGGTAGTTGGACATCCCACCTCAATTTCTAATTTTTTAAAATCTTTTATTAACCTATCATTGGTGGTTATTGCGTTCAACTTTTCTTGATTCTTTCTATTTAGCGCATCAGCTACGACATTGGCTTTATCGGGATGATATAAGATTTCACAATCAAAATTCTTTATCAGTTCTAACCATCTCCTCTGCCTTAAGTTTAACTCTTTTTGTGTAAAAATATATTTCAGACTTTTGTGATTTGTATATATCTCGTACTTCTCCCCATACAAGTAATGCCTCCAAATTTTCAGAGCAAAAACTACAGCGGCTAACTCTAGGTCATGAGTAGGATGCCTCTTCTCATAATCTTTGAGTTATCGTGATGCATAAGCGATCACTTTCCCATGTTGTATCAACACACAACCTAAACCTCTGTGTGTCGAATCACTAAATACTACAAGGCCTCATATATCATCTGGTAAGGACACCACTGGAGCCATGCTCAGTCGCTTCTTCAACTCTCGGAAGCTCTCTTCACATTTATCTGTCCAGACGTATTTCATCGTCTTTCGAGTTAAATTGGTTAATGGGGTTGCTATTTTTGAAAAATCTTTTATGAACCGTCGATAATAGCCCGCTAAACCGATAAAGCTTCTTACTTCTGTTGGAGTTTTTGGTTGTTCCCAATTCACAACTATTTTGATCTTAGTTGGATCTACTGATATTCTATTTTTGTTAATTACATGACCTAAAAATTGAACTCTCTTTAACCAGAATTCACACTTGGAAAACTTTGCATAAAGTTGTTCCTTTTGTAATATTTCCAAAATGACTCTTGAGTGTTCAACATGCTCTTCCCGTGTTTTTGAGTATACCAAAATATCGTCAATAAACACTACAACAAATTTGTCTAAGCATGGTTAGACACTCGATTCATCAATAAACACTCGATTCATCAAGTCCATAAATGTTGCCAGTGCATTTGTCAACCCAAAAGACATTACAAGAAACTCATAATGTCCATAACATGTCCTAAATGCTGTCTTTGGCACATCTTCTTTTCTTACCTTTCACTGATGATAACCTGTCCTAAGGTCAATCTTTGAAAAGTGTTCGGCCTCCTTTAATTGGTCAAACAAATCATCAATTCTTGGTAAAGGATATTTATTCTTAATGGTTAATTTATTTAATTCTCTATAGTCTATACATAACCTCATGGTTCCATCCTTCTTTTTTACAAACAATACTGGTGCTCCCCAAGGTGAAACGCTAGGTTATATGTACATTTTATCTAAGAGTTCCAGTAGTTGTACTAGTAACTCTTTCAGTTCTATAGGTGTCATTCTATATGGTGCCTTAGAAACTGGTGCCGTTCCCGGTGTAAGATCAATGACAAACTCAATTTCCCTATCTGGAGGTAAACCTAGTAAGTTGTAAGACCCCAACTTTTTTTGAATAAAGAATAATTTTTCTCGAAATATATTTTTGAATATTATGGTGTGTATATGATATAATGTTATAGTTGTGGGTAATATTTGGAAAAATTTTGCAAAGTAAGCAAGTTGATATAAAATATTAGATTTCGCTATGGTCGATTAATATTCGATTGGTCGGGGAATATTAAATACGACGACACAATCATTGGTGGACCCCATAACGGAAGTATTGTCATAGTTAGAAAATGACAAAAATATCTTTTTATAAAAATAACAGCGGAAGTTTTACCATTAAACCGTTGAACTACCGGTGATAAAGAAATCGATGAATACGTGGTAATTTTGCATAGTAGCTTTACGGTATTGATTATTGATGCTTACGTGAGAAGTCACTCGGTTATACTCAATTATTACTAAGAATTGTTGCATAGTATCTCACGTTATTTGATTCAATTATTATCACATTATCATCTGCATAATATTTTATATTATTAAATCAATAATTGAGACAACAAAGTTATTCATATTATTATTTGCAATATTGACAATGTCTAGAAAGTTCTGTCGATGAGAGGTTTAGTCACCTAATTGCGCGCCAATAGGGAGAAATCCTTATTGAAAAGCCCCCTCTTTCTTGGGAACGATCTGGTTGTTAAATATTGTAAGTTATAATATTAATGATGAATAATTGTTGTAGTATTAAGAATGTGTTTATTGAAGATAAGTGAATTACAAAAGTTAGAGGGGAATAATGCAAACTTGGAAAACTTTAGGGGTACTAAAATGTAATAAGTTAAATCAATCTTGACCATTGATGATGGTTTTAATAGTAAATCAATCTGGACCATTGATGGTGGTTTTAATAGTAAATCAATCTAGACCATTGATGGTGGTTTCAAAAGTAAATCAATCTGGACCGTCGGTGGTGGTTTTAAAAGTAAATCAATCTGGACTGTCGGTTGTAGTTTTAATAGTAATCAATATGGACCGTCCGTTTTAATAGTGAATCAATCTTGACCGTTCGTGAATTAGTTACTATTTAGTCCATTCTCCTATAAATAGAAGCTTAATTCTCCTTTCATTCTCACCAATTCACTGAGATTCACAAGAGAAACTATAAAGAGCAAGAAGAAGAGTATTCTGCTACTTCACTTTTGCAGTATCCAGCTTTCTACTAAGGTAAGGGGTATTATTTCTTTCGTATTCATAAGGAATACTATTTTTCGTATTCATCCTTTAGTATGTCGGAATAACCTGTCTACGCGGATTACGTACCGTATGACAGATGAAAATCCATTTACAGTTTTCGTATGTTAATTCTTTTCATATTCTTAAATATAAACTTACTATGGTAAGTATTGCTTCTAAAATCCTTGAAATTAGTGGAATATCCGTGAGTTTTACGCTTCATCTAATATCATTTTATTGGAATATTGATATGAACTTTCTTATTAAATATCAATATTTTCACCCGAAGTACTATTCACGAGTTACTATTCACTATAATATTATTCACTCGGGTATTCGGGGCACTTTTTATGCCGGGCTACTATTCATGGGTATTTGGGGCACTTTTCATGTCGGGGTACTATTCACAGGGTACTATTCACTCAAATAGTGTTCACTCGTGTATTTGGAGCACTTTTCATGTCTGGGTACTATTCTCGGGGTACTATTCCTAAAGTACTATTCACAGGGTACTATTCACCAAAAAATTTATTTCTTTTTTGTCCAAATTATTTTTGATACATGGATATTATTCTTGAATTTTACTCTACAAAGCAGTATTATGTTGAAAATTTGGATATTATTAAATTTTGGATAAATTAAATTATAAATCTTTAAAAATTTATCCTTTACTTTCTTTTAATCGAATTCTTATATCATTGTCATCATCCTCATACTTATATTGTGATGAAAGTCATCTTTAGCTTACGTGCATAGATGGACTGTTGATTGGTATGATTATGACCAGGGATAATTCGGTATAGTCATGACCATTGATGATTACACGAATAATTCTTGGCCCGCAGTGCAAGAATAATTCGTGGATGTGATACTAATGAATATCCTTGGCCCGTAGTGCAGGGATGATTCAATGATGCGATCTATTTATTAAGCTGAGTCCCAGCAATAAAGTTAATGATAAACTTTTTAAATCATAGAAGATAGTAAATATCATGCTCTACTTGACTCTTCTAATGGATTACTTGTTCCGCTGCAGTTAAACTTGTTGTCTATTATATTCTATCAGTTTAACATTGTTGAAGGCTAATAATAACTTATTCTTCATTATCTTAGTCATAATATTTCTTACTAGGCTAGTTGAGCTCACCCTTTTACTTCCATTGTTCTCTTCAGGAAATGAGAACATAGCCGGAACTAGTCGGGTGGCGGAATGGTGGCCCGAGATAGTGTTATAGTAGTCCTCACTATTCTATAAAATAGTGTGCCAATAAATGTAATGAGGACTCTATTTGAGTTTGGATATTGTCTAGATGACAATATTCGCGTAAAAACTCTCAGCTCATGTTGTATAATTAAGTTTGTATTTGTATTACGCACCATGTATTTGGCGACCCAAGATGGGTGATGTATACTATTTTGGGGGGCGTCACGATTAATATCAAAGCTTAGGGATATGATCCTGGTGAGATGTGAGACAAGAACTAGGAGGGGAGAGATGGGGAATTCCTTCGCTAGTATGACCTACCTAAGTTTATTTGGTATTTAATTGGTCGGTCAGAGTATAGGGATAATATGTGGCATGTCAATTAACCCTTGTTTTGTGGCAGTATTTAAAAATGGCATCTAAAAATGTCGAGATAAGCAATGAAGCACATGAGACCGTTGAGTCACCAACGATCAATACCCAGGATAATGTGCAATAGGAAGACAATAATCCTCAGGTAAACAACAACACCGATCAAATGATGAACGATGGGATGTTTAGAGGCTTCATGCAATTCATGCAACATCAGGCGAGAGCGGCTCCTATTCAAAATGCAGGTGGACACACTGGTAACTCACAGATGGTCACCGCTAAATAATTCAAGGAGTTGGGACCATCGGAGTTTTGGGGAGAGCCAAAACCACTTAAGGTGGAGACGTGGATAAAGCAGATCACCAAGATATTTGATGTATTGGGATGCTCCGAGGAGCAAAAGGTTCCTTTTGACACCTTCATGTTGAGAGGAGAAGCAGATTACTGGTGGGAATCAGTAAAATGTACTCAGCCTGCCGCACTCAAAATGTCTTGGTAGAAGTTCCAAGAGCTACTCAATGACAAGTACTTTCCCGAAAGTATTCGTCACATGAAGGAGGTGGAGTTTATCAAGTTGGAGCAAAATAATATGACCGTGTCGCAGTACGAGGCTAAGTTTGCTGAGTTGTCCCGGTTCGCATCCCATTTGGTTGATAATGAGGAGAGAATGACGTGAATGTTTCTACGAGGTTTGAGTCCCAAAATACGTTAATACCTCATTTCTCATAAACTGTGTTTGTATTCAGATGTTGTAAATATGGCTTAATTATTGGAGAGCGCGATAATGAGTCAACCCAACCAAGAGAGCGACCAACAAGTTGATAATACCGGTGGTAGCGATCATCGAGCGGTGACAACAAACGTGGAGGGAATCAACATGTAAGAAATGGTAACCACTCCGGTGGTATTCATGGCCAAGATAATAGAAGTGGAAATTTCAAGAAGAGGATATTCAATAAAGATGGAAAGACGTCAGTACCAACACCTATTGTTAAGGAAGGAGAATGACCACCGATCGTATATTACAAATGCGGAGAGGAGGGACACATCAGTCTAAACTGTACGCACCAGTCCAAAGCATGTTACAATTGTGGACGAGAAGGTCACCTAGCCCGATTTTGTCGTGCACCAAAGTCAAGTCCAGCTGGGATGGAGGCATCAAAGGCCGTCCCAGACAAGACAAAACCGGTAGTTCAAGGGAGAGCGTTTGTCGTAACCTCTTAAAAAGTGAGGAATCCAAACGAGGTGATCACGGGTAAGCTAATCATAAACTCTTGCGAAGCTTATACCTTATTTGATACCTGTTCTACCCATTCTTTTATTTCTCATACTTGCGCTCAACGTTTAAATTTAACTCCGGAGAAATTAGACTTTGATTTATCTGTTGAAACTCCGTTGGGAGAAACCTTCATAACATCCACTGTTTATAAGTCTTGTTTGGTTCAAATCGATAACCACACGTTACCTGTCGATCTTATTTCTTTAAAAATACTTGCATTCGATGTGATTTTAGGAATTGATTGGTTGACTACTCATCATGTTAAAATTTATTATTTTCGTAAGGTTGTTAGCTTTCATATTCCTAACCAACCTATTATACGAATTCAAGCAACCAAACCATTAAATTCAATCATTGTCATCTCAAGCCATAAAGCTATTCATTTATTGAAAAACGGATGTCAAGCTTTCTTAGCTCATGTCACAGATTTAAACAAAAATACGTCAGATTTGAATGATATTTCCATTGTTAATAAATTTCCTGACTTATTCCCTGAAGAACTTCCTGGCCTACCCCCAGAGCGTGAAATTGAATTTTGTATCGACCTTGAATCTGGTACAAAACCCATTTCCAAAGCCCCATATTGAATGGCTCCTGTTGAACTTCAGGAGTTAAAGACTCAACTGTAGGAATTATTAGACATCGGTTTCACTCGTCCTAGTACATCTCTTTGGGGTGCTCCTGTTCTCTTCGTAAAGAAGAAAGATGGAAGTATGCGACTTTGTATTGATTATCAAGAGTTGAATCATGTCACCATCAAAAATAGGTACCCGTTGCCATGCATTGATGACCTGTTTGACCAGTTGCAAGGTGCCAAATTCTTTTAAAGATTGATCTTCGTTCTGGATATCATCAGTTAAAGATTAAAACTGATGACATCCCAAAGACTGCTTTCAGAACTCGGTACGGGCATTATAAATTCCTAGTCATGTCTTTCGGATTGACTAATGCTCCAGCTGCCTTCATGAATATGATGAACCGAGTATTTAAGGAATATTTGGATCATTTTTTAGTCGTCTTTATTGATGACATCCTCATATATTCCAAAAGCCGTGAAGATCATGAGCAACACTTGAGGCTGATACTCCAAAAGCTTCGTGAAAACAAGCTTTATGCCAAGTTAAAGAAGTGCGAGTTTTAGCTTGAGGAAGTAGCATTCCTTGGGCACGTGATATCAAATCATGGAATATCTATTGACCCAGCAAAGATTGAAGTAATTCAAAGCTGTGAGCAACCCAAGTCAGTGACTGAAGTACGTAGCTTTCTCGGCTTAGCTAGTTATTATCGGAGATTCGTAGAAGGGTTTTCTCGAATCGCTACTCCATTAACTCAGCAGACTCAAAAAGATATAAAATTTGGTTAGAGCGAAGAATGTGAGAAGAGTTTTCAAGAACTCAAGAGGAGACTCATTTCAGCACCTGTTCTGACAATACTATCTGGTTCGGAGTGATTTGTCATCTACAGTGATGCTTCAGGCAAACGTTTAGGATGTGTTCTTATGCAACATGGGAAAGTCATAGCCTATTCCTCACAATAACTCAAAGAATATGAGAGAAATTATCCTACTCATGATCTAGAGTTGGCTGCTGTCGTTTTTGCGCTTAAGATTTGGAGGCATTACCTGTATGGAGAGAATGTGGAGATTTATACGGATCATAAAAGCCTTAAATATTTCTTCACTTAAAAGGAACTCAACATGCGGCAAAGATGATGGCTTGAGCTGTTGAAAGATTATGATCATACCATTCCATACCATCCTGGAAAATTGAACGTAGTAGCTGATGCATTGAGTAGAAGATCATATACGGGTACGAGTGCGATATTGTCAATGCAAAGGCCCATTTTGTATGACTTACAAAGGATGGAGATAGAGTTAAAGACTCCAGGGACCCATGTGATGATGGCAAATATACGAGTAGAATCGACTTTAATCGATAAAGTTAAAGCTGCTCAAGCTACAGACCTGGAGCTAATGCGTATGAAGAAGAAAGTGCAAGAAGGTTTTATTCTGGAAGCAAGAATCGATGAAGAAGGAATACTTCGAGTCAACTCCAAACTTTGTGTTCCTAACGATTCTGACTTGAAGTATAAAATTATGATGGAGGCGCATACCACACCATTTGCAATCCATCCTGGGAGTACCAAAATGTATCGTGATCTTTGACATACATTTTGGTAGAGCAATATGAAGAGAGAGATAGCGGGGTTTATCTCAAGGTGTCTAACTTGTCAACGAGTTAAGGCGGAGCATCAAGTGTTAAAAGGTCCATTGCAACCACTTGAAATTCCATAATGGAAGTGGGATCACATTACTATAGATTTCATTATTGGTCTTCCCAAGGTTTCTCAAGGCATAGATGCAATTTGGGTCATTGTTGATAGATTGACCAAGTCTGCTCATTTCTTACCGATTCGAGAAACTTATACACTTGAATGTCTTGCTCGTATGTACATAAATGAGATTGTAAGATTTCATGGTATGCCAGTATCCATAGTTTCTGATCGAGAACCAAGATTCACTTTAAGATTTTGGGTTAGTTTGCAAAAAGCTATGGGCACGGATTTACGATTTAGTTCGGTGTATCATCCTCAAACGGACGGACAATCAGAGAGGAATATTTAAACTCTTGAGGATTTATTAAAACTCTATGTCCTTGACTTCAAAGGAAGTTGGGACATGTTCTTACCATTGGTGGAGTTTTCCTACAACAATAGTTATCAAGCAAGTATTGGCATGGCTCCATTTGAGGCGTTGTATGGAAGAAAGTGTCGTTCTCCAATATGCTAGGATGAGGTAGGTGAAGAAACGTTGTTGGGACCGTAGTTGGTATGTATGACTACGGAAAAGATTCAAACGATCCGACAACGTATAAAAACCTCATAAGATCGACAAAAGAGTTATGTTGATCTTCATCGAAAGGACGTGGAATTCAATATTAGAGATCATGTGTTGTTACGTGTTGCTCCATGGAAAGGAGTTACGAGATTTGGAAAGAGAGGAAAGCTCAATCCTCGATTCATTGGCCCATTTGTAATCCTTGATTGAGTAGGAACTGTGTCCTATAGACTCGCTTTACCGCCAAGTATGTCTTGTGTTCATAACATTTTTCACATATCTATGTAACGTAAATATGTGAAAGACCCGAACCACATTATTGAATTAGAACCGAATGAGATAGCGAAAGATTTAACGTATGAAGAGGTAGCTGTTAAAATCTTGGATAAGAAGGATCATATTCTACGCTCCAAGGTTATACCTCAAGTCAAAGTTTTGTGGAGAAACTACGATGTGGAAGAAATGACCTGGAGTTAGAATCTGAAATGAAATCAAAGTATCCTCACTTCTTCGACATATCAGGTATGTACCCTAATTTCGAGGACGAAGTTTCATAAGAAGGGAAGGTTGTAAGACCCCAACTTTTTTTGAATAAAGAATATTTTTTCTCGAAATATATTTTTAAATATTATGGCGTGGATATGATATAATGTTATAGTTGTGGGTAATATTTGGAAAATTTTTCAAAGTAAGAAAGTTGATATAAAATATTCGTTGTGTTAGTTAATATTCGATTGGTCGGGGAATATTCGTACGACGGCACAATCATTGGTGGACCCCACAATGGAAGTATTATCGTAGTTAGAAAATGACAGAAATATCTTTTTATAAAAATAACAGCGGAAGTTTTACCGTTAAACTGTTGAACTACTCGGTGGTAAAAGTACAGTAATACGCATGGTTGCATAGTAGCACACGGTATTGATTATTGATGCTTACATGAGAAGTCACTCAGTTATACTCAATTATTGCTATAGTAATTGTTGCATAGTATCTCACGTTACTTGATTCAATTATTGTCACATTATCATCTGCATAATATTTTATATTATTAAATAAATAATTGAGACAACAAAGTTATTCATATTATTATTTACAATATTGACAATGTCTAGAAAGTTCTGTCGAGGAGAGGTTTAGTCACCTAATTGCGCGCCAATAGGGAGAAATCCTTATTGGAAAACCCCCTCTTTCTTGGGAACGATCTGTTTGTAAAATATTGTGAGTTATAATATTAATGATGAATAATTGTTGAAGTATTAAGAATGTGTTTATTGAAGATAAGTGAATTACAAAAGTTAGAGGGGAATAATGCAAACTTAGAAAACTTTAGGGGTACTAAAGTGTAATAAGTTAAATCAATCTTGACCATTGATGGTGGTTTTAATAGTAAATCAATCTAGACCATTGATGGTTGTTTTAATAGTAAATCAATCTGGACCATTGATGGTGGTTTCAAAAGTAAATCAATCTGGACCGTCGGTGGTGATTTTAAAAGTAAATCAATCTGGACCGTCGATGGTAGTTTTAAAAGTAAATCAATCTGGACCGTCGGTGGTGGTTTTAAAAGTAAATCAATCTGGACCGTCGGTTGTGGTTTTAATAGTAATCAATATGGACCGTTCGTTCTAATAGTGACTAAATCTATCAAAACTTAGACACTATAATCCTTGAAATTAGTGGAATACGTGACATTTAACATTTTATTTGAAAAATGAACATATCAATACAAACTTATTCACGAAGTTACTATTCACTATAAATTAAAACTAGGGTTTTTATACCTTTCTTTAACACAAAAAAAATCTTGTGAATTAAAACTAGGGTTTTTATACCTTTCTTTGAAAAATCTTGTTTCTGGGCTACTGATTTGTTATATGTATTAGTGGGGCTTGGTTTAGGAATGATATATCTAGATAATTTCGGAGGTGTGGGGCTTGAGAGAGTTAGTTTGAGTGTTGTGCAAAAATTGGCTAACAAATGACTTTCTCTCTCCTTCAATCTATAAATAGACATACAAGGTGCATGAATGGCTGATTAAAATGGCTGATGGCTGTCATTTAACATCACATGGGGTTGTTGGGTTTGGTCACCAACTTCCCCTAATTGTCAAAACCTATACTAGCCAAAATAATACAACTAGGGGCAAAATGGTCAATTGGTAAATCATTTTAATGGCATTCAAGTAATTTGCCAAACCCTTAGGGTTTGACCCTTAGGGTTTAATCTTAAAGTTTTAGCACAAAGTAATTTTTTTAAATTTAGCAACTAGGGTTTGTAAAATAAAATTTTAGTTTCTAAAATTTGTAATTAGAGTTTCGTTAATTAAGTTTCTAATTACGTTATACAGGAATATTAGGGTTTAATATCCCTAATTATAATTAACCTTGCAAATAAAGCAATTAGGGTTTAGGATTTTGATAATTAGGGTTACTAATACACAATTAGGGTTTCTAATAATTAACTTAGGGTTCTAATCATTAGGGTTTTAATTTACTAATTAGGTTTACCTTAATTAGCAATTAAAGTCTATCATACATGTTATTAATCACAGTAACATAATTTTTGACTGATCACAAATTCTAGTTTAGGTTTCAAAGTAGGGTTATAATTATTAGAAATTCAAATATAACTTAGGGTTTTAAATTTACAATTAGGGTTTCCTAATTAGCATATTGTTATGTAACACTTAACATAAATCATATAACACAATTATATAATAGTCTTAAATTTCCCATTTAAATTGAAAAATAGGATCAAACCAATTAATGCTAGGGTTTGGTCAATATACACCATAATTGACCAACCATCAATAGTACGTACATACAGTACATATTTATAGCACTGAAAAATTAAAATATTATAATATTATTACCATTTCTTGATCAAAACCCAGAATTAGGGTTTGGATTCCATATCTGATTTATCTGTCGTAATTAACCTTATTAATTAAGTTAAAATAATTAACTTAATAACCTGAACAAAATTCATATAATAAAATAATTATTATAATTATTCTAAAAATCATATCATATATTATTTTAATAAATAAATAAAAAAATTTATACCCAAAATTTATGATTTATTTATATAGAAAATATCAGGTTATTACATTCACCCTCCCTTATAAAGATTCCGTCCCCAGAATCACCATTTTAAAACCCATACATACCAAGGTACATAGCATACACAATCATTGCAAGTAGATCTCGATCAAATTTGATCGAATTGATCTTTAACTATTCACATAAAGCTTGTCTTTTTGATTAAACGGAAGTTTGATTTCTAGAAGAACTCAAATTCCTCCTTCAAAATTTATTTATAAAATAATTTATTATTTATAGGAAATCATATATAAGAAAATAAAAGTTATACAAAAAGTACCTGGAGTTCCATTGCCAGCTGCCACCGAATCTCGAATCATGTTGAAGACCGTGCAAGCAAAGAATCTTGTCACTTCTTTGGATGAAGTTGGTCCTGTGATTGCCAAAGTTCCGTCGCTTTTCCCCATGTTCACGCTTTCTGCCTCCGTTCTCCTTTTCGGACAGTCCTTCACCTTATGCTCCTTCGATCCACACAGAAAACACCCACTAATCGTTCTGGGATTGGGGCAGTTAGGAGAGATATGGCCCTCCTGCCCACACTTGAAACATGCAAATTTACCTTTCAGACATTCCCCCAAATGGTTCTTCCCACAATTCCCACATTACACACCACCCACTTCTTTTTCAGACCTTCTTGCTTTACCCGCACACCCCAAGTTTGTTCCCTTCCTCTTTTCACTCCTATTCCCCTTGTTTGTTTCCACCTTCTCTGCTCCCTCAACTTTACCCTTGTTCCTTCTTTCCTTGTTATAGAGGCTCATGGCCTCCTCCCTCCTCAAAGAATAATCGTTTTTCTCCATGAGAGTCTTTGCAAATGTGGGATCTGCAACACTCGCCACCTTGTTGTAGAGCTAGAGGTTTTAATCCCACTCAAACCTTCTCGCTTTTCTAGCCTCAGATCAACTTGATGATGGGGGCAAACCTAGCCAACTCATTAAATTTTGTGGCATATTCTGCAACAGTCATATTCTCCTGTTTTAATTCAAGAAATTTTACCTCCATCCTAGCTTGCATACTAGATGAAAAATAGTTTTCGAAAAACAAAGTTTTAAACCTATCCCAAGCAATTACACCTTCTCCTGCCCTCCCCGATTCGCTTCCCACCAAAAATTTGCCTCACCCTTCAACATATAGGTGGAAAAAGCGGTCTTTTGCCCCTCAGCTACCCTAGCTATTACAAATGCCTTTTCAATTTCTTTAACCCAAGTTTGGGCTTCTAAAGGGTCAGTTGTACCTCTAAATTCGGGCGGTCCTACAGCCTTGAAGTCCTTAAAGTTTGCCAAGTGGTTGTCCTGCTGGTTCCCTGCGGCTGGTATTCCTTGTTGCATGGCCTGAGCTACCATGTTTGCGAATTACTACATTGGATCTGGTTGTTGTCCCCCAACGTTATTGACAGATTCTTCTGCCCTTTGATTTCTAGTTTGACGTCTTGGCGGCATTATCTGATTAAATAAAAAAAATAATTTTACTTACATTCTAAACCTTATCACATAAGTTTAATATATTAAACTTGTTTCATAACTCAAACATATGTTCGTTTTCATTAATTCAAAGTAATTTACATAACATAGCATATATTGATATCCCTTTGTGACCACAAAAGTCAGGATTTACAGCTTTGACCAACACAAAAGTTGAGAATATTACATTACACAGTCATACTTTTCACACATATTATATTAAATAGACCTACACCACAAAACCTATACTACCTATTCACTACGCCTTTTTCTTGATCTTGGACAACCTTTTGCCTGATGACCTTCTATCCCACAAATAAAATAGACACACTGCTTTGGATTGGGACAATGAGGAGAAAAATGTCCCTCACGTCCGCAATTGTAGCAAACATTCTCCCCTTTCCTGCATACACCTTCATGTTTCTTATCATAGTTTGTACACTTTTCTATTCGGTTAAAGTTTCCATGGTTGTTATCAGGATTTCCTATATCACGATCTTTCATTTTTCTTTTTCCTTCTTGTTCAGACCTGCACCCGACTTGTTGCTTTTAGCTCCCATTTGGTCAATTTGGATTTTAAGCTTATCATGTTCTTCCATTGTTTCAATTAATGCTTTCCGTAATTGACTATTTAATAGTTTTTCTATTTCCCACAGTTGTTCCAAAGAGGAAACCTGGTCCCGCAGATTCTGCACTTTGGTTGATGCTTGATCAGCTCCAACTTCAGTGTCTGAATCACTATCGGTTAGTTCCACCATTTTTGGATCTGGTACGACATTTTCCACAATAACCACCTCATCGAGGTTGCTTTCACTTTGAGCCTCTATTTCAGGTATTGGCTTTGATATCGGCTCCTTCTTTACGATCTGAGGGTATCCTAATCCTTTTTCACCTGACATCTACACACATAAATTATCCTGATTAGCATATAGTATATACAAACAGCAAATAAGAGTTTTATATAAGTTATCTTTTATTATGTTTGACGATGAATTTATTTGATTCATCTCTTTTTAAACTCTATATGAGTTATTTATATTTTTAACGTTTCCCTCTATTCTAAGGTTATAGCCTAAGGTTTAACCCACCTAAGGTTTCTAACCCTATAGCTCTGATACCATGATGTGACGCCCCCAAATTCAGGTACTTGAAACCCGAACTCAGTGCTTCACGATACCATTTCTATGAGCGGAATAATACTAATAATAATAACAATAATATACATTATCAAATTTAATTTACATATTATCAGAGTTTAGTTCCCAAGTACGAAACCTTTAAACATTCGTTATATGATAATAATATTATATATCATCCTTAACCTAAAGTCAAACTATTACAATAAGATAGCATAAACTTTTATTCTGCGACCTTCCCTTTTCCCTTGTTCTTGGAAGATCCTTCAGGTTGTTCACACTTAGCTGAAAACATTTAAATTAAGCAAGGATGAGCATTTGAGTGCCCAACAAGTAATAGCAAATAATAACAATTAGCTGAAAGGATTAAATGTTTTCTTTGAACGATACTTCTACAACGAATCAACAGTTGTGAAGTAAGCTGAACCATTAATAAACAACATGTCATTTCGATTTCAAACTTTTGAAACTACGTATTGACTATATATGAGGATCAGTTGACAGACTATGAACATTGTTTTCTATTTTTGAAAAGGTTAAACAGAACTTCATCTGTAAACCGTCATAACTTACGAGCACGGGGGTGATCAACTCGTTATGCCCTGTATTGATCAATACTACATTGATAGAACGATATTATCGTTCATCCTTTGTTCCACCTTAGCGCATAAAAATTTCCCATAATTGGGATGTTCATAACAGTCTTGAATCCAAACCAAAACAATTCGGTTGGATAAGTTTTATCTTGTTCAACAACAACTTTAAATTTATGTCTAGCTGGATCAAATAGCTTAGACGACTTTTAATTGAACTTATACATATTTGACACCGATAAGTATGTATCAACACGTGATAAAATATAATGATTATCCAAGTGAGGATACTTGTATGACCATGTTTTTGAAATTAACGAACATAATATATATCTTGATCATCAATAACAGAATAAAGGAATTTGTACAACAATTATAATTTAATAAACTACTTATACATAATCATTGCATAAGTATATACAAAGGTTGGAATATTTGAACAATTGAAATGAACAGTTCAGATATTATCTTACGCATGTCCGTTGCATAAATAAATGCAAAGGATTAGATATTTGCCTTGTCTGCTGCTTACACAACTTAGATTTATCTTTTATATCAAGCCCTATCATTAAATAGATCATTCGTTTGATTAGAATAACATATCATATCATATTCAGATCGCTATTTGCAGTTAGCACATAACCTAAACACATTATCATGTAAGTTTAACAACCATTGAATCACAAATAAACATTCATCAAACCAATTTTTCTAAGTCCAGATCAATTTCTGAAATATGTCGGTATATTGACAACTTTATCGGGTATCTATCGAGTCTAAGACTCTATACAAAGAATTTATTATCCATTTAGATAACTTAAACACCAAATCGCTTCTATTTTTCATGGCCTTATAATAATTTTAAAATAATTATTACCATTTATCATAATTTTTAAAATATCAGAATCATTATTAAATGATTTAAATATTAAACAATTCTATTATCATTAATATTCAATTAATATTAAACTATTAATGAAACCATTGCCAAAATATTAAAGTTATTTATAATAACTAAAAATATTTTTAAAACATTTATATTACCTTTTAAATGATTTTTAAAACATTTAAAATTATTTTAAATAATTACCATTAATATTAAAATATTAATGTACTATTTATCTAAATATTAAAAGTCATTAATTATAACTTAAAATATTTTTAATTCATTTATATCCCTTTTAAATGATTTTTAAATTAATAAAACCATTTTTCAACTATTTATTTAATGTAATTATTAAATAAATTTAATATCATTAATATTAAATTATTAATGAAATTATCCTTTAAATATTAAAAGTTATATTTTATAACTTAAAATATCTTTAAACACTTTATTTTCATTTAAAATGATTTTTATAATATTAAAATCATTTTTAAACTAATTTATTTAATATAATTATTAAATAACTTTAATTATCATTAATATTAATTTATTAATGAAATTTATCACAAAATATTAAAAGTCATTAAAATAACTTAAAATATTTTCTTATATCATAATATAATTTTAAATGATTTTTCATGTATTAAAATCATTTTTAAATAATTTATTTAATATTATAATTAAATAAATTAAATACTTTTAATATTCAAAAATATTAAATATTTATGAAATATATTTAAAATAATTAAAATATAATTTTTGGACATTAAAATAATTTTTACTAATTTAATTTTTTATTTTAATAACTTAAAACTAATTTTCTATAATTATTTAATAAAAATCTAAATTTTATAATTAATCTGTCATTAAAGACCACCTATATAGCAACAGTAACTGGTCATATAGGTGTTCTTCATGAAACCCAGATCATCAAACCCAAGAATCGAAAGTGACCACGTTTGACCAAGATTCCAGATCAGATCGTGATGTTTAAGTGAATGTTTCTGGTCCGATCGTGTAGTATAAATGTAACACTACAAGATTCAACAAGAAACATGATCAAACAACATCACAATCAGAAGATATAAGCCTTCAAAGTGGCTGTCAGAGTTCTTCATTTCTGGGTTTGCCCAGAAATGAAGAACAGTTCAACCGCCCTACTTTGGGCTTCCACAACTTGCAAGATATGATATGTTTTAGTTATTTAAAAGATGCAGTGTGTAGACCACATGTAAAAGAGTAGACCGATCACAAAACATAACAATAACAACAAAAGAATAACCAGATCCATCTCGGTCAAACCATGTCAGAAATAAGCCTCAAAAATTTCTGGAAATTTCCCAGAAACCGAAAATATGACCGGATGGTCTACTTTGACCATCCACTACCTTCGATTCGTATACTTTTAAGGAGATTTTAAGGCATAATATTGAAGTTCATATACAAGACTATAATTTAGATGCAACCAACAAAAAAAAAAAATTAACAACCAGAAAGATCAAAAGGCGTAAAGCGTGTTGTCGAGCGATCCGGGCATGTTCTCGACTGCCCAGATTTCTTCCGGTCAATGCTCGGCCATCAACGTTATTTGACCATTAATAACTGTTATTCTAGACATCAAATAACCCTGATTCTTTTTGCAGATTAAAGACCACATTACAAGCTAACAATAACAACTTAAAACCAACTAAAACCATAATCGAGCAAGGATCTATGGTCACTGACATTCGTTGTCAGACCACAGATTCAACTTTTTCCAGATTTTGCAAATCTTCAAATCCGAGCTTCTAAATGTTATGGATCCAACATCTAGCAAACCAGATCATCATTAGACACTACTAACAACACATTTAACACAAAAAAACTAACATCAAACAACAGATTATGGACAGAATTAAAACTAGGGTTTTTATACCTTTCTTTGAAAAATCTTGTTTCTGGGCTACTGATTTGTTATATGTATTAGTGGGGCTTGGTTTAGGACTGATATATCTAGATAATTTTGGAGGTGTGGGGCTTGAGAGAGTTAGTTTGAGTGTTGTGCAAAAATTGGCTAACAAATGACTTTCTCTCTCCTTCAATCTATAAATAGACATACAAGGTGCATGAATGGTTGATTAAAATGGCTGATGGCTGTCATTTAACATCACATGGGGTTGTTGGGTTTGGTCACCAACTTCCCCTAATTGTCAAAACCTATACTAGCCAAAATAATGCAAATAAGGGCAAAATGGTTAATTGGTAAAAAATGGCATTCAAGTAATTGGTAAATCATTTTAATGGCATAGATAGATATGTAAATATTATGTTTTGTATAACAAGGGTAGTCTTTTGTAAATCCCAATTTTTGAAAAGTAATTGCGAGATAGTAATGTAATCAGTTTAGGCTGTGCAATGTAAACAATGTAGTGTTATACTACAAGTTATGAATCAATATAAGTCTTTTTATGAAACATATTGAGTAATGAATATGAGTTATTGTTTCATCACGAATAATAACTAACCAACAA
The DNA here is from genome assembly GCA_020205605.1 of Panax ginseng. Taxonomy (NCBI): domain Eukaryota; kingdom Viridiplantae; phylum Streptophyta; class Magnoliopsida; order Apiales; family Araliaceae; genus Panax; species Panax ginseng. The sequence goes on along the minus strand of CM035134.1, from coordinate 132,331,324 downwards.
GAAAAAAGTAATAATGACGTATTATTTTCTTAAAAGCAAAATGCCGCCAAGAAGAAGACAACGAAATCAAGATTCTAATGTTAATCAACCGGAAGGAGGTCCGGTTAATCCAATGCAAGAGTTCGTTAATCTTTTAACGGCTGCGTTTAATAGAACTGGGGCTAATATACCCATAAATCCTGGGGTAGTACGAGCTACTACCTTTAAAGATTTCAAAAGTGTCGGTCCGCCGGAGTTCAAAGGAACTACGGACCCTATAGAAGCCCAAACTTGGGTGAAAGAGATTGAAAAAGCATTTGTTATAGCAAATGTTGACGAAGGTCAGAAGGTTGCTTTCGCAACCTATATGATGAAAGGTGAGGCCAACTTTTGGTGGGAGGCAAACCAGGCTAGAGCTGGTATAGAAAATCTAACGTGGGTAAGGTTCAAGGAGATTTTCTTCGAGAATTATTTTCCCACGAGTATGCAGGGAAGGATGGAAATGCGATTTCTAGATTTGAAACAAGAGGATATGAAGGTTCCCCAGTATGCTTCCAAGTTCAATGAACTGACAAGGTTTGCTCCACATCAAGTGGACACGGAGGTAAGAAAGGCTAGACGGTTTGAGCAGGGCTTGAAACCCTGGATCTATAGCCGAATTTCCTTTGGGACCATATTAGAAAAGGCAATAATTGCCGAAAGTGGGAATGAGGCTATCAGCCAGTACCACGAAGATAAGAAAAATAAGGGTAAAGTTGATGGGGGAATAATGACCGAGGGAGCCAGCGATAGTGGCGACGGTCAAAAGAGGAAGAGTTTTAACTCTGGGAATACCAGAGTAAAATAAGGGGATTCTAAGAGGAGGATGGAGGCCTGTAAAACCTGTGGGAAGACTCACTTAGAGTGCATCTCAAGGAAAGCGTTATGTTGTTACAACTGTGGACAGGAAGGGCACATTTCACCTAACTGTCCAAATCCAAAGAAAAATCACGGATGTTTTGTATGTGGATCAACTGACCATATAGCAAAGAATTACCCGAAGAAGGGGACAGATGGGAATAAGGGCACTAATAGCGGTAAGTTAGCTATTGGTGGTCCAGCACAGCTGGGTAGGCCAATGGCCCGCACCTTTAATATGACGGTCCAAGATGCGGTGGCATCAGGGGATGTAGTTGCAGATATTATCCCGATCAATAACATAAATGCTTACGTGCTATTTGATTCGGGTGCTACTTGTTCGTTTATAACATGTGATTTTGCTAGAAGATTAGAATTACTTTCTGAAAAGTTGCCTATACCTTTGAATATTAAGGTAACAAATGAAGAGATAATTTCTGTTGAAGATATTCATAGGAGTTGTTGCGTAGATATACGGGGTTATAAATTATCGGTAGATTTGATACCGATAAAGTTGGGAGAATTCGATGTAATTCTCGGAATGGATTGGTTGATTAACCATGGTGCAATTATAGATTGTCAGAAGATGTAATAACCGTGAATTTTAAGTCACCATGTATGTATGTACATTTTTTTAAACTTTGTGTTATATATGGATACATACATTTATGGATTTCATTAAAAATGAAAGCCTTGTGACCTAATTATACATTAGGTAAGGATATTAAATAACCTAAGGGTTATGGTAACATGAAAAAGTTAGTATTTTATATGTATACTAACTTAAGTGGGTAAACTTAGTATTTCAAGTGACTAATAATTTTAAACCTAATTCTTGTAAATCTAATTAGGTTATGAGATAAAATCATATGTATAAGTAATTAAACTTCATATGATTGGAGATGAAAGCCCTAAATTATCAAATTGGGTAACATTATTAAAATTGTTGGACTATGTTTTTATCTAGCCCAAATCAATTAAAAGAAAAGCCCAAGGAAAATAAAATGTAATCCAATACTTAGCCCACTTGATTGGGGGTATTCTAGACATTTGATTAATCAAAAATTTGGCATTTAAAATAAAAGCTAAATGGTGGATATTATGAGGATCCTAAGTGGAATAATTAATCTAGCTTGTCCATTAGTAGACATGATTAAACATAAGGACAATGTTGTAAGGCTCCCATTGGTTGCCACTCCATTATGCACATTTAATCATGTTTAGCCTAAGGTAAGTAATAATACAAAGTGTTTTACCTAATGGGCAACAAAATGATTGTGGGAGAATTAATAATGAATTGCCCATTACATTTTGAATGCACATCTCATTCTTCCAACACTTCATTCAGATTCCAACATTTCATTTTCTCTCCATCTTCTTCATCTTCTTCTTCTATCTCTTGCTCCCAAGCTAGCCAACTTCAAAGAGAGAAAAGAAAGAGAGAATTTTACCATAGGAAGAAGAATTATAGGAGTTCTAGTGGTTTATGCCCCTAAGTTTATTAGTTACTTTGGAAAATCAAGGAAGGTAGCCACTAAGTCAAGGTATAATGTACCTTCATCTTCTTCTCTTACCTTGTTTTGATAGCTTGAGTTTTGATGGGGTTATGTACAACTACTCAAGATACACTAGTTATACATACCATCATGCATGGAACTAAGTATCTTGAGTGTTGGATCTAAGGCTTAGAGGAAGAAAATGAGCATATGTTCTCCAAGGGTGAAAACTCTTGTTTTTCTCCCACTAAATCTTGTGTAACTCAAGTTCTACAACTTGGAATTATGATCCGTCGAAGGGGGGTGCTAGATACATGAGTTATCTAGTAAACCCAAGTGGTAGATCACAAATCTAGTAAGTTTTGGAACCTTTAAGATTATTTTTCCCAAAACAGTCCACTTTATATGCTAAAGCTTTGAAACTCTAAATCAGCTACTGACTTGTTTTTCATGAGGCTGTTTCGGTCAGTTCCTTATCTTGTAAAAATTTGAAAAAATATTACAGAGGTACCTTATGAAGTTATCTACGCGTAGAAAAAAGAACGGACACGTTTCGAGTTATATATTGTGCGTAATGACTATTTTCGTAAAGGACTCCATAAATATTATCCTACGAATATCTCACTGTGTATACACTGGAAAATTCCAATTTTTTTACAGTAGCTTCATATATGTTAAGAGAGCATACCCTGGAAATTTCAGATTTTTCTGAGTAAAACTCAATTTATGAAAAATAGAGCAAGATCCGAGTATTTTGGACACTTTAAAAATAGTAAATCATTTTCTAAAATTCCAGAAAAATTAGAGGATCATTGTTGGTTCATATTCTGTTAAAATCCAGAAGCTGAGAATTTGTGGAATCAGTTTGCTATTTTTCCTAAAAATGATTAGGTTATGAATAAAAGGAAATAAATAGTTAAATGATGCCTTTAATGAGAAAAATATGATTTTTATGCTTGAATGCTCATAATATATTATATCATGACTATCTTAGGGAATTTTGGTAATTTATAATAATAAATATTACTTATGACCTTTTATGGATATTAAATAAGAGGTTATTAAAGGATGAACAATTAGAATAAATTATTTATTAATTTAATAAATCATTGGAATATTATTATAATACTAATAATATTATAATATGATGTTGTTATGTAAATAAAAATATTAGATTAGAGTATTATTATTAAATAATAATATTCGAAATTAAATAAAATATTATTAAATGATTAATAATATTAGTAAGTGAATAAAATATTATTAAATGATTAATAATATTAGTAAAGGGATAAAATATTATTAAATGATTAATAATATTAGTAAGTGAATAAAATGTTGGTAAATGATTTAAAGTATTATTAGTGAACCAATAATACTAGAAGGTGAATTAATATTATCTAAGTTAATAATATTATGTGAATTAAAGGTGATAAGTTAATTAATAATAACACTATCTAGGCATGATAATGTTTATAAGAACTTATTGTAATGTATGATATCTATGTGATTACATAATCGATATTATGCATTGACTAATTGAAAGACTAATTATAGGTCTCTCAAAGGAAGATAATTTAACTACATAGTGGATAGAAATTAATTTAAAGTAATGTGTAACTCACGATCGAGGCAAGTTTCCTAACTCAACTTGAGTTATTATTTTCAAAGCATGCTAGTGAATAATTATTGATGATTATTCACGTCTTTATTGATTATTGAAATTAGCACTTTGTGCAATCGAATTCGTTCTCACCGCCATTGAATCGTGAATTAAATTAAAGTTCTTCATTTATGAACTGTTTTATGGGATAGATCTATGCTAATTGTATCGCCTAGATCAAGCATGTCTAAATTTGTTAAATCAAATGGATTTTAAATAACTGTTCTTATCAATTGATATGGTAAGAACTCTTGACTGAGAAATGGACAAATTTGATTAAGGCATGATATCAATGTCGGATTATTAAGTGTTTATGCATAAATCACGGGGTATGAAAATTTGATCCTTGAATACCAAAACTTTTTAAAAGGTCCGATTTAAATCCTTTGAGCACCTTGGCAAATGTTCATGGTTATTCAAAACCACTCAGTTCATGTTATTAAATTATCGAATATTCAATTGTTGATTATTAATTCATGTTCCTCCACAATCTTATATTATTGTTGAACATTGAAAGCAATATTTCTTTCTAAGTCATGATATATATCCTTTGTCTTTATAAACTTGTGAAGCAAATTAGTTGCTTACTCTTGCTATATCATGACCTCTATTTTCAGTTAAGCCCGAAGGATCTAATGCGAAGGACAAGGGCAAGGGCAAGATCCAGGAGTAATTTTAGAATGAATGTTAAATTAGTTATTATCTAATGGAATTTCTTGAGTAAACTATTTGTATTATAAATGGTGTATTTAAAGTTAAGGTTAGAGAGACCTTGGGACCATGTTTTGAGACTTTTGTATAATGAACAATGTATGTTTATTATTTCGAAATAGTTATAGAATGCTTATGATGATGATAGGATCGTGAGCACTGAATCTGAGGTTAGAGAACCTGGATTTGGGGGCGTCACAGGTTGGTATCAAAGCTGTAGGTTATAAACATTAGGAATGCGAAACCTAGGTTATAACCTTAGTAGAAAACTCTTATAGAGTATGTTAGGAGATGGATTATGGAAATTCATCAAGTTTGTGTTGTACTTAATAAAATATTATTTCATTTCATCAATGAATATATTTTATTGTGGTACTGACGTTGACTTTATGGTGTTTGTAGGATGTCTGACGAGCGCCAAGGTAGTTACTCAGTTGAGCAGGAACCCATTGAGCATGAGGTCACCCAAGATGTCCCTCATGGTCCTCCGGTAGGGGACTTGTTGAGGAGAATCAGTCAATTAGAAGGCAGAGTGGAGGAATTAGAAATAGAAAACCACACCCTCCAATTTAATGAAAGAACAATACAAGGATGAGGCTCATCAAGCCCGGATGGAGAAAGTCGAAGCGAAGGAAAAATTGGATGAGTCCCGGTTGCAAGTTGAGATCTTTGAGGTGCAAACTAGAGAATGAAAAGGCAAAGTTTGGAGAGCTGAGCATAAAGCATTTGGAGATGCAGGCTGAGTTTGATGTAGAAATTGTCGATAAGATGCGGGTGGAAGAGGCACTCCATGAGTCGGATGAGCTGGTGGGCCAATTAAAGATCGAACTGCAGGCCATAAAGGTCAGAGTAGAAACTTTAGGACTGGCCCTTGATGCAGCGTATGAGGGCCAGCGCAGTGGGGCTAGGAGGGCACACTATGAGATAGGAGAGCCTAGTCGATCCGTTCGACGTAGAGTCCTGCAGTAGTTGCTTCCCTAGGAGCCTGTGCAGGTGACCTGGCAGGGCCACCAGTGGTGATGATGTGATGGCCCAGTTGTAAATAGATGCATTAGTACCTTTCTTGTTGTGTAATAAGGTTTTATGTTGATGTAAACCTCAACAGGTGTGAGGTAGTAAATGGTTAGGTACTTTCCCTAATTGTGTTTGTAGGGAGGTATCATTATGAGTTAATCCCATCTTTTGTGTTAAAATGGGATAGTAGCATTTATAAAATATACCTGTATTAATCATGTAAGTCACTGAAGATTGGTGTATGAATATAAATGCAGTATTATTATGATATGTGTTGGAAGATTTTAAATAGTAAATTTTCTATTTAATGTTATGTGAATCCAGTAGACTGATTTGGAAAATGTTCTTTAAAAACAAACTTAACCCACTAAGCAGGGAGAAAGACTTCAAAATCTCGGTAACTTAAAACTCTCACATAATGATCATCTGATTGTTTAAATAAATAGCGTATTAAGTAATCATATGATAATAAATCCGAGTAACGTGTTAGAATTTTTGTTTCACTAGATAATGGGCGCGCAGACGTGGACTCGAGGAACCAAGATATTGAAGAGTCGAGTTAATAATGCGGGATCTCAACAAAACCCAATGCAATATTTTATTAACATGATGATTGAAGCCATGAGGAATCAAGCTCAACTGCAGGAAATCAGTGAGCACCCAAATAGTAAACTTTAAGGACTTCAAGGCAAGGGACCGCCAGAGTTCGGAGGAACAACAAGACGATAGAAGCCCAAATGTGGGTAAAGGAGATTGAGAAGGCCTTCGTTATTGCTAGAGTAGCGAGAAGAATAGAAGACAATTTTGCTACCTACTTAATGAAAGGGAGGCTAGCTATTGGTGGGATGCCAACCCAAACAAAGCCGAGAATCGGAATCGTGACTTGGGAAGCATTCAAGAAGTTGTTCTTCGAGAACTACTTCCCTGAGAGTGTTCAAGCAAGAATGGAGATCAAGTTCTTGGAGCTGAAACAGGAGAATATGTCAAGATGTCGTAGTATCTTTGCGAAATTCAATGAATTGGCCAGATTCGCTCCACATCAGGTGGACACAGAGGCGAGGAAAGCGAGAAGGTTTGAAAATGGACTAAAGCCGTGGATTTATAGTAAGGTAGCGGTTTTACAAATCACATCATTCTCAACTCTGTTGGAAAAAGCTCTTATAGCAGAAGGAGGAAGCGAAGCGGTCTCAAGATACAATCGGGAGAAGAACAAGAAGAAAGCAGAAGGTGGGAATCAAAATGTCAGCAGTGGCGGTGGCAACAATAAGAAGCGGAAATGGAGCAGTGGGGGTAGTAATCTGGAGATGCAGCAAGGAAGCGTGCAACAAAAGAAGTCGGTGTGTGGGAACTGTGGAAAGGGTCACTCGGGGGAGTGCTTGAAAGGAAAAATGATATGTTATACATGTGGGCAAGAAGGGCATACCTCACCCAATTGTACTAAGGTGAAGAAAGGAGGTTGCTTTAATTGTGGTGAAGTGGGACATCGGATCAAGGATTGCCCGAAGAAGAAAAGCATGGATGGCGGAAATGGCAACAGGGGCAATAACACAAAGACAACCAGTGGAGGACCAGCCCAACCAAACAAGCCAACAGCACGGACATTCAATATGACAGTGCAAGATGCTGTGGCATCCAGGGAGGTGGTGTCAGGTATAATTTCGATCAATGATATAAATGCCTATGTGTTATTCGATTAAGGGAGCTTCATGTTATTTTGTATTCGATGAATTTGCTCAAAGATTAAGTTTACCTCATGAACTATTAGAACACCCAATGAATGTAGAAGTAGCAAACAAAGAAATTATCCCCGTAGATTACATCTATAGGAACTGCATGTGCTAATGTAAGAGGTTTTAAGCTTAACGTGGATTTGATACCGATTCGCCTTGGAGAGTTTGATGTAATCCTTGGGATGGATTGGTTATCAAGTCATGGAGCGGTCATCGACGTAAGAAAAGTCGTACACCTAAAGACTCGGAATAAGTCAAAGGTGGTATTTTATGGCGATAAATCGCCAAGACAATCTTGTTGTCGACGATGATGCAAGCAAGGAAGTTGCTTAGGAAGGGTTGTATAGGTTATTTGGCTCACGCCAGGATACCCGCAGAATCGAGGGTGAACTGGGTCAAATACCTATTGTAAGGGAATTCTTTGACGTTTTCCCAGATGAAATTCCGGATTGCCACCGGACAGAGAGATAGAGTTTGTTATCGATTTGGCACTAGGGACATCACCAGGTATCCAAAGCGCCAGATCGCATGGCTCTAGAGAAATGAAGGCGATGGTTCAACTACAAGAGTTGTTAGATAAGGGATACATTCGACCAAGCGTATCACCATGGGGAGCACCGATCTTATTCAGTAAAGAAGAAGGATGGGTCATTAAGACTTTGTATCGACTAAGAGAGTTAAACAAGGTCACCATTAAGAATAAATACCCGTTGCCCGGGATCGACGATTTGTTTGATCGGTTGAAGGGGCAAAATACTTTTCAAAAATTGACTTGAGGACTGGTTATCACCAATCAAGGTGAGACATGAGGATATTCCAAAGACGGCATTGTAACTCCTCGGTATGGACACTTTGAGTTTACGGTAATGTCTTTTGGGTTAACTAATGCACCGCAAAGATTCATGGATTTGATGAACAGAGTGTTTAAGCAAAGATTTGGATAAGTTTGTTGTTGTGTTCATCGACGACATTCGGTATATTCCGAGATGAGAGGAAGATCACGTTTGAACATCTAAGGAAAGTGTTGGAGACGTTAAGGAGGGAGAAGTTGTATGCAAAGTTCTCCAAGTGTGAATTTTGGTTGCGGAGAGTGCAATTTTTGCGTCACGTTATCGACAAAGATGGTGTTTCGGTAGATCCAGCAAAAGTAGAAGCGGTTATGAGCTAGGAACAACCAAAAACACCGACAGAGGTGCGGAGTTTCCTAGGGTTAGCTGGTTACTATCGAAGATTTATCCAAGATTTTTTGAAGATAGCTACTCCATTGACTAACTTGACAAGGAAGACGATGAAATACGTATGGACGGATAAATGTGAAGACAGTTTTCAAGAACTAAAGAAAAGATTAAGTGAAGCGCCTGTTTTATCATTACCCGTTGACACGGGAAATTTTGTAGTTTATAGCGATGCTTTGCATAGAGGACTTGGTTGTGTGCTCATGCAGCATGGCAAGGTCATTATGTATGCATCACGGCAGTTGAAGGATTATGAGAAAGTTTATCCTACTCATGATCTAGAACTGGCCGCGGTAGTATTTGCCTTAAAGATATGGAGACATTATCTTTATGGGGAGAAATGTGAGATATATACGGACCATAAGAGTCTAAAATATATCTTCACACAGAAGGAGTTGAATATGAGACATAGAAGATGGCTAGAGTTGATAAAGGATTATGATTGTGAGATCCTGTATCACCCTAGAGAAGCCAATGTAGTTGTCGACGCCTTAAGTAGGAAGGGTCGGGAAAAATTATCTATGTTAACGACTCAAGATGAGTTAATAACAAAGATGGCTAGAATGAAAATAGAAGTAAAGATGCCAAGTGACTCGGGGCAGATACTTTTTGCGAAAAAGATGCAATCTACCATCGTAGAGAGAGTCAAGGAGGTACAACTCAAAACTGATGAGTGTAACCAAATGAAGAAGCGGATAGCCGATGAAAAAGATATTAAGTATAGTCTTGATAATGAAGGATTATTAAGATTTGAAGGAAGAATTTGGGTTCCGAATGAGACAGAATTAAAGGAACAAATGTTACAAGAAGCTCATAGTTCAAGGTACTCGATACATCCTGGTAGCACTAAGATGTATCAAGACCTTCGACAGAGTTTTTGGTGGTCGAACATGAAGAGAGAAATAGCTGAATATGTGAGTAGATGCTTAACTTGTCAAAAAGTTAAAGCTGAACACCAACGACCAAGTGGCTTGTTACAGTCATTGGAAATTCTAGAATGGAAGTGGGAGCATATCACGATGGACTTTGTGGTGGGACTTCCGACTACGACGAAAAGGTACGATTCAATTTGGGTAATAGAGGACCGATTAACAAAGTCGGCTCACTTTTTGCCAATTAGGGTCAAGTATAACTTAGACCAGTTAGCTAAACTTTATGTTAAAAAAATTATTTCCAGACATGGAGTACCAGTATCGATTGTGTCAGATCGTGATCCACGATTCACATCAAACTTTTGAAGGAGTTTGTAAGAACAGTTGGGAACACAACTGAAGTTAAGTACAACGTATCATCCACAAACCGATGTACAGAGTGAAAGAACAATTCAGATGTTGGAAGATATGTTGAGATCTTACGTCATGGATTTCAAGGGTAGTTGGGATGATCATCTACCACTAGTAGAGTTTGCGTATAACAATAGTTATCATGCAAGCATAGGCATGCCACCTTACGAAGCTTTATACGGAAGGAGGTACAGAACACCATTGTATTGGGATGAGGTGGGAGAACGCTGAATGTTAGGACCAGAATTGGTGCAGCAGACAGCGGGTGTAGTGAAGTTCATACGAATGCGTCTTATCACCGCTCAAGACAGACAGAAGAAGTATGTTGACTCACATAGAATAAATTGAGAGTTTGAAGTAGGCTCGTATGTGTTTCTAAAGGTATCTCCCTGAAAAGGAAAGATACGCTTTGGAAAGAAGGGAAAGTTAAGTCCAAGGTTTATAGGACCTTTTGAGGTATTAAAAAGGGTGGGAGAGGTAGCTTATGTGATAGCATTACCTCCAGACCTAGAACGGATACATAACGTGTTTCACGTATCTATGTTACGTCCTTATAAACTGGATTATAACCACGTAATCGAGTATGAGCCGATTCATATCGAGAAGGACTTAACGAACAAAAAATTACCGATTCAAATTATCGATAGAAAAGAGCAAGTTCTACGGAACAAAGTTATACCTTCGGTAGAGGTGTTATGGAAGAATCACGATGCTAAAGAAGCAACGTGAGAATTAGAAGAAAAGATGAAGAAAAATTTTCCTCAATTATTTGATTAAAGTAAGACGAGATTCTAGGGACAGAATCCTTATTAGGGGGAAGGATGTAACGACCGAGAAATTCGGATCTTATTGTAAAATAATTTTATTGAATTAAATAATAAATAAAATTATATTCTATATGATATCAAGATGGTTGTCATTCTATAACCTAATAATGTTGGAATGTCGTAGTACTTTAGCTACGTGAAGGAATTAAAGTGTTTAAATTTCTAAGACAAAAATAAAAGTTTTCCGAGAAATTTTCCGAAATCCACTATTCATCAGTATTTGCTCGGGAATTATTTTTGAATTTTCGAGAAATACATAATGATAGAATATCAAGGTAAGACGAATTATGTAATCATAATCTAAGTATGCAAAACGTAATATTTCGCTTGCGGACTTAATTTAAGAATATTAAGGAAAGCGAAGTATTAGTGAATTAAGTAATAATCATATGATACATAAGTATTGTACAAAGTAATGAATACGAGTATAATACGAAGTATTATACGAGTTAGTATGAATGATGGATTATCGTATATGAAGAATTTGTATACGAGTTAGAATACGAGAATAATATGTAAACAATATGTTATATGTATTAAGCATTAGTATTGGACTTGTAGGATTTGTGAGGAATTTTTACAAGCCCAAGTGAAGAAATGATAAGGCCCAAATGTTAGTTACTGAACAAGTTGATGTTTGTTAATGCAAGCCCAAAAGTCAAGTAAGTTAATCCAAGCCCAAGCTAGAATCCAATGGGTTGTAGTGACCCATGGGGCAAACCATGTTGTTATGGTTAATCTTGGTGATCAAGCATTTTGTGTAATGACCAAGACTTAAGTGTGATGGTCAAGTAAGAGATAATTGTTGTGCTAGTCAAGTAATGAATAGTAACGAGGTGGCTTAAGGAGGTGGGGTGACCTAATGAATAAACTACCCTAGCTTTGGAAATTCTATAAATAGAAGGAGCTTGCTAGTCATTTGCTAATGGTTCAAATCATCCAACAACTTATAAAGTTCTTAAGTGTTAGAGAGAATAAGCAAGAAGAAGCTACTTTCAATTAAGAGAAGAAGAAGAAGACTTATTCCAAAGAACTTCAAGGGTAAGACTTCTTGTCCATTAATCTTCTATCTTTACCATGATAGGTTGATAAGAGAAGTAAGGATTAAGGAACATGAATGTTAAGAAGTAAGAATAATGAGTAATCAATGGACTTAAGCCGCATAAGTCGGAAGTAAGTCATTTAAACTTGTAAAAGTTATGAACTTATAAAGAATCTATATGAACTTATTATAAGTTAACCTTGAATGTTAGTATGCAAACTAAGAATGTGTATGAACTTGTATCATGTATACATGAATGAAATTATATGTTGAGAACATATAAGGATGATGATTAAAGGACCTTAATTTTCATAAGTTATGAGCAATGAAGCTATAAGCAGTTTATACCTTAATAAGTTATAAGCTCATGTAAGAATAAGTCAAAAATCCAATATAAAAATAAGTTATTGTAATAAGTATGTTGAGATGTTCATATGATGAATTGAATTCATTTAAAGCAATGAACAAATCATAAGTAATGAAGTTATGCCGGAAATTACACGATTGGACGATAATCGTCGAATTCGTGAAATTCCCGGAATAGAAGTCAAATTTTGTGTTTGAACTCGAAAACATGGGTTTTCGATGAAGACAAGTCATATTTGGCATTCTAGAGTTGCAGAATCGAAAATGACCGAATTCTGACTTAGAACGAAGAAACGAGCGTTGAACGTTCACGAACGTTTATCGTTTTCGTTAAAAATGAACTAATAGGTGAATTTTTAGCAAACAAAGTCAAATATATAAAATTCTTGTATGAACGCATAGAGTATGTAATTTGTGAGCCGTAGGCTTTTGAATTAACCAATTCGGACTTATAACGAAGAAGTTATGCGTCCGGGAGTTCCGCAAAATTTTCAAAATTTGCAAATTATCTCGAGGCATGAGTCTGCAGCAAGGCCCATGACTCACAGATCTTAAAGTTCTGCATCAGCAGCAGAGACTGAAACCAAAACACTGATAAGCTGCACCATATGCATGACATGAAGGGTAAGGACTCAGGCCAGTGCAAACACGAAGTCCGTCTCAGGTGCATATCTTGCTAACTAGCGTATGCAGTCATGAAGTTCTGAGAACAAAGGTGGCATGCAATACCAACCCAAGAATGTTGGACAGTAATGAATGTTTTTGAATACAAAGTAAGGAATGGGATTAATTCAAATTAAACTTATCTTAAGGAACTTAAAGTAACATTGTTAAAACATTGTTAAACCTTAAGAATAGTATGTAAAGGATGTTGATAACCTATTCAATTATGAATGTAAGTATAAATGACAAGCCAGAGTTAATAGTAAATGAATCTAATGTAAAATTAGATTAAGAAGAAGGGTAAGATATAATTATATACATACTTGATTATATAGAACCTAATATGGTACGTTATGCGATCATGTGTTGTAGAGACTCTAAAGACTTGAACATAAAGTAATTATACCGTAGCGGACGCTGAAGGCAAGTATTCTAACTCTTGTCTCAGTTCAATCTGAACAAGTCTTGAAATTCATGTATCCTTACGCGTGAATTAATGTATGATGGAGTTAAAGCCAACTTTTTTGGCTAGACTTAATGTATTTGGTGGATTATTGATAATCTATCCAACTCTTGTCAAATGTTATTATCTTTTGTTAACTACTTGATATGGTTTTTAAAAGAAGACTAAGTATGCTAAATAAATGTTTTTTCGTCAAACGACAGGTACGTGAGGTTGCCACAACTTAAACGTACATACGTTTAATGAATGTAGTGTTGATCAACATAGAGTACTATAGGTTGATCACCTAGAAGTGCTCGTAAGTAATACCGGACTTACGGACTTAGTGCCGGGTTATTCTTTTCAATGAAGAATGAAATGTTCCAGGGCTTGAACCAGAATTAATGTTTTACTGAATATTGATGTTGTAAAACATTTTTAAAGAAAGATGAAGTGCTATTTTGAATCACCAATAGTACTTCATAACTATTATTCAGTTATTGAAGATATACAATTCTTATGTGTCAAGCATGTTTTTATTGAAATTGTCTTACTTGCTGAGCTAGTTGTGCTCACTCTTGCTTGAACCATATGAATGCAGCTAAGACTGAACGTCCCGAAGGATCGAATAAGGATAAAGGAAAAGCTAAGGCAGATCGTTAGGCTATCTATGTAATAATATAGGTTTAATGTTGTAATGTACTTGATATTATGACAAAGAACTTTTGTAATGGGTATAGAACTTGGGAAATATAAATATTACTTTGATTATATAGAAGACATGTTCGTTCTTTTGAGGTTTTCAATTGAATAAATGTATGAATGGTAGTACTGTATAGCACCATATGTCGGGTTGGAAGATACCCGGATTTGGGGGCGCTACAGAGACTTTCCTCCGCATTTGGTTTATCATAGGCTGGCCTATCTTAGCATTACTCTCGTGGTTTTTGGCATGAAGGTCCCCAGATCGTCGCAATCTACTTAACGGGAAGTTAATCCGGTCTTTCAACTGGAGCGAATCTGGGTAGTGCCTTTCCTGAGCCTCGTTGGAATTAGTCTCCCTACGAGTCCAGTAATCAAACACCGACAGGATAGCCTCCTGGTGGAGGAACCACACAACATACATTCACATACAACATGTCTCACCGTTTATGAAAAATGATGACATGTGCGAAGCACTAATATCACAGATAGATATATTGCAGTGTAGTAAGTAAAATGCATTCATACACATTCATCATAAATGTAAATACAATATTCACACACAAGCATATAACAGTTTTGAAAAGCTTGTAGTTGCGGCTTAAGCCCTCTTACTGGAGTCCCCAGCAGAGTCGCCACCTGTCGTCGTCGGGATTTTTGTTTGTCCCTTTTCGTTACTTGTTCTTTGGTGTTATTATGTTAGGTGAGATATGTTTGAAAAAAAAAGTTAAAAAGGTTCGACATGTGTAATGTCGAAGATTTGACTTTAAGAGTCGCTAGTTGGTGTTTTTAACTGGTTGCACCAATGCAACCGAAAAGGTTTATACATTGACCCAGTGATGTGACACTGCTAAACGGGTCTGTGAAACCGAGATTCATTTGGGTTCGGGGGCTTGATTATGCGGAGGGAAGGTGTTAGGCACCCCTCCGACATCTGTGTTGCCACGGTGACCACCACTTTTCAAGAAACTGTTATATGAATGTGTGTGTGTGTGTGTGAATCAATGTGCAATTATTTGGAAGTAGTGTGAGGCCTCGTTCGCACCTATATACAAAGGGTTTGAATTTATAGAAAAATTCAGTTTTAAACAGAATATAGCAATGAAGTTTTGTAAAAGAGGTTTTTCAAACCATGTGCTCAATAGGAATTGAGACTTTTCATACTTCCATTTTATTATTAAATGTCCGGCTTGTTTGCTTTTATTTTTGAGATATGAGGCATCCTCGAGAAAATAATATACTGAAGAATCATAGAACTCCTCATGGGCATGACAGCCATCCAAGGAAATTCGAGACAAAGTAGAATAATGTACAAGTCGCCATACGGTGAAAATGTCCATCACGGAACCGAATCTAGATTCAGGAAGATCGAATTTGTGATCACGTGATTCTAGGCTCACATGATGCCATAGATTTATATGAAAAAAGTCGTAGCGATTATATATATAAAAGCTGTAAATATATATATACAGACATGATCAACCACCACAAAGCAACTCCATGGGGGATCGAAAATTTAAATATATAAAAGCGGTAAATATATATATGGACATGATCAACCACCACAAAGAACCTCCATGGGGGATCAAAAATGTAAATAAAGTTGTAAAAGACGATCTACCGCCACGAAGTAAACTCCAGGCGGGACTAAATGTAAATAAAGCAGTAAAAGGCCTCGAAGTAAACTCCAAGCCTGACAGAAATGTGTGTGTATATATATATATATATATATAAGCAAGTAAATGCTTCGGATGTAAAATCCAAGCTCATCAGACAAAGTCTGACAACAGTTTATATATATAAATATATATATATATATATATATATATATATATATATATATATATATAAGTAAGTAAGAACGCTCCGCATATAAGTTCAGGCTCAATCGAGGCATAACTCGATAATGTTAGTCCATATATAAATATATACATATATAAGTATATATATACAGATAGAAATTAAAACCACGAATGAAGTCGGGCATACATACTACAACACGACTCTCAATGTTAAGAATAGTGTGTGCAAAGATGAAGAGAAAGGCTTTATAGAGTGTCGTCGAGGCTTACGGTGGGGTACGCCAAAGCAAAGCTTCTATGACTCTAGATGGATAAACACTTAGCTCCCACCGGTAAAAATATAGCTATATGTGAGCTAACAGATGTTTAAAATAAGGAAACACTCAATATAGGGTGTGTACAGAGCAAATTGGACTGGGCTTCCTCGCCTCTTTTTTTCTTAATATGGCCACCCCAAGCCCTCTATTTATAGAGCGGGAGCCTCAGGTGTACCTATGGTAGCCGCAGATGCACCTGCGGCAGCCCGGGGTGCCCCGGGCTCTGCGGGTCATGCCATCTCGAAGTACGTGCACTCGTGTACTGTGATGTCCGCTCGAACTTGCAGAACTTCAATTCGAGCATCCGAACGAGGTGTAAAAGACCATCTTCGGACTGCTTTTGTCGAGAGTTACTCAATGACATGGGATTAGAGGTTTTATGAAGTCAGGAAGAGGGGACCATGCCCATGGTCTTCAAGCTTCAAATTCTATTCGATGTGCTGCCACGCGTAATAGTCACTCGGGATTGGAACTCCTTGGCTCTTGTGGGACATTGTTGTATGTATGTATGAATGAAGTGTTGAGATGGTGCGCAGGTGTTGAGGTGGCAAGATGACAGTTTGACTCCTCACCGGGGTTCTCTCCGGTTTGAGCTAATAGCAGATGTTGCTCAGGGTTACATCTGAGATTGGACTGCTGCAAGTGTTTGAATTCTGCAAGGTCATCTGTAAGTGTGCCTATCTTCCCGGTGTTAGCTTCGGGTCTTTGGTATGATCCTTTCAATCAGAGAGGTCTGAGATTGAAGCTGATTGCATGCATTTGAAACAAGCATTTCGGAGTTATCGCCGGAAACGCAACAACATTCCTTGGGGTTATCTCCAAGGGACAAAACTCGGGTTATCTCTTGAGGTTGGAATTGATACTCCCGAGTGTGTTCCAGAGTGTTGAGACTGAACTTTGGTAGTATCCGAATGGATGTGAGCTGTCTTCCAGGGTTATCTCCGAAAAGATTTAATCGCCTCTCCGCAATGTTAGTAATAGGTGTGCAGAAAATTTCGAGTGTCTATATAGGCAGGTTATATGAGTGTATAGGTTTATAATTTTCGTGAGTTTGCACTGAGCTAGTCTTTCCTTTTATAGAATTTTCCAAGTTGACTTTTTGGTCATTTTTCCACCTACTTGCCTCCTAAAAGATTTGATCTGTGATTATGGTAGTGCTTGGGAGTTTGGAAGCATGTCATGTGATGTCTTAAAACTTGTGTGGATGACTCCCAACCTACCTGTGAGCTAGTTGACCAAATTAGTAGCTTAATTATGCCCTAATCCTCATTAATCTTGATTAGGGTTTTGTTTTTTTATGATTAGGGTTGCGTAATGATGTTTATTAGTACCTAATTGAAGTTTAGTAATCATGATTAGGTGTTAGGATAACCGAATTAGGGTTTTGTCTAGCTAATTAAGGTTAGGGTTTGTAATATAGGGTTTCTAACTTAGATTTTCCACAAATCCTAACAATCATGACAAAGCGTTTTGTCAGTGTAAGCATGACAAAACAACTTGTCAAAACAAATATACCGAAAAGTCCATTTCCGGAAGAAAATTTTTAAACACGAGGTGTCAAGCACGTCAATTTTTGGACAAAAAATTATTTGACCTAATTTGTTAAACAGAGTATATATTAGCACATAACACTTTTAAAATGAAGAGATTTTATTAATATAACTAAATTTACATATCCGAGTCTTATTAAGGTTTTGGGGTTTTACAGGAACGATACTTGCGTGGGAACGTAATTAGATTTTGACTAACATGTTTTTGGCGCCGTTGCCGGGGAATTGTATTGATTTTAATATTTTTCAATATCAGTTTAATTAGTTCAGTTTTATTTTTAAAAAATTTCTTTTGTTTTGTTCTTTCCTATTTCAGGTTCTTTGAGTTAGTTTATGCAAACTCGGTCTAAGAAGCCTGACTTGCTTCTTTTCGAGGACGATATCAAGAAACGGTTTTAAAGGCTAAGTAAGTGGATTAAAGACGCTAAGGAAAACTTCGAGAACTCTGATAAGGAATAAATAATGGCTACAGAAGATCAAAAAGCGCTGAGGGATTATGCTACTCCCTAGGTGACTGAGCTTCAATAGAGTATCACCAAGCTGGCGATTGCTGCAAATACTTTTAAGATCAAGCTTGGGACCATACAGATGATTTAGAACTCAGTTCAGTTTGGGGGATTAGCCAACGACGATCCGAACGAGCATTTAGTCAGCCTTTTGGAAATCTATGACACCTTTAGATAAAATGGGGTGTTGGATAACGCAGTCAGACTTCGCTTGTTCCCGTTCACACTGTGGGACAAGGCAAAAAATTGGTTACACTCTCTACCACCAGGATCGATAACTACTTGAGACGACCTCGCTCAGAAGTTCTTGGCCAAATTTTTCCCACCAACCAAGACTGCGAAGATGAGAAACGAGATCACCATGTTTGAGCAGCAGCATGGGGAGTCATTATATGAGGCATGGGAAAGGTACAAGGAATTACTCAAAAAGTTCCCACATCATGGACTACCTAAATGGCTGCAGATCAATATGTTCTACAATGGGTTGAATGGGAATCTCAGGACAAGCATAGATGTAGCTTCGGGTGGAGCGTTTATGGCTAAGAGCTATGAGGAGGCATATGAGCTAACAGAAACAATGGCTGCTAATAACTACCAGTGGCCTATAGACAGAATGACACAACCCAAGGTAGCTGGGGTATTAGAGGTAGACGGGGTAACAAAGTTGGTGGCACAGATTTTAGCATTGTCAAAAAAAATGGATGCTCTGACAGGTTCACAAACACAGCATGTTGCGTATGTTTGTGAGTTATGTGCGGGGGAACATCCTACAGAACAGTGTGCCATCAACCTAGCATCAGTACAGTTTGTGGGCAGCTACAATAGGATTCCACAGAATATGTATCAAAATACCTACAATCCGGGGAATAGGAACTATCCCAACTTTTCGTGGAGTAACAACCAAAATCAGCAGGTTCCACAACCTTCTTATCCCCCGAGGTTTCAAAATCAGCATCAGCAAGTAGCTCCGCATCAAGAGAAGAAGACAAACTTAGAAGAGCTTTTGTTGAAATATATATCGGGAAATGAGGCGGTAATGAAATCACAAGCAGTGGCCATCAAAAACTTAGAAAATGCGATGGGATAGCTTACTTTAGCACTTAATAACAGGCCTTAAGGGACTCTACCAAGAGACACTGAGAAAAATCTGAAAGGGAATCATGAACAGTGTCAAGCAATCACTTTGAAGAGCAAAAAACATCTTGATGGATAGAATACAGAAAAGTCAGCAAAGAAAGAGGGCAATCAAGGTGAAGAAAATGTGGTTGAACAAAAATAGGGTGAAGAAAAGCAAGGGAACAAGACCAAGTTGTTGAGCCAGTTGTGTATACTCCACCACCGTTTCAGCAGAGGGTCCAAAAACAAAAATTAGACAAACAATTTTCCAGGTTTTTGAAAGTTTTCAAGAAACTTCAAATTAATATTCCTTTCGCAGAAGCCCTAGAGCAAATGCCAAGTTATGCCAAATTCATGAAGGGTATTCTGTCAAGGAAGAAAAAGTTAGAGGATTACTAAACCGCCGCTTTGGAGGAGGAAATGATCTTGCTTTTCTGAGAGAAAGTTACCTCCAAAGTTGAAGGATCCGGGGAGTTTCACCATACCTTACACGATCGGTAACATGGTCTTCAAAAAGTGTTTGTGTGACTTGGGGGCAAGTGTAAACCTCATGCCATTATCTGTTTATAGTGAATTTAGTTTACCAGGTCTGAAGCCTACAAACATATCGTTGTAGCTAGCAGACAGATTGGTAACTTATCCAAGAGGAATTGTGGAAGATATTTTGGTTAAGGTGGATAAATTCATTTTTCCAGCAGATTTCATAATTTTGGATTATGAAGAAGACAAGAACATCCCAATCATCCTAGGGAGACCGTTTTTGCCTACGGGTAGAACTCTCATCGATGTTGATAAAGGGGAATTAACCATGAGGGTTCAAGACCAGGAAGTCACTTTCAATGTATTTAAAGCCATGAAGTTCCCTACTTATGAAAAAGAGTGTTTCCGGGTGGATGTCATCGACCAGATAGTTAATGAAGACCTGGTAAAAAGTTTGGTCAGTGATCCGTTGGAAACCATACTACTGGGGGATGAGGATTTGGATGATCCAGAGTTTGTGGATCACTTACATATGATGTATTATTCGCCTCGAGTTAGTAGATTCAAGGTTCCATTTGAGAGAATACAAGTCTGCAATTGGCTGGACAATTTCTGACATAAAGGGGATCAGTCCATCCTTCTGCATGCACAAGATTCTCATGGAAGAGGATGCAAACCCAATAGTGGAGTAGCAGAGAAGGCTAAATCCAATCATGAAAGAAGTGGTAAAGAAAGAAATATTGAAGTGGTTGGATGTAGGAATTATTTACCCGATTTTGAGACGGTATGGGGCAATCTAATACAAAGGTCGCGTCTTAAAAAAAGGGTGGAATAGCGATTGGTTAAGAATGAAGCCAATGAGTTGATTCCAACAAGGACAGTGACCGGATGAAGGGTTTTCATGGACTACAAAAAGATGAATAAGGCAACCCAGAAGGATCACTTTCCTCTACCCTTCATTGATCAGATGTTGGACCGATTGTCTGGACATGAATACTATTGTCTACTAGGTAGATACTCGGGGTACAATCAAATAGTTATAGCTCCCGAGGATCAAGAGAATACTACCTTTACATGCCCATACAACACCTTTGCATTCAGAAGGATGTCATTTGGGTTATGTAATGCACCAGCTATGTTCTAACGATGTATAATGGCCATCTTCTCGAACATGGTGGAGAAGAATGTGGAAGTTTTCATAGACGAATTTTCAGTCTATGGAAACACTTTTGATAAGTGTCTAGAGAATTTGGTCATGGTCTTAAAGCGTTATGTGGAAACTAATTTGGTGCTTAACTGGGAGAAGTGCCACTTTATGGTTGAAGAAGGAATAATTCTAAGGCACAAGGTCTCTGCAAAAGGATTAGAGGTTGACAAGGCAAAGCTAGACACAATCGAGAATCTTCCACCGCCAAATTCAGTAAAGGGAATCCACAGTTTTCTTGGACACGCCGGGTTCTACAGAAGGTTTATAAAGGATTTCTCTAAGATTGCAAAACCATTGTGTAGTCTCTTAGAGAAAGATGCAATATTCAGTTTTGATGAAGAGTGCAAAACAACGTTTAAGTAGTTGATAACAAAGTTGTCTACAGCTCCAATGATTATCGCGCCGAATTGGACTATGCCTTTTGAGTTAATGTGTGATGCTAGCGACTATGCAGTAGGAGCTATTTTGGGTTAACGCCGAGAGAAAATATTCCATGCCATATACTATACAAGTAAAACCCTTACAGATGCCCAATTTAACTACACAACCACCGAGAAGGAGTTACTTGCAGTAGTATACGCCTTTGATAAATTCAGAGCTTACTTGATTGGAACAAAGGTGGTGGTATACACGGATCACTCAGCGATTTGTTATTTGATCTCGAAGAAGGATCCTAAGCCTAGACTAATTAGATGGATTCTACTCATCTAGGAATTTGACTTATAAATAAAGGATAGGAAGGGGACAGAAAACCAAGCAGCGGATCATCTTTCGAGGTTGGAAAATTCGGATAAGGATGGAGCGGATAAGTGTGTAATTAATGAATCATTTTCGAACGAGCAACTTTTTGGGGTCAATTCAGAATTTCCATGGTATGAGGATTTTGCCAATTACTTGGTGAGCAAAATCCTCCCCCTAATCTAACACGTCAGCAAAAGAAGAAGTTCTTACATGATGTTAAGTGGTACATGTGGGACGAGCCCTACTTATTCAAATAGTGTGCAGAAAAGATGATTCGCAGATGTGTGCCGTACAATGAAGTAAAGAATATCTTACACGAATGCCATTGATCTGCGTATGGGGGACATTATGGGAGTGAGCGAACAGTGGCCAAGGAACTACAAGCAGGATTTTACTGGCCTACTATGTTCAAGGATACCCACCAATTTGTGAAAAATTGTGGCAGATGCGAAAGGGTGGGTAATATATCAAAGAGGAATGAGATACCGATCAACACTATCATGGAAGTGGAGATTTTCGATGTATGGGGGATGGACTTCATGGGACCCTTCCCTCCTCTATTGAAAAACTTGTATATCTTGCTAGCTATAGATTATGTGTCAAAATGGGTTGAAGCCGTAGCACTGCCTACCAACGATGCCAAGGTGGTTCTTAAGTTTTTACAAAAGATTATCTTTACAAGGTTTGGCACGCCAAAAGCAATCATAAGTGATGAGGGTAGTCACTTCTGCAGCAGATCATTTACAGCTCTCTTGGTGAAGTATGGGGTCAATCATAGGGTAGCTACAACATATCCCCCCCCCCCCCCAAATGAGTGGTCAAGCTGAAGTTTCCAACAGAGAGCTGAAGAAAATTTTAGAGAAAGTAGTAAATCAAAGCAGAAAAGATTGGTCTCTAAAGTTGGATGACGACTATAGGCTTACAGGACAGCATACAAAACGCCTATTGGGATGTCTCTATATCAGTTGGTCTACGAGAAAGCGTGTCACCTCCCGGTGGAATTACAGCATAACGCATATTGGGCCATTCAGAAACTCAATTTTGATCAGACAGCTGCAGGAGAGAAAAGGTTGCTCCAATTGAACGAACTCGGCGAATTTCGACTGCAAGCATATGAGAACTCAAAGTTGTATAAGGAAAAAGTTAAGAAGTGTCACGACCAAAAGATTATGCAGAGAAAGTTTAAACCGGGACAATCAGTGTTACTGTTCAACTCACGACTGCGGTTGTTCTTAGGAAAGCTCAAATCCCAATGGTCGGGGCCATTTACGATTAAGAAGGTTTTCCCACATGGCGTCGTTGAACTATACAGTAGAAATCCACTTGAAACATTCAAAGTCAACGGTCAACGGTTGAAGCACTACTAGGGTGGCAACATCGACAATGAAGCTACCGCGATCACACTTGCCGATGCACTATGACCAGGGAGTAGTCAGGCTGAAAGACTTAAACACAAGCGCTAATTGGGAGGAAACTCAATTTTACTTTCATTTATAGTATTTTTATGATATGATAGTCAATTTGTAGTTTAGAGTGTAATTTTAGTATCAAGCAAGTTTATTTCGGTCCATTAGGTAGTTAGTTAAGTCATAATTTTTAGTAAAGTCAACCTTACGTGCTCAACTCTCATGATGATTATCTTATGTTAATGATTTAAAGGTGTCTCAGGTACTTGGGAAGCTTTTGGACATGAACTTGATGAGAAGAAGTTGAAAGCTCAAAGCCAGCTGCAGAATATCCCCCCCCCCCCCGGGGGGGTGGGGGTACGAGAACTTGAACGATTTTTATTTTGTAGTAAAATCAATTCAAACCCACTTCTCCACTTCCTTGTCCCATAACCGAACCTCAACCCACTCTCTTACACACGAATTTGCTATAACCCTCTCCATTAACCCACCAAATCAGTACACCATCTCCATTCTATAAATATAAACCCCAACTACATTAAATACACACCATTACATACCAATTTCAATCATCACAAAGCTAAAATCCTGAAATTTAGGGTTTTGATAGCAACAAGAAATGAGAAAAACAACAAAACAAAGTGTCACCACCAATTGGGAATTCATACTTCAACTGGGCAAATACGATGTGGGTAAGCAAATACTAGCAATTTTTCATCATTTATCACCATAGTTGAAGTTCAATTATCATATCTGGGGATATTGTGAGTCGCGTATACCACATGTTCGACTAATTATGCAAGAGAAAGGTTGGGGGAATTTGTGATCAATTTGACTACCATGGCACCCAAAACACCATCTAAGCGACAACAGGGCGAAGGTTCAGGGTCTACACCACCTGCAAGGGCCTTTGGCCGACGAAAATTTTTGAGTACCAACACTGCCGACAAGTACAACTATTTAGTGACTACACTACTACAAAACAGTAAATCGATAACACGTAAAAAAACGTTGTGGTTGTTATCCCAGAAACGTCGTGGTTAAGGATGTCATGTAGTTTGACACATTATACAACATTTTTTCTTAAAAAATGTTGTAAATTTGTTTTCCATAAATTATTAGATGGTTGAAAACATTGTAAATGGTATGATTTCACAACGTTTTTTGGCTTAAAATGTTGTAGTTTATTTATACAAATTTATACAACATTTTTAAAATGTTGTAGATTGACTTGAAAATGTTGTAATACATATAACAACGTTGTAGCTGTGTTGCATACACAACATTTTTAAAAAGAAAAAAAAGTTGTAGTTCACCTATATTACCAGTACACCTGCAATCTGCTAATGCCATGATATATAGCTAAAAAAGGTCTAAATTCTCATTTAAATTTAAAGCCAAAATGTATCAAACATTCGAAATACATCTCAATAATACCATTCGTTTACAGTTTTAAATTACTACATCCACAAAATATATACCAAACTATCCATATATACATTTCAAATTCACTTTTCAATATAAATTACTACTATATTGAATTGTGAATTTGATTACATCCACAAAATAAACCAAACTATCCATAAAATTAAGCTACTACCTAAGCATGTGCAAAAAAACCTAAGTTCTCCCAAAATACGTACATTCATCTAACCCTGTACATATCCACTATTAACTCGAGGCTCTACATGTAGCTGCTCACATACGCTGCCCACTCATCCCGTACGTACTTCGTCAATTTGTTCTTGTGTGTACGATAATCCATTTGCCTTATCCCACTGAAATAAAAGAACAACAAATTTAGTTAGAAGTAATACAACTTTAGATGTTGGTTTTTGTACAAGCTAAATTCAAGGAATTGGAGACTGGGTTTAAGGCTTGGCTGGAGAAACAATCTTTGCCCGTTGGGTTTAAGAGCACTGCTTTGTATTAAAGCAAATGGAAGGACATGAGAACACAAGAAAACACACATTAGCTCATACTTACAGAAAACGGCTAAAAGAAATTAGTCAAGTCCAACTACTTGCCTATCGGTAATCAAAGGCAAAGTATTGTCTGTTAACAAGCCTTTCTTAAAAAAATTCTCGTAATCCTGTAGGCCAATGCTTGTCAAAGCTAATATTGTTACTTAGATGTAGGCCTCATTCTAATAAGTATAATACGCTCCAAATGTAGCCACAAAAACCAATAGACAAAATCAGGCTAGGGGCACATGAAATAAGAGAATTCTTGGAAAAAAACTACAAGAGCATTAACTAGTCCAAAGAAAGTTTGTAGCTGTAAGGTTAAAAAGAGAATAATACATGAAACTATTAACTTCAAATTCCAAGCATCAAGATCAGATAGAGTTATTCATAATGTCATGACAGCGAAAACAAAAAGAGGTTCCAAGACTTACGCTAAGTGAACCATCAGAAGCCTCATTACACATTAATAAACACTTCAACTGAAACAAATTCTAGTAGGCAATTGTTTTAAATTTTTTATAATACTAAACAATCTCATCAAGTTATGCAACCTAAGCTACACACGGTACAAAATAGAAGTGCATACCAAAACTTTCAAATTCTTGAGAAGGAAAGCAAGAAAGCAATTGATAAATGTTTTAACATGCATAAGAATCATAAACAATAGACTTCAAATAAAAATACAACTGACCTCATCATTACTGTCATAGAGACAGCGTGTCAACAAAATTAAAATGCGAGGCTGCAACACAGTATAGCACATCATCTCTGTTAGTAGCTTATAACCAAACCTAAATTGATGTTATAAAGAGAGAAAAAAAAAAAGAAACAAATTTACCTTCAGTGAATCAACCATGGCACCAAACTTAGCCAATGTGCTTACAACACTAGCTCGAACAGTTGCATTCTCAAGTATCACTCGGTTATAGATATACCTTATTTATTTGCTTGGATAAGAGGTTTTGGTCCCTTAATTCCAAGAAAATGTAGTCTCTTTCAAGAAATTAATAGAATGAAGTGTTAGAAACTAGCTGATTAGATTGCTGAGTCGTGCTAATGACAGGAAAAGAATAGCATAAGGCAAAAATGCCAACTTGTGTAGAAAGATATGTGAATTCACAATCCTCAATAAATTCAGAAAGGCGAAGCAACCCACTTTCTTTTGCATCTGGTATATCTCTTATGAAGATCACGATAGAATCAACAATGGCTTTCTTGTAATCAAAACCACCTTCCTCCCTCAGTATATTGCTTAAGAAATTCATCCTTGGAATTTCAAAAAGGAAAACAGTAAGGAACTTAATTAAAACACCTCATTTGTCCAAGAAAGAAGAACATTAAACACACTTACAGAGATCTGTACTTGAGAGGGAACTCAGGACACAATGATCTAATGGCTTCCACAACAACGATTTTGAACTCATCAGCAATGTCAGACATGAAATTGGTTATTTGTTTCATCAAACGATCAACACTTGATTCGTTGCTATTTTTAGCAGCGCGGTGATGGTAAGAGTGGCTATGCTTCTATTTTGGTCAGAGATCAAGCTCTCCATATCTATATTACAATTTGTTACAGCCAAGGGATGGGTCATAGCCACCCGCATATAATATAGATATCTAATCAATTAGGACGGATCAACCATTCATATATAACACCAAGGAAAAATTATATAAATTGAAATACAAGTGACCTAAGTTTTTTATTCTAGAACAGTCACCTTGTTCAGAGTACAGACAACAGCAAATTGAAGTACTGGCTTAGAAGAACTTAAGAAGAGTTGTAAAACAGTAATTGCAGGAGTCAATTCTCGACTAGTCACACCACTCAACTCTGCGATTGCCCTAGTTGCTTCAAAGATAACCATTTCTACTTTGTGACGGAGACAACCTTCAAGATAGTCATAAAAAGGTCGGTCTCCAGTTTGGTTGTTCGTACTGGACTCTCAGATGACCTGAACACATATTATTGACATGCAATGCTTAGTCAGAAAATCAAGGGGCAGTCAACCGACAACAAATACTATATCCTAAAAAAAGAAAGAACCTGACTAGTATAGCGAATCAATAGGCATTGGTATAGCGAATCTGAACAAGTTTGTGGCCATCTACTTCTCTGACCTATGAAAAATTAAATAGAAGAGTGGTCACTTATCTCAAAATTGATGATGCTATCTTGTCATAAAAATAATTAGATAAGGATCTCAAATGAATATACATGCAACAATGAATAAGCATGATTGCACAATTCCACTGGAGAAGAAATGCACATCAGAACCTGATGGACTTCCAGCACCTAATAGAAATCCTTCTTGTTTGAAGCATAAAAATTGCGACCACAGTCGTCCACTCGCAAGATCAATCTAGGCCTGGGCACTTCTCATGTCAATCTCCTCACCAGCACCTCCGGTGAGGTCCACACGAGCATCTTGGACAAGCCCACCTTCCAATGCTTTGTAAGATCCATAAAGATTAGCATATGCCTTCTCCAATAAAGATACCCATAGTTCATTCCCCTTTCTACTGGTAGCAAATGCAGGTTTACCAGGTGATTCACATGGAATCCAGTCGTCAACAACTACAGGAACCCATTCTCCCTAAAACCAGAAATACGACTAATTATTTAAATATCATGCAGTAGACCAACTACTCATAATAATTAATGATATCATATCTGATTAACAAGAATAGTAACCATCAACAATTTTATACCGCAACTAATTTGATTACAGAAGATGGCTGAGGCCGAGAAATTGTAACCATGTAAAAGGGCAAATAGGAATTAAATAAAAGTCGATGAATAGAACTCGGGCATGAAGAAGCATCACATATGGCTCAAACTTGGGCATTTGACTGTGCTACTGTAATGTACTCCGGTAATAGAGGAATAACAACAACAAAGATTTCCAATAATCCAGTTAAAAGCTGTTATCATTTTATAATTTTAAGGTACAACCATCAATGGATGGATCTCAATCAAAATTCGATCTGGTTGGTTGAATCTAGTAAGGGGGTCCCATTTAAAAAAATTTACTCCTGTAATTTCATGTCTTGCAAGTTTAACCCGAAAACATCCAAATTGTTCATTAGTTACTGCGCTAGATGTGAGAAGTAGGTACAACATCATCCTTGTGTGAGAACTAAGATTTTTTGTTTTCATTTTCATATTTCATATAGTTTATCTGAAAATTATTCTTTAGAGCCATAAGTGTAATTTTGAAAAATAAAACAACGCAATTATGAAATCAATTTATGTCCTTATCACGCTTTAAGATCAGTCAGACATACATTATCTTCAATGATGGCATACAATATAGGACATGGGACATAGGACATAGGACATAGGACTGTGTGAGCCATAAACTCGCATTAATAAAGTTTTAGCAGTTGACCAAAAAAAATAATTAAGCTTTCATGGATAAAAAGTGGGCTCCATCAAACACTGAAGTGCTAAACTGAAATTGAGGTTCCTTGTCAATGCTTGTTACCAAAAAATATTAGTTTATCATAGAGTGCAAATGATATTCCTCTATGCCAATTCAACTATTTGTGAGTTTTAATTGATTTTCCATCGCAGTAAAATTGACAATAATAATACCAGTCTTAAACTTTTTCTCCAGTATAATTAATCTTTAGAAGGGTTGGGCATGAAATTTTGAACTAGAAAGACCAAGCCTAATACTTTATCAGATAATTAGCCAGAACATATAAGCATATTCCTTAAATCAGAAGGTGAGGAAATTATCAGTATACTTTTTCACACCAAAAATTAGATATATAATTCTAGTCAAACAAACTAAAACAGATGCAGAACAAGCAGCCAGTACCTGAATACAAAAGTGAACGGTGAAGATTCCTTCCTCGTTATATTCTGGTGTAATTATAACTTCTGATATTTGTGAAACCTCTGTTAGAATAGCTACAACACTCAAAAACCAACAATCACCCGATCAGCCCTGTTCAAAACCAGAGATGAGCCACTCAAAGCAGAAACTAATTGATTATATACTTCTCTATGATGAAAAATCAAACAAAAAAGAAGCATGATTATCACCCACCCACAACCACCAAAAGAAGTGAAGCTTAGGACAACGAAAACATATACATGCCATATTTCAAAAGAAGACAAACCTGACAGACATCTTAAGGATTTGCGGACCCAGAAAATAACAGGGATGAGAATCCCTATTGTTCTTGTTCACTATTTCAAGCAGTAGAAACCCTAACTTTTATTTCCATACCTGAGCAAAAAATCTGGGGTAGAGGCAACAACTAGCATCCCCATAGTTTGGTGATTTTCAGTCAAGCTTGAGCGAGAAGGGGAGAGAGCTAAGTTAAGGATCAGTGATGTAGATGAGTGAGGGGACAAGAAAGAGGTGCATCAGTTGTGGGGAGAGAACTTCTGCTCTGTGTTTTCAAATTTTCACTTCCGCCTTTTTTATTTGTTTGCTCCGTGTTTTTTACTTAGATAATATTTTTTTTAAGGTTATATATTTAAAACCAAAAATTACCCTTATAAATACATAATATTTTTTTATATGTATCTACAACATTTTGTTAAAAAACATTATAAAAAAAATACCACAATATTTTTTATAGAAACATCATCTTCTAAGTGTTGTCTTTTTATGATTTTGTACTAGTGCTAAAGCACTAACTCCTGAGCGGAGATCGGCACCAGACAATGTCGATAGACAAATGAAGAGGCAGATATATGAGAAAGGTTAGGATAGGTTTACTGATGAGCCAGAACCAGCAATAGTCAACGTGGTGAAGGAGTCTATGCAAATGCTGAGGATAAGGCCATGTTCAGTGCATTCGTGAGGGGTAAACATGTGTCCTTCAGTTCTGAAGCTATCAACAATTATTACAGCCTGCGAACACATGCGATATGCCATTATGCACAATTGTGTGACAGTGGTCCCGATTATGATCAGAATTTAGCTGAAATAACTAAGTCGGGCACTACATGGGTTAAAGAAAGAAAGGGTGGCACAATATTTCTCAGCAAGGACTTAAGCCGTTATGGGAAGATATGGTATGTGTTCTTATGCGCAAAGTTATTCCCATCCACACATACCACTGAAGTGACGAGGGAGAAAGTGCTTATGCTATACGCAATGTGCAAGACTTCCACATCGATGTGGGCGCCATTATCAACTTCTCTATACGGCAATGCCTGCGAGGGCCATTTTTCGGCAGCCTGCCACACCCATCCCTCATGTGTGGGTTATGCAGGTAGGCTGGCATTTAGATGGACCAGAGATGAGCCTTCCTAGTAGCCCCTCCAGCTATTGGACTCCCATATGATTGCACGATACACAGTATGGCCTGGGGGGGAGTCACACCCAAGAGGCATCGATTTTATATTCCCATCAGCTTCGGAGGTGGAGGAAGAGGCTGAAGACACATTCGAAGATGATGAGTTTCAAGCCGATGAGATGACTGGAGAGCAGGAGATTGCAGAGAGTCAAAGGACGGACATATTTATGTTTAGCAACCAATTTCGCAGTCTCCAGCGCCTGGTGGACAAAAGGGACAAAGAAGTCAACCGACAGATGAGGTGACTGGCGGCCAGGCAGGACCACATGTTTAATGCCATGAACACGTCTTTTGCCTCGCTAAATACGGCCTTATAGACTTTGAATCTAGCCGCAGCCGACCAGTTTCCATACCAGCCGCCAAAGCTCATGCCACAATTTCCACCATCTGATTCTGACAATGAAGAGCGCCGAGTTTATGAACCACGACTGCCATCACCACCATCACCTCAACCTTAGATGATTACAGGGAAGTCCTCTTATACTTATTGCTATATTTTTACAATGAGGACATTGTAATTGTTAAGTTTGGGGGAGTTTAGTTTAGTTCGTTATTGCATGTTTAGTTTATTTTGTTATATTTTTGCATATGTTGTCATGTTTAGGTTTAGATTCACTATGTTGCATTCATATAAAATAATTGCATAATAGTTGCTCGAGTAATGTTGTATTGTAAATAGTTTTTATTAGTTTCTATTTCTGTTATTTTTATTCCATATTGTAAAAAAATAATAACAAAATTTTTAGTTAAGTACTGTGTTTATCTTGCATGCGTCTAGCTGTTAGATAGTATAGTTTATTTTGTCCAATGATGAGACTGACATTGAGTAGACAAGTATAGTACTGACTATTAGAGCTTTGATGTGATTTTCTATTATGAATCGAATCTTTTCCTGTTTGAAACTAGTATAATAAGGATAGCACAGTAATAACAACTATGTTGACTGATTAAGTTCAAATTGATTCATAATAGAACTCTAAAGGATAATGCTAGTTTGAATAAAAGAATGATAAAAATAGGCAATAAAGGCTAAAGTTAGTCAAGAACCTAAGTTTGGGAGAAAATTTGGGATATATAAGCTATATCTATAATATATATATATATATATATATAAATAGAAAAACACTGTGGCATGCTTGTCTAGTTTGTGGCCTTTGTTACTTGAGTAAGTAAGCCCGAGGGGATTGTCTTTACACCTAGCACCCTAAGGCCTTAATGGTTTGGGAGTCGTTGGTAGAAAGCTCGTTAAGGTAGTATTAAAAATCCTAAGGGAATAAGACATTGCACAACTATGAGTATAAAAAAAGAAAAGAGAAAAGAATAAAACGAGAAATAGGAGCAAAAAGCCCCCGTAATTAAAATATAAAGCAGAAGTACCCCACTTGGACCCTCGACATCGGTAATTGTTTGATTTTAGTTGAATCTTGACTATTTTTGGATTTCTTGAGTTTACACTGTATGATGCCTTCAAAGAGACCTATTATGTGTTAAATTTGATGTTATATTAGTTGGCGTTGTTATTGAGCACACACACACACACACTATATAAGTGATAACAATTTAAGATTGGATAATTGATGAGGAATTTACTGATTGGTTTTGATATGAAGTATTATCATGTTTGCTTGATTTCTTTGAGGCCAGTCGAACAGACTTGCTTATGTCATTACTGCTAGATTCGTAGGCATGTAGATTAGTTGCATTCCATTGCATTGCACTGCATTTTTTATTTGTTTTGTGCTTGAGGACTAGCACGAGTTTAAGTTTGGGGAGTTTGATAAGTGGGTTTTATGCCTACGAATCGACCTCTAATTCGGACTTAAACTGTGTTGATCCTGTGTATTATTGTTCGTTTTTACTTGTTTATGTTTGTTTTATGTTTAGATGGCATGGTGTAGCATGCGTGGCATAAAGGTGGCTTTGTGACAGGAATTGGCATAAAAATGAGCAAAACATGTGCAGCTCCAGAACTACCTCCCGTTGGGGCGGGTAAAATGCAAAGGAAACCCCCGCCGGGGCAGGGGTACTCGACAAGGTGTAGAAGACCCCTCAACTGGGGTGGACATTTAGAGAACCAAAACCCCCACCGAGGCAGGGGTACGGGGCAAGAGAGAGTTCTTTTTTAATTATAATTCTGCAGTAGCGTGAAACAGAGCAAGTTGGCATGGCTTGAGACTTCAATTGGCGTTGGTTTTATGACTAAATACATGACTTATGATCAGATAACAAGAACAACAAGAAGGAAGAAAACAATTAATCAATTAACAAACAAGAGCCCTAATTGGAGTGAAGAACATTGGAGGAAAGAATTGAGGGCCAGAATCACGAAGATTGCAAGTTGGAGCAAGAAGAAGGGTGGCTTTGTATCTATTCTACTTCTTTAATTAATTTATTGTAATTGGGATGATGGATTCTTTTATTATTTCAGTTTTTATTTCATTCATGATGAACTAATTTACTTTTTAGGCTTGCAATGGATCTTTATGGGGAAGCCTTAATTTCAATTTATCTATTATGATTTGGGCTTCAATTTATAAATTGTTTGATCACCAATTCTGTGTGGATTTGTATGGACTCATGAAATGATGTATGAATCTAGACTTAGTCACTTTAGCATGTGTTCTTCAATTCTGTGTTTGAATGGAATCTTGATGAATGTTAGGATATAGATATACCTAGTGTAGACCCTCAAAATTTCTATATTCCTGTTATTAACATTGCAGGAGGACATAATCATCTTCTAGAGATAACCCTGGAGGTCAAATCGGCTTAATCCCGGAGACAATCTCGGGATACTTAGTTTTTCCATCTCGGAGACAACCCCGAGATACTCAGTTCTAGTCCCGGAGACAACCTCAGGAGTTTCAATTCCAACCTCAAAGACAACCCCAAGGAATATAATTCCAGTTCCGGAGATAACACCAGAAAAGTCAGCTCCATCTCGGAGACAACCCCGAGATACTCAGTTCTAGTCCCGAAGATAACCCCGGGAGTTTCAGTTCCAACCTCAGAGATAACCCCGTGGAATGCAGTTGTGGTTCCGGAGATAACCCCGGAAAAGCTCATTTCAACCCCCAGCTGTCAGGTTCAACCTCGGAGAGAACCTTGAGGCACTCAGTCCCAACCCCGGAGATAACCCCGGGAGGTCAAGCACACCTCAAAGACAACCCCGAGGACATCTAACACCTACAACATCCCAATCTTAGAGATAACCCTGAGCAACGACTACTAAATCAGCCCAGAACTGGAGATAACCCCGGTGTGGTGCAAAATATTCATTTTGCCACCTCTATCCCACATTCACGCCGTCTCAACAACATTTCAACACATATTCTACACAGAAGTGTCCTACAAGAACCATAGCTCAAATCTCGAGTGACTGCTACACAAGACAGCACACCGGATATAATTTGAAGACCTGAAGATCTAGGTATGGCCCTATCTTCCTGACTTTTTACAACCTCTTATCCCATGTCATTGTGTAGCTATCGACAACAACATTCTAGAAAGGTATTATACACCTCAATCGGATGCCCAGATTGAAAGTTATGAAGGTTCGAGTGGACAACGCGTTGCATGTGTGCAGGTACTTCGAGATGGCGGGGTCCACGGAGCTCGGGGCAACCCAGGTAGCCGCAGGTACACCTGTGGCTCCCCCCCTCTATAAATAGAGGGCTTGGGGTGGCCATTTTGAAGAGAGAAATGGCGAGGAAGCCCTGTCCATTTTGCTCTGTAAAATACTATAAACTAAGTGCTTTCTCTTTTCAAACACTTGTGAGCTTGTGCTTTGCTACCTTTTACCGGTGGAAACCGAGTATTCATTCATTTAAAACTATCTAAAGTCTTATTAGAAGCCCACTGTAAGACATCTCACATTTCTTAAAGCCTTTCTCCACTTCCATTCACACACAGTTATTCACGTTGAGAGTCGTGTTATGTATGTATGCCCGGACTATCGGTCCATGGCTTTTATTGCTTATATATATATATATATACATACATTTCAGTCCTGTCTAGAGTTTACTCTGTGCGATTGATAAATTTTTTATATATATATATATATATATATATATATATATATATATATATATATATATACATTTCATCACTTTGAGTTTACTTCATGGCGGTTGATATATATATATATATATTTACATTTCCGTCCCGCCTAGAGTTTACTTCATGGCGATTGATCATTCATATATATATATATATATATATATATATTTACAACTTTTATATATATAACTGTTTACAGCTTTCATACATACTGCATCATCATGTGAGCCTAGGAATCATGTGATCACAGATTGAGTCGCTGAATCTAGATTTGGTTCCCGTGATGGACATTTTCAGCTATAACCAGGTTGTAAATTATTCACGGTGTTTGAATTTCCTTAGATGGCTTACATGCCCACAAGGAGTTTGGCACTGCTATATATCTTATTTTCTCGAAGATGCTTCGCATCTCGAAAATAAAAGCAATCAAGCCGAACACATAATAAAATGGAAGTATCAAAGGCTTCAATTACTATTGAGCACAAGGGTTTAAAAAACCTCTTTTACAAAACATCACTGCTATATCTTGTTAAAATTGAACTTTTATACAAATTCAAACCCTTTGTATATAGGTGCAAACGAGACATAACACTACTTCCATATAATTGCACATCGACCCCCACACACACATTCAAATAGAAGTTTAAATTGAAAAGTGGCAGTCACCATGTTACCACGGATGTCGGGGGGTGCCTAACACCTTCCCTCCGCATAATCAAGCCCCCGGACCCTAACAAATCTTAGTTTCACAGACCTGCTAAGCAGTGTTACATCATTAGGTCAATGTGTAAACCTTTTCTCAGTTTAGTTGGTGCAACCATTTAAAAATACCAACTGGCGACTCTTACAGTCCAATCATCGACATATACATGTCATACCTTTTCAAACTTATTTTTCAAACAAATCTCACCTAACATGAGAACACCAAAAGACAAGAACAGAAAGGGACAGTAAAAATCCCAACATCGACAGGTGACGACTCTGCTGGGGACTTCCAGTAAGAAGGCTTAAGTTGCTATTACAAACTTTTCAAAACATTATATCTGCTTGTGTGTGGATGTTGCATTTACATTTGAATGAATGTGTACTAATGCATTTACTTACTGCACTTAGTGCTTCGCACTATATCTGCCTATGATATTAGTGCTTCGCACATGTCATCATTTTCATACGGTGAGACACGTTGTATGTGAATGTATGTTGTGTGGTCCCTCCACTAGGAGGCTATCCTGTCAGTGTTTGATTACTGGACTCGTAGGGAGACTAATTCCAACGAGGCTCAGGAAAGACACCACCAAGATTCGCTCCAGTTGAAAGTCCGAATTAACTTCCCGTCGAGTAGATTGCAATGATATGGGAACCTTCATGCCAAAAATCCACGAGAGTAACCTAAGATAGGTCAGCCTCTGATAAACCAAACGCGGAGGGAAGTCTCTTCATACTTTCCCATTTCAATTACTTGTAATTTTATTTCCATGTCAATCTCAATGTAATGGAAAATATGAAAGAATATGTGTACATGCATTCCCTTTTATATCAAAACCTGACATGCTATCTTGTCAAAACTGACATCC
Source organism: Panax ginseng (assembly GCA_020205605.1). Classification (NCBI taxonomy): domain Eukaryota; kingdom Viridiplantae; phylum Streptophyta; class Magnoliopsida; order Apiales; family Araliaceae; genus Panax; species Panax ginseng. The sequence continues at coordinate 132,295,227 of CM035134.1, read as the reverse complement.
ATTTTACACGATAATACTCCTAAAACGGACTCATCACATAACATGTAACTTTTCTACATTCCCTAAGACTAAACTACATAAGTCTTTTTGTATGGAAAAAATTGGGCATGTTACCCGTTCAAAGTCCAAAAGGCAACAAGCCTACAGCCAAGCATGGCTACATCTGTCCAGTCTAATCCTACTACAGTCTCTCGTGAGGAGTTTGAAGGATTAAGTAACCAAATTATAGAGTTGGTTGTTCTACTCAAAGAACTACACAAGTCCACTTAGGGTCCACAAATACCCATACATAAAGAATCCTCTGCATATGGAGGAACCCAGGGTCCGGACAAAGAAGCTCCAGTACCCGAGTCTCAATTGGACAAAACCAACAAAACCCCTGAAGTCACCCATTTTAAAGAAGATCCAGACACCGGTGATTTCAAGAAGAAAATCCTACAAATAGAAGAGACCATTCGGTCTATCAAAGGGATTGGAGCACACGGGAGTGTTTCATATGCAGACTTTTATATCTTCCCTAGGGTTCATTATCCAGAAAAGTTTAAGACTCCCAATTTTGAAAAGTATGATGGATTGGGAGATCCTTACACACATTTGAAAGTATTCATTGGAGAGCTCGGATCTTATGTCGAGGATGAAAAGCTCAGAATGCAGCTGTTTCAGAAAAGTCTGACTGGAGAAGTCAGATCATGGTATACCAGACTAGACAACTCCAAGATTCATAGCTGGGAGGAGCTAGCTCATGCTTTCCTCAGTTAGTACAGTTTCCAATCTTAGATGGCTCCGGACCGATACCAAATTACCAAAGTCAAGAAATAAGCCAATGAGTCTTTTAGAGAGTATGCCCAAAGATGGAGGCGTCTGCCTGCTCAAGTTATTCCCTCTATGATTGAGTTTGAAATTATGATGACCTTCATAGACATTCAAGAAGCTCCTTTCTATGAGAGGGTCTTAGCTGGCATAGGCAAGCCATTCTCTGAAATGATTAAACATAGAGAAATGGCTGAGATGGGATTGAAGTCAGGAAATATTCAAGACCTTGCCGCTCTAGAAGCTGTTGCTGAGCACATCCAGTCTAGAAGTTATGGAAACAACCCCCAGAGGGTCCATAAGAAGAAAGAGGAGGATGTTTCCTTGATACTACAAGGACAAAAATGCAGTCAGAACATGCCTATTCAGAGGAGAAACTACTCCCCTTTTCAAGCACAGTCTTCAAATCCTCCATTGCCAAAGAGTGGAGAAGTCAGATGCACTCGAGTGTTCACACCCTTAGGGGACTCACTCGAGAACATTCTCAATCTTCTTACAACTCAGAAGAAAATTACACATCTTCTTCCACCAGTCAACCCGAATGAGAAGGGTTTCAATACTAACAGGAAGTGTGCTTATCATGCTGGAGCTTCAGGCTATGATACTCAGGATTGCTGGGCCTTGAATCATAAGATCCAGGATCTAATTGACAATGGTGAGATCGTGGTGACTAAACCCAACCAACCCCATGTGCAAGACAACCCTCTCCCTCAACACAAGAAAAAGGAAGTTGATATGATTAATTGGAGCAGTGGACATAATTCCAATTACGGTGGTGGATCCTCCTAAACCAGCAAGGATGGTGCTGAAAAATGGGGTTATGCATAGTTCCGATTTATGATGGAATGAAAAATGAAATCTCTGTGCGAGCAAGTTAACCAATTGACAGAACTGGTGGTTCATCAACACCAAGTCACACGTCAATTATTCAGCCATGAGCATTCTAACCTCCTTCCTCTCTTTACAATAGTTAACGGTAAAAGTTTTGCCGTTATTTTTATAAAAAGGTTATTTCTATCGCTTTCTATATCTGACAGTCATTCTGCTGTGGGGTCCACCAATGATTGTGTCGTCGTACGGATATTCCCCGATAAAAAGAATATTCCCCGACCAAACAAACATTTTATGACAACTTGCTTACTTTGAAAAATTTTCACATATCACTCTTAACTTTAACCTTTTATTAATTTAACCAATTACTGAATAATAATTATAAGAAAAATTGAATACTTTTATTTCATAAAATTTGGGGTCTTACAATGCAGGGGATCAAATCCATAGAATCTTGAGAAATCCCACCATATCCAGCAAGATCTACCCAGAATTTACAGAAAGCTATAGCAGAATCCAGCGAAATCCCACCATCTCTAGTAAGATCTCCCCAAAATCTGCAGAAAGCCATAGCATCCCAAGATGACCAAAAAAGGTAGAACCATCAAAGGCCAAATAATCTATTTATCAAACAAATCAAGACATATGATATAATTGAAACAGATTTTGGCCAATAGCAAAAAACCTAAACCCTTAAAAATAATGGGTAGTATTTACAAAGGATCTAGATAAGAAAGACATTCACACGAACCTAGACAAAACTAGTTACTGGCATGGACCTACTGATATCATCAATAACATCCAAATCTAAACTTTAAAAGATTTAAGCAGGAAAAACATAAAATTCAGATCGAAAGCATAAAATCAACAGACCAAGCAAATATACAAATATTCCAAAACTTATAAATCCCTTTGAGTAGAAATAGATTTACCAATTACACCCAAACAGAGATCTGAAGAGGATAAGGCATTTAAACCACAAAAGTCAGCATGAGAAGCCTCCATGATACTTGATAAGTAAGTGTATACCTACTTATTAGCTATCAAATTACTAGAATTATGGCTTAAACTCAAGTAGTTTTAGTATTGTTTGATGCTTTTATCTTTGTTTGTAGGATTGCATTAAGAAAACTAATAAGGCATGGAAATGGCTTAGACTTGGTAAAGTATGGTGAGCATGTGGTGGAATGAAGACTGAAGCATAGCATGTGCATGTGAGGAGGGCATCTGAGCAAGTCAAGTGAAGGAAGAAAGAAGAAGGAAGCAGCATCATTGTAGTAGTAAAACACGGTAGAGAAGAATTGCAGTGATCGCAAAAGAATCTAAATAGCAAATTTGTTCTAGAGTGGAGTACAATGCCAAAGATGCAAGCGCCCAGAAGGTTCGAAATGTTGCATGGCATGCGCTCTGCTTTCCCCTAATTACTATCTTGTCATATGGCCAGCATCAATCAAGGCTAAAAAATGTTGACTTTAAACTTAATGTCTGCTGTAACATTTTTACTTAAAAGGGGTGTATTTGCAAGTTACAGGATATACTTTTGAGCAATTTTATTATTCCATTTTAGGGTTTTATAGAGCTAGAGAGAGTTCTAAGCTTTACTCTACTATTTTGGCTTCTATCTTTAGATTTTAGTAGTTTTTGCTTATTGAAGTTTATGTTGGTTTGATTATGGATCAGAACTGAGTTTGAAGCTTACTTTGGACAGAGTTTAATCAGATTTGCTCATTTCATTGTATCTTCTCATGCTTGGATTAAATTCCATAATGGTTATTGATTCAGGGATGAACTAATCACCATTATGGGATTCTAATGAAGCTTATTGTGTAGTTTAGATCTATTTGCCTCATTATTATGCTTGATTGATTATATTTGGATTGCCTAACTTGGTTGTGCTTAGTGCTTAGATGCTTGATCACCATCTATCCTAATAACTTATATGGAATTGAAAGAGGAAGTATAAGTTCAGATTTGACCATGTTAGCATATGTTCATGAAATTTACATGTGTTAGATTTTTTGATTCATATTTCGGATAGACATATACCGGCTTATCATGTGTAGTCGTTGAGAGAGCTTGCACTTAAATTAATATTACTTGTAAGTCACATAGACATATAGTGAGTTAGGTAATATTGATGTTCATATGAATTCTATCCATTTTGTGGATTTTATGTGATATGGACATGGTGTATTGAAAAATAATCATGTTTCACTTTCGTGCTCTTGACTAGCAATCCATAGTAATTAATTAAGTTTAACAAGAGGTGTATAATCTGGATGATGTATTAAGTGACATTAGGATCCCATATCTTTCTAATTTGAATTCATTCGCTTGTTAATTTCTTATTTAGAGTTGATAATCATTTTAGTTTTTAAATCACCTTTTATTTACTCGTTTAAGCAGCCAGAAATAGCTATAAAGTTATTATATGATAGATTAGAGATAATTACTTTTCTCCATGGGAACGATACTTAACTTACTATATATTACTTGTTGATCGTGTATACTTGCACGTGTAAGTGTCTGTTTTGTTAACACCGAAATAAGCCAACAAGTTTTTTGGCGTCGTTGCCGGAGATAAGTTGTTATTTTTATTACTATCATCATCAATGTAAGTTAAAGTTGTCTAACTTGAACAATTCATATCTTATCTCATTTTTATGTTTCCTTTATTTGTGTTTCAGGTACTTGTGGATAGTATATGCACACTCGATCTTCAAATTCTGAGTTGGTACCTAGGCAGGACAATATCAACGAAAAAGCTTGGAGAGCTAGTACACGTAATTCTAACACACAAGAGAACACTGAGACACCCACAAAAATGGCAGAAGAACACAGGGATTTGAAAGACTATTCTATGCCTAATATAAATGAGCTACAGTCTAGCATAGTTAGGCCAGTAATAGCAGCGAACACCTTTGAGATTAAACCGGGAATAATACAGATGGTACAGAATACGGTTCAGTTTGGGGGTGCTGCTACTGATGATCCTAACAAGCATCTGTTGAGTTTTATTAAAATTTGTGACACATTCAAGTATAATGGTGTGTCGGATGATGCGGTATGGCTCAGACTATTTCCTTTTACCTTGAGGGACAAGGCAAGGAGTTGGCTTCATTTATTACCATCAGGATCGGTGACTACGTGGGAGGATTTAGCACAAAAATATTTAGCCAAATTCTTTCCTATGGCTAAAACAACGAAGATGAGGACTGCTATATCTCAGTTTGAACAACAACAGGGAGAATCGTTGTATGAAGCCTGGGAGCGTTATAAGGAGATGCTAACGAAATGTCCACACCAAGGGATGCCAGATTGGATGGTAATTAATACTTTCTATAATCGGTTGGGATGGCAATCTGGGCCAATTATTGATGCCACTATAGGAGGAGCTTTATGGGCTAAGAGTTATGAAGAAGCCTATGAACTTATTGAGACCATGGCGACAAATGACTTTCAGAATCCAACAGCTAGAATGCCTCAACAAAAAGTTGCTGGGTTATTGGAGGTAGATGCCATCACAGCACTATCAGCCCAAATGGCAGCGATGGTGAAGAAAATTGACTCTTTAGCTAAAAACAAAGTTATGAAAGTTGCCTTCGTCTGTGAGATATGTGCTGGATCACACCAAACAGAACCATGTGCTATCACTACAAAGTCGATACTGTAAGACCCCAACTTTTATGAATAAAGATGAATTTTTCTATAATTATCATTTTTGTATAATATAGAATGAATTTGATATAATGTTATAATTGTGGGTAATATTTATAAATTTTGCAAAGTACGCAAGTTGTTATATAATATTCGATTGGTCGGGGAATATTCATTTTAACAGGGAATGTTTGTACGACGGCACAATCATTGGTGGACCCTACAACGAAATTATTGTCGGATTGAGAAAACGACAAAAATATTTTATGAAAATAACGGCGGAAGTTTTATCGTTAATCTGTTGAAACACCGGTGTTAAAAGTCTGAGAATCTGGCGTGGTTGCATAGTAGCATTACGACATTGATTATTGATGCTTACGTGAGAAGTCACTCAGTTTTGTTCAATTATTTCTTCAGTAATTGTTGCATAGTATCTCACGTTAATTGATTCAATTATTGTCGATATTTTATATATTATTAAATCAATAATTGAGACGATGAAGTTATTAATATTATTATTTGCAATATTAACGATGTCTAGAAGTTCTGCCAAGGAGAGGTTTGGTCACCTAATTGCGACCTGATCGATTAATATTGTGAATTATAATAATGATGATAAATGTTGTTAAAAATATTGAGTTGATTTTTATGAAGTATTTATTGGACTCCCGGTTACCCATTTTTCAAAATAATCGGTAGAAAAATTTTCATTATTTTTGTGGGGCCCACATATGACTTTGGATACTAAATTGAAAGTGGGGTGGGGGGAGGAAACCTGCTGGTAGGGGAATTATATAGTATATATATATATATAATATATGATATGTGTGGTATATATATATATATATATATATATATATATGTTTATATGTGACCTTGGGGGAAGGGAATTGATTTGGCGGGAAAGGAGTACTAGATGTATATATATATATATATATATATATATATATATATATATATATATATATATATACATGTGATAAATTTTGAAGGTTGGAAGTTGTATCACTGGGGTAATGACCGTGAGTTTATATATATATATATAATATTATATTTTATTTAAAAGATTTTGTTTTATTAGAATATTTTATAGTAAACCAAACTGATTTGTCCATTTAAAAGTAAATCAACTGGACCGATTCAGAATTAGTTACTATTCAGGTCCATTCTCCTATAAATAGAAGCTCATTCCTTCATTATTTCTTACGAAATTCTTTGAAACTCAGAGAGAGAGAAACTATAGAGAGAAAGAAGAAAAGTATTCGCTACTTCACTTTACTCCTATATCCGGTTTCTTCTAAGGTAAGGGTATTATTTCTTTCAGTATTCATGAAGAGAACTTACATTATTCCATTCTTTATTATTACGTTGGAATAAACTCAGATCACGCTGCTACCCTATACTTGGTGAAATTCTTACATTATTCCATTCTTTATTATTATGTTGGAATAACACATACATCCAAGTACCGCATACATGGTGAAATTCTTACATTATTCCATTCTTTATTATTACGTTGGAATATCCCACATGCATGCGTTACGCATGACCGTTCCGATTATTTATTAGTCTGTTGGAACATCCCGCTTGGGTGCGAATTTACTTTGACACGGTTCCGTTATTTATTATTCTCATTGGAATAACTTTCGTCGTGTGGTCTATCGCATGCCTAATGATTTCTTTTGTTATTCCATTCTTTATTATACTCAGTTGGTTAAAGTTTTGACTTATATACTCCATGAAATTAGTGGAATATCCTTGATATTTGCGCTTCATCCAGTATTTTTTCATGGAAATATTCTTCTGAGCATTCTTAAATTTTACTCTACAAAGAAGTATCATGTTGACAATTTGGATATTATTAGTTCCTGGATAAATTAATTCTTGAACTTGTTTTTATTGAATTCTTATTTCATTGTCATCATCCTCATGTTTATATTATGTTGAAAGTCATCTGTGGCCTATAGTGCATAGATGGACTTGGTATGATTATAACCAGGGATTAATCGGTATAATCATGACCGTAATGTTACAAATGATGTGGTAAAAGTCCTCATTGGCCCGTAGTGCATTGATGGACAGTTGTTGGCATGATCATGACCATTGATGAATACACGAATATCCTTGGCCCGTAGTGCATGGATAATTTATGGTCGTGATACTAATGAATATCCTTGGCCGTAGTGCAGGGATGATGTGGATTATTTATTAAGCTGAGTCCCAGCGATAAAAGTGATGAAAAACCTTTTAAATCATAAAAGATAGTAGATTTTATTCTCTACTTGACTCTTTTAATGGATTGCTTGTTTTTATTGATTAAACTTGATGTTTGTTATATTGTATCGGTTTAACATTGTTGAAGGCTAACGATAATTTATTACGTATTATCTTAGTCATAATATTTCTTCTTTGGGCTAGTTGAGCACACCCTTTTACTTTCATTGTTCTCTTCAGGAAATGAGAACATAGCAGGGACCAGTCGGGGAACGGAGTGACGGTCCAGATAATAACATTAGTAGTCCTCACCATTCTGTTAAATAGTGTGATAATAAATATAATGAGGACTCAATTGAGTGTGGATATTGTCTAGATGACAATATTTGTATTAAAACTCACAACATATGTTTTGTCGTATTTTACACGACTGTTGTATAATTAAGTTGTATTTAAATTTTGTACCTGTATTTGGTGACTCAAGATGGGTGATGTATACCTATTTTGGGGGCGTCACAGTTGGTATCAAAGCTTAGGGATATGATCCCTGACTGAGATGTGAGACAAGAACTAGGAGGGGAGAGACGAAGAATTCCTTCGCTAGTATGACCTACCTAAATTTATTTGGTATTTAATTGGTCGGTCAGAGTATAGGAATACTATGTGATATGTTAATTAACCCTTATTTTGTGGCAGTATTTGAAAATGGCATCCGAGAATGTTGAGATTAGCAATGGAGCACAGGAGACCGTTGAGTCTCCACAGATCAATAATCAGGATAATGTGCATCAGGAAGGCGACAATCCTCAGGCAAACAACAACACCGAGTAGATGATGAACGATGGAATGTTCAGAGGCTTTATTCAATTCATGCAACATCAGGCAAGATCGGCTCCTGTACAAAATGCAGGTGGAAACACTAGCAACTCTCGGACGGTCACCGTTAAGCAGTTCGAGGTACTGGGACCACCGAAGTTTTTTGGAGAGCGTAAAACACTTAAGGCGGAGACGTGGATAAAGCAGATCTGCAAGATATTTGATGTCTTGGGATGCTCCGAAGTGCAAAAGGTTCCCTTTGCCACCTTCATGTTGCGTGTAGAGTCAGATTACTGGTGGGAATATGTAAAACGTACTCAACCTGCCGCACTGAAGATGACTTGGGAGAAGTTCCAAGAATTGTTCAACGACAAGTACTTTCCCGAAAGTATTCGTCACATGAAAAAGGTAGAGTTCATCAAGCTGGAGTAAAACAATATGACCGTGTTGCAGTACGAAGCCAAGTTTGCCGAGTTGTACCAGTTTGCGTCCCATTTGGTTGATAATGAGGAGAGAATGACGCGAATGTGTCTAAGAGGTTTGAAACCCGAGATACGTCAATATCTTTCTCTCACAAACTTTGCTTGTATTCAGATGTTGTTAATAGGGCTTAGTTATTGGAGCGCGATAATGAGTCAACCCAACCAAAAGAGAGCAGCCGAAAAAATGATAATGCCAGTGATAACAGTCATCAAATCGGTGACAATAAGCGTGGAGGGAACCAACATGACAGAAATGGTAACCACTTAGGTGGTAATCATGGCCAAAACAATAAGAATGGACATTTCAAGAAGAGGAGATTCAACAATGATGGAAAGGCGTCGACATCGATCGCACTCGTTAAGGAAGGAGAACGACCACCTATTATATGCTTCAAATGTGGAGGGGAGGGACACATCAGTCCAAACTGTACGATGCCGTCCAAAGCATGTTATAATTGTGGAAGAGAAGGTCACCTAGCCCGATTTTGTCATTCACCGAAGACAAGTTCAGCTAGGATGGAGGCACCAAAGGACGTCCCGGAAAAGTCAAAGCCCGGTAAGTGAGGAGGCGTTTGTCGTGACCTCCCAGAAAGTAAGGAACCGAACGAGGTCATCACGGGTAAGCTTATCATAAACTCTAACGAAGTATATACCTTATTTGATACCGATTCTACCCATTCTTTTATTTCTCCTACTTGCGCTCAACGTTTAAATTTGACTCCGGAGAAATTGGACTTTGACTTATCTGTTGAAACTCCGTTGGGAGAAACCTTCATTACATCCACTGTTTATAAGTCTTGTTTGGTTCAAATTGGTACCCTCACATTACCTGTCGATCTTATTTCATTAAAAATACTTGCATTTGATGTAATTCTAGGGATTGATTGGTTAACTACTCATCATGCAAAAATTGATTATTTTCGTAAGGTTGTTAGCTTTCATATTCCTAACCAACCTATTACGCGAATTCAAGCAACCAAACCATTAAAATCAATCACTGTCATCTCAAGCCATAAAGTTATTCATTTATTGAAAAACGGATGTCAAGCTTTCTTAGCACATGTCACGGATCTAAACAAAAATACGTTAGTTTTGAATGATATTTTTATTGTTAATGAATTTCCCGATGTATTCCCTGAAGAACTTCCTGGCCTACCCCCAGAGAGTGAAATTGAATTTGTATCAACCTTGAACCCGGTACAAAACCTATTTTCAAAGCCCCATATCGAATGGCTCCTATTGAACTTCAGGAGTTAAAGACCCATGCGCAGGAATTGTTAGACATCGGTTTCATCTGGCCCTAATACGTCTCCTTGGGGTGCTCTGTACTATTCGTGAAAAAGAAAGAGGCGGAGTATGAGACTTTGTATTGATTATCGGGAGTTGAATCATGTCACCATCAAAATAGGTACCCATTGCCACGTATTGATGACTGTTTTACCGGTTGCAAAGGCGCCAAATTCTTTTCAAAGATTGATCTTCGATTCGGATATCACCAATTGAAGATTAGAACCGATGACATTCCAAAGACGGCTTTCGGAAACTAAGATGCGGGCATTATGAATTCCTAGTCATGTCTTTTGGATTGACTAATGCTCCTGCTGCCTTCATGGATATGATGAACCGAGTATTCAAGGAATATTTGGATCAATTTGTGGTTGTCTTTATTGATGACATCCTTATTTATTCCAAAAGCCGTGAAGATCATGAGAAACACTTGAGGCTGATACTTTAAAAACTTCGTGAATATAAGCTTTATGCCAAGTTGAAGAAATACGAGTTCTAACTTAAGGAAGTAGCATTCCTTGGGCACATGGTATCAAGTCATGGAATATCTGTTGACCTAGCAAAGATTGAAGCTATTCAAAGCTGGGAGCAACCTAAATCAGTGACCGAAGTACGTAGCTTTCTCGTCTTAGCTGGTTATTATAGGAGATTCGTAGAAGGGTTTTCTCGAATTGCTACTCCATTAACTCAGCTGACTCGGAAAGATACAAAATTCGGTTGAAACGAGGAATGTGAGAAGAGTTTTCAAGAACTCAAGAGAAGACTCATTTCAAAGACCTGCTCGACAATATCATCCGGCTCGGAGGATTTGTCATCTCTGATGATGCTTGGAGCAAAAGGTTAGGATGTGTTCTCATGCAACATAGGAAAGTCATAGCCTATGCCTCTCGACAACTCAAAGAATATGAGAGGAATTATCCTACTCATGATCTAGAGTTGGCAGTTGTTGTCTTTGCACTTAAAATTTGGAGGCATTACTTGTATGGGGAGAAAGTGGAGATCTTCACGGATCATAAAAGCCTCAAATATTTCTTCACTCAAAAGGAACTCAACATGCGACAGCGACGTTGTCTTGAACTGTTGAAAGATTATGATCATACCATCCAATAGCATCTTGGAAAAACAAACGTGGTAACTGACGCATTGAGTAGAAGATCATATGCGGGTATGAGTGCGATATTGTCAACGCAGAGGCCCATCTTGTATGACTTACAAAGGATGGAGATAGAGATAAAGACTCCAGGGACCCACGTGATGATAGCGAATATACGAGTAAAATCGACTTTAATCGATAAAGTTAAAGCTGCTCAAGCTACAGACCTGGAGCTGATGCATATGAGGAATAAAGTACAAGAAGGTGTTATGCCGGAAGAAAGAATCGATGAAAAAGGAATACTTCGAGTCAACTCCAGACTTTGTGTTCCTAACGATCCTGAGTTAAAGTATAAAATCATGATGGAGGCGCACAACACACCGTTTGCAATCCATCCTGGGAGTACCAAAATGTATCATGATCTTCGACGTACATTTTGGTGGGGCAATATGAAGAGAGAAATAACGTTATTTATCTCAAGGTGTTTAACTTATCAATTAGTCAAGGCAGAGCATCAAGTACCAAAAAGTCCATTGCAACCACTTAAAATTTTAGAATGGAAGTGGGAGCACATTACCATGGATTTCGTTACTGGTCTTCCCAAGGTTTCTCAAGGCATAGATGCAATTTGGGTCATTGTTGATAGATTGACCAAGTCTGCTCATTTCTTACCAATACGAGAAACTTATACACTTGAACATCTTGCTCATATGTACATAAACGAGATTGTAAGACTGCATGGTATGCCACTATCCATAGTTTCTGATCGAGACCCAAGATTCACTTCACGATTTTGGGTTAGTTTACAAAAATCTATGGGCACAGATTTACAATTTAGTTCGGCATATCATCCTCAGATGGACGGACAATCAGAGAGGACTATTCAAACTCTTGAAGATTTATTAAGACTCTGTGCCCTTGACTTCAAGGGAAGTTGGGACAAGTTCTTACCATTGGTGGAGTTTTCTTACAACAACAGTTATCAAACAAGTATTTGCATGGCTCCATTCGAGGCGTTGTATGGAAGAAAGTGTCGTTCTCCAGTATGCTAGGATGAGGTAGGTGAAGCAACGTTGTTGGGACCGGAGTTGGTACGTATGACTATAGAAAAGATTCAAACGATCCGACAACGTATAAAAACCTCACAAAACTGACAAAAGATTTATGTTGATCATCATCTAAGGGACGTGAAATTCGATATTGGAGATCATGTGTTGTTACGTGTTGCTCCATGGAAAGGAGTTACGAGATTTGGAAAGAGAGGAAAGCTCAATCCTTGATTCATTGGCCCATTTTTAATCCTCGATAGAGTAGGGACTGTAGCCTATAGACTCGCTTTACCGCCAAGTATGTCTCGTGTTCATAATGTTTTTCATATATCCATGTTACGTAAATATGTGAAAGACCTGAACCACATTATTGAGTTATAACCGGATGAAATAGCGGAAGATTTAACATATGAAGAGGTTCCTGTTCAAATCTTGGATAAGAAGGAACATATTCTACGCTCCAAGGTTATACCTCAAGTCAAAGTTTTATGGAGGAACCACGATGTTGAGGAAATGACCTGGGAGTTAGAATCTGAAATAAAATCAAGGTATCCTTACCTCTTCGATATACCAGGTACGTACCTTAATTTTGAGGGCGAAATTTCATAAGAAGGGGAGATTGTAAGACCCCAACTTTTATGAATAAAGTTGAATTTTTCTATAATTATCATTTTTGTATATTATGGAATGAATTTGATATAATGTTATAATTGTGAGTAATATTTATAAATTTTGTAAAGTACATAAGTTGTTATATAATATTCGATTGGTCGGGGAATATTCGTTTTAACGAGGGAATATTAAATGCGGCGGCAACACAATCATTAGTGGACCCCATAACAGAATTATTGTCGGATTGAGAAAACGACAAAAATATTTTATGAAAATAACGGCAGAAGTTTTATCGTTAACTGTTGAAACACCCGGTGTTAAAAGTACATGAATACGCGTGGTTACATAGTAGCACACGATATTGATTAGTGATGCTTACGTGAGAAGTCACTCAGGTTTGTTCAATTATTGCTTTAGTAATTGTTGCATAGTATCTCACATTAATTGATTCAATTATTGTCGATATTTTATATATTATTAAATCAATAATTGAGACGATGAAGTTATTAATATTATTATTTGCAATATTAACGATGTCTAGAAGTTCTACTAAGGAGAGGTTTGGTCACCTAATTGTACGCCAATAGGGAGAAATCCTTATTGGAAAACCCCCTCTTTCCTTGGAACGACCTGGTCGATTAATATTGTGAATTATAATAATGATGATAAATGTTGTTAAAAATATTGAGTTGATTTTTATGAAGTATTTATTGGACTCCCGGTTACCTATTTTTCAAAATAATCGGTAGAAAATTTTTCAGTATTTTTATGGGGCCCACATGTGACTTTGGATACTGAATTGAAAATGGGGTGGGGGGAGGAAACCTGCTGGTAGGGGAATTATATAGTATATATATATATATATATATATTTGTAATGTTTGAAAAACTTGCAGGAAGGGAGTACAATTGTTATTGTTATCATATATATATATATATATATACATGTGATAAATTTTGAAGGTTGGCAGGTTGTATCACGGGGGTAATGACCCGTGAGTTTATATATATATATAATATAATATATATTATATTTTATTTAAAAGATTTTGTTTTATTAGAATATTTTATAGTAAACCAATCTTGACCATCCGTTTAAAAGTAAATCAATCTGGATCGTTCAGGAATTAGTTACTATTCAGTCCATTCTCCTATAAATGAAGCTCATTCCTTCATTATTTTTACTTAATTCTTTGAAACTCTAGAGAGAAAGAAGAAAAGTATTCGCTACTTCACTACTCCTATATCCAGATTTCTTCTAAGGTAAGGGTATTATTTCTTTTCGCATTCATGAAGAGAACTTCATTATTCCATTATTTATTACATTGGAATAACTTTTGTATCTGAGGGCTACCCTATACTTGGTGAAATTCTTACATCATTCCATTCTTTATTATTATGTTGGAATAACTTTGTCTATGCTAAGTACCGCATACATGGTGAAATTCTTACATTATTCCATTCTTTATTATTACATTGGAATATCACATACGTGCATTTACGCATGACTGGTTTCGTTATTTATTATTACATTGGAACATCCCATCATGTAATTTACTTTGACCTAGTTCCGTTATTTATTATTCATTGGAATAACCTCGTCTGCTCTGCGTCGATCGCATGCCCTGGTGATATCTTTTGTTATTCCATTCTTTATTATACTCAGTTGGTTAAAGTTTTGACTTTTATACTCCATGAAATTAGTGGAATATCCTTGATATTTGCGCTTCATCCAGTATCTTTTCATGGAAATATTCTTTTGAGCATTCTTGAATTTTACTCTACAAAGAAGTATCATGTTGACAATTTGGACGTTATTAGTTCCTGGATAAATTAATTCTTGAACTTGTTTTATTGAATTCTTATTTCATTGTCGTCATCCTCATGTTTATATTATGTTGAAAGTCATCTCGTGGCTTTTGTAGTGCATAGATGGACTTGGTATGATTATGACTAGGGATTAATCGGTATAATCATGGGTAGTAATGTTACAAATGATGTGGTAAAAGTCCTCATTGGCATGTAGTGCATTGATGGATGGAGATTGTTGGCATGATCATGACCATTGATGAATACACGAATATCCTTGGCCCGTAGTGCATGGATAATTTATGGTCGTGATACTAATGAATATCCTTGGCGTAGTAGTGCGGGGATGATGTGGATTATTTATTGTCGAGTCCCAACGATAAAAGTGATGAAAACCTTTTAAATCATAAAAGATAGTAGATTTTATTCTCTACTTGACTCTTTTAATGGATTGCTTGTTCATTGCAGATTAAACTTGATGTTTGTTATATTTTATCGGTTTAATCATTGTTGAAAGCTAACGATAATTTATTCGTATTATCTTAGTCATAATATTTCTTCTTGGGCTAGTTGAGCTCACCCTTTTACTTTCATTGTTCTCTTCAGAAATGAGAACATAGCGAGGGACTAGTCGGGGAGCGGAGTGACGGTCGAGATAATAGCATTAGTAGTCCTCACTATTACATTAAATAGTGTGATAATAAATGTAATGAGGACTCAATTGAGTGTGGATATTGTCTAGATGAAAATATTTGTATTAAAACTCACAAAGATATGTTTTGTCGTATTTTACATTTGTTGTATAATTAAGTTGTATTTGAATTTTGTACCATATATTTGGCGACTCAAGATGGGTGATGTATACCTATTTTGGGGCGTCATGAATCTGATTTATCGACAACTATCAAAAGCCATAGAATTAATTTCAGAACTCTTACCATCCTAACAACAGAAATCATCCCAATTTTAGCTGGGGTAACAATCAAAATGTTCAACAAAACCAACCACAACAACAATACCAACCACAACAGTCTCATCTACAGTATGCACCTAAACCACCTTACCCTCCTGGATTTCAGCAACAACAACACCAACATCATCCAACTCTTGCCCCTTAACCGAAGAAGAAATCTAAGATGGAAGAAATGATGTTGAAATACATGGCAAATACCGAAGTGTTGATAAAGAGCCAAACAGTGGCTATTAAAAATTTAGAGAATCAAATGAGCCAGATGACTAGCATGTTGAATAACAGACCGCATGGAGCTCTACCAAGTAATACTGAAGAAAATTCGAGAAGGGATGAGAAGGAACAATGTCAGGCCATTACATTGAGGTCTGGGAAGAAAACTACAGAACCAGGGACTAGTGCACCCGCGCCCAATAATTAAGAGAACCTGGCGCACCTGCGCCAAGGTCTGAGCAAGGCTTGTTTAATGGAGGTGCTAGGCAGCGGGGAGTTGAGATAGAACATAATGAGTTGGCTGAGAAAGCCACAGCCACACCACCAGTTGTATACCCTCCCGTACGATACCCACAAAGACTTCAAAAACAAAAATTGGACAAATAGTTCGCTAAGTTCTTGGAGGTCTTTAAGAAGCTGCAGATTAACATACCTTTCGCAGAGGCTTTGGAACAAATTCCAAGCTATGCAAAGTTTATGAAAGGCATTCTGTAAAGAAAGAAGAAGTTAGAGGATTATGAAACAATTGCTTTGACAAAAGAATGCAGTGCAGTGTTGCAATGAAAACTACCTCTAAAGCTTAAAGATCCAGGCAGTTTTACAATACCAATCCATAGGAAAATTTTCATTCAATAAATGCTTATGTGATTTGGGGGCAAGTATAAATCTGATGCTTCTATCGGTATTCACACAGTTGGGATTACCGGCTTCTAAGTTGACAAATATATCATTACAGTTGGCCGATAGGTCCATCATATACCCGAGAGGTATCGTAGAGGATGTCTTGGTAAAAGTGGACAAGTTTATCTTCCCAGGCGACTTTATTATTCTAGACTATGAAGAGGACAAAGACATACCTATCATTCTGGGGAGACCTTTTCTAGCTACTGGGCGAACACGCATAGACGTATAGAAAGGAGAACTGACCATGAGAGTCCAGGACTAAGAGGTCACATTTAATGTCTTTAAAGCTATAAAGTTCCCCATTGAAAAAGAAGAGTGCTTCCGGGTAGATGTAGTCGACAAAGTATTAAATGAAGAGGATGGACATTTGATGAACATTGATCCACTAGAGAATGATATACTGGGATAATCTGACATGGAGGATACTGATGTTGTGGAGTATGTACAAATTTTGAACACAATACCACATATGCGAAAATTCAAGATTCCCATTGAACCACTTAGACAAACAGGAGAGACATCGAATCAACTTAAGCCTTCTCTTGAGATGCCACCCGAACTTGACCTAAAACCTCTTCCAAATCATCTAAGGTACGTATTTTTAGGTGAATCTTCAAAGTTGCATATTATAATTGCTACTAGTGCTGCGAGAATTCAAATCAGCTATTGGTTAGACTATAGAGGATATCAAGGGGATCAACCCTTCATTCTTGATGCACAAAATACTTCTACAAGATGATAGTAAGTCGTCGGTAGTGCAACAAAGGAGGTTGAATCCTATAATGAAAGAGGTTGTCAAGAAGGAAATCTTGAAGTGGTTAGATGCCGGAATCATATATCCTATTTTAGATAGCTCATGGGTGAGCTCAGTGCAATGCGTTCCAAAAAAAGGGGGTATAACAGTAGTATCCAATGAAAATAATGAACTGATACCTACCAGAACAGTTATGGGGTGGAGGGTCTGTATGGACTACCACAGATTGAACAAAGCTACAAGAAAAAACCATTTTCCTCTCCCATTTATTGACCAAATGCTGGATAGGTTAGCAGGACACGACTACTACTGCCTCTTGGATGGTTACTCGGGGTACAACTAGATAGTTATAGCCCTAGAAGACCAGGAAAAGACTACCTTCATTTGTCCGTATGGTAATTTTTCTTTCAGAAGGATGTCTTTCAGATTATGCAACGCCCCAGCTACATTCTAGAGATGCATGATGGCCATATTCTCAGACACGGTTGAGAAAAACATGGAAGTCTTCATGGATGATTTCTCAGTCTTTGGAGACTCTTTTGACTTATGTTTGGAGAATCTGGTGATGGTGTCAAAAAGGTGTGTTAAGACTAATCTAGTACTGAACTGGGAAAAGTGCCATTTTATGGTATAGGAAGGCATTATCTTAGGGCATAAAGTTTCAAGGAAAGGGTTAGAGGTGGACAGAGAAAAACTAGAGACTATTGAGACCTTACCTCCACCAACTTTTGTGAAAGGGGTTCATAGGTTCCTTGGGCACGCGAGTTTTTATCGTCATTTCATAAAGGACTTCTCAAAGATCACTAAGCCGCTGTGCAGTTTGCTAGAGAAAGATGTCCAGTTTAGATTCGATGAGGAATGCTTAACTGCCTTTGAGCATTTAAAGAAGAAATTGACTGTGGCACCTATTATTACAGCTCCTGATTGGTCACTTCCATTTGAATTGATGTGTGATGCAAGCGATGTTGCTGTGGGAGCTGTCTTGGGCCAACACAGGGATAAGGTTTTTTATGTCATTTACTATGCTAGCAAAACCTTGACTGATGCCCAATTGAATTACACTACAACAGAAAAGGAGCTTTTTGCGGTGGTATACGCATTTGACAAATTTTGTTCTTATCTGATTGGCACAAGAGTTGTTGTATACACCAATCATGCTGCAGTCCGATACTTGATATCCAAGAAAGATGCAAAACCCCATCTCATTAGATGGATTCTTCTTCTATAGGAGTTTAACTTAGAGATCAAATACAAAAAGGGGACCAAGAACCAAGTGGCTGACCACTTATCCCGATTGGAGAATCAGTGAAAGGATACAAATGATAAAGTAATGATTAATGAATCCTTCCCAGATGAATAATTGTTTGTGGTGAAAGGCGAAGTGTTATGGTTTGCGGACTATGTGTAATTTTTAGTGAGCAATATTATCCCTTCTGATTTGACTGGACAACATAAGAAGAAGTTTCTCCATGATGTTAAGTGGTATATTTGGGATGAACCTTACCTGTTTAAGAAGTGTGCAGATAGAATGATCAAAAGGTGCATTCTAGACAGTGAGACAGAAAGTATACTACGGGATTTCCACTCATCAGTTTATAGAGGTCACTATGGGGGAGAAAGGACAGTGGCCAAGGTACTTCAGGCAGGTTTTTATTGGCCGACTCTCTTCAAGGATGCTTACAACTTTGTGCAAAAATGTGAACGGTGTCAGAGGGTAGGTAATATATCAAAATGGAATGAAATGACTTTGAATATGATCCTAAAGGTTGAGATCTTTGGCGTCTTGGGGATAGACTTTATGGGACCATTTGTTTCATCATGCAGAAATTTGTATATCCTTCTGGCAGTGGATTATGTGTTTAAATGGGTGGAAGTATCAGCCTTACCAATAAATGATGGTAGAGTGGTCTTAATATTTCTTCAAAAGAATATATTCACAAGATTCAGGGCTCCTCGAGCTATCATAAGTGATGAAGGCACCCATTTCTGCAATCGACAGTGTACTGCATTATTGGCCAAGTATGGGGTGAATCATCATGTAGCCACAGCTTACCATCCCCAAATGAACGACCAAGCAGAGGTGTCCAATCGTGAGGTGAAAAGGATACTAGAGAAAATTGTAAATCCCAGGAGGAAGGATTGGTCCCTCAAGTTTGATGATGCAGTTTGAGCATATAGGACTGCTTACAAACACCACTGGGTATGTCACCGTATCAGCTAGTGTATGGAAAAGCTTGTCACCTTCCCATGGAACTTGAGCACAAGGGTTATTGGGCTATTAAAAGTTGAACTTTAACTTGAAGGCTACAGGGGAGAAACGCCTTCTCCAACTAAATAAGTTAGATGAATTCAGACTGCAGGCCTACAAAAATTCAAAGTTGTACAAATAGAAAGTAAAAAGGTGGCACGATCGCAAAATCGTGGAAAGAAAATTTAAGTCAGGGCAAGCAGTATTGTTGTTCAATTCTCGTCTTAGACTTTTCCTTGGAAAGCTCAAATTGCGGTGGTCGGGACCTTTCACAGTAAAGATCGTGTTTCCACATGGCGCAATTGATATTTTTGATAAATACCCAGATAAGCCGTTTAAAGTGAATGGACAATGGTTGATGCATTATTATGGAGGCGAAGTTGATCGACAAAAAGTCGCATCGATCCTTTCCACAACATGACCATTGCAGAGATAGTCAAGCTAATTGACTATAAACAAGCGCTCGATGGGAGGCACCCCATCATCTCTCTTCTCCTTCTTGTTTAATTCTAGATTTATCACTTCTACTTCTCTCTATTGTTTAATTTTATATGTCTCTATTCCTCCATCTTTTTTAATTCTGGTTACATATCTCTATTATTCCCCCTTGCTTAATTATAAAAATCATGAAAATTTTGGAACCAATTTTGAGTAGGAGCTTATTGCATATATCTTTTTGGTAGGAAGCACATATATATCATTTTTGAGGATACCATCATACATACATGTTACATAGTTCAATTTTGATATTGGAATCAATATATCTCATTTTTTAATGTTATTTGTATAGGTTAAAAAATTACATCTTAGTTGTTGTTTGTCCTCTCTATTGCAGATTAGAAATCCTTTGTTGTGCCCCCATCATAGCCTTTCCCAAAGACGCTTGCTTTTCACTCTCTCATTAAGCAAAGAAGTCCTAAGCTGCAGGCTCGTCAGTATACCCTACCTAAGTCAAGGTAGCAGATGCCGTCTTGCCGGACCAGACAGTTTTAAAAGCATAAAAACTTGACCCACACTACATATATGTTATTTCCTTCGGTTGAATTGCACAAATAGCCAAACATAAGACTACATATCCTAGCCAACTGCAACTTCTCCTCTTCTCTCCTAATTGATCTTCGCTACTCACCCAATATCAGAGCTTACAGAAGATTTTCATCCCTACTTTAGTAAACAAGTTTAGGGGTTGAATTTTAGTCATCTAGGGTTTGTATAGAATAATCTCAGAAGTTAGTTTGGGGTTCCATTCACGGTGTAGTTTAGGGTTTGCAAGCAAGCTCTTAGACAGAATTCATGGCACCAAAAAGGGCTGAACGATGCACCCCAGGATCCTCTTCCAACAGTAGCCAGGATGAGGATATTATGGACCTTACCAAATTTATTAGCCTCGCAGCGCAAACTGAATACTATAGGATTGTTGCGAAGATATTTGTGAAGGAACAAGGGTTGACGCCAGGCAAGAAAGATGGTCAATTGCTGGATATGATCTGAGAGAGATCTTGGCTTGGGGTTATGGCCAGTCCTATGCCTGCGCCGATGGCGATTAGGAGCAAATTCTATGTAAATGCTAAGGAGATGCAGAGTGGCATCTCCTTCGTTAGGGGCTTCCAGGTTGATTATCATCCAAAAGTGATATGTGAAGTGTTTAATTTGCCCAACCCTCCGACTGGCCAAACAAATTGGGTAGAGGCAGAAAGATTTGAGACTGACCTGGATAGGATGATTGAGGATTTATGTGTGCCAGGTACAAAATGGAATTATAAGCAGGGCACAAATACGCCCACCAACTTTCCTAGTGCAGCACTGAACCGTTATGCTAAGGCATGGAATTTGTTCATATGCGCAAAGTTGATGCCATCCACACATTAGAACGACATTCCGGTTGAGAGTGCCATAATTCTGTGGGTAATTATCACTGGAAAATACATTGATGTTGGCCACCTTCTCCATCAGAACATGTTGCGATATATGAGGGGGAGCACCACTAGTAGTATCCCACATGCATCAGCTGTGGCGCATCTGTGCTCCAAGGCTGGAGTGGATTGGGAGGATGAATAGGTTCAAATGCCTAGTCAAGACATCACACACGCCACCATACAGAAATTTGATGATTGGGCTAGTGGCACATCAGAAATTATTTTCCTTGTCAGGAAAATAAGTTGCTACGAGTGCTGCGAGAATTCAAATCAGCTATTGGTTAGACTATAGAGGATATCAAGGGGATCAACCCTTCATTCTTGATGCACAAAATACTTCTACAAGATGATAGTAAGTCATCGGTAGTGCAACAAAGGAGGTTGAATCCTATAATGAAAGAGGTTGTCAAGAAGGAAATCTTGAAGTGGTTAGATGCCGGAATCATATATCCTATTTTAGATAGCTCATGGGTGAGCTCAGTGCAATGCGTTCCAAAAAAAGGGGGTATAACAGTAGTATCCAATGAAAATAATGAACTGATACCTACCAGAACAGTTATGGGGTGGAGGGTCTGCTTGGACTACCACAGATTGAACAAAGCTACAAGGAAAAACCATTTTCCTCTCCCATTTATTGACCAAATGCTGGATAGGTTAGCAGGACACGACTACTACTGCCTCTTGGATGGTTACTCGGGGTACAACTAGATAGTTATAGCCCTAGAAGACCAGGAAAAGACTACCTTCATTTGTCCGTATGGTACTTTTTCTTTCAGAAGGATGTCTTTCAGATTATGCAACGCCCCAGCTACATTCTAGAGATGCATGATGGCCATATTCTCAGACATGGTTGAGCAAAACATGGAAGTCTTCATGGATGATTTCTCAGTCTTTGGAGACTCTTTTGACTTATGTTTGGAGAATCTGGTGATGGTGTCAAAAAGGTGTGTTGGGACTAATCTAGTACTGAACTGGGAAAAGTGCCATTTTATGGTATAGGAAGGCATTATCTTAGGGCATAAAGTTTCAAGGAAAGGGTTAGAGGTGGATAGAGAAAAACTAGAGATTATTGAGACCTTACCTCCACCAACTTTTGTGAAAGGGGTTCATAGGTTCCTTGGGCACGCGAGTTTTTATCGTCATTTCATAAAGGACTTCTCAAAGATCACTAAGCCGCTGTGCAGTTTGCTAGAGAAAGATGTCCAGTTTAGATTCGATGAGGAATGCTTAGCTGCCTTTGAGCATTTAAAGAAGAAATTGACTGTGGCACCTATTATTACAGCTCCTGACTGGTCACTTCCATTTGAATTGATGTGTGATGCAAGCGATGTTGCTGTGGGAGATGTCTTGGGCCAACACAGGGACAAGGTTTTTTATGTCATTTACTATGCTAGCAAAACCTTGACTGATGCCCAATTGAATTACACTACAACAGAAAAGGAGCTTTTTGCGGTGGTATACGCATTTGACAAATTTCGTTCTTATCTGATTGGCACAAGAGTTGTTGTATACACCAATCATGCTGCAGTCCGATACTTGATATCCAAGAAAGATGCAAAACCCCATCTCATTAGATGGATTCTTCTTCTATAGGAGTTTAACTTAGAGATCAAATACAAAAAGGGGACCAAGAACCAAGTGGCTGACCACTTATCCCGATTAGAGAATCAGTGAAAGGATACAAATGATAAAGTAATGATTAATGAATCCTTCCCAGATGAATAATTGTTTGTGGTGAAAGGCGAAGTGCTATGGTTTGCGGACTATGTGTAATTTTTAGTGAGCAATATTATCCCTTCTGATTTGACTGGACAACATAAGAAGAAGTTTCTCCATGATGTTAAGTGGTATATTTGGGATGAACCTTACCTGTTTAAGAAGTGTGCAGATAGAATGATCAAAAGGTGCATTCTAGACAGTGAGACAGAAAGTATACTACGGGATTTCCACTCATCAGTTTATAGAGGTCACTATGGGGGAGAAAGGACAGTGGCCAAGGTACTTCAGGCAGGTTTTTATTGGCCGACTCTCTTTAAGGATGCTTACAACTTTGTACAAAAATGTGAACGGTGTCAGAGGGTAGGTAATATATCAAAATGGAATGAAATGACTTTGAATATGATCCTAAAGGTTGAGATCTTTGGCGTCTGGGGGATAGACTTTATGGGACCATTTGTTTCATCATGCAGAAATTTGTATATCCTTCTGGCAGTGGATTATGTGTTCAAATGGGTGGAAGTATCAGCCTTACCAATAAATGATGCTAGAGTGGTCTTAATATTTCTTCAAAAGAATATATTCACAAGATTCAGGGCTCCTCGAGCTATCATAAGTGATGAAGGCACCCATTTTACGCAATCGATAAAGATTGTCTTGCATTATTGGCCAAGTATGGGGTGAATCATCATGTAGCCATGACTTACCATCCCCAAATGAACGACCAAGCAGAGGTGTCCAATCGTGAGGTGAAAAGGATACTAGAGAAAATTGTAAATCCCAGGAGGAAGGATTGGTCCCTCAAGCTTGATGATGCAGTTTGAGCATATAGGACTGCTTACAAACACCACTGGGTATGTCACCGTATCAGCTAGTGTATGGAAAAGCTTGTCACCTTCCCATGGAACTTGAGCACAAGGGTTATTGGGCTATTAAAAGTTGAACTTTAACTTGAAGGCTACAGGGGAGAAACGCCTTCTCCAACTAAATAAGTAAATGAATTCAGACTGCAGGCCTACAAAAATTCAAAGTTGTACAAATAAAAAGTAAAAAGTTGTTCAATTCTCGTCTTAGACTTTTCCTTGGAAAGCTCAAATTGCGGTGGTCGGGACCTTTCACAGTAAAGATCGTGTTTCCACATGGCGCAATTGATATTTTTGATAAATACCCAGATAAGCCGTTTAAAGTGAATGGACAATGGTTGATGCATTATTATGGAGGCGAAGTTGATCGACAAAAAGTCGCATCGATCCTTTCCACAACATGACCATTGCAGAGATAGTCAAGCTAATTGACTATAAACAAGCGCTCGATGGGAGGCACCCCATCATCTCTCTTCTCCTTCTTATTTAATTCTAGATTTATCACTTCTACTTCTCTCTATTGTTTAATTTTATATGTCTCTATTCCTCCATCTTTTTTAATTCTGGTTACATATCTCTATTATTCCCCCTTGTTTAATTATAAAAATCATGAAAATTTTGGAACCAATTTTGAGTAGGAGCTTATTGCATATATCTTTTTGGTAGGAAGCACATATATATCATTTTTGAGGATACCATCATACATACATGTTACATAGTTCAATTTTGATATTGGAATCAATATATCTCATTTTTTAATGCTATTTGTATAGGTTAAAAAATTACATCTTAGTTGTTGTTTGTCCCTCTCTATTGCAGATTAGAAATCACTGTTGCGCCCCCATCATAGCCTTTCCCAGTAGCTTGTATGCCAAACTCTCATTAGCAAAGAAGTCTTAAGCGGCGCTTCGTGTTAGTAACTACGTACACTGACCTAATGGTAGCGTATGCCGTCTTACCGGACCAGAGCGATTTTAAAAGCATAAAAACTTGACCCACTCTACATATATGTTATTTCCTTCGGTTGAATTGCACAAATAGCCAAACATAAGACTCCATATCCTAACCAACTGCAACTTCTCCTCTTCTCTCCTAATTGATCTTCGCTACTCGCCCAATATCAGAGCTTACAGAAGATTTTCATCCCTACTTTAGTAAACAAGTTTAGGGGTTGAATTTCAGTCATCTAGGGTTTGTATAGAATAATCTCAGAAGTTAGTTTGGGGTTCCATTCATGGTGTAGTTTAGGGTTTGCAAGCAAGCTCTTAGTCAGAATTTATGGCACCAAAAAGGGATGAACGATGCACCCCAGGATCCTCTTCCAACAGTAGCCAGGATGAGGATATTATGGACCTTACCAAATTTATTAGCCTCGCAGCACAAACTGAATACTATAGGATTGTTGCGAAGATATTTGTGAAGGAACGAGGGTTGACGCCAGACAAGAAAGATGGTCAACTGCTGGATATAATCTGAGAGAGATCCTGGCTTGGGGTTATGGCCAGTCCTATGCCTGCGCCGATGGCGATTAGGCGCGAATTCTATGTAAATGCTAAGGAGATGCAAAGTGGCATCTCCTTCGTTAGGGGCTTCAAGGTTGATTATCATCCAAAAGTGATATGTTAAGTGTTTAATTTGCCCAACCCTCCGACTGGCCAAACAAATTGGGTAGAGGCAGAAAGATTTGAGACTGACCTGGATAGGATGATTGAGGATTTATGTGTGCCAGGTACAAAATGGAATTATAAGCAGGGCACAAATACGCCCACCAACTTTCCTAGTGCAGCACTGAACCGTTATGCTAAGGCATGGAATTTGTTCATATGCGCAAAGTTGATGCCATCCACACATAAGAACGACATTCCGGTTGAGAGTGGCATAATTCTGTGGGTAATTATCACTGGAAAATACATTGATGTTGGCCACCTTCTCCATCAGAACATGTTGCGATATATGAGGGGGAGCACCACTAGTAGTATCCCACATGCATCAGTTATGGCGCATCTGTGCTCCAAGGCTGGAGTGGATTGGGAGTATGAATAGGTTCAAATGCCTAGTCAAGACATCACACACGCCACCATACAGAAATTTGATGATTGGGCTAGTGGCACATCACATCCTCGTGACAAAGGCTTTATTTTGCCCACTCCTGCATGAGTGCCTCCTCTATAGCTAGCCGAGGCAGCTACCACTCCTCCTTCCACTTCAGAAAGTCATGATCGTCGGATGCGGTGTTTAGAGAGGAAGGTGGACGCGCTGCATGATAGATTCTCTGTGACGCCCCCAAAATAGGTCCACACAACCCATTCTGAGTCGCAAAACATATGGTATAGAAACCAAATATAAACTTCAATAATACAATTGTCGTGCAAAATACGATAACACATGTGTTGTGAGTTTTAGTACAAATATTGTTTTGTAGACAATATCCAAACTCAAATAAAGTCCTCATTACAATTATTGATACACTATTTTACAAAATAGTGAGGACTGCTATAATAACTATCTTGAACCATCATTCCACACCCTGACTAGTACCAGCTATATTCTCGCCTCCTAAGAAGAACAATGGAACAAAAAGGAGAAGGGTGAGCTCAACTAGCCCAATAAAGAATATTATGACTAAGATAATGTAGAACAAATTATCCTTAGTCGTCAACAGGAAAAAATCTTATAGAATATAATAGACAACAAGTTTTAGATCAACAACTACAGTGGAAACAACAATCCATTAGAAGAGTCAAGTAGAGCATGATATCTACTATCTTCTATGATTTAAAAGTCCATCATCAATATTTTATCCCTGTACATCATTCAATAAATATTTCAAATCAATGAATTATCCATGCACTATGGGCCAAGGATATTCGTTAATATCACCAGTGGTCATGATCATGCGAAACACATGTCCATCTATGCACTACGGGCCAAAAAGAACTTTCACCACAAACCTTATCTGTAACATTAAAGGTTATGATTATAACAATACACAATTCCTGGTCATAATCATACCAATCAACAGTCCATCTTTGTACTACGGGCCAAAGATAACTTCCAGTACAATATAAGCATGAGGATGATGACAATGATATAAAGATTCAATCAAGTGAGATAAAGGACAAATATTAGAGAATTATAATTCAATTTATCCAGAGTTCAAAAATATCCAAATTATCAACATGATAACTGCTTTGTGGAGTAAAATTCAAGAATAATATTCATGTATCAAAAATAATTTGGACAAAAAAGAAATCAATTTTTGTCATGAATAATACCCCATGTGAATAGTACCCGAGTGAATAGTACCCCGTGAATAATACTTCATGAATAGTAACCCGACATGAAAATATGGAAATTTATCAAAAAAGTTCAGACCAATATTCCCATGAAATGATATTAGATGAAGCGCAAAACTTAAGGAATTTCTAATCATTTCATGAATTATAGAAGCAATACTTACCATAGTAAGTTTAAATTTAGGAATACAAAATAAAATAATATCCCTTCCATAATATGGAGTATGAAAGAAAATAATATTTCTCACGACTATTGCAATAAAATAATATCCTTTATCTTAGTAGAAACTGGATTTGACTCGAATATCGAATATTATTCTGAGAAAATCTTGCAAAAAAAGCTACACTCAAAGTATCTTTATACTCAAGAAAAATACTCACAATACTATAGAATAAGAATTTTTGATATTGAAGGTGTGTTTTAGGAAGGAGGGGTTACCCCCTATTTATAGTGCACCACGGAGGAAAAATTAAACAAGGCTGCGTAATTTTCCTCCGCCCACCTGCCTAACTTTTTTTTCTTTTCCATTTCTGCCTAACCATTTCTCTGCCAAATTCCTAATTTTCAATGCCTTACTTTCATTTGAGGGCCCACAATTGGAGAAAAGTTTACAGGCATCATTCCAACACCAACCATCACTTTATCACACATATATATATATATATATAATACTATTATTTAAATAATTATAATATATTTAAATGAATATTTTATCGGAGAAGATAATTGCCAAACTTTCAACAAATATTTCATGTTAAATTCCTTCATTTATATAAAAATTGAACCAATATCCACCACATAATAAATATTCACAATTAATACTATAAGCTCACAATATTAACAACCAGATTATTCCCAGGAAAGAGGGGGCTTTCCGATAAGGACTTCTCCTTATTGGCACACAATTAGATGACCAAACCCCTTTCCTTGACAGATTTTTTTAGACATTGTCAATAATGCTAACTAATAATATGATTAATTGTGTCGTGTCAGTTATTGATTTAATAATATAAAATATTATGTAGATGATACTGTGACAATAATTGAATCAATAATATAAGATACTATGCAACAATTATTGTGGCAATTATTGAATGAAACTGAGTGACTTCTTATGTAAGAATCAATAATCCAAAAATATTGTGCAATACCGTGTGCTACTGTGTCACCGGGTATTTCAACAGTTAACGGTAAAAGTTTTATCGTTATTTTTATAAAAGGATATTTTTGTCGCTTTCTATATCCTACAGTTATTCTGTTATGTGGTCCACCAATGATTGCGCCATCGAACGGATATTCCTCGACAAAAAGAATATTCCCCGACCAAACGAATATTTAATAACCACTTGCTTACTTTGTAAAAATTGCATATTTCACTCATAACTAAAACAATATATCAAATCAACACCTTATTTTTCAAAATAATTATTAGAGAAATTAAATCTTTATTCATAAAAAGTTGGGGTCTTACATTCTCAGCATTTGCGAATGGGTTATCTCATGCTTTGGCTGAAGCTTTTGCTCAGCAGGGGACACTTGTGGAGTGGCCTGTTTTCGGTTCTGCCATGCCATACTCGCCACCAGATTCTCCACCCGAGTCAGGTGGCCATGCCAATATATAGGACAGTTTCCTTACCCTTTACCTTCATTGAGGACAATGAATATTCTAACTTTGGGGGTATTGGGGTGTAGTTAGTAGTTTAATGTATATAGTATTAATTGCATGTTGCATATAGTTTAATTACATATTAGTACTTATTAGTTAAATTTTGCATTAAAATTTTTCAGTTTCCTTTTTTGTTTTACCTATTTAGTATATGTGTAGTTGCATTGCATAACATAATCCTATGTTTTAGTTGTTGAATTCCAATTTGGCCAATGATGATATAGAAATGCGATAGATTATTTAACTCAGTTGATAACTTAAGCTTAGTTATAATTTCATACATGATGTTGTCTATATCTATTACTTTGATGTTTTCGGGTAGCACGACTGTGTCATTATTTGCTTGTTGGTTAGATTAGCACATGCTTGTCTTCTTTGGAAAACTTTGCTTTCAATGATAGAATTTTGTAGAAAATGAGTGATGACTATAAAGACACAAAGATTCAAGCTTGGGGACACACATTGGGTATGCATGCTATTCTCTTTTTAAAAAAATGATGAATAATCACCGTGGCTAGTCTTGTTTTGTGGCCTTTGCTATTTTAAGTCAGTACGCCCGAGGGGATGTCTCTACAACTAGCGCCCTAAGGCCTATATAGTTTGGGATTCATTGGTTGAAAGCTCGCTAAGGTAGCATTAAAAAGCCTAAGGGAATGAGACATTGCACAGCCATGGGAAAAATATAAATTAATAACCACAAGAATGTGCGATAATCGCCCTAGTGAGTAAATAAAAGCTGAATAAACTCTTTGTTGAACCTTAGCTTGTATGATGTGTTTGAATTGGTTATTGGTTCATTTATGCTCAAAATTCTTGATTTAAAACCTTAGTTTTCTTCCTTAGAGTATAGCATGTGGAATCTTTACCTTTATTGAGCTTATTTGTGACTATAGCACACACACACACACATCATCTTTGTAGCATGTTGGGATTTTTGGATTGTAAGTCCTTATGACTTTAGCTTATTTTGATGCTTTGTTCATAAATCTTGTTGTTTCTCTGAGGCATATCTTATTGGAATTGATAGCTTGGCTGAAGATCTTGGGATTCATTTTCATAATAGTATAGTTGCATAACATGTCGTTCGCATTGGTAGTTCGCATTTTGGTTTTTGCTTGAAGGCAAACAATAGTTTAATTTTGGTGGTATTTGATAAGTAGGTTTTATACCTACTTATCGCCTATAAACTTACTAGAATTATGGCTTAAACTTAAGTATTTTTAGTATTGTTTGATACTTTTATCTTTGTATGTAGGATTGCATTAAGGAAACTAATAAGGCATGGCAATGGCTTGGACTTGGCAAAGTATTGAGAGCATGTGGTGGAATGAAGACTGAAGCATAGCATGTGTATGGGAGGAGGGCATCTGAGCAAGTCAAGTGAAGGAAGAAAGAAGAAGGAAGCAACCACATTGTTGCAGCAAGACGTCAGCAGAAGAACTGCAGCAGACTCCAGAAGAATCTAGCCGCCGACTGCAGTGCTGCAGTGGAGTCTAATGCCGGTAGCGCTGCTGCTAGGAAGGATCTCGATATCGCATGGCGCGCCCGCACCTGGGATTATTATCTGAGGGCCACACGACCGCATGATCAAGGCTCAAAAAATGTTCACTTTCAACTTAATGTCTGCTGTAGCGTTTTTACTTAAAAGAGGTGTATTTGTAAGTTACGGGATATACTTTTGAGTAGTTTTATTATTCCATTTTAGGGTTTTATAGAGCTAGAGAGAGTTCTAAGCTTTACTCTACTATTTTGGCTTCTCTATTTAGATTTTAGTAGTTTTTACTTATTGAAGTTTATGTTGGTTTGATTATGGATCTAAACTGAGTTGGAAGCATACTTTGGACAAATTTTAATCAGATTTGCTCATTACTCTTCACTCTACTCTCTTTGTTTTCATTGTATCTTCTCATGCTTGGATTAAATTCCATAATGGTTATTGATTCAGGGATGAACTAATCACCATTATGGGATTCTAATGAAGCTTATTGTGTAGTTCAGATCTATATGCCTCTTTATTATGCTTGACTGATTATATTTGGATTGCCTAACTTGGTTGTGCTTAGATGCTTGATCACCATCTACCCTAATAACTTATATGGAATTGAAAGAGGAAGTATAAGTTTAGATTTGACCATGCTAGCATATGTTCATGAAATTTACATGTGTTATATTTTGTGATTCGTAATCCGGATAGACATATACCGGCTTATCATATGTAGTCGTTGAAAGAGCTTGCACTTCAATTAATATTACTTGTAAGTCACATAGACATATAGTGAGTTAGATAATATTGATGTTTATATGAATTCTATCTATTTTGTGGATTTTATGTGATATGGACATGTTGTATTGAAAAATAATCATGTTTCACTTTCGTGCTCTTGACTAGCAATCCATAGTAATTAATTAAGTTTAATAAGAGGTGTATAATCTGGATGATGTATTAAGTAACATTGGGATCCCATATTTTTCCAATTTGAATCCTTTCGCTTGTTAATTAATTATTTGGAGCTGATAATTATTTTAGTTTTTAAATTAAATGGGATGGAAAAAGAGATAATGGGTGGGCCGTAAGTCAAAGGGGATAGAATGGTATCGGGGTGGGGAAGCCAGTGGAAGGAGACGGAGGGGGAGGGGGAGGGGGAGGGGGAGGGGGGGTTTCCTAGAGACGAGGATGAGTTTCTCTCTCTACCCTACTTAGAGCCCTCCATTGAAAATTATAATTAATTTTTAAATCACAGATTTCATATTTATTATTATTATTATTATTAATTTTTATAAGAAATATTAAATTTAATATTTCATGTAAATATAAATATTTTCATACTTTTTTTTACTAAATTTATAATTAAATAAAAAATACCAAAATGTACAATGGATGAGGGGCATACCCCGAAACAATAGCAAATTCACCAAAAAACAGACCAATTGATGAAAGGGCTAAAGAACAAAAGAAATAATATAAGACAGACCAAGTCCAAACAAATTATGACATGGCCATTATAAGACATACCCTATGATGGCTAAATTATAACAAGAGCAAACCCAACTACATGATAAAATTTTAGAATAATACAATGCTTTGAAAATTAAAAGACTTAAAAGACCCAAAACATAAGGGAGACCAAATCAGCTCGATGCAAAACAAAAAGCTGGCGGGCAACTAAAAGGGGCAAAACTCAGACTTAAAGAACAAACTCAAACTTAACTTTTTCTATAGAACATATAAGTATTTTTTTTATTTAGGTTCTATTCTACAAAAGAGTGCCATTATCTTTTTTTTAAAATTTATTTTGTCATGATCAATGTATGAAATTTTAAAGTTTAAACACATGTAAAGTTATTTACTTTATAATTTATTTAAAAAAAAGTCAATATTGTAATTTATAAGTTACTAAAAATTGTTATTCAAAATAAATTTACTACTATAAAAATATAATGTATTTATATCAACCATAATTAATTGAAAAAATTATTTAAAACAAAACAGTGACCAATTTTATCTCTCACAAAAAATCTTTGAACAATAGTATATAGTGAGTAATAATTCCTTCATTAATAGTTTTTTCCTCCCAAATTTTCATCGTAAATTGGCATCAAATATCCTTCTACCACCTCAATTTTGCGGAAAAAAAAAATATAAATTGCGAAGGATGTTTCTTTCGCTAATAACTATATTGTCACTAATTTTTTTTTCTTCACTATTCCTTCACTAGAAAGCTCCTCATGTGAATGAATGAATTTCTTCATAAAATTTCCTTCACTACATCCCTAATTTCTTGTAGTGACACTCGGAGCCTTATAATTAAATTGAAGCTAGCAAAACTCAATCTCCTTATATGTCTTTGAAAGGTAAGATCAAGTATATTATAATTATTATTGAATCATTTTGTGCCATAAATATTTTCTTGCTATATTTAGTTTTTTTCTTTTATTCTTTATTTCTTGAATAAATATTGCCACTTTTCCTTTGACATTTGGTAAGAGTCCAAATTTATAATGATTTATGATGTTTCAAGGAATATTTGCTAAAGTTATTGTTAAGTAACCAAATTATCTAAAAGTTTAAATTATTAGAAAGAGACATAATTAAGGCTGTAAACGAACCAAACAGTTTGGGCTTGATTCGGGCTCGACTCGAAAAAATACGAGCGAGACCAGATTCATTAAAAATATGATCCAAATCTGAGCATAAAAAATATTTCAAATAAAAATATGAGTAGAATCTGAGCAAGGTTAT
This sequence comes from Panax ginseng, assembly GCA_020205605.1. Taxonomy (NCBI): domain Eukaryota; kingdom Viridiplantae; phylum Streptophyta; class Magnoliopsida; order Apiales; family Araliaceae; genus Panax; species Panax ginseng. The sequence goes on along the minus strand of CM035134.1, from coordinate 132,262,001 downwards.
ACTCGACTCGTTTAAGACTCAAATTACTCGAATTCTCGATGTGATTCGATACATACTCGATTGATACAAATTCGATTAGATACTCGATACATTCTCTTATAATATATACAAAATTAAATCAAATTAGGATAATTAATTATTATTATTATTTTATTTTTATTTTTATTTTTAATTGTGATTTTATATTTGTAAAGTGTAATATTAATATATTTTTCTCATTTCTAAGTAAAATAAAAAATTCAATTTATAATTATACTAGTTATTATCCGTGCCTGAAGGTATAACGTAACGAAATCCTCCCTCTCTCTCCGTTTCAATAATCTGAAAATTAGAATGAATATGAATCGTCCTTGTGCTTTCCCTCCCAAATTAATTAGAATGAATTTGAACCGTCCTTGTGCTTTTCCGCCCAAATTCAAATTGGGTTCTATCTTATTATTATAAATTTATTATAAAGCTAGTTATTATGTGGAGACTCGAATTTGAGCTTGAATTTGAAGCTCGCGAGTAGTTTGAATATAACTTGATTCGAGTCGGATCGAATTCGAGTAATAAATACTCGATTCGAGTCGAATCTGAGTAGAATTTTTCAAATACAATTCGGATTTGAGTCGAATTTGAGTATGAATTTAATGTTTCGAGTCAAATTTAAGTAGCTCTCTGTTAGCTTCGAATCGACTCGTTTACACCCTTACCAATAATGTCATGTTTATACGAAAGGACAAATTAAAGTGCATTTATACTATGAAACTAATATATATAAAGACGTGCGAGTAGAAAGATTTGAACTCAAGATATTACACACCTAAAACTGATGTAGGCGAGAATGTCCAATTTTTATGCCAAATTCAATTCAAAATTTATGATACATGCATATCTCTCGAAATACTTCATAAAGGTAAAAATCTTTAGTTGTATTAAATCAATGCAAAATGTAAGAATTTTTTTTAGGATGACATGGTATGGTAGCTATACAAAGGCAAGTCAATTATAATGATAAAAACGAGCTTTAAGTTGGGTAAACACGATAAGTTTATTTGTCTTACAAGATGAATTAACAAATATATTTAACAATTTTAAATTATATATATATATATATATATATATTTGTTAATAGTATTGGATAAAAACAATTCATAACATAATACTTGTTGATGCATAATTATATCGGAACGTGCTATCCCATAAAATAAAATTAATTAATCAATCTGGTTCTTACATGTATTGAGAGAAGTCATCTTATATGTATCACGCTTCCACTACGCTTAAGAGTGAAAGTTTTCAATTATCTCTCTCAATCTTAGGATGGATATATAGGTGTGTATAGAATTCTCTAAGACGACAATTGGGACCAAACCCTAACTATTTTATTTATAGAATAGCTAATGGTCATAATCGTCCATCAAGATTATAAAACTCCAGAGCCCATTATGCCAAATAATATTAGGAATATTATTTATAGGTCACATAATTAATTACCAAACTCATAAATAAAGTGATTAAATTAATATAATATGTAAGCCCAATAATTATATAAATAGTAGAGGCCACATAAAAAATAAAATATTCTAACATTCTCCCACTTAGCTGAAATACTATTTATATATAAAACACAACACTTACGATCATTAATTTGTCCAAGTATTAATTTAATGTCTACATCGTGTTCAAATAAACACACCAATGCGAATTAATACAATCTTTGTGTCACTATTAATACAAGATCACCATTAGTTACAAAATTAGTAATTTTATTAGAACACATATTAACATTAAGCATAACATGTATGAATAGAGTTTATATAAGTGGTAATAGATTATACTCATTCATATGGTCCAAAACATAAATGTCTGCACACGTTCTCAAGTGTGTACAATAAAGAGAATAAATAGAAAACCATAAACACAATGTGATGTTCAAAACAACGAGCTCAAATTTTTTGTCTTACATCAAAATAACTCACTAATTAAGACTACTAGTTAAACCCATGCCGGCAACATGCTCTAAAAAGATCTTGGGTGGTAAGCCTTTCGTAAATGTATCTACCAACATATTATGCGTGCTAATATACTTAATGACAACGCTTTGATCTTCAACTCTTTCCCTGACAAATAAGTACTTAGTGTCGAGGTATAGTCCAAACACCACATTTAATGGGTTTCATTGGAAAACTAACAAATGGAATCATTATCACAAAATACTTTCAATGGTCTTGAAATGGAATCTACGAGCTTAAGTCTTGAAATAAGATTCCACAATAGTACGCCATGACAAGTAGCATGATAACAAGCCACAAATTCTGCCATCATCGTGGAAGTGGTAGTTAACTCCTGCTTATGACTTCTCCATGAAATAGGGCCTCCTAAAATCATAAATATGTACATTGATGTAGATATTTTTTTTACACTTAGCAAAATCAGAATCAGAATAACCAACAACTTCAAGGTTATCTGTTTTTTCAAATGTAAGCATAAAATCCTTAGTACCCTGTAAGTAGTGTAAAACCTTTTTGGTTGCTTTCTAATTATCCAAACCTGGATTTGACTGATAATGTCCAAGCATGCCAGTTACATACGCTATATCTGGACGTGTCTTGAGTGTACATAAGACTCCCAACCACAGAAGCATAGGGAATAAAATTCATTTGATCAAGTTCAAGTTGATTCTTAGGACATTGATATAAGCCAAATTTGTCACCCTTACCAACAGGGGCGATAGTAGGGGAGCAATTTTGCATGTTGTATTTGTTAAGAACTTTGTCAATATAAGCTCTTTGGGATAATCCTAATATCCCGTGAGACCTATCTCGATGAATTTTAATACCTATAATATAAGAGGCTTCATCGAGATCCTTCATATCAAAATTTCCAAAAAGGAAACGTTTGGTCAAATGCAATATGTCTAAGTTATTACTTACAAGTAGTATATCATCAACATACAAAACAAGAATAACAAATTTACTCCCACTGACCTTCAAGTATATGCATTGATCCACTATATTTTTCTTACAATCAAAATTACTCATCACCTCGTGAAGCTTAAGATACCATTGTCGAGAAGCCAGTTTTAACCCATAGATGGACTTCTTAAGTCTACATACCACATGTTCCTTGCCTTTAACTAGAAAACCTTCTGGTTGTGCCATATAGACATTCGCATACAAGTTACCATTAAGGAATGCAATTTTAACATCCATCTGATGTAACTCTAAATCATAATGAGCTACTAGAGCCATAACTATTCTAAATGAATCTTTCCTTAATACTGGAGAGAAAGTTTCATTATAATCCACACCTTCTTTTTGAGTGAAACCCGTAGCAACCAATAGAGCTTTATACCTTTCAACGTTCCTTTTAGGATCTATTTTGGTCTTATAGACCCATTTGTAACCAACATGTTTAACACCTTTTGGTAATTCTTCATGATCCCAAACGTTATTAAGCTTCATTGATTTTAACTCATCATTCATGACTTCAAGCCATTGAGTTGATTGAGCACTCGTAATGGCCTCTTTATAAGAGATTGAATCATTAATCTTACTTGAATCATAGTCAATCTCATTAAGATAGGTTATAAAATCATCAAAATTAACAGGCTTTCTAGGTATTTCGGACCTATGAAAGGCTGCACAATTTCAGGAATATAATTTTCAATAATGTGGGGTTCAACATTAGGTGGTGACTCAGCTATCTCAGGGGCATCATTCGCCTCAATAAAAGGTTGTTGTGCCCCAACCCTCTTGAATTACAAGATTAGAAACATAAATCATGTTTTCTTCAAGATCAAATTTTTAGGCTAACCACTCCCACTTAAATCACAATTCTCTAAAAATTTTATATGCCTAGTCTCAACAATTCTAATGGTATGTGAGGGACAGTAAAATCAAAAACGGGATATCCAATAAAATGGCAACTATTGGTTTTAGAGTCAATTTTCTTTATTTATGGATTAAAAATATTAGCCTCGACTGGATAGCACCATACCCATATGTATTTTAGCCTGTCCAGATTTCATAAGGAGTGCTAAGGACAGATTTGCTAGGAACCCGGTTTAAAATATGAACAGTTGTCTTTAATACCTTAGTCCACAAAAATATAAGTAAGCTGGAATTGCATAACATTCTACGTACCATATCCATAAGGGTACAATTTTGCCTCTCAGCTACCTCATTCTGCTGCGGTGTATTAGGCATTGTATACTGAGTGACAATGTCATTTTCTTGACAAAATAAGGCAAAAGGGCCAGGACTATGAACTGTATCGAAGCGTTTACCATAATAATTTCCGCCTCTATCCGATCTCACTACTTTAATTTTTTGGTCAGGTTAATTTTCAACTTCAGGCTTTAAAATTTGAAACATATTTAGTGATTTAGATTTTTCAATAATTAGGTAGACATAAGTATAACAAGAATAGTCATCAATGAATGTAATAAAAGATTTGTGTCCACCAATTCCAGGAGAAAATAGTCCATATATATCAGTGTGAATCACCTCAAGAAGTGCACCACTTCTAGTGGCTCCTTTCTTATTACCTTTAATAAATTTTCCTTTTATACATTCAATACAATAGTTAAGATCAGAATAATCTAGTGAATGAAGAATTCCATCCTTTATAAGACGTTGCATTCTATCTTTTGGAATATGGCCTAAGCATTGATGCCACAATTTTGAAGAATTTTCATTATCTAGTTTTCTTTTATTTCCACTTTTAGATGTACTTTATGTCACATTCCTTGTTAACAAGGATTCGACAAAGACATTATCCAAATTTAACTTATAGAGGTTTCCCTCTAAAGAGCCAGAACCAATACCATGAGAGTAATGATAAATAATTATTTTATTATTCCTAAACTTAAATGAAAAACCGTCAACGTCATGTTTAGATACATAAATTAAATTTCATGTCATACTGGGAACATAAATAGTATTATATAAATATAAGTTGAAACCACTCTCCAAAACTAAAGGAAGAGTTCCTACAGCTTCAACTTGTATAGACTCTCAATTGCCAACTTTAATGGTTCTTTCCCCCTTTTAGAGTGTCTTCTTTAAAAGGAATCCCTGCAATGAATTAGTAATGTTAACCATAACACCAGTGTCAAGCCACCATGTATTAGAAGGAACATTAATTAGAAAAGATTCATAAGTTACATAATTGAAGGACATACCTTTCTTTTCAAGCTATTCTCTGAACTTAAGGCATTCTTTCTGAATATGTCCTTGCTTCTTACAAAAGCAACATTTAGGACCTACCTCAGAGTTGTTACCCGAATAATTTGCCTTATTTGTTTTGGTAGAAATTAACTTATCCTTACCTTTTCCATTTTTGTGAGTCTTCTTCTTATGGAATCTAATGGTAGTCAAATGAGAAACATTAGGTTTTTCAATCTTAGGCCTTTCTTGTTGTTGAACGCACATGTCGATTAACTCGCTCATCTTCCACTTTCCCTTCTAAGTGTAATAATTGATCTTAAATGGATCAAATTGTGTAGGAAGAGAATTCATAATGAAGTGAACAAGAAAACCCTCAAAAATCGCCATGTCCATACCCTTTAATTTAAAGGTCATGTCATTCATCACCATAATGTGCTCGCGCACTCCACTAACCCCGTCATACTATTAGGTAAAATATAGTTACGCACAATCACGCAAGTATACGTGGTCAACAAGTAATATAGTAGTTAGTAGAGTATCGTTCCCATAGAGATTAGCAAGAAATTAACCCTCACAATTATCAATTTCCTATTAATCCAAATTTTATTAAACTGTCAAAATTAAGAAGTATAATTAAAAAACTAAATATATTAAAAATACTAAAATCACTAAACAATCAATAAACCCTAAAAACTAAAATTTCAAATAAATATTGGAGAATTAGGCTTACAACTTCACTCTAAGTATCACTCTGATTATTACCCTTTATTCCAGTTTAATTCACTATCCCAGTTTATTAATCAAGAATACTCAAGTAGAATTAGTTATCTCTCGATGCACTAATACCGTATTAACTTAAATCCACAAATTAGATAGAATTAAGTTAAACACCTTAATTAACTAACTCACTATATCTCTATGTGAATTATAATTAAAGAAGGTTTAAGTTCAAGTTCTCTATCCGATTACACGCGATGCCAGGCATATCTCTATCCTAACATAAATCCAGATTCCATTTAATCACAGAATTCAAGAACACATGCTATATTAACTAAGTCTAGACTCATATTTCCTCTCTCGAATCCATACAAGTCCACATAGAATTGGTGATCAGGCAATTCATAAATTCAAGCACAAATTAATATAGATAAACTGAAGAATAGCTTATTAAATTGAAAATCAAAGATTACATAACCATTGTTCCACTTAAAGATCCGTTATAAGCCTAAAAAGTAATTTAGTTCATCGTTAATGAAATAAAAACTGAATTAATCAAAATAAACATCATCCTAATTATAAATATTAACTAAATAAAGAGAATGAATCTAGAACCACCCTTCTCTCTAGCCTCAATCTGCAATTATTGTGAAATCTCCTTTAAAATCTTCCTCCAATGCTCTTGCTCCCAATTCTAGCTTCCAAGATGTTAATTGCCTATTATCATGCTTCAATCTTGTTGTTTGTTGTTAATTATATGCCAAGACACGCATTCTGACTCTAATTCCATGCATAATTGAGTTTCAAGTCATTCCAATCACTAGCCTTCATGTTGTTGCAACAATTCAAAAGGAAATAGGACACTTCTCTTTCCCTGCATTTCCCCTTAGACGTGGGTTTAGCCTTGTAAAATTTAAGCCAGTTTGCTATACTACTATTTTAGGTTCGGCACTTTACCTTTGGTGGGGTTTTATATCTGTGAAAGTCATACTGGTGGGGTATATTCTCTCTTTTTGTCCAATTTAGCTCCTGAACTTGTTAATTTTGCCATGATTTCACCCTTTTAAGTCCAATTGCCATGCCACCACACCTAAACACAAAATAACACTAAACAAGTAAAAATAGGCAATAAAACAAAGAATTAACATAGTTTAACCTCAAATTAGAGGCCGATTCATAGGTATAAAACTCACTCATCAAACTCCCCCAAACTTAAACACGTACTAGTCCTCGAGCACAAAACAAAACAAAAATGCACTACAATGCAATGCAATGAGATATAATGCATCTAATCTATATGCCTACGAATCTAACAGTCATCATAGAATCAAGTTTATTCATCTGACCTCAGAGAAATTAAGAAAACTTAATAATACTTCATATTAAAACTAATCAATAATTCTCATTATTCATCAAATCTTAAACTTTTTGTACTGGTATATTGTGTGTACTCAACATCCATGCTAACTGATGCAAATTCAAATTTAATACATAACAAATCTCTTAGAAGGAATTATACAGTGTAAACTTAAAAATTTCAAAAACATACGAGATCCAACTAAAATCAAAAAATTACCAATATTAAGGGTCCAAATAGGGTACTTATGATTTATTTTTCAATCACGGGGGCTTTTTGCTCTTATTTCCCATTTTATTCTCCTAATTTTTTTAGATAGTGAGTGCGTTTTACGCTCCATCTCACCCTGTGTTTATGGGGAGTGCGTTTTACGCTCCTTCTTGACCCACCACAAGATTCAATTATTCATCTCGGGAAGATTCCCCCTTTTTAGATATAAAAAATTTATATACCCCACTTTTTCCCCCAAACTTAGGTTCTTACCTAATTCTTCGCCTTCACTGCCTATCCTTGTCATTCTCTTACTTAAACTAGCATTATCCTTTAGAGGTCCTTTATGTATCAATTTGAACTAAATCCATCACATAGGTGTTATTACGTGCTAACCTTATTATACTAGTTTTAAACAAGCAAAAGATCCAATTCATAACAAAAAATTACATCAAATTCTAATATTTAGTACTGTACTTGTCTACTTAATCCCAATCTCATCATTGGCTATAATAAAATGAACTATATCAAACCGCTGGACATATGCAATATAACACAATACTTAACTAAATTATTATTTAATTTTTTGTTTTTTATTTTTATTTTTTTTATGTGGTAAACATAACATGATTTGACAATTAATAAAAACTAATTACAAACCTAAGCTACTATGCAACTAAATCACTGCATGAATGCAAACATTTAATAATCCTAAAACTAAACATGGAATTAATATATGCAAATCTAACTAATGAAATTAAACATGCAAACATGAAAATTAAACTAACTCCCCCAAACTTGAAAATTACAATGTCCTCATTGTAAAGAATAAAGCAATAAATGTATGAGGACTTCCCTGTAATCGTCTAAGCTTGGGGTGGTGGTTGTTGTTTTTCATCGGAATCACTAGGTGGGAACCTTGACATAGGGGCTGGCTGCTGATATGGGAACTGTGCAATGGGGTTGAAACTTTAAAGTGTCGCATTCAACGAGGAAAAGGACATATTCATGGCCTCAAACATATGGTCCTGCCTCGCTGCGAGTCTTCGCATCATTCTGTTAGCATCTTTGTTGTATCCATCCACTTGACGTTACAGGCTCTGAAACTGAGGGCTAGATGTAGCATCGGGTTATAGTATCTCCTCCATTCCTTGTGCTCCCATCGTCTCATCCCCCGGATACTCATCGTCATCCGAGGTGTCTTCAGCTTCAGCCTCATCCTCTGAGGCTGGTGGAAATATGAACCCAAGTCCTCTAGGGTGCGACTCACCCCTGGGCCACACCGAATACCCTACAATCATCCTCGAGTCTACCATCTAAAGCGGCATCAAGGTGGTCTCATCATCAGACCATCTAACTCCCGCTTGCCTACACAACCCATAAATGAGCGATGGGTGTGGCAAGCCGCCAAAGAATGGTCCTCTCAAGCATCTTCGGATAGAAAAACTGATTATAACACCCACATCGATGAGAAAATCTTGGACGATGGCATACAAAAGCAATATCTTCTCTTTGTTCACCTTTGTCGTGTGTGTGGATGAAAACTGCTTGGCGCACAAGAATGCATGCTATATCTTTTCGTATCGACTGAGATCCTTACTGTGGAAGATAGTGCCCCCTTTTCGGCCTTTGACCCATGTGGTACCCGGTTTTGTATTTTTTGTCAAAATAGCCTCGTAGTCGGGATCATGGTCATATAAGTAAGCATACTGGCACTCTCTAGGAACTCATAATTGGTAGTACGTGTTGATTGCGTCAACATTGAAAGGAACTTGTTTGCCCTGGACAAATGCGGTAAATGGGGCCTTATCCTCTACGTTGGCATAAAACTCCTTGACCACATTCACAATCATTGGCTCGGGCTCTTCCATGAACTTATTCCATCCTTTCTCATAAATTTGTTGCATCATTTCGCCGTCGACGTGTTCAGGTGCCAACCCTTGCTCTGGTGTGAGTGCCTTTGTTACAAGATAGTCGTAACGGTCGGCGGCGATGACACTTATAAATTTGCACCTGTCAAAGGTCCTTGTTGGTGGTGTGGACCCTAAACTTTCTCCACGTTGTCTCTTTGATGCCAGTTTAGGTGCCATTAGAATTGGAATTGGTGAACTTCAAAAAATTCCCCCAAACTTCACTCAAGTAACCCGTTGAACACTTGGCGTGCTAGACTCGCAATACCCCCAAACTTAGTGATTTGGCTTCAAATATGGTGGTGGATGTTGAGATTTTGCAAGAACTAACGACTTAACCTAAGCGTATGAATAAAATTGTTAAACTTTTCCTCTCTTTTGGCTATCAAAAATCGCACTCTAAGAACCCTTACTGTGAATGACTGAAGATTGTATGGAATGGATTAGAATTTAGGTGGTTAGAGCTTAGATTTATAGAGAGGAATAGTGTAGAGAGTTATGGTTAAGGTAGGGGTTTAATGAAGTGGGAAGTGGGTTACTAATTCGTGGGTTAAGAGTAAAGAAGTGGGGGAAGATGGTTTGAGTGCTCTATAACTGCCAAAACTGCCTCTTCAGATTTTGTACCCCCGCGGTGGGGGTAATAAGCCTTGAAGGCCCTCCCCGGCGGGCTTGTATTCTGTTAACCGAGCTAAGACCCCTACCCCGACGAACTATGCCATCTAAAATGTCCGCCCCGACGGGCATACATTCTGTTATTAAGATCAATACCCCGGCCCCGACGGGGGATTCTTTCACAAAAAGCCCGCCCCGGCGGGAATGCCTTTTGTTAGTTGACTTGAATTTTTCCCTTCTTTGCATCCTTAACATAACCATGAGCTTAACATAACCACACTCCTCTCCATTATTCATCTTTTTGTAATCCATACAAACCCTCCAATCGGTCACTATCCTCGTAGGAATTAATTCATTGTCATCATTCTGTATTACAGTCATTCCTCCCTTTTTCGGCACACTTTGAACCGAACTGACCCACGTACTGTCTAAAATTGGGTAAATGATTCCAGCATCCAATCACTTTTTAATTTCTTTCTTCACTACTTCTTTCATGATGGGATTGAACCGTCTCTGTTGTTCCATTATTGACTTTGCATCATCTTCCATAAGAATTTTGTGCAAACAAAAGGACGGACTGATTCCTTTGATATCTGTAATTGTCCATCATATAGCCAATTTGTGTTCTCTAAGCACTCTCATCAACTTATTTTCCTGCAATTAGTTAAGCGCAAAAGAAATAATAACATGTAAAGTATTAAAACTTGCCTAAATATGCATAAGTGTTTAGGGAGTGGCTTAAGCTCAAGTGTAGGTGGCTCCTCTGATGAATGTTTCATCCTTGCTGTGGCTCTTTCCTCTGTGTGTATTGGTTCAAATGGTGCTTTGAATTTGCTAACACATGGCAAAGAGTCCAGCATTTGCAAATAATCCACAAACTCCGGATCATCCAAATCTTCATCTCCCAATAATGTAGTTTCTAATGGATCATTAACCAAACTCTTTTACATGTCTTCATTAACTATCCGCTCAATGACATCCACCCGATAACATTCTTCTTCATTCGTAGGGAACTTCATGTCTTTAAACACATTGAACTTGACTTCCTGATCTTAAACCCTCATAGTTAGTTCACCTTTTTGCACATCGATGAGAGTCCTACCCGTAGCCAAGAACGGTCTCCCTAAGATGATTGAGATATTTTTGTCTTCTTCGTAATCCAAAATTATGAAGTCAATTGGGAATATAAATTTATCCACTTTAACCAGAATGTCTTCCACAATTCCTCTCGGGTACGTGACTGACCTATCCACCAACTGTAGAGATATATTGGTTGGTTTTGGAGCTGGTAAACCCAATTCGGTGTATACTGATAACGGCATGAGATTTACATTCGCCCCCAAATCACATAAACACTTTTGAAATGTCATGTTCCCAATTGTACATGGAATAGTAAAACACCCCGGATCTTTCAACTTCGGCGGTAACTTCCTTTGTAGTACTACGCTGCACTACTCCGTTAATGCCACCATTTCAAAATCTTCCAACTTCTTTTTCCTTGACAAAATTCCCTTCATAAACTTAGCATAACTAGGCATCTGCTCTAGGGCTTCGGCAAACAAAATATTTATTTGAAGTTTCTTAAAAACTTCCAAAATTTTGGTGAATTGCTTATCTAATTTCTGTTTTTGAATTCTTTGTTGGAATGGTGGAGGAGGATACACAACTGGTTTGTTATGTGTCTTATTTTTTTCCACTGGCTTTCCTTCATCTTGTTTGTCCTCAACCACTTTATTTTCACTTTCTTTGTTATCATCTTTTGTAGCCAAATTTTCTGTTTTCTGCCCCTCAAGCTGTTTTCCACTCTGTAACATAATTTCTTGACATTACTCATGATTCCCCCCCCCCTTTGGATTTTTCTCTGTATCACTGGGTAAAGTTCCTTGAGGCCTATTATTCAATGCAAAAGCTATCTGTCCCATCTAATTTTCTAATTTCTTGATGGCTACTGCTTGTGATTTTAGAGCTGCCTCGTTGCTCGTTATATATTTTAACAACAACTCTTCTAAATCTATTTTTCTATCTTGATGTTGAGCTGGTTGTTGATGTTGATTCTAAAATCCTGGGGGATAAGATGGTTGTGGAGCTTGCTGATGCTGATTATTACTCCACGAAAAATTAAGGTGATTCCTATTCCCCAGATTATATACATTCTGATACATGTTCTGTGACATCCTGTTGTAGCTACCCACAAATTGTACTGACGCTGGATTGATTGCACATTATTCTGTAGGATGTTCCCCCGCACACAATTCACAAATAACTACAACTTCTCGATTCAGATAACTGCAAACAAAGCATCCACTTTCTTTGATAATATTTGAAATCTGTCTTTGCCAATGTCATTACTCCATCTACCTCTAACACTCCAGCTACCTTAGGTTGTGTCATTCTTGTTATAGGCCACTGATAATTGTTAGCCACCATTGTCTCTATCAACTCATATGCCTCCTCGTATCTCTTTGCCATAAAAGCTCCACCCGAAGCTGCATCTATACTAGTCCTAAGATTCCCATGTAACCCATTATAGAATGTGTTCATTTGCAGCCATTTAGGTAATCCGTGATGTGGATACTTTCTAAGCAGTTCTTTGTATCTCTCCCATGCCTCATACAGTGATTCCCTATGCTGATGTTCAAACATAGTGATCTCATTCCTCATTTTCACAGTCTTTGCTGGTGGGAAAAATTTGGCTAGAAATTTTTGAGCAAGGTCTTCCTATGTAGTTATTGATCCCGTTGGTAGAGAGTGTAACCAACTCTTCGCCTTGTCCCGTAAAGTAAATGGGAACAAGCGAAGCCTGACTGCATCATCCAACACCTCATTGTATCTAAAAGTGTCACATATCTCCAAAAAGCAGACTAAGTGTTCATTTGGATCATCATTTGTAAGTCCCCCAAACTGAACCGAGTTTTCGATCATCTGAATAGTCCCAGGCTTGATCTCAAATGTATTTGCAGCAATCGCCAGCCTGGTGATACTTGACTGAAGCTCAGTCACCTTAGGAGTAGCAAAGTCCCTCAACGCTTTCTAGTCTTCGGTAGCCATTACTTCTTCTTTTTCAAAATTCTCAAAGTTTTCCTTTGTATCCTTAATCCACTTACTTAGCCTTTGAAATCATTTCTCAATATCGTCCTCAAAAGGAAGCAAGTCTGGGTTTTTGGGCCGAGTTTGCATAAACCAACTTCAAGAACCTGAAATAGAAGGAACAAAACAAAAGAAAAAAATGTTTAAGTAAAATTGGACTAATTAAATTGATATTGCAAATTATTAAAATCTATACTATATCCCTGGCAACGGTGCCAAAAACTTGTTGGGTAAAATCAAGTTACGCACAATCACGCAAGTATACGTGGCTAACAAGTAATATAGTAGTAAGTAGAGTATCGTTCCCACAGAGATTAGCAAGAAATTAACCCTCACAATTATCAGTTTCCTATTAATCCTAATTTTATTAACCTATCAAAATTAAGAAGTATACTTAAATAACTAAATATATTAAAAATTCTAAATTCACCAAATAATCAATAAACCCTAAAAACTAAAATTTCAAACAAATATTAGACAATTAGGCTTACAACTTCACTATAAGTATCACTCTAATTATTACCCTTTATTCCAGTTTAATTCATTATCCCAGTTTATTAATCAAGAACACTCAAGTAGAATTAGCCATCTCTCGATGCACTAATACCGTTTTAACTTAAATCCACAAATTAGATAGAATTGAGTTAAACACCTTAATTAGCTAACTCACTATATCTCTATGTGAATTACAATTAAAGAAGGTTTAAGTTCAAGTTCTCTATCCGATTTCACGCGATGCCAGGCATATCTCAATCCTAACATAAATCTAGATTCCATTCAATCACATAATTCAAGAAAACATGCTATATTTACTAAGTTTAGACTCATATTTCCTCTCTCGAATCCATACAAGTCCACATAGAATTGGTGATCAGGTAATTCATAAATTCAAGCATAAATTAATATAGATAAACTGAAGAATAGCTTATTAAACTGAAAATCAAAGATTACATAACCATCGTTCCACTTAAAGATCCGTTATAAGCCTAAAAAGTAATTTTGTTCGTTGTCACTGAAATAAAAACTAAATTAATCAAAGTAAACATCATCCCAATTACAAATATTAACTAAAGAAAGAGAATGAATCTAGAACCACGCTTCTCTCTAGCCTCAATATGCAATTATTATGAAATCTCCTTCAAAATCTTCCTCCAATGCTCTTGCTCCCAATTTTAGCTTCCAAGATGTTAATTGCCTAGTATCATGCTTCAATCTTGTTGTTTGTTGTTAATTATATGCCAAGACACGCATTCTAACTCTAATTCCATGCATAATTAAGTTCCAAGTCATTCCAATCACTAGCCTTCACATTGTTACAGCAATTCAAAAGGAAACGGGACACTTCTCTTTCCCGTACCCCCACCCCGGCGGGGGTTTAGCCTTGTAAAAGTCCGCCTCAACGGGCTATGCTACTGTTTTTGGTTCAGCACCCCCTGCCTTGGCGGGGGTTTTATATACAAAAAGTCCACCCTATCGGGGGTATATTTTGTCTTTTTATCCAATTTAGCTCCTGAACTTGCTAATTTCGCCATGATTTCACCCTTTTAAGTCCAATTGCCACACCACCACACCTAAACACAAAATAACACTAAACAAGTAGAAATGAACAATAAAAACAAAGAATTAACACAGTTTAAGCTCGAATTAGAGGCTAATTCGTAGGTATAAAACCCACCCATCATATACCTACTAGTGAGAATTTTCAAAATAAGGGTACTTATATGAGTTTTAGAAGAACCCTTAAATTGTTACTCGATTTAAGATAATTACTCTTTAGCATTCTCAAATTCAGCAATGGCTCCTCGAATGACTGTCGTGATAGAGTTTTTCATAATCATAAGTGACATACAGTTGGATCGCTCTAACTTTTCATAAATAGCCTTTTGTTCAATTGAGCTACTAGCTGTAAGTGGAGCAAGAGGATTCACTCGTAATGCATAGCCCAAATCCATAACGCCAAGAACAATTTTCACTTGCTTTTTTCGATTAGTAAAATTTGTTCCATTCAAGGATTCAATTCCAGAGAGATACCCAAGAATATTAGTTGGAGTCAATACTGAAACACAATCATGCTCATAAGTATGCTTACAAAAAAACTAAAAGAAATCCACAATGTACAACAATAATTAAGAATTAATCATAATAAAAACCAATTTTAGGACAAGTTGTAAGACCCCAACTTTTATGAATAAAGATGAATTTTTCTCTAAATATCATTTTTGAATATTAAGGCGTGAATTTGTTATAATGTTATAGTTGTGGGTAATATTTATAAATTTTGCAAAGTAAGCAAGTTGTTATAAAATATTTGATTGGTCGGGGAATATTCGTTTTAACAGGGAATATTCGTACGATGGCAAAATCATTGGTGGACCCCACAACAGAATTATTTTCAGAGTTAGAAAACGACAAAAATATCTTTTTTATAAAAATAACGGCGAAAGTTTTACCGTTAACTGTTGAAATACCCGGTGATAAAGGTATAGTAATACACGTGGTTGCATAGTAGCACGCGGTATTGATTATTGATGCTTACGTGAGAAGTCACTCAGTTATACTCAATTATTGTTATAGTAATTGTTGCATAGTATCTCACATTATTGATTCTATTATTGTCACAGTATTATCTGCATAATATTTTATATTATTAAGTCAATAATTGAGATGACAAGTTATTCATATTATTATTTGCATTATTGACAATGTCTAGAAAGTTCTGTCGAAGAAAGGGGTTTGGTCACCTAATTGTGAGCCAATAGGGAGAAATCTTTGTCGAAAAGTCCCCTTTTTCCTGGGAATAATATAGTTGTTAATATTGCAAGTTATATTATTGATGAATAATTGTTATTTAAAAATATGCTTTGGGAAGCCAAGTGAATTGAGATAAATAGAGGGGATTTCTATGAAGTATTTGTTGTAAGTTTGGCGTATTATTGAACCCCCACTTACCCATTTTTCAAAATTATCGGTAGAAAGTTATCTCAATTTTGTTGTATATATATATATATATATATATATATATATATATATATACATTTCCAATCCCCCATGGAGTTTACTCCGTGGTGGTCGATCGTTCATATATATATATATATATATATATATATATATATATATATTTACAGCTTTTATAGATATAACTGCTTACAACTTTCATATAAACTTCAACATCATGTGATCACAAATTCAGTCTTCTAAATCTAGTTTCGGTTCCCGTGATGGACATTTTTGGCTGTAACCAGCTTGTAAATTATTCACGGTGTTTGAATTTCCTTAGACGGCTATCATGCCCACAAGGAGTTCGGCACTGCTATGTATATTATTTTTTCGAAGATGCCTCGCATCTCGAAAATAAAAGCAATCAAGCCGAACACATAATAAAATGGAAGTATCAAAGGCCTCAATTACTATTGAGTATAAGGGTTTGAAAAACCTCTTTTACAAAACATCACTGCTATATATTGTTAAAATTGAACTTTTATACAAAATTCAAACCCTTTGTATATAGGTGCAAACGAGGCATAGCAATACTTCCAGATAATTACACATTGACCCACACACACATTCATATAACAGTTTAATTGAAAAGTGGAGGTCACCGTGGTAACACGGATGTCGGAGGGTGCCTAACACCTTCCCTCCTTATAATCAAGCCCCCGGACCCTAACGAATCTCAGTTTCATAGACCTGTTAAGCAGTGTTACATCACTGGGTCAATGTGCAAACCTTTTCTCGGTTGAGTTGGTGCAACCATTTAAAAATACCAACTGGCGACTCTTATAGTCCAATCGTCGACATATACATGTCGGACCTTTTCACAACTTATTTTTTCAAACAAATCTCACCTAACATTAAAACACCAAAAGACAAGAATAGAAAAGGGACAATAAAAATCCTGACATCGATAGGTGGCGACTCTGCTGGGGACATCCAGTAAGAGGGCTTAAGCCGCTACTACAAACTTTTCAAACTGTTTTTTGCTTGTGTGTGGATGTTGCATTTACATTTAAAATGTGTACTAATGCATTTACTTATTACACTTAGTGCTTCGCACTATATCTGCTTGTGATATTAAAAGTGCTTTGCACATGTCATCATTTTCATACGGTGAGACATGTTGTATGTGAATGTATATTGTGTGGTCCCTCCACCAGGAGGTTATCCTATCGGTGTTTGATTACTGGACTCGTAGGAAGACTAATTCCAACGAGGCTCAGGAAAGGCACCACCCAAATTCGCTCCAGTTGAAAGACTAGATTAATCTCCCGTCAAGTAAATTTGATCTGGGAACCTTTATGCCAAAAACCACGAGAGTAACCTAAGATAAGTCAGCCTCTGATAAACCAAATGCGGAGGGAAGTCTCTTCATACTTTCCCATTTCAATTACTTTTAAATTCAATTACTTATAATTTTGTTACATGTCAATCTCATTGTAATGGAAAATATGAAGAAATATGTGTACATGCATTCCCTTTTATATCAAAACCTGACATGTTATCTTACAAATAGCTAACATCCTATATACATGTCAGTTTAAAGGATTAATCAAATAAATTATAGATTTGGCTATTCTTCTTAAAGAACTACTCCAGTCTACTCAGGGTCCACGAATACCCATATATACATAATCCTCTGCACAGGGAGGATCCCAGGGTCTGGACAAAGTAACTCCCATACCTGAGTCTCAGTTGGACAAAACCAACAAAACCCCTGAAATTACCCATCTCAAAGAAGATCCAGACACCGGTGATATCAGGAAGAAATTCCTTCAAATGGAAGAGACCATTCGGTCTATTAAAGGGATTGGAGCACATGGGAGTGTTTCATATACATACCTTTGTATATTCTATGGGGTTCATTATCCAGAAAAGTTCAAAACTCCTGACTTTGAAAAGAACAATAGGTTGGGGGATCCTTACACACATTTAAAGGTATTCATTGGAGAACTCGAATCTTATGTTGAGGATGAGAAGCTCAGAATGCATCTGTTCTAGAAAAGTCTGATTGGAGAAGCCTGATCGTGGTACACTAGATTAGACAACTCCAAGATTCATAGCTGGGAAGAGTTGGCTCATGCTTTCCTCGGTCAGTATAGTTTCCAATCTCAGATGGCTCCCGACCGGTACCAAATTACCAAGGTCAAGAAACAAGCCAATGAGTCTTTTAAAGAGTATGCTCAAAGGTGGAGGCGCCTTTCTGAGTCTAAAATGGTGATGACCTTCATAGACATACAAGAAGCTCCCTTCTATGAGAGAGTCTTAGCTGGCATTGGCAAGCCATTTTTTGAAAAGATTAAACATAGAGAGATGGCTGAGATGGGACTGAAGTCAGGAAAGATTCAAGATCTTGCCGCTCTAAAAGTTGTTGCTGAGCACATCCAGTCTAGAAGTTATGGAAACAACCCCCAGAGGGTCCATAAGAAGAAAGAGGAGGATGTTTCCTTGATACTACAAGGGAGATGAAAAAGTCGAGAACATGCCTATCTAGAGGAGAAACTATTCCCCTTTCAAGCACGGTCTCAAACCCTCCATTGCCAAAAAGTGGAGAAGTGGGGCCTTTTCAGTGTCCACACCCTTAGGGGACTCACTCGAGAACATTCTCAATCTTTTGACAACTCAGAAGAAAATTACCCATCTTCTTCCACCAGCCAACCCGAATGGGAATGGTTTCAATCCTAACAGGAAGTGTGCTTATCATGCTGGAACTCCATGACATAATACTCAGGATTGTTGGGCCTTGAAACATAAAATCCAGGATTTGATTGATAATGGTGAGATCGTGGTGACTAAATCCAACTAACCTTATGTGCAAGACAACCCTCTTCCCCAACATAAAGAAGAGGAAGTTAATATGATTAATTGGAGCAATGGACAGAGTTCCAATTACGGTGGTTGATCCTCCCAAACCAGCAAGGATAATGCTGACAAATGGGATTACTCACAGTTCTAGTTTACGATGGAATAAAAGATGAAAGCTCTTTATAAGCAAGTTAACTAATTGGCAGAACTGGTGATCCATCAGCACCAAGTCACACACCAATTAATCAGTTAGGAGCATGCTAGTCTCCTTCCTCTTGTTATGAATACTCCTCCATTGACTCCAGAAAGTGAAATACTGGAGGATAAAATTGCGAAAAGAGCAAGTTCCAAAGCCCGTTGGGATTTTGCCAATAAGAGGGAATTTACCTATCTGGGCCAACCAATGGAGGAGATATTTCAGATGCTGATCAATGAAGGAAGAATCACAGCTCTGCTACCTCCAATCAATCCCCATTCAAGACGGTTCAATTCTAATGGAGTATGTCAGTATCACTCCCACTTTTGCAGACATAGCACTGAAGAATGCTGGGCACTCCGCCATCTTATTCAGAACCTAATTGACAGTGTAGTTGGCAAATAATAACATTGTATTACTTGAGAGTGGGGACACATTTCCTACAAAATGGAAGGAAGTCATAGCAGTTATATCCGTTGAGGATGATTTGGCTGCCAGACCACTCATAATACAAGTAATTTAACTCAAAGGTGTCGACAATCCTTTGAAAGTGGCTGCATTAAAGCCAATCAGCTTACCATATAGAACACATTATCCTGTTGTCAGCCTACAAAAAGTGCCATGGAATTATGGAGAGGTTGAAGGATCCACATCTCATATAACTGCTACAGTGTTGAAGGAGAATCCACCGTATCTTCCCCAATTGGTGATGAAGCCCACCATCAAATTAAATGGGAAAGTTCCCATGGAGAAGATCGAATAGTTCCTCCGTACTATGGGCCATAATGAAGCCAAGGTGGTTTTAAGCTTGAGAGAAGCTGTAAGACCCCGAATTTTACAAAATGAAAGTATTTAATTTTTATAATTATTATTCTATTTAGTAAATGGTTAAATTGATAAAAGTACAGTAATACGCGTGGTTGCATAGTGGCACACAGTATTGTACAGTATCTTTGATGCTTACGTGAGAAGTCACTCAGTTTTATTCAATCATTGTCATAATATTTTATATTATTAAATCAATAATTGAGATGACAAGTTGTTCATATTATTATTTGTATTATTGACAATGTCCAGAAAATTCTGTCAAGGAAAGGGGTTAGGTTATTTAATTGCGCGCCAATAGGGAGAAATCCTTATCGAAAGCCCCCTCTTTCCTAGGAACGATCTGATTGTTAATATTGTGAGTTATAATATTAATGATTAACGTTATTAAAAATCAAATTTGAGCTCGGAGTTGAATTTGGAGACGCGAACTTGATATTTGAGTCCAGAACGATGAAATTAGTAAAAATAGACTATAAACACAAAATTTATCGGGGTTGACTTTTTGGTCAAAAAGTTAACAGTTGACTTTTTTGAAAAAAAGTCAAACTTCAAAAATTCAAAAATGAAATTGTTGATAAAAATATTTCCATTGTGTTGGATTATTAGTGTTAGTGGAAATCGACATCTATTCCGATAATAATTGATGTCTAGAGGTTATATTGATCAATCAGGTAATTAATCAAATAAATGAGCAATTAATTGCTATTAATTCACATGCTTATAACTATTTGTTCACATGTGTGTACTATTGATTCACATGCATGTACTATTAGGGGAGGTGGTGCAAGATTGATAATACTTGCATGACTAAATTAAAAATGGAGGTATAGATGAAGGTACTATACTATAATTTTTCACATGTATAGAACTATTGATTCACATGATATACTATTAGGGGAAGTGGTGCAAGTTTGATAATACTTGCAGGACTAAATTAAAAATGAAGAAAAAGATGAAGGTATTATACTGTAATATTTCGAGCCAAAAAACGTGCAATTATCAAAACTATATTTTTCTATAAATAGAAGCTCATTCTTCCTTCATTCTCACCAATTCACTAAGACTCACAAGAGCAATTATAGAGAAGAAAGCTATAGAGAGAGCGTTATAGAGAAAAGAAGAAGAGAAGTCTCTACTTCCTTTATTCCGATTATCCGATCTTCTTACGAGGTAAGGAGTATTATTTATTTCATATTCTGAAGAGATATTATTTTTTTGTATTCGTATGAATATTATTTTCATTCAATATTCGTAAGGAATGTCATATTCGTTCAATATTTGTAGGAATATTATTTTCGTTCAACAGTCATAAGGGGTATTATTTATTTCATATTCTGAAGTGATATTATTTTTTGTATTCGTATAAATATTATTTTCGTTCAATATTCGTAAGGAATATCATTTTCATTCAATATTCATTGTCTTCGTTTAATATTCATAAGGAATATTATTTTCGTTCAATATCTGTAAGGGATGTTATTTATTTCTTATTCGTAAGGGGTATTATTTCTTACTATTCACTCGGAGTATTATTTACGAGGTACTATTCACTCGGGTATTATTCACTCGGGGGTACTATTCACGAAGTACTATTCACGAAATACCATTCATGAAGTACTATTCACGGGGTACTATTCATGAAGTACTATTCACGGGGTACTATTCACGACGAAAAATTGATTTTTTTCTGTCCAAATTAATTTTTGATACATGAATATTATTCTTGAATTTTACTCCACAATTGGTAATAATGTTGACAATTTAGATATTCTTGAACTCTGGATAAATTGTATTATAAATGTTTAATATTTATCCTTTATCTTATTTGATTGATTCTTTATATCATTGTCATGATCCTCATGCTTATATTGCGTTAAAAGTCATCTTTGGCCGTAGTGCATAGATGAATTGTTGGTTATTAGTTATCTGATTTGTATGTCTTTGCTTTGTAGTGCAAAGATGATGCATTGTTGAATACCTTTGGCTTTGTAGTGCAAAGATGATACATTGTTTGATAGCTTTGGCTCGTAGTGCAAAGATGGACGGTGTATGACATGATCATGACCCTTTGGTGATCTAACGAATATCCTTGGTCATAGTGCGGGGATAATTCTATGATATGATTGGCGGGATCATGACCATTAGTTAACGAGTTGAATGTCTTTGGTAGTAGTGTGCTGGCGACCCAATTGATTGGTATGATCATGACCATTGGTTTTATAGTTGAATATCTTTGGCGCGTGAGTGCAAAGATACACAACTAATTGGTATGATCATTGTTATTACATTTGAATATCTTTAGCCTTTGGGGTAAGGATGTTGAGTAAAGCGTTCTATTAAGCCTTTGTGGCGAGGAGCTGTTGATTTACTTGATTATAAATATGAATTGTGGATTTAACTATAATCTTTGGTGGTTCGGTGAAGGCGGTGATGAGAGTTCTTTTTGTCTTGGGTATAACAAAAAGAAGCTGTTGATGAGTATTCTGAAGAGAATGAAATATTAACGATGGACTTTTAATCTAGAGGAGATAGTAGACATTATGTTCTGCTTGACTCTTCGAATGGATTGCTTATTTCGCTGCAGTTGTTGATCTAAAACTTGTTGTCTATTGTATTCTATCAGTTGTTATACTGTTGGAGGCTAAGGATAATTTATTCTGGATTATCTTAGTCATAATATTTCTTACTAAGCTAGTTGAGCTCACCCTTTTCTTTTAATGTTCTCTTCAGGAAGTGAGAATATAGCTGGGACTAGTAAGGGAACGGAGTGATGGTCCAGGATAAGTGGATTTAGTAGTTCTCACTATTCTATGAAATAGTGTGATAATAATTGAAATGAGGACTCCATTGAGAGTGAATATTGTCTAGAAGGCAATATTCTTGTTTAAACTTTCAGCTATGTTTTGTCGTATATTACCCGATAGTTGTATAATTAAGTTTTTATTTGTATTCTGTACCATGTATTTGGCGACTCAAGATGGGTGATGTATACCTGTTTTGGGGGCGTCACGGTTGGTATCAAAGCTTAGGGATATGATTTCTGGCTGAGATGTGAGACAAGAACTAGGAGGGGATAGACGGGTAATTCCATCGCTAGTATGACCTACCTAAGTTATTTTGTATTTAAATGGTCGGTCAGAGTATAGGGATAATATGTGGCATGTCAATTAACCCTTATTTTGAAACTATATTCTAGAATGCTATTTGAAATATAGGAGATGAGAAATGGGAAAATCATGATAGAGAGGAAATAACCGGGAAGGTACAATCCAAAAAGAAAGCAAGGTATTCTCATCTCTTTGAACTACAGAATGCGTAAATTTTGAGGCGAAATTTCATAAGGAGGGAGATTGTAAGACCGAATTTTACAAAATGAAAGTATTCAATTTTTATAATTATTATTCTATTTAGTTAATGGTTATATTGATAAAGAAATGCTGATGTCTGGCGTGGTTGCACAGTGGCTGCACGGTATTATCTGATATCTTTGATGCTTACGTGAGAAGTCATTCAGTTTTATTCAATTATTGTCACAATATTTTATATTATTAAATTAATAATTGAGATGACAAGTTGTTCATATTATTATTTGTATTATTGATAATGTCTAGAAAATTCTGTCGAGGAAAAGGGTTATGTTATTTAATTGTGCACCAATAGGGAGAAATCCTTATCGGAAAGCCCCCTCTTTCCTAGGAACGATCTGGTTATTAATATTGTGAGTTATAATATTAATGATGAATGTTATTAAAAATCAAATTTAAGCTCAGAGTTGAATTTGGATACGCGGACGTGATATTTGAGTCCGGAACGATGAAATTAGTAAAAATAGATTATAAACATAAAATTTACCAAGGTTGACTTTTTGGTCAAAAAGTCAATAGTTGACTTTTTCAAAAAAAGTCAAACTTTGAAAATTTAAAAATGAAATTGTTGATAAAAATATTTCCATTGTGTTGGGATTATTAGTGTTAGTGGAAATCGACATCTATTCCGATAATAATTGATGCTGGAGGTTATATTGACCAATCAGGTAATTAATCGGATAAATGAGTAATTAATTTCTATTAATTCACATGCTTATAACTATTTGTTCACATATGTGTACTATTGATTCACATGCATGTACTACTAGGGGAGGTGGTACAAGATTGATAATACTTGCATGACTAAATTAAAAATTGAGGTATAGATGTAGTTACTAAACTGTAATTATTTTTTTCACATGTATAGAACTATTGATTCACATGATATACTATTAGGGGAGGTGGTGAAAATTTGATAATACTTGCAGGACTAAATTAAAAATAAAGGAAAAGATGAAGGTATTATACTGTAATATTTTGTGCCCCAAAACGTGCAATTATCAAAACTATATTTTTCTATAAATAGAAGCTCATTCTTCCTTCATTCTCACCAATTCACTAAGACTCACAAGAGAAATTATAGAGAGAAGTTATAGAGAGAGAAGGTATAGAGAAAAAAAAGAAGAGAAGTCTGCTACTTCATTATTCCAGTATCTAGTCTTCTTTTGAGCTAAGGGGTATTATTTATTTCATATTCTGAAGACATATTATTTTTTCGTATTCGTATGAATATTATTTTTATTCAATATTCGTAGGAATATTATTTTCGTTCAATAGTCGTAAAGGGTATTATTTATTTCATATTCTGAAGAGATATTATTTTTCGTATTCGTTTGAATATTATTTTCGTTCAATATTCGTAAGGAATATCATTTTTCGTTCAATATTCATTGTCTTCGTTTAATATTCATAAGGAATATTATTTTCGTTCAATATCCGTAAGGGATGTTATTTATTTCTTATTCGTAAGGGGTATTATTTCTTACTCTTCACTCGGAGTATTATTTATGGGGTACTATTCACTCGGGTATTATTCACTCGGGGGTACTATTCACGAAGTACTATTCATGAAGTACTATTCACGAAATACTATTCATGAAATACTATTCATGAGGTACTATTCACAAAGTACTATTCATGGGGTACTATTCATAAATTACTATTCATGGGGTACTATTCACGAAGTACTATTCACGGGGTACTATTCACGACAAAAAATTGATTATTTTCTGTCCAAATTAATTTTTGATACATGAATATTATTCTTGAATTTTACTCCACAATTGGAGATCATGTTGACAATTTAGATATTCTTGAACTCTGGATAAATTGTATTATAATGTTTAATATTTATCATTTATCTCATTTGATTAATTGTTTATATCATTGTCATGATCCTCATGCTTATATTGCGTTAAAAGTCATCTTTGGCCCGTAGTGCATAGATGGACTGTTGGTTATTAGTTTTACAGTTGTATGTCTTTGGCCTGTAGTACAAAGATGATCTGTTGTTGAATATCGTTGGCCTATAGTGCAAAGATGATCTGTTGTTTGATAGCTTTGGTTCGTAGTGCAAAGATGGACAAGTGTATGACATGATCATGACCACTAGTGATACTAACGAATATTCTTGGTTATAGTGCAGGGATAATTCTATGATATGATTGGCAGGATCATGACCATTAGTTAACAGTTGAATGTCTTTGGCCGTAGTGCATTGACTGGCAATTGATTGGTATGATCATGACCATTAGTTTTATAGTTGAATATCTTTGGGCAGTAGTGTAAAGATAGACAACTGATTGGTATGATCATTGTTATTACATTTGAATATCTTTAGCCTTTGGGGTAAGGATATTGAGTAAACGTTCTATTAAGCCTTTGTGGCAAGGAGAAACTGTTGATTTACGTGATTATAAATATGAATTGTGGATTTAACTATAATCTTTGGTGTTTCAGGTGAAGACAGGTGATGAGAGTTCTTTTTGTCTTGGGTATAACAAAGAACTATTGATGAGTATTACAGAAATGAAATATTAACGATGGACTTTTAATCTAGAGGAGATAGTAGACATTATGTTCTACTTGACTCTTCTAATGGATTGTTTATTCCGCTGTAGTTGTTGATCTAAAACTTGTTGTCTATTGTATTTTATCAGTTGTTATACTATTGAAGGCTAAGGATAATTTATTCTGCATTATCTTAATCATAATATTTCTTACTGAGCTAGTTGAGCTC
This sequence comes from Panax ginseng, assembly GCA_020205605.1. NCBI lineage: Eukaryota > Viridiplantae > Streptophyta > Magnoliopsida > Apiales > Araliaceae > Panax > Panax ginseng. The sequence goes on along the minus strand of CM035134.1, from coordinate 132,236,024 downwards.
ACCCTTTTCTTTCACTGTTCTCTTTAGGAAGTGAGAATATAGCTGGGACTAGTCGGGAAACGGAGTGATGGTCCAAGATAAGTGGATTTAGTAGTCCTCACTATTCTATGAAATAGTGTGATAATAATTGTAATGAGGACTCCATTGAGAGTTGATATTGTCTAGAAGGCAATATTCTTGTTTAAACTCTCAGCTATGTTTTGTCGTATATTACTCAACAGTTGTATAATTAAGTTTTTATTTGTATTCTGTACCATGTATTTGGCGACTCAAGATGGGTGATTTATACCTGTTTTGAGGGCGTCACAGAAGCTCCACAACAAATTTATATACTGGACTTGGTTTTCTCTTTCGAAGATCACAGAAAGGTCTTGTTAAGGGTTTTGGAAGAAGTCCACTTGCCGAAATCAGTGGATGTTGAAAAATTCCAGCACCTGGTTGATCACATTTTTAATAACAATGTGATATCTTTCACTGATGATGACATACCTCCCGAAGGGGCTAGTCATTGCAAATTATTGCACATATCGGTTATGTCCTCCAGATATATGGTGGGAGGAGTATTGATAGATGGAGGATCATCTTTGAATATTTGTCCTTATGCCACTTTGGAGAAGATAAACATCAATCTCAATAGGATCAGAAGCAGCCATACGGTTATCAAAGCTTTTGATGGATCCCGACAAAATGTTGTCGGAGAGATTGAACTGCCTGTGGAGATTGGTCCACATACCTTCAGTGTATCCTTTCACGTGCTCAAAATAGCTACAGGATACAATCTGCTCTTAGGGAGACCGTGGATTCATATGGCCGGAGCCGTCCCTTCCACCCTTCATCAGCAACTCAAATACATCATTAATAATAGCCTAGTCACTATTAATGCTGAGTTGGAATGTCCTGCAAGGTGCCATACCACTCATCAGCCTCAATTTAGAAGTTGAGCTAGTCAGTTTCCATGCCCTAAAGGTGAGAAACACTCACTATCATCCTATTGGGGCGCCACGTCTCATACCCAAATTTTTTGCCGAAGTACTATCTGTAACTCAAGAGATGATATCATTGGGTTATCAACCTGAACAAGGGTTGGGCAAAGATCATTAGGTCATTAAGCGCCCAATTCAAATTCCTAGTCAAACTGGGACAGCCGGGCTAGGCTATTCTGCTAGTTCTAGTCACAGGAATCCTCACAAGCACAAACAAATTCCTTCATCTTCAGCCACACGGCGATTGTCTCAACCTACATATCTTGAGCTTGTATGGTCTCCGGTAAAGGTGTCTACCCATATAATGGCTATGTTGTGTCCTAAACCGATACCGATTAAAGGAAAAGAGGTCCTGATTCTAGATCCCGAAGTGGAAGAAAGGGAACAGAGACGTAAACAGGACATCGCCAAGCGGTTGTCAAACATACACATCATTGTCCATACTATGGGCATGAATAGAGACACCCCAGACGATGATTGTCCAAACATCATGGTCATCATTCGGGAGAAGGAGGACGATGACAACCCCTTTCATCACTGTTGTCCAACAGGACTTCACCCTTGGGAATTGGAGCAGCATTCCATATGTTTGCTGACAAGGGTAAAAAGGGTAGAAACTCCCTCTGCCCTATAGATAGCAATAATTGCTTACTTTTTCTGTACAGTATTAGCAGTTGTTTTGTCATTACATGCTAACACTTTGTATGATTGAACAGTTTCATATATTAAAGTGAAAGCATATTTGTTTCAAGACTCTAAATTTAGATGTGCCTAAACTTGCTGATGAGGTGCCTATTCTCCACAAGGACTGTAACTTTGATGTAAAGTTAGACTCAGACTTGATGGAAATATAAGAGGACTATGAGATACCTCAGGATATCAAAGAATGGGTCGAAGAAAAACCCAAGCCAAATCTTGATCAAACCTCCTCTTTCAACCACGGAACCTTAGAAAACCCAAGCTAATCTAGATTTGTATGGACCTCACTCCAAACAAAAGGAATGACATGGTTACACTATTGACCCAATTCCAGAATGTGTTTGTATGGTCTCATGAAGACATGGTGGGTTTGTCCACTAACATTATCATTCATCGCCTCCCCATCAAAGAGGGATTCAAGCCAGTCAGGCAGAAGCTCAGGTGATTAAAACCTAAGTGGAGTTTAAAGGTTAAAGAAGAAATTGTGAAACAATTTTAAGTTGGCATCATCATGGTGTCAACATACCCTGAATGGCTATCCAACATAGTCCCCCTGCCTAAACCAGGAAGAAAGATACGAGTTTGTGTGGATTACAGGGATTTGAATAAAGCTTGCCTTAAAGATAGCTTTCTCGTGCCATTTATCCACATTCTCATTGACAATACTGCTCAATACGACATGTACTCCTTTGCTGATTGTTTTGAGGGGTACCATCAAATCATGGTTACTGAAGAGGATCGTGAGAAAACTGCATTCATCACGCCTTGGGAAACCTTTTTCTATAGATGGTTGTCATTCGGCCTCATCAATGCCGGAGCTACCTACCAGCGGGCTATGATGGCTCTTTTTCATGATTTAATACATAAAGAGATAAAGATCTATGTGGATGACATCATTGTCAAGTCCCGAAGGGAAGAAGACCACCTAGACCATCTCAAAAAGCTCTTCAATAGGTTGTGTAAAAACAACTTGAAGTTGAATCCAGCCAAGTGTGCCTTTGGCGTTAAATTAGGCAAGTTATTAGGGTTCCTAGTCAGCCACAAAGAGATTGAGCTGGATCCCACCAAAATCCAGGCCATCACGGAAATGCCCATTCCTCGATGAGAGAGGAAATACTGAGGATTTTTGGGAAGGATCAACTTCATCACCGATTCATCTCCAACTCACAAACAACTTTGTGAGCCTATCTTCAAGCTGCTAAGGAAGAACTCCTTCATGAAATGGAATGATGAGTGTCAAAAAGCCTTCCTTACCATCAAAGAGTAGCTTGTCAAAGCTCCTGGTTTGGTACCTCCCAAGGATGGTGTTCCCCTGTTCATGTACCTATCCATTAATGACACTGCCATGGGCTGCATGTTGGGACAAAAAAATGATAGAGGCCAAGAGCGAGTTATCTACTACCTCAGCAAAAGATTCATCAGCAGTGAATACAAGTACACTCTGATTGAGAAGACTTGTTGTGCTTTAGCATGGGCTTCCATGAGATTGCATTCATCCCGCGTGGATCCTCTCAAGTACGTGTTTAGTAAACCCATGTTAAATTGTGAATTTGTCCGGATGGCGAGTTGATCCTACTGACAATTTGACATCGTAGCGATACGATCTCCTCTTGATAGGAGTATGTAGGCAGCCATTTATGGTTTGGTCTTACCCCCTACCAAAACACAAAAACTTGTCACGTGGTACTGGGATCAACCTTCAATCCAACACATTTCATCGGCTTCAAACCAAAGGGATGGGACTAACTAGTCTCCCCACACAAATGGGAGAATCGGCGAACATCTAAGTTGCGGTTAGGTTCTCAAAGAGAAACACCAATCCATAAGAGATGGAACTACCTGGGCTCCCCCATAAAAAAGAGTATCGACGACCATCTGTGGTGCGGTCAACCTCAGAGAGGAAAGCCACACTCCTCTCCATTACTACATACAAAAACCAGTCCCAAGATCCTGAGACATCTTAATGTCCACCCATCAAGGATGAGTTCAGAATACATCAAGATCACAAGTCCTAAAGAAACAGGCAAATATCAATCAAGTAACAAGGCACAACTAAAAGGGAAGTGAATCAAAATATATTTCTCTGGCATATATAATGTTGTTTGATATATACAATATGTACTGTACATGACAAAATGGCTAAGCTAGTTTGTACAGGAAAATACAAGCCCATTTACAAATCAGTGTATATGCGAGCTATCAAGTCCAACATGGCATCTCTCTCCGAAGAAGAAGGTAACATTGTGAGATTCTGCCCAAGGGTATCCATAGCCAACTACATGGTGGCACTGTGCTCATCAATATATGTGCTCATCTCTGCAACAATAACAGTACTATGGGACCTCACTGCAGTACTATCTGTAATGGCTATATCCCGGGCAGATATAGCGTCATCCTGCCCAACATCAAAGCATATCTAGATGATCTAGCCTCATCCCACTCAGTAATAGTGGTGTCTCTATGAGCCAAAGCATCATCTCTCTCCAATAGAGCGACATCTCTCCCAACAAGAGTTGTCAACATCAAGGCCCTAGCCTGATCTCTCTCAAAGGTCATTAGATGCAGGCTCTGCTCTAAATACTCTGTTGAATACAGGGTCACAGTAGTAGTCATACTGGGAGAATCAACAAGATCTGTTGTCAAACCAGCAAACAACTCCTCCTTGATAGGAGAATCAATGTCCTCTGTGGGCTCTCCACCATCAGAATCAATCCCCGACACTGTGGATACAACTGCAGCCGATACAGTCTCTGTCTTCATCCATGTGGAATACACTGTCGAACAGCCCAGATAGCTAACAGAAAACTCAGCTAGCTCATGCGTGATCCCCAACAGAATACTCCACGGATCATCATCCTCTCACGACAAGTGGCGAAGCCAAAGCAATGACCCAATGGCCCCTCAAAAGAATGGACGTCCTGAAACTGGTCGAACTGTGACATCACATCTAGTATGTGGTAATTAGTCATCCCCCTCAAACCAGTTAGAGGGAGATAATCCATGTCAGGTGCATGAGTAAGGAAGATGTAGGGAGAACTAAGTCCTTTACACGGGAAAATGTCAAATGGATCTCCGATCCCTGCCAAGAACATCAACCATGATACAGTGTTTATACACTCTGCCGGCTGAAAGGAGTAAGACATGACTATCTCATGGGAAAAGTAGTACCCATATCGTCAAAATGTGCCAATCGGTCTCAAGTGTGACATGAACCACACATACAACATGACCGAATTACCTATGAATACCCCTGCAGGATAGGTATGATAATATGTGGTGGATCTCAATATCTCTGTCACAATCATCTGCACAATGGTATGACTCTCCCTGAGAGCTCTGACTGCCATGACAACACCGATGTCTAGCTCATCCATATACAATGGCATGTATACATAAGCCACTACGCACATCATGAGTACATCTACTCTGGCCGTATGCCACTGATCCTCTGACATGATGAAATCCCCGGAGTGTCATACATAACTATCCACTAAGCCAAATCTGTCTATCAGAAAATGCTAGGACACCACATGGCCGGATGTAATCTCATCCTGTATTACTCTACGCCTCAGCCCGATGAGGGTCATGAACTTCTGGCTCATATCGCCAATAGCCATCCGAGCGCAAGGCCTGTCCAATGGCGAAGCCATCAAATGCTCATACTCCTCTAAGGTGGGAGTCGACTCCTGGGTCCCAAACCGAAAAACCTGCCTCTCCGGTACCCAGTGCTCCAGTATACCATCTACAAAGCCCACAGGAACCTAGAACGTAAGGAGGGTCATGAAGTTCTGTAATAACTGATATATGGTCACCCAATCTGGAGGTAACAAACTATCATAACATGACCTCGGATGAGAGGCTACCAATACTGGTGGGGTGTGATCAATGCGGCTAACTGTCGAAGAAGACATCTATGTGGGTCGTATCATAAGACCATCCAGGGGTCAATGCTGAATATCTCTGGACATACATATGCATAACATAATACATGCATGATCAATAGATGGCAATATGATGTAGGGAATGGAAAATAGTACATACATTCCTCAGTACATCATCATCTAATACATCATCTCTGTACAACTAAAAATACAGGGAAATGGGGGACAGAGGCCCAACAACTAACAAATGCCTATCAAATGATATAGCGAGAATGGGGCACAGCCACCCAGTATCTAACATAGGCCTATCAAAAAATATTGCGAGAATACACATCAGAAGAAGACAATGGTGTCGATGTCCACATCATCAATCCTGTCCACCTGATGTAACTCCTCCTAAGTCACTAGATCTCTATCAAGAGGGATGTCATGCCTATATAATGGAGGATCTGCACCGGCAAAACCATATGGGTCACCTGAAGGGTCAGCCCTAGAGCTGGAAGGATCAAAAGTATCTGCCTCTGAAGGATCGCTGCCCAAGTGCCGGATAAAGAAATGTGTCAGGTCCAACTGTCATGTCAAACTGTCAATCTGTGTCAAATGAGTCGGATCTTAGACACAAACCATCCAATCTATCATCATCACGGATCCAGGAACCATATCCCCCATAAACTGAGTGGCTCGGATCTGGGCTTCAATGGTACGTGGGGACCACCAGTGATGGAACACATCCTAAGTACACGGACCCTTTGACAGTGTAAAGTCATCAACGCCCATCAATGGGATATCATTGACAGGCGACTGTGACACAGGCCAATAACACCTGGCAAGTGGTAAGATCGGTACACGAATCTCCCCTGTAGTGCTCCTAATAGCACACTCTCCCAAATAGAGCTCCCATCCTTCATCCATGAAGAGAGGAATCCTACGGGTAGATATCACGTACTCGACACTAGTCGGGTACCCATCCTCAAACCCAATGGTCAAATGTTCCCCAGAATAGGGAATCTAAGTGATAGCATCAGTTGTCAATAACTCCAACTATAGACGATAATGGGTAAAACCCTTAGCTATAGGAACCTCCGTCAGTATGGAGTGATGCCATCGTCGTCCTTGTGGATAGGTATATAAACCTAACACACTCATAGGACGCAAACATGAGAGCCTCTCATAGGCCCAGAACTGCCAATACAAAGGCAAACATCTACTGTCAGTCAACACTCTTAACCTGTATATGGGAAATCACAAGAAAAATACTCACCAGCAGAAATGGGTAAAATCCTAGCCAAGCCTCCGTCAAGCCCTGCGAATGGATGCGCATACCCCTGAGGAAATAGGCGAAGGTGTAGGAACCCCAGTCATACTCTCCAATACTGTCCATATCTCATGTGGCACTGACCAAAGCGAATGATACCATGGAAGAGTAATCCGCTATGAAGCAGCCCCTAATGATCATCAGGAATAATCTCCGAAGAATACGATCCCTGACTCTCGCATCATCGGGTATGGGCTCACTCAATAGCCCACTCATAGCATCTACGCTCAAAGGACTTGTACGAACTGTCTTGCCCTTGAGCGCCTCAGCTGGGACTTCTAGCAAGGATCTGATGGCAGTCGGGGTAATATTCGTCATACAAGACACTGGCGCCCCTCCAAACTCCATACATGTGATAAACCACCAATCCATCGACGTCATCATCACCTCACAGTCTAACAAATGGAAAGATTGAGTCTGGTGAAACCAGCGCTCAGACAATGACCTAAGATAACCCCAGGGACAACGACGGGGGAGGATGGAAAAAATGCCTCAATGCCCTAGCCATGCACAATTGCTCGATAATCGGGATGCAGAGCCTGATATGTAGAGTGAATGTTGAACCAATTCCCTCGAGGTAGTGTAAAGTCGGGAACCTACATCAAAAAAGAAGATCAACATCAGAATCATTGCTCCTCATCAATAGGAAAAAGGAAGATCAAATCTAGTTTGTACCTCGTTTGCATGCAAGTAAACTGAGCGGTGTCGACTCAAATCACCCAGAAGCTCTAGGATCGTCACCTGAATGCCTGGGAAATCCCTACGGGGAACATGAGCAGTAAAAGCGGGGTCCGTAACCGGTACATCCTCCTCCTCGTCCTCAACATTCGGTACCTCTACCCGAATAGGACGTATCCTGTGGGAACTACTAGACTGATCCGAATCCATATATCTGGACACAAGTCTCCAAATCACCTCAAAAAAGGTGTGGTAAACTCTAACCTGGAGCTTTTTCAAATGCATTTGATAACTATATGCATGCATGCATTACTTTAATATACGCCTACAGTAAAGTTAAAAATGCATGACTTCCCAATGCATACATTTTGGATTTTTTTTCCAAAGTCTCCTTTGTAAATAGGACTATCCACATGCACATAGGCATGACTAGGTGGCCATTCAGTAGTGCACCTATCCACAGTCATAAACATCCTATATGCATAACACTATTAAAGTCATAATCCGTAAGGGTAGCCTAATTACCAGGATTACTTTTCTTTACCACCTTTGCTCATTTGTCCTCAAATAGGATAAGAAATAGCAAAAAAGGTGTCAATTTGACTGTTTCAAAAGTTCAATTTTTCCACATCATTATGTTCAGCATGGTTAAATACTAACATTTACTATGTTGAATATTTTTTATCAAGTCATATGAGTATGCATATTCACTACTATGTGTTTAGAAGCATTTCATGTGATAACTCATTTTCTAACGGATAAAAATTGGAAAAGAAGACATACATATGTTACCAGGGAAGTGTAGAACACTTGTACGGTGACAGATTTTGCAGAAAGTCGCCCGAACTCAGCAAATCTGAAGAAGAGCTCTCGGATTCTCTATGTGGTGCAATATGAAAATGACTTGTGAAAGCAACAGGCCACTTAAGGCCACCCACAGTTGGCCATAGGTGTACCTGCGGCTTGCCTGGGTGGGGCCGACCCCTCTGGCTTCGTCCAATACGAGTTGCAAAAGAGGTCTCACAAGTTGAAAAGGTGAAATCAAGAAAAAAGATGCTACGCGATTGAGCGAAAAAGCCTGAAATCCTGGTTTTCAGAGACCAAACTGCGGGTCTACATATCACTCATTGGTATTTTCCCAGACACAGGGTTTAATATACCAATGATCACAACTATTGCAAACTACACTCGACAATACCTCACAAAGGTCCAATGTCATCAGTTCAGGGTCATAACTCCAAAACACTCCTCCCTAGTAGAAACTTTATCCAATTCATCCATTGATGCACATGTCAATGAAGGACAAGCAGCCTTGACATTATCCCCAGTAGGGATCTCATCCGTTGATGTACATTTCAGCGAGGGTCAGGCAGCCCTGACAACACAAACTATTAGTAGTAACTTCGACAGAGCAGTGGTAGGACCTGGCAATATAAACCAGGGAAGACCATCCTCATCGGGGAGGACCGATGATGGAATATGTTATACAAGTTTTCCTCAGATGAAACACATCCCCACGGTCTCTACATGACATGAGAATGCGTTACTCGATGGGAAATGCACTAAGGATTAAGCACTTTGGTGATAACCCCAACGTCAATATCCTGGAATTTCCTAAGAACTTTGGAATACACAACCAAGCAGTTCATCAGGATCATCAGTGATAACTCTAGTCCCCATCAGAAGTCGTGGGAGCAAACAGTCATCACATCCCGTTGGAAAATAGTCCAACAAACCATATACATCATGCATATACATCATGCTGTAGTACACTGCATCATTGATTATCTTGTCATATTTCAAGTGTCTAGTATTCTTTATCCTATCCATGTCATTACATTGCATGAATATGATAAAGAGGGGCATCTGTAGACACTCGAAATTTTTTCATTCTTGTTAGTAACGTTACAGGAGGGCAGAATCGTCTTTTAGAGATAACCTTGGAGGATAAAGCAGTTCCAATTCTGGAGACAACCCCAGAATTATCAGTTTTGCCATCTCAGAGACAAACCTAAGATACCCAGTTCCAATCCCGGAGACAACCCCGGGAGTTTCAATTTTCGAACTCTGAGACAATCTTGAGGAATGCAGTTCCAGTTCCTGAGACAACCCCAGAATCATCAGTTTTCCATCTCGGAGACAACCCCGAGATACTCAGTCCCATCCCAGAGACAACCCCAGGAGTTTTAGTTTCACCCTCAGAGATAACCCCAAGGGATACAGTTGCAGTTTCGGAGATAACACTAGAAAAGCTCATTTCAGCCAGTTGCAGTCAGCTTCAACCTCGGATATAACCCCGAGACACTCAGTTCAAGTCCAGGAGACAACCCCAAGAGGTCAGGCACACCTCAGAGACAACCCTGAGGACTTTTGGTACTGACAGCAGCCCAATCTCAGAGATAACCCTGAGCAACGACTACTACATCAGCCCAAACAGGAGATAACCCCGGTGAGGGGCAAAATTGTCATTTTGCCACCTCAATCCCATATTGCGCCATTTCAATAACATTTCAACATGCATACTACATAGAAGTGTCCTACAAGAACCATAGCTCAAATCCCGAGTGACTACTACATAAGATAGCACACCGGATGGAATTTGAAGATTCAAAGATCTAGGCATGGCCCTATCTTCCCGACTTCATACAACCTCTTATCCCATGTCATTGTGTATTTCTCGACAACAACATTCTGGAAAGGTATCATAGGCCTTAATCGGATGCCCGAATTGAAAGTTATTAAGGTTCGAGCGGACAACGCAATGCATGCGTGCGTGCGCATCCGAGGCGGCAAGGTCCACTGGCTTGGGGGCACCGGGTAGCCAGCGAGAACACATGGCTACCCTCTATAAATAGAGGGCTTGGGGTGGCCATTTCAAAGAGAGAAAATGTGACGCCCCCAAAACAGGTATACATCACCCATTCTGAGTCGCCAAATACACACTACATAAATCAAATACAAACTTCTTTTATGCAATTGTTGGGTAATATATACGACAAAACATAGCTGAGTTTTTACATGAATATTGTCTCATAGACAATATACAAACTCAAATTCAGTCTTTATTACACTTGTTATCACACTAAGTAGTGAGGACTGCTAAAACAACCATCTCGGACCGTCACTCCATTCCCCAACTAGTCCCAGCTATATTCTTATTTCCTGAAGAGTAAAAGAAAGCAAAAGGGTGAGCTCAACTAGCCCAGTAAAAAATATTATGACTAAGATAATGCAGAATAAATTATCCTTAGCCTTCAATGATGTTAAGCGATAAAATACAATAAACATCAAGTTTAACTACAAATGAAATAAGCAATCCATTAGAAGAGTCAAGTAGAACATAATGTCTACTATCTCTTCTAGATTAAAAGTCCATCGTTAATATTTCATTCCTGTAATACTCAACAACAGTTCTTTGTTATACCCATGACAAAAAGAACTATCATGACCTGTCTTCACCTAAACCGCCAAAGATTATAGTTAAATCTAGAATTCATATTTATAATCATGTAAATCAACAGTTTCTCCTTGCCACAAAGACTTAATAGAACGTTTACTCAATATCCTTACCCCAAAGGCTAAAGATATTCAAATGTAATAATAATGATCATACCAATCAGTTGTCTACCTTTGCACTACGGGCCAAAGATATTCAACTACAAAACCAATGGTCATGATCATACCAATCAATTGTCTGTCAGTACACTACGGCCAAAGACATTCAACTGTTAACTAATGGTCACGATCCTGCCAATCACATCATCGAATTATCCATGCACTACGGGCCAATGATATTTGTTAGTATCACTAGTGGTTATGATCATGTTATACACCTGTCCATCTTTGCACGTAAGCCCAAGATATACAACTATAAAACCAATAATCAACAGTTCATCTATGTACGTAAGCCAAAAATATACAACTGTAAAACCAATAATCAACAGTCTATCTATGCACGTAAGCCAAAGATGACTTTTATCACAATATAAGCATGAGGATGATGACAATGATATAAGCATTAATTAAACGAAATCAAAGATAAATATTAAAGACTTTAAATTTATCCAGAGTTTAAAAATATCCAAATTGTCAACATGATACTGCTTTGTGGAGTAAAATTCAAGAATAATATTCATGTACCAAAAATAATTTGGACAGAAAAGAAATATACTTTTTGGGTGAATAGTAATCCATGAATAGTACCCTGTGAATAGTACTTTGGGAATAGTACCTCGTGAATAGTACCCCGACATAAAAAGTGTCCCAAATACTTGAGTGAATAATACTAGAGTGAATAGTAACTCGTGAATAGTACTCCGGCACAAAAAGTGCCCCGAATACCCGAGTGAATAATACTAGAGTGAATAGTAACTGGGTGAATAGTAACTCGTGAATAGTAACTCATGAATAGTACTCCGGCACGAAAAGTGCTCCGAATACCTGAGTGAATAATACTAGAGTGAATAGTAACCCCGACACAAAAAGGTAGAAATTCCACAATAAAATTCGTACCAATATTCCGGCATAATGATATTGAAAGAAATAATATCATTTACGAAGAAATAATTCCCCTTACGACTGTTGAACGAAAATAATATTCCTACGAATATTGAACGAAGATGATATTCCTTACGAATATTGAACGAATATAATATTCATACGAATACGAAAAATAACATCTCTTTAGAATATGAAATAAATAATACCCCTTACGAATATTGAACGAAAATAATATTCCTTACGAATATTAAACGAAGATAATATTCTTTATGAATATTTAATGAAAATAATATTCATACGAATACGAAAAATAATATCTCTTCAGAATATGAAATAAATAATACCCCTTACCTCAGAAGAAGACTGGATACTGGAGTAGTGAAGTAGCATACTACTCTTCTTCTATCTCTCTATAGCTTTTCTCTCTATAATTGCTCTTGTGAGTCTTAGTGAATTAGTGAGAATGAAGGAAGAATGAGCTTCTATTTATAAGAAAACATAGTTTTGATAATTGCACGTTTTGGGGCTCGAAATATTATAGTATAATACCTTCATCTTTTTCTTCATTTTTAATTTAGTCCTGCAAGTATTATCAAACTTGCACCACCTCCCCTAATAGTATATCATGTGAATCAATAAATACGGTCGTGTGAATCAATAGTTCTATACATGTGAAAATACGAATTACAGTATAGTACCTTCATATATACCTCCATTTTTAATTTAGTCATGCAAGTATTATCAATCTTGCACCACCTCCCCTAATAGTACATGCATGTGAATCAATAGTACACACATATGAACAAATAGTTATAAGCATGTGAATCAATAGCAATTAATTGCTCATTTATCCGATTAATTACCTGATTGGTCAATATAACCTCTAGACATCAATTATTATCGGAATAGATGTCGATTTCCACTAACACTAATAATCCCAACACAATGGAAATATCAATTTCATCTTTAATCAACACGAACTTATTCATCATTAATATTATAACTCACAATATTTAACAACCAGATCATTCTCAGGAAAAAAGGGGGCTTTTCGATAAGGATTTCTCCCTATTGGCGCGCAATTAAATAACCTAACCCTTTTCCTCGACAGAACTTTCTAAACATCGTCAATAATGCAAATAATAATATGAATAACTTGTCATCTCAATTATTGAATTAATAATAATAAATATTATGCAGATGATACTGTGACAATAATTGAATCAATAATATGAGAGATATTATGCAGCAATTACTGTAGCAATAATTGAGTATAAATCCAGAGTTCGATAAAAGTATATATATGTATATATTATTACTATCAAACTCTGTTTGATTGAGCCTGGATATAATATCTGGTGCATTTACCGCTTTTTTATATATATATTTACATTTATATCAGGTCTGGAGTTTACTTCGTGGCCTTTTACTGCTTTATTTATATTTTTGTCAGGCCTAGAGTTTACTTCGTGGCGGTTGATCGTCTATATATATATATATACCGCTTTTATATAAACTGCAACATCATGTGAGCCTAGGAATCATGTGATCACAAATTCAGTCTTCTGAATCTAGATTCGGTTCCCGTGATGGACATTTTCAGCTGTAACCAGCTTGTAAATTATTCACGGTGTTTGAATTTCATTAGACGGCTCTCATGCCCATAAGGAGTTCGGCACTGCTATGTATATTATTTTCTCAAAGATGCCTCGCATCTCAAAAATAAAAGTAATCAAGCCGAACACATAATAAAATGGGAGTATCAAAGGCCTCAATTACTATTGAGCATAAGGGTTTGAAAAACCTCTTTTACAAAACATCACTGCTATATCTTGTTAAAATTGAAATTTTATAAAAAATTCAAACCCTTTGTATATAGGTGCAAACGAGGCATAACACTACTTCCAGATAATTGCACATTGACCCACACACACACACATTCATATAACAGTTTAATTAAAAAGTGGTGGTCACCGTGATAACATGGATATCGGGGGGTGCCTAACACCTTCCCTCCACATAATCAAGCCCCCGAACCCTAACAAATCTCGGTTTCACAGACCTATTAAGCAGTGTTACATCAATGGGTCAATGTGCAATTAAACTTTTTCTCGGTCTGTGACTCTTGCAGTCCAATCGTCGACATATACATGTCGGACCTTTTCACAACTTATTTTTTAAAATAAATCTCACCTAACATGAGAACACCAAAAGACAAGAACAGAAAAGGGACAAAAAAAATCCCGATGTCGACAGGTACTATTCCTGAAGTACTATTCACGGGGTACTATTCACTCGGGTACTATTCACCCGAGATACTATTCATGATAAAAATTGATTTCTTTTCCGTCCAAATCATTTTTGATACAATATTATTCTTAAATTTTACTCCATAAAGCGGTATCATGTTGACAATTTGGACATTATTGAATTATGGATAAATTGAATTATAAATCTTTAAAATTTATCCTTTGCTTTAATTTAATTGAAATCTTATATCATTATCATCATCCTCATGCTTATATTGTAATGAAAGTAATCTTTGGCCCGTAGGACATAGATGGGTAGTTGATTGGCATGATTATGACCAGGGATTATTCGGTATAATCATGACCTGTAATGTTACAAATGATGTGGTAAAAGTCCTCATTGGCTTGTAGTGCATTGATGGACAGCTATTGGCATGATCATGACCATTGGTGATAACACGAATATCCTTGGCCCGTAGTACATGGATAATTTGTGGATGTGTTACTAATGAATATCCTTAGACCGTAGTGCATGGATAATTCAGTGATGTGAATTATTTATTGAGTTGAGTCTCAACGATAAAATTGATGATAAACTTTTTAAATCATAGAAGATGGTAAATATCATGCTCTACTTGACTCTTCTAATGGATTGCTTGTTACGCTGCAGTTAAACTTGATGTTTATTGTATTTTATCATTTTAACACTGTTGAAGGCTAACGATAAATTATTCTGCATTATCTTAGTCATAATATTTCTTACTAGGCTAGTTGAGCTCACCCTTTTCCTTTCATTGTTCTCTTCAGGAAATGAAAACGTAATCGGGACTTGTCGAGGAACGGAGTGATGGTCCGAGATGGTGGCTATAGTAGTCCTCACTATTCTATGAAATAGTGTGATAAAAAATGTAATGAGGACTCCATTTTAGTTTGGATATTGTCTACAGGACAATATTCTTGTTAAAACCCTCAGCTACGCTTTTATCGTATTGTATAAATTAAGTTTGTATTTGAATTTTGTACCATGTATTTGGCGACTCAGAATGGGTGATGTATACCTATTTTGGGGGCGTCACACAAGCAGTTAGTTACATTTAATTTATTTAGAGGATCCAAAATAGATTTTAATGAGATGTTTATACATAATTATTAATCTTTCGTTGGTCCAATTAATAATATGTTAATAGCATTCCCAAAAAAAATACACAACACATATATCCACGCAACACCGTTGGACAAAAACGAAATAAACATATTAGTTATGCAATAAAATTTTATTTAATAAGTTCTAATTCTAATTTTTCATTGGGCACAATTAAAATATTCATTTCTTAAATGTAACATTATCTGACTTTTCTTAATTTTTAATTGTTTTAATTAATATTTTTTTTGAAATTTGATTATTAATTTTAACAATTAAAGAGTAACTCAAACATGTAAATTATTATAATTAAACTCATTTTTTTTAAAATAACATTTTAATCAAGTTTAAAATTAATATTATTTATAATTTACATGTAACTAAAAAGCCCTAATAATAATTCACATCATGTTCTAAAATCTTAAATTACGATATATATAGTTATGAACATAAATTAATTATAAAATAATCACATAAATCCGAACTAAATATATACTAACATAATATGAATCAAATATTGATTTGGCATGAAAAAAATACAACTATCAACATAAGAAGATAAGCCAAAATTCATAAAACATGAATTCATGTTCAACATATATAAATAATACTTGATGTATAGGCAGTTCCACCATAATCATACACATATTAGTTTAGCATAAAAGGTATAAAATATCTCAAGTAACTCACTAAAAAGTAATATGTATGTTCCATATGTAATTAAACAAATAATCAAAAGTGAAAAGTAAGCATGGTGAATTGATTTCATGAATACAATGCAACGGAAACATAATCGTTATTTTCTAAAAGCCATGAGCAATCATAATCAGTTTACAAATCGAATTACAAATTACTTTTCGTAAATATTTATTTCTATTCAAAAATCCTTAACATACTGAATAGTTTTATATTATACCAATAAAGAGAATATGTAGAATTAAAGGAAAAAATTTAGCATAACAACATAACTAATTTATTCTATGCAATAACGTAACCATGCTCTGATATCAAATATTGATGTATAACTATCGGAACGTGCTATCACATAAAAAAAACCAATTAATCAATTAGGTATTTACATGTTGTAGACACTCGAAATTTTCTGCGCTACTATTACTAACATTGCAGGAGGGTAGATTCGCTTTTTGGAGATAACCCTGAAAGACAGCTTACATCCATTCCGGATACTATCTGAAGTTCAGATCCAACCCGGAACACAAACTAGGAATATCAGTTCCAACCCGGAACACAAACCGAACATCATCTCAAACACGAACACACACCGAATGTCATTTTCAATCTCGTAAATAACTTTAGAGATATGTAGATTAAAAGACGAAGCAACAACACCGGAGAGACGATTACGTCTCTAATAACACCGCGACGCTTCGGTTCCGATCCCAGACACACAACTTTCGAATAAGAACCCCATCCTTGGTGATAGCCCCAAGAGATGCCATTGCAGTTCCGGCGATAACCCCGAAAATGCTTGTTTCAAACATATGTAATCAGCTTCAACCACAGACATCCTGTCGAGGCACACACACCTTAGACCCAGAGATAAGAACGGGCAGACAGGAACACCCACAGATGATAGTAAGACATACAAACAAGCAAAGAATCAATCTCGAGATGTAACCACGAGCAACGCCTCGCTTCCGCTTAAACCGCGATAACCCGGTGTGAGAGTCACAACGTCATCTTACCATCTCAACAAGATGATATCGCGGCATACCAACAAGTAGTCCAACCTCAGCTGTAACCCTGAGCAACGTCTACTTTCAACTCAAACCGGCGATAATCCCGGCGAGGAGTCAAACGTCATCTTGTTCCTTCGACAATGGCATATCGTTTCAACACTTCATACATACATACATCCAACAATGTCCCATAAGAACCGAGGATTGGCAATCTCGAGTGACTATTATGTGTGACAATGATTTTGGATAGAATTTGAAGCTTGAAGACCATGGGCATAGACCCTCTTCCCGACTTCGTACAACCTCTAATCCATGTCATTCGTAACTCTTTGACACAAGCGGTCCAAGAAGGTCGGATATTCCTCGTTCGGATGCTCGGATTGAAGTTCGCAAGTTCGGCGGACATTACGAGACATGAGTGCACGTCTTCACGAGATATGACGGGACCATGAGGCTCTGGATGCATCATCACCCGACCCGCAGTAGTATATTCACGGTACCGCCGCAGTGTACTGCTGACCATCATCTATATATATAACAAGCTTGGGGTTAGCCATTTGAGAAGAAGAGGGAGGGAAAAAGGCGAGGAAGCCCTATCCATTTTACTCTGCATACACATCTTTTGAGTATTTTCTCATCTTTAAACACTAGTTAGCTCATATATAGCTATCTTTTATCCGGCGGGAGCTGAGTGTTTATCCATTTAAAGTAATAGAAAGTCTACTTTGGCGTACTTTGTAAGCCTTCTTATATTCTATAAAGCCTTCTTCTCATATTATTAGCACACACTTATACAAATTGAGAGTCGTGTTGTGTGCGTTGCGGACTTTCTATAAAAGTGGTTTTCATTTCTGTCTGTATATATATACTTATATATGTATATATTTTATATATGGACTAACATTATCGAGTTATGCCTCGATTGAGCCTAGACTTCGGTCTGGAGCGTTTAATTGCTTTTATGTATATATATATATATATATATATATATATATATAAACTATGGTCAGACTCTGTCTAATGAGCCTGGATTCACATCCAGTGTGTTTACTGCTTTATATATATATATATATATCTGTACATATATATATATATATATATTTACATTTTTGTTAGGCCTGGAGTTCACTTCGTGGCCTTTTACAGCTTTATTTACATTCCGTCCTGCCTGGAGTTTACTTACATGGCAGTTGATCGCTTTTAAACTTTTATTTACATTTTGTCCAAATTTGAGTTTACTTCATGGCGGTTGATCATGTTTTTTATATATATATATATATATATAGCTTTTTATATATATAACTCGCCATCGCTTTCCATACAAATTGCAGTATCATGTGAGTCTAAGAATCATGTGATCACAGGTTAAATCTACTGAATCTAGATTCGGTTCCCATGATGCACATTTTTCAAATTATGTTGTACTTTTGCACATTATTTTACAGTGTCTAAATTTCCTTGGATGGCTGTCATGCCCATGAGGAGCTCAAGATATTCAGATATTATTTTCTCGAGAATGCTTCGCATCTAAAAATAAAAAAAAACAATAGAATATTTAATAATAAAATGGAAGTATGAAAAGGTCTCAATTCTATTGAAAGCATGTGGTTGAAAAACCTCTTTTACAAAACGTCATTGCTATATCGTGGTTAAAACTGAATTTTTCTATAAATTCAAACCCTTTGTATATATGTGCAAACGAGGCCTCGCACTACTTTCAAATAACTGCACATTGATCCACACACACACACACACATTCATATAACAATTTCTTTGAAAAGTGGTGGTCACCGTGGTAACACGATGTCGGGGGGTGCCTAACACCTTCCCTCCGCATAATCAAGCCCCCGGACCCAAAATGAATCTCGGTTTTCACAGACCGTCCAGCGATTTGTCAAACACTTTGGGTCAATGTGAAAACCTATTTTTGATTGCGTTGGTGCAACCAGTTAAATACACCAACTGGCGACTCTTAAAGTCAAATCGTTGACATTATACATGTCGGACCTTTTTCACTTATTTTTTCAAACAAATCTCACATTAACATGAGAACACCAAAGAACAAGTAATGAAAAGGGATACTCAAAAATCCCGACATCGACAGGTGGCGACTCTGCTGGGGACTCCAGTAAGAGGGCTTAAGCCGCTATTACAAGCTTTTCAAAATTGTTATATGCTTGTGTGTGAATGTTGCATTTACATTTTTGATAAATGTGTACGAATGCATCTTTATTTACTGCATTGCTAAATATCTATCTGTGATATTAGTGCTTTGCACATGTCATCATTTTGCATAAACGGTGAAACACGTTGTATGTGAATGCATGTTATGTGGTCCCTCCACCAGGAAGCTATCCTGTCGGTGTTTGATTACTGGACTCATGGAAAGAATGATTCCCCAGGGCTCAGGAAAGGAACCACTCAGATTCGCTCCAGTTGAACGACCGGATTAACTTCCCGTCAAGTAGATTGCGATGATCTGGGAACCTTCATGCCAAAAAGCCACGAGAGTAACCCTAAGATAGGTCAGCCTCTGATAAACCAAACGCGGAGGAAAGTCTCTTCATGCTTTCCATTTTTAAATTACCTGTAAAAACATTTACTTGTAATTCTATTCCATGTTCATTCATATGTAATGGAAAATATGAAGAATATTTGTGCATGCATGACATGTTATCAATTAACAACCGGTTTTGCAGGACAAAATTCCTAAAACGGACATGTTATGATAACATTTATATTACCCTAAGACTAAACTACGTAAGTCTTTTGTAGGGAAGCAATTGGGCTGTTGCTACTCCGCTAAAATCAAAAAAGGGCCATGAGCTTCTGACCAATCATGTCTTCTTCTGACCAGTCTAATACTATCTCCCGAGAAGAATTTGACGGATTGAGTAAAAAAATCACAGACTTGGCAATTTTACTAAAAGAATTACACCAGTCTACTCAGGGTACGAAGATACCTACACATACAGAATCCTCTACACAAGGATGAGTTCAAGGTCTGGAAAAAACAATTCCAAAACCTCAGTTGGATACAACCAACAAAGACCCTGAAAACACCCATCTCAAAGGAGATCTAGACACCGGTGATATCAGGAAAAAGGTCCTTCAAATGGAGGAAACTATTTGCGTTCTCAAAGGGATTGGAACACATGGTAGTGTTTCATATACAGACCTTTGCATATTTCTTGGTGTTCATTATCCAGAGAAATTCAAGACCCCTGATTTTGAGAAATATGACGGATTAGGGGATCCTTATACACATTTAAAAGTGTTCATTGGAGAACTTGGGTCTTACGCAGAAAATGAAAAGCTCCGAATGCAGCTGTTTCAGAAAAGTCTGACTGGAGAAGCCCGTTCATGGTATACCAGATTAGACAACTCTAAGATCCATAGCTGGAAAGAGATGACTAATGCCTTCCTCACTCAATACAATTTTCAATCTCAGATGGCTCCTGACAGGTACCAGATTACCAAGGTCAAGAAATAGTCTAATTAGTCATTTAGAGAGTATGCTCAAAGGTGGAGACGCCTTGCTGCTCAAGTTATTCCTTCCATGATAGAATCAGAAATGGTCATGACCTTCATAAATGTATAGGAAGCTCCTTTCTATGAAAGAGTTTTAGTTGGTATAGGCAAACCATTCTCTGAAATGATCAAGCATGGAGAGATGGCTGAGATGGGATTGAAGTCCGGTAAAATTTAAGACCTAGCCGCTCTTAAAGTTGTTGCTGAGCACATCCAGTCCGGATCTTATGGAAACAACCCCTGGAGGGTCCATAAAAAGAAAGAGGAGGATGTTTCCTTGATACTACAAGGACAAAAAGGCAATCAAAGCATGCCTATACAGAGGAGAAACTACTCCCCTTTTCCAGCACAATCTTCAAACCCTCCATTACCTAAAAGTGGAGAATTAAAGCGACCTCGAACGTTCACACCCTTAGGGGACTCGCTCGAGAATATTTTTGCTCTTCTGACTGCTCAGAAGAAAATTACACATCTTCTTCCACCAGCCAACCCTAATGGGAGGGGTTTTAATGCTACTCGGAAGTGTGCTTATCATGCTGGGGCACCTAGACATGATACTCAAGATTGTTGGGCCTTGAAACATAAGATTCAAGATCTAATAGACAATGGTGAGATCGTGGTCACTAAACCAGATCAACCTCATGTGCAAGACAACCCTCTTCCTCAACACAAAGAAGAAGAGGTCAACATGATCAGTTGGAGCACTGTATAAGGTTCCAATTCTAATGGCGAATCATCCCAACCCATCATAGACGGTGTTGACAAATGGGATTATGCAAAGTTCCAGTTTACCATGGAACGAAAAATGAAAGCTCTTTGCAAACAAATTGAACAATTGGCAGAACTGGTGACCCACCAGCATCAAGTCATACGCCAATTAATCAAGAAGGAGCATGCCTATCTCCTTCCTTTTGTTATGAATGCCTCCTCACCACCTTCAGAAAGCAAAGCTATGGAGGATAAGGTTGCGAAGAGAGCAAATGCTAAAGCCCGTCGGGATTTTGCCAATCAGAGGGAATTCACCTATTTGGGTCAATCTATGGAAGAGATACTTCAAATGTTGATCAACGAAGGAAGAATTACCTTCCTTCTCCCTCAAATCAATCCCCGTTCAGGACGGTTCAATCCTGATGAAATGTGTCAATATCATTCACATTCTCGCGATCACAGCACAGAAGAATGCTAGGCACTCTGCCATCTCAATAAGAATCTTATTGATAGCGGTGTTCTGCAAATAGCAGATGATTACATTGTGCAGCTCAAGGGTGGGAATGCATATCCTACCAAATGGAAGGGATCAGTAGCAGTTATATTCAAAGTGGATGATGAGACTGTCAAAGTATTTCCCATACAACCAATTCAACTCAAAGGAGCTGACAATCCTTTGAAAGTGGTCGCACCAGAGCCAATTCCTTTACCTTTCAGACCACAACATCCTGTTGTCAACTTACACAAAGTTCCATGGAATTATGGAGAAGCTGAAGGATCCACGTCTCATACTACTGCTACAGTGTCAAAGGAAAATCCACTGTACCTTCCTCAATGGGTTGTCAAACCTACTTGCAAAGCAAAGGGGAAGTTGCCTATGGAGAAGATTGAAAAATTCCTCCGTACTATGGGCCACAATGAAGCCAAAGTGGTTTTAAGCTTGCAAGAAACTCTACAATAAATTTTGATACTGGATTTGGTTTTCTCTTCCGAGGATCATTGGAAGATCTTGTTGAAGGTTTTAGAAGAAGCCTACTTGCCAAAATCAGTGGATGTGGAAAAATTTCAACATTTGGTTGATCACATTTTCAACAACAATGTGATATCCTTCATCGACGACATTTACATACCTCCCAAAGGACCCGGCCATTGCAAGCCTTTGCATATTGCAGTTTTGTCTTCCGGGTACATGCTAGCAGGAGTATTGATAGATGGAGGCTCATCTCTAAATATCTGTCCTTATGCCACCTTGGTAAAGATGAATATCAATCTCAAGCGGATCCAAAGAAACCATACGGTCATCAGAGCTTTTGATGGATCCCGACGAAATTCCGTTGGAAAGATTGAATTGCCAATTGAGATTGGTCCCAATACATTCAATGTACCTTTCCACGTCCTCAAGATAGAATCTGGATACAACCTGCTCTTGGGGAGACCATGGATACACATGGCTGGAGCTATTCCCTCCACCTTACATCAACAACTCAAATACATTATCAACAATGCCTAGTCATCATCAACGCCGAAATGGGATTATCCTTAACAAGGAACTCTACCAATCATCAGCTTCAATTCAGAAGTTGAACCGGCCAGTTTCCATACTCTGGAAGTGAGTAACACGCAATACCATTCTATTGGAGTGCCACTTCCCTTACCCAAGATTTTTGTCGAGGTTATGTCGGCCACTCAAGAAATGATGTTATTGGGTCATCAACCTGGACAAGGGCTTGGTAAAGTTAAGCAGGGTATTAAGCACCCTATTCAAATGTCCAAATCAAATGGAACAATTTGGACTAGGCTATTCTCGCGCGGTTCAAATCATAGGAATCCTTATAAGCACAAGCAGGTTCCTCAAGCTTCCGTCGTACGGCGATTTTCTATACCTTTACCTCATGAGTTGATGCAATCTCCAGTAAAGGTTCCAGCCCATGTCATGGCTATCTTTGTTTCAAACCGGTACAATCAAAGCAAAAGAGGTGCTGATTCCTGATCCCGAGGCGAAAAAAAAGGAACGGAAACGTAAACATGACCTTGCCTTGATGATGGCAGGCATTCGCATTATTGTTCATGATGAACAATGATGTCATGGTTATCATTCGGGAGAAGAAGGACAATGATGATCCTTCCATCACTGCAGTCCATCAGGACTTTTCCCTCGACAATTGGAGCAGCACTCCATGCATTGGTCAACGAGGGTAAAATGGGCAGAAAATCCCTTTGCCCTGTAGATAACTTTAATTGCTTGCTTTCCTTTACAGCACTAGCAGTTATTTTAGATGTGCATGTCCTTGCTGATGACATGCCTTCTCTCCACAAGGGCTGTAACTTTGATGCAAAGTTGGACTCAAACTTGATGGACATCCAAGAGGACATTGAGACACCTAAATAGATTAAGGAATGGGTCGCAGACAAACCCAAACCCAATCTTGATCAAACCACTCCTTTCAATCTCAGAACCTTAGACAACCCTAAGCTAATCCAGATTGGTTCAGACCTTACCACAAATCAACGGAATGACATGGTTGCACTGTTAACCCAATTCCAAGATGTGTTTGTATGGTCTCATGAAGACCTGGTGGGTTTGTCCACTGACATTGTTCTTCATCGCCTTCCCATTAAAGAAGGATTCAAGCCAGTTAGGCAAAAGCTCAGGCGATTGAAACCTGAGTGGAGTTTAAAGGTTAAAGAAGAAATTGTGAAATAATTTCAAGCTGGCATCATCATGGTGTCTACATATCCGGAGTGGATATCCAACATTGTTCACGTGCCTAAACCAGGGGGAAAGGTGCGAGTTTGCGTGGATTATCGAGATTTGAACAAAGCTTGCCTTAAGGATAGCTTTTCCGTGCCCTTTATCCACAATCTTATTGACAATACTGCTCAATATGGCATGTACTCCTTTACTGATTGCTTTGTGGGGTACCATCAAATTATGGTCGCTGAGGAAGATCGTGAGAAAACTGCTTTCATCATACCTTAGGGAACCTTTTGCTACAGACGGTTGTCATTCGGCCTCATCAACGCCGGGGCAACCTATCAGCGAGCTATGATGGCTCTGTTCCACGATTTAATGCACAAGAAGATAGAGATCTACGTGGATGACATAATTGTCAAATCCCAGAAGGAGGATGACCATTTAGACCATCTTAAAAAGCTTTTCAACAGGTTGCGTAAGTACAACTTGAAGTTGAATCCCGCAAAGTGCACCTTTGGTGTTAAGTCAGGCAAGTTACTAGGTTTCCTAGTCAGCCACAAAGGGATTGAACTGGATCCTACCAAAATCCAGGCCATCAAGGAAATGCTCATTCCTCAAACAGAGAAGGAAATACGGGGATTTTTGGGAAGGATCAACTTCATTAGCAGATTCATTTCTCAACTCACAGCAACCTGTGAGCCAATCTTCAAGTTGTTAAGGAAGAACTCTTCCATGAAATGGAACGATGAGTGTCAGAAAGCCTTCCTCACAATCAAAGAGCAACTGATTAACGCTCCTATTTTGGTACCTCCCAGGGATGATGTTCCCCTATTCATGTACCTGTCCATAAATGACAATGCCATGGGTTTGCATCTTTGAAGCGAGAAAAGACAATAGAGGCCAAGAACGGCTATCTATTACCTCAGCAAAAGATTCAGCATCATTGAACACAAATACACTCTGATTGAGAAGACGTGTTTTGCTTTAGCATGGGCTTCCATGAGGTTACAGCATTACCTCCATGGTCACACAACCCATCTCATATCCCGAATGGATCCTCTCAAGTATGTGTTCAAAGAAGCCCATCTTGAATTGTCGATCGTATCCGGATGGCGATTGATCCTCTGACAATTTGACATAAATCTATGTGATGCAAATGTCTGTTAAAGGTCAAGGAATTGCGGATCAACTGGACGCCGCACCTGCAAGGGATTACAAACCCTTAGAAACATACTTTCCTGATGAAGGAGTAATGACAATTTAGCTACAACATCAGTACGATACATGCCGTACGTGGAGAATGTATTTTGATGGAGCAGTTAATTTAGAAGGCTTTGGAGCTGGAGCAGTTCTAATATCCCATGACGGGAGCAGATCCGTCGTCAGTCAAATTGCGATTTGTCGGCACCAACAACACAAATTGAAAGTATGAAGGTCAGATCATGGGGCTAAAACTTACCCGTTCAATGGGCATCAGGCGGTTAACTGTCTTTGGGAATTCTGAATTGGTAATCAGATAATCCACAGGAATCTATCAAACCAAAGAATTATATTTAATGCCTTACCATCGACAAGTTCTACAGATGGCTTTGGAGTTCGAAGAAATCTCCTTTCTATACACGTTCCTCGTAATAGGAATGATTTTGCAAATGCATTAGCAATGTTGGCCTCCTTGGTTTACATACCTGACAAGGAAAACATGCCAAACATCACGTTTGCTCTGCAAAAAGCCCCAGTCTATGGGAATTACATTGGAGAAGTATCGAATGAGCTACCTCCCATCCACAACCATTGGTATCAGCACATCAAGGAGTATCTACGAGATGGATCTACACCCACTGAGGTGAGCCTAACTGAGAAGAGGCGGATTCATCGACTTGCTATGAAATTCTACCTGAGCGGAGATGCACTCTACAAAAGAGATGCAGGATTAGGTCTCCTCAGATGTCTAGACAAAGACCAATCTCAGAGACTCATGGATGAAATCCATGGTGGAGTATGCGGCCCTCATATGAGCAGACCCCTACTTGTCGAGAAAATTCTCAGAATGGGAAATTATTGGCTTACACTCAAATCTGACTGTGATGATCACGTCAAGAGTGCTATCAATGCCAGATTCATGGGAATGCTATCCACGCCCCTCCAAGGGAACTCCATAATATGAGTTCGCCATGGCCCTTCTCAATGTGGGGAATGGACGTGATCGGGCCCATCGAGCCCAAAGCCAGTAATGGACATCGATTCATATTCACCATGATCGACTACTTCACCAAATGGGTAGAAGCAGCCTCCTTCCCTAAGGTTACTAAGGAAGTCATCATTGCTTTCATCAGAAATAATGTTATTTGTCAATATGGACAACCAGAGGTCATTGTGTCAGACAATGCTAAGAACCTCAACAACAAAATAATGGAGGAGTTATGTAGAAAATTCCACATCAAACATCTCAACTCCGTCATCTACCGTCTAAAGATGAATGGTGCTATTGAAGCGGCTAATAAAAACATCAAAAAGATCATGCAGAAAATGTCTGCCAATCACAAAGGATGGCCTGACCTCTTGCCTCTGACTTTATTAGCCTACAGAACTTCCATGCGAACTTTCACTGGGGCAACCCCCTACTCATTAGTCTATGGGATGGAAGCAGTGCTCCCCATAGAGGTGGAAATGGAATTCCTCAGAGTATTGATGGATGCTCAGTTGGATGAAGACCAATGGATACAAGACATGTATCACCAATTGTCTCTAATAGACGAAAGGAGAACCGCGACTATGTTCCATGGTCAGTTATATCAGCAAAGGATCGCACAATCCTACAATAGAAAAGTCTGACTACGGCATTCAAACAACATGACTTGGTTTTGAAGAAGATCATTGACAACCAAGATCAATCTAAGGGAAAATTCGCTCCTAACTGGGAAGGCCCATTTGTTGTCAAGGAAGTATTGACAAGAGGTGCTCTCAGATTGCAGGAAATGGATGGCGATGAATTTCCACAGCTTATTAACTCGAACACCGTGAAATGGTACTATGTCTGAAGTTACCATCAAACAAACATCCTGGTTTTAATCATCAAATCACCAGTCATTCCGGTTTTGAACCCTTTCCTTTTTGAATACTCTTCTGCCCCTTAGGGAAACATACACTTCAAGCCAGCAGCCTGGTTTTACTTCAATTCAAACCTTCCATACAATCTCGATTATCCTGAAGACGGGATTTAACTTTTCACAATTTCGGTTATCTTGAAGACGGGATTGAACCTTTCACACCTGCAGTTTATCCTGAAGACGGGATTAAACTTTTCTACGCCTGCAGTTTGTCTTGAGGACGAGATCAAACTTTTTACCCACTTGCAGTTTATCCCTATTATGGGATTAAACTTTCTTCTCCCCATGAAGATAGCTGCGCACATGGGATTCACGCTTTCTTCACCGCAATTGCGTCCCGAGGGCGAACTACGTCGACCGATCTCTACGATACCCGGGTACGTAGGCAACCATATTCTCTATGGGCGGTCGCAATAAAGAAAAACAACAAAAACATTTCTTCCCTTTCTACAAAACAACAAAACAACAAAAATACTTTACACCCATCCGCCTTCCAGATTCAACGTTGAACCTCTTACACCGTGTTCGAACTTCACGCAGACTTGATCTCCTCTTCAATAGGAGTACGTAGGCAGCCATTCATGGTGCAGTCTAATCCCTACCAGAACAACATACTTGTCACACGGTACCAGGATCTACCTTCAATTCGCCACATTTCATTGGTTTCAGATCAAAGGGATGAAATTACCTAACCTCTTCTCACAAATAGAAGATTCGGTGACCATCTAAGCTGCGATCGTGCCTCAAAGAGCAATACCAACCCATAAGAGATGGAATTAACTAGGTTTCTCACAAATAGAAGTATTGGCGACCATCTGTTGTGCGGTCAATCTTAGAGAGGAAGAAACCCCCCTCCTTTCCACTTTTCCATACAGATACCAGTCCGAAGACACCAAAGATGGTAGGGATTTACAAAAATCCGTGATTCGTTCTGAGAGATCTTGCGACGTCTCAATGTCCATCTATCAAGGATAAGTTCAGAATGCATCAAGATCACAAGGCCCTGGAGAAACAGGTAAATATCAAGTAAGTATCAAGGCATAACTAAAAGGGAAGTGAATCAAAATATATTTCCCTGCCATACATAATACTGTTTGATATATACATCTGTGTTGTACATGATAAAATGGCTAAGCTAGTCTGTGCAGGAAAATACAAAGCTATCTACAGATCTGTATACATGCGGACTATTAGATCTAACATAGCATCTCTCTCTGACGACGGAGGTAGCACTGCAAGCTCCTGCCCAAGGGTATCTACACGAGCTAGCAGATCAGAGGCTAACTGCATGGTGGCATAATGCTCATCAATGTAAGCACTCATGTCGGCAAGGCAGCGGTCATCGGGATCTAATCGAAGTCTTTATCTGCAATGGCCACATCCCTAGCAGAGATAAAGCGGCATCCCGCTCATAATCAATGAATCCTGGCCGATCTAGCCTCATCCTCTCTAACAGAAAGCGGCGTCTCTCTCTCATCAAGAGTCACAACATCGCGGCCTTAGCTTCGATCTCTATCATAGGTCATCGATGTAAGCTCGCTCCAAATGATGTGCCAAATCTTTGAGTAATGATGGCACTCGGGGTGGGAGAATCCATCACAAATCTTTGGCGACCAATGATCAAATCATCGATGGGAATAACAATCTCCTCTATAGGCTCCTCATCGTTAGAATCAATCCCCTGCACTGTGGATATTACCGCAGTCGATGCAGTCTTTGTCTCCATCCATGCGGAATACTCTGCAGAACAACTGGATGGATCGACAGAAAACTCGGCCCGACTCGCTGATCCCAACAGGCATACAACCTGGATCTGTCCTCCGCTGATAAACGGTGTGACGCAAAGCGCTAACTCACTGCCCCCTCATACGGATGAAAATCCTAAAATTGGTCAAACTGACACATCACGGCCAATGGGTGGTAAGTGATCATGCCCCTCAATCCAGCCAGAGGGAGATAATCCATGACTGGAGCATGAGTAATGAAGCTGTAGGGTGAACTAAGCCCTGAACACGGCAATATGGCAAACGGATCCCTAATCCCTGCCAGAAAAATTGACCATGATGCATCATCTATACACTCCGTAGGCTGAAAGGAGTACGACATGGCTATCTCCTGGGTGTAACAAAACCCCTGCCGTCTGAATGTGCCAATCGGTCTCAAGTGTGACATAAACCACACATACAGCATGACCGAGCTACCTGTAAACTCTCCTACTGGATAAATGTAGCAGTATGTAGCTGACCTCAGAGTCTCTACAATGATCATCGATACAATGGTACGACCCTCCCTGAGAGCTCTCACTGCCATAATGACACCGATATCCAGCTCATCCATGTACCGCGGCATGAAGACGTATGACAATACGCATAGAAGCAGTACATCTACTCTGGCTGAATGCCAATGATCCTCCGGTGTGGTGAAATCATCGGAATGTCGTGCATAGCTATCCTCAGAGTCAAACCTGTCAAACAGGAAACACTGGGATATCACGTGGCCGGATGTAATCTCGTCCTGGACCACTCTACGTCTCAATTCAGTGAGGGTCGTGAACTGTCTGCTCATGTCTCCAATAGCCATATGCACGCAAGGTCTGTCCAGCAGTAGCATTGTCAACCGTGCATACTCCTCCAAAGTAGAGTCAACTCACAGGTCCCAAATCGAAAAACACGCGCCTCCGATACCCAAAGGTTTCAAAGATACCCTCTACAAACTCTGTGGGAACACGAAACATCAACAGGTCATAGTATGCTACAAAGAATCATCTACGATCACCATATCGATGGTGATATACTATCATACCATGGTAAGATACAAGCTACCACCACAAATGGTGGGGTATGATCAATACTGACTAATTGTCAGAAGAAGACATCATGACGCCGTGTCATAAGACCATCCAGGGTTAATGCTAAATATCTCTCGGACATACATACATATGCATAACATATAATAACATGCTTGATATAATAGATGGCAATATGATATAGGGAATGGAAAAGCGTGCATATACATTCCTAAGTATATCATCATCTAATACATCTCTGACTGGCTAAAATACGTGGAAATGGGGCTAAGCTACCCAACATACAATGAGAGGCCTATCAAAAGATATAGCGAGAATGGGGTGAAGCTACCCAAAGAACTAACAGAGGCCTATCAAAAGAGATAACGAGAAATACATCAGAAAAAGTCAAGAGTGTCGATGTCTACATCATCGATCCCCATCCAATTGACGTAACTCCTCCCGAGTCATTTGGATCTCTATCTCTGGGGATGTCGGCCGTACAAGGAGGATCTCGGCCAAGAAACCCATGTGGGTCACCTGAGGGACCACCGCCAGAGCTAAAAGGACCAAAAGTATCTACCTCTGCAGGATCTCTACCCAAATGCCGAATGAAAAGATGTGACCGATCCAAATGCCAAAGTCAATCATTAATCGTGTCACATGAGTCGGATCTCTGACACAGGTTAGCCAATCTGTCATCATCACGGATCCTGGAACCATATCCCCCATAAACTGTGTGGCGCGGGTCTGAGCTCCAATGTACGAGGGATCCACCAATGCTGGAACATCTCCTGAGAACAGGGGCCCTCTGACAATGTAAAACCATCAATCCCCATCAATGGGATGTCAATGATGAGTGACTGCGAAACATGCCAATAACGCCTAGTAGGAGGCAAGATCGGCATACGAATCTCTCCTGTAGTGCTCCTGATAGCACGCTCTTCTAAATAGAGCTCACATCCTCCATCTGTGAAGAGAGGAATCCTGCGGGTGGAAATGACGTGCTCTACTCCAGTCGGTACCCATCCTCAAAACCAACTCCCAAATGCTCTCCAGAGTAGGGAATCCATGTGATGACATCGGCTGTCAATAGCTCCAGCTATAGGCGACAATGAGTGAAACCCTCAGTAACAGAGACCTCCGCCAGTATGGAATGATGTCATTTCCGTCCTCGTGGATAGGTGTCTAAACCTAACACGCTCACAGGACGCAAACAAGGAAGCCTCTTATAGGCCCAAAACTGCCAACACAAAGGCAAACATCTGTTTTCAGTCAACACTCTTAACCTATACATGGGAAAAGACAAGAGAAACACTCACCAGCAGAAATGAGTAGAATCCTAACCACGCCTCAGTCAAGCCCTGCGATTGCATGCGCATTCCCCTGAGGAAGTAGGCAAAGGTGTAGGAACCCCAATCATACTCTCCTATACGGTCCACGTGTTGAGTGGCGCTGATCAAAGCGAAGGACACCGTAGAAGAGTTATCTGCTATGAAGCAGCCCCTAATGATCATCAGGAACAATCACCGGAGAATGTGATCCCTGACTCTCACATCATCGGGTATGGGCTCACTCAATGACCGCTTTCATAGCATCTACGCCAGAAAGGACTGACTTAACAGTCCCGCTTAAGCGCCTCCATGGAACTCCCAACAAGGATCTGACAGCAGTAGGGGTGATATCCGCCGTGCAAGGCACCGGCTCCCCTCCAAATTCTATACCTGTGATAAACCGTCAATCCATCAGCGTCATCATCACCTCGCAGTCCAGCAAATGGAGTGACTGAGTCTGGTGAAACCACCACTCAGACAATACCTACATTTTGGGAAAATTTTGCCATAGCCCCCTTTGTAAATGGGACTATCCACATGCGAATAGGCATGACTAGGTGGCCATTCAGTAGCTCACCTATACACAATCATATACATCCTGTATGCATTAATCACATCACAGTAAAAATCTGTAAGTGTAGACTAATTACCAGGATTATTTTGCTTGTCTACCTTTACTCATTTGTCCTCAGATAGCATAAGAAATGACAGTAAAAGGTGCCATTTTGACTGTTTCAAAAAGTCAAATTTTTTTCACATCAATATGTTCAGCATGGTTTAATACTAACATTTACTATGTTGAATATTTTTTATCAAGTCATATCAGCATGCATATTCACTACTATGTGTCTAGATGCATTTCATGCGATAAGTCATTTTCCAACGGACAGAAATTGGAAAAAAATACATGCATGTATTACCAGGACAGTGAAGAAAGCTTGTATGGTGGAAGAATATGCATAAAGTTTCCCGAACTCAGCAGATCTGAAGAAGAGCTCTCGGATTTCCTTCGCTGCACAACTTGAAAATGACTTATGAAAGAAACCAACCGCCTATACATAAAGCGCGGTTGGTCGCAGAAGCTAACTCATGGCTCCTGCAGTGTACTGCCAAGACTTCTACATGGGTCCCACACCTCCGGCTCGCTCCGATTAGAGTTGCAAAAGGAGGTCTCTCATGTCGAAAAGGCCAAATCAAGAATAAAAATGCTACGCGATTGAGCGGAATAGCCGAAAATCCTGGTTTCTCGTCGGTCAGAGTTAAACTCCTGTCGTCTCAAAGGTATTCGCCTGAATGCAGGGTATATTATACCAATGAGCTTAGCTTTCATAGATCATGCTCGGCAATACCCCACAAAGGTTCGATGCCGTCATGTGCAGGGTCACAACCCTAAACCTCCCCGGCGGGGGTTACAACGCAAAACCACGATATATCAAACCTCCCCGATGGGGGTTACAACGCCGAAGTTATCAACATCTACGTATCCCCGGCGGGGGTTACAACGCCAAAGTTATCAACATCTACGTATCCCCGGCGGGGGTCACAACGCACATCTTTCAAACTTCTGCATATCCCCGGCGGGGGTTACAATGCAATGCAACCATTGACACACACATCAATGAAGGTCAAGCAGCCTTAACGTCATGTTAGCCGATGGCAAGTAAACCCATCGAAGCAACCATCCCCGGCGGGGGTTACAACGCAATGCTACCATTGACACATACATTAATGAAGGTCAAGCAACCTTGACAATGCACCCAGCAGGGACTTATCCGGTGATACACACATCAGCGAAGATCAGGTAACCCTGATAACAACAAACTGTTGGAAGTAACTCCGACAGAATGAGGGAATATGTTATACACATCCTCAAACAGACAAAGCTTTATCCCCACAGATCTCTTACACACAAGAGGTACCTCTATGGAATATAAGCCAGTGTTTAGGATTCAAGACTTTGGTGATAGCCCCAACGTCAACATACTTGGAGACTTGGATCGCATGTCCAAGCCATCACTGATTGTCAATCCAACATGATTACCTGACAATTATTCATGCATTCTACATGCATTTGCAT
Source organism: Panax ginseng (assembly GCA_020205605.1). Lineage (NCBI taxonomy): Eukaryota > Viridiplantae > Streptophyta > Magnoliopsida > Apiales > Araliaceae > Panax > Panax ginseng. The sequence goes on along the minus strand of CM035134.1, from coordinate 132,202,641 downwards.
CATGTTGCTGCATATAGCATCATATTTATCTTGCTTGCATTTCAAGTGTCTAGTATTCTTTATCCTATCCATGCCTTGCATTGCATGAATATGATAAAGAGGGGCATCTGTAGACACTCGAAATTTTCTCAAGGCTCTATTACTAACATTGTAGGAGGGTAGATTCGTCTTTGGAGATAACCACGAAAAGGCGACTTACATCCATTCAGGATACTACTAGGAAGTTCAAATCCAACCCGGAACACAAACCGGGAACATCAGTTCCAACCCAGAACACAAACCGGGAACATCATCTCAAACCCGGAACACACACCGGGAATGTCATTTCAAATCTCAAAAATAACCCCAAGATATGCAGATCAAAAGACCCACACAACACCAGGAGAGGGCGATTACGTCTCGGTAATAACACCGCAACGCTTCGGTTCGATCCAGAGACAACACTGGGAGTAGCAACCCCATCCTTGGTGATAGCCCCAAGAGATGCCATTGCAGTGCCGGCGATAACCCCGGAAATACTTGTTTCAAACATATGCATTCAGCTTCAACCACAGACATCCTGTCGAGGCACACACACCTCAGACCCGGAGATAACAACAGGCGACAGAACACCCCGGATAGATGACAAGAAGACATACAAACAAGCAAAGCGGTCAATCTCGAGATGTAACCTTGAGCAACGCGTCACTTTCCACTTAAACCGGCGATAACCCCGGTGAGGAGTCACAACATCATCTTACCATCTCAACAAGATGATATCGCGGCATACCAACAAGTAGTCCAATCTCAGCTGTAACCCTGAGCAACGTCTACTTTCAACTCAAACCGGCGATAACCTCGGCGAGGAGTCAAACGTCATCTTGTTCCTTTGACAATGGCACGTCCTTTCAACACTTCATACATACATACATCCAACAATGTCCCACAAGAACCAAGGATTGGCAATCCTAAGTGACTATTATGTGTGACAGTACTTTGGATAGAATTTGAAGCTTGAATACCATGGGCATAGACCCCTCTTCCTGACTTCGTACAACCTCTAATCCATGACGTTGCGTAACTCTCGACACAAGCGGTCCGAAGAAGGTCAGATATACCTCGTTCGGATGCTCGGATTGAAGTTCTGCAAGTTCGAGCGGACATTACAGTACATGAGTGCACGTACTACGAGACGACGGGACCCGCGAGGCTCGGATGCATCACGACCAGCCACAGGTACAACTACGGCTGCCGCAGGTGTACCTGCGATCATCCGTCTATATATACAAGCCTTGGGTTCAACCATTTGAGAAGAAGAGGGAGGGAAAAAGGCGAGGAAGCCCTGTCCGTTTTACGCTGCATACACATCTTTTGAGTGTTTCCTCATCTTTAAACACTAGTTAGCTCACATATAGCTATCTTTTATCCGGCGAGAGCTGAGTGTTTATCCATTTAAAGTCATAGAAGTCTACTTTGGCAGCCCACTGTAAGCCTTCTTATATTCTATAAAGCCTTCTTCTCATATTAGCACATATTGTTATACACATTGAGAGTCGTGTTGTGTGCGTTTTCCCGGACTTCGGTCCGTGATTTTCATTTCTGTCTGTATATATATACTTATATATGTATATATTTTATATATGGACTAACATTATCGAGTTATGCCTCGATTAAGCTTGAGATTTTGATGCGAGGCGTTTAATTGCTTTTTATATATATATATATATATATATATATATATAAATTGTGGTTAGACTACATGTCGATGAGCACGGATTTTACATTCGATGCGTTTAATCGCTTTTTATATATACATATATATAATTGTTGTCGGACTTATCCGATGAGCACAGATTCACATCCAATGCGTTCTCGCTATATATATATATATATATATATACATTTCTGTCGAGCCTAGAGTTCACTTCGTGGCCTTTTACTGAGTTTATTTATATTAAAATCCGCCTGGAGTTTACTTCGTGGCGAGTTGATCGCTTTTATAGCTTTATTTATATTTTGTCACTTTGGAGTTTACTTAAGTGGCGATTGATCATATTATATATATATATATATATATATATATATATATATATTTACTGACTTTTATATATATATATATATATATATATATATATATATATTTACTGACTTATATATATATATATAATTGCTATCGCTTTCCATACAAATTGCAATATCATGTGAGCCTAGGAATCATGTGATCACATGTTGATCTCATTGAATCTAGATTCGGTTCCCATGATGGACATTTTTCAAATTGTAAGTTAATTTTGTACATTATTTTACGATGTCTCGAATTTCCTTGGATGGTCATCATGCCCATGAGGAGCTCTAAGATCTTGTATATTATTTTTTCGAGAATGCTTCGCATCTAGAAAACAAAAGCAAACAATAGAATATTTAATAATAAAATGAAAGTATGAAAAGGTCTCAATTCTATTGAGTACGTAGTTTTAAAACCTCTTTACAAAGCGTCATTGCTATATCGTGATTAAAACTGAATTTTTCTATAAATTCAAACCCTTTATATATAGGTGCGAACGAGGCCTCGCAATACTTTCAAATAACTGCACATTGATCCGCACACACACACACACATTCATATAACAATTTCTTTGAAAAGTGGCGGTCATCGTAGTAGTAACACGGATGTCTGGAAGTGCCTAACACCTTCCTCCTCATAATCAAGCCCCTGGACCCAAAATGAATCTCGGTTTCACAGACCCGTCTAGCGATGTCAAACATTGGGTCGATGTGCAAACCTTTTTTCATAACGTTGGTGCAAACCTTTTTTGATTGCGTTAGTGCAACCGATTAAATCTAACTTTGGCGACTCTTAAAGTCAAATCGTTGACATTATACATGTCGGACCTTTTTCACTTATTTTTTCAAACAAATCTCACATTAATATGAGAACACCAAAGAACAAGTAACGAAAAGGGACACTCAAAAATCCCGACGTCGACACATGTATTGAGAGAAATCATCTTGTATGTATTACACTTCCGCTGCGCTTAAGGGTGAAAGTCTCCAATTGACTCTCTCAATCTTAGGATGAATATATAGGTGCGTATAAAATTCTTGAGACGGCAGTTGGGACTAAACCCTAACTGTTTTATTTCTAGAATAGCTAAGGTCATAATCATCCATCAAGATTATAAAACCCTAGGGTTCATTATGCCAAATACTATTAGGAATATTATTTATAGGCCACATAATTAATTACCAAACCCATAAATAAAGTGATTAAATTAATACAATATATAAGCCAAATAATTACATAAATAGTAGAAGCCCCATAAAGAATAAAATATTCTAATAGTACTTTCATAGTTAAATTGACTATTTTTAGAATTATTTATTAAAAATATTTATATAGAATTTTTAAATTCCAAAACTTGGCGGTAATAGTAAATGTTTCTTAGTTTATTATGATCATATTTTTTTTAAGATTTATTAATTTAAAAAATGGTCAATCTGACAATGAAAGTTAAATTAAGACGTTTATTATGGGACGGAGTGAGTAATTTTTAATAATTTAAAAAACTATTATTGTACAATTTATTTAATATTACAAATTAAATACAAAATTATTATTTGGTAGATAATATATTTTTAGAAGGAACTAATTTCCTTACTAAATCAACCAATTAACTAATATTGATCTACTGCGATGAGGGTTCTATTAATTATTTAGCACATTTTTCGTTAAATCTTCATACTTTCATATGCAATGAGTTTTTTGCTTAAGATTTAAATAAAAATCGATAGAATTATTGTAGATTCATTTTTTAAAAATAAATAAATCTATTATCTATTATATATACTAAATTACAGTACTTAATATAATAAATTAATATTTATCTTTTTATAATTTTAACACTTGTTCATCCTATTTATGCTACATGACAAAAATAACCTTGACAAACCCTAAATACAATCCCATATGCTCTCAGGACACATTGAATGCTGTAAAATCGAGTGAACAGCGACAATTGAGCCACGGAGATACTCAACATCGACAGTATTTGCAACGTGAACAAGAGAGGGATCGCATACGTCGATTTTCCCAATTTTTTTCTGTTACTGGAGCTGAATTCTTCGGCATTGCGGAATGTGGATGCTTTTCGAAAGGAAAACCGATTAGGGGAGTCCACAGCCGGAATCTGACCGGGAAATCGGAGGTAGCCGTCGAGATAAGAGGATCTAATGGTGATAGAACAATCATCAACATTGTTGCGGAGAAGAAGCCTGAAAATCTCATAACCCAAAGCATCTTTATATTGGATTTTGAAGTAAGTTTTCCTTTTGACAATTGGCTATGAAAAAGCATCTTTTTGTCTTTGCGTGCAACCAATGAACTAATTGGAAGTAAATCTTTTTGTTGCAGTTGACGAGGGCATACTTCGCATTTCTGGAAGTTCTGTTCAACAGCCATATTAATTTTATATTGAATCTGGAAACAAACACATTTACGCATATAGTTTGTTCGCTTGAATATGGTCTGAAAGGTCTGGATTCAAGTGTCTCATCTCAGGTATGTCCCTGGTTAATGGCATAAATTGAATCTTATTCTCTGAGCTACCTGCATTCTCCAGTTGTAAGTTTGAAGGTTAACTGCTGAAGCATTCTGTTCACCAAGAATATAGAATTTGATTATGTTCACTATTTAGTGACAATCCTGATATTGCTTCAATCACTGGAATCCTATTACCAAACATACTGCACCAAAAGCAATAAAACATTAACGAAAGTCTTAACTAACCGACTTGAATCCAATTACCAAACATACTAAATGAAAAAAAATACATTAGTACCAGACCCTATTACTCCCATTAATAGAAGGTGCAATCATGCTCAAAGTAGTAATCCACCATAAAATTAGTATTGAGGTATGACAACTTTTTGAACTGAAATAGACATTAATTTTTCTCACACGTCTATACTTAAAGAAAACTGATGATAAAATTCTTGAATTGAACCCAAAAGATTTACGGTAAGGCACATTAATTTCACTACAAATTTTAAATGCTTTGATGTAGAATCTCGCCAAGCCTCATTGTAATTTGCATATACTAATAAGGGAAATTTTTCAAAAACTCATAATATATACCCTTTGTATACACAGACCCGTTGGGAACCCAGTTAATTATTGGGCCACCCATGCTCTAGGCTTGGTTTGTGACATAGTTTTCAATTAAAAATGCCACAAACAATGAATATTTCCTTCAAACAAACATATATAATAAAAAAGTCATTTAATCTTAGTACGGTTAAGAAAATTTTAAAATAACAAGAGTCAATAAACTTAAACATGACTTCAATCATTTTCCATTAAACTAATAGTGACAGAATCAACATATTATACAAAAGGAAGATGTATATAAAAGAAAATTGGCTATTAAAGCACTAAATTTTTAGAGCTACTGAAACAGAGTCAGTGGCATGTTGAATGAGCTAGAGAGATGAGTAGCAAGGTCTTGGTCCTCACAAATATTTGAGCTACTTAATTTGCTGGTTGATATCCATCTCAGACTCAAGTCTGCATCCTAATGCTTCATAACTGTGCCTCAACATTTTAGATTTGTCAAGCTTTTTGTGTAGACATTTACATGTTGTGATGCATGACATATATATAATTATATGTAGGGGCTCTAATTTTTCTTTTCTTACCTCAGTTTAATCATTTAGATGTCTAATGTTGTAATTTAAATAAATATGTATGAGATTAGTTTTTATTCTGCAAGTTCGCCAACAAAAGTAAATTGGAGTCGCCAAAAAATGTAAAATGGACTTGCCAAAAAAATTAGTTTAAAAAAAATGGGATTGTGGGGGTATCTTACATGAGTAAGTAGAGTGGTCACACATTCTAGCACAAATATTCTAGCACAAATGTCTGTTGTAAGTTTGGGAGTTAGGGGGCAATAAATTTGATTACAACATAACTGCAAACATCAATTATTGGCAATATATGCATCAAGTGATTAAACAGGATCCCAAAAAAAAGGAAGTATATATATGCATATATATATATATATATATATATATATATATATATATATGAAACTTAAATTGTTGCACTTCCATGTTAATCTTTAAAGTTAATTATATATTCTCAGTTTATGTTTATGTTGTTCTTGCTTGGTTTTCCATCCACTGTCCTCCGAAACTGTATGCGGCTAAATTTATGATCACTGAAATGCAGGTTGTTGCTGGGGAATAATCACAATTAAAAGAGACCAATGTAAATTGGTCCCCTGAAGACTTTGAATCTAAACTACAGGTGACAACCCATTTATTCAAATTTCATGTTAACGGTATTGGTTATCTATAAGTGCCACTAGCTGCTGCATTTGTCAGGGCTTCGAATTGGGACTTCTTTATTATATTTGGATGGACCTTGGAACCAAGTATTTTTGGGATAAAGAATAGATTGTTATTCACCTTAATTTTCCATGTTGAATCTATTAACATACAGTTGTTGGGATTTTGTAGCTTCATAATTATGTATACAGAATTTACTTTGATGCTGTTAATGAAGTACTGTTGTTTAAATCATATCTTAAATTGACCACTATTTCTGTTATAACTTATCTTATGTCTTAATTATAACTTGAAAGCATTGAATAAATATATGGTGCAATAATTTGAGCCCTAACACCTTTGGAGATAACTCTGACTGGAGATTCAAAGATGTATTACGCAGAGATTTCTTAGACAAGGTTTTGATTTATTGTTATTGGAATTGCTTTTCCTTTTTTTAAAAAAAAATTCTTTCCCTATTAGATTGGTGCCCTGCTTATCTGTTTGATATTTTAACAACTTTGATTTCACAGTACGGTTAAATGAGAGAAGGAGAAGGAGGGCAGACGTTTCTACACACAAACAATGTTTTTCTGGTAAACAATGTTTGATTTATATCGTGATTTGAAAGTCATAGTTTTTCTATATGCCTGAAAATTGCCTATTTATTTACAATTTTTAATTTATGTTACTTCCTGGATTTATTATTCCACTAACATTAAGCTTCTTACATCAATTTTGGGATCTAAATAAAATGGAAATGATGGACTTCCATTCGGGGACAGATGTATTGTAAGGTTATTAAGTTAAAATGAAATGAGAAATAAATAATTCGGTACAATTCTGTGACTGTTAAGGTGGATAATTGAGATTCTTGAGTGTCCTGACATTTTAAGTAGAAGCAGCATGCAGAAGAGTCAATTTTTATCTCTGATGTTTGTTCAACTTTCTTGAACAATTGCACTGTATAACAGTGTTTGATGTTCTTTTTACAACTGCAGACAGTAATAATGAAGATGAAATGGAGCAGCTTAGGGCCTCAGTTGATTTTCTTGTGGAGCTCTGTCAAACTGTTTCTTCTATCCAGATGTGTGAGTCTCTGTCTTATCTGTGTTTTCCTTTGTTGATGACACTATGCACTCATTTAAGAAAATATATTTTACATTTTTGTTTACATTAATTTTTTTTATTGGCAGATAAAGGAGCCTAAATTTGTGAATTGGTCATACCAAGCTGTAGACTTGAGTCGTTACAACATGACTTTTCCTCTAAAGTTTATCAATTTTTATACAGTTTTCAAAATTGGAATTGACTATCGCCTTCATTATTACAACATTAGTATTATCTGAATCATTATGATTTAAACTTTAAAAAAAAATCATGCCCCATAGTCCCATTGCTTTCAGTATACTGAGAAACTGAAACAAGTATATGTAACATAATTGTATATAACTTCCTGAGTTTAAGACTTGCATTGTGGTGGCAAGGCTGATGTCTATATATATATATATATATATAATTTTGCTCGGGGAATGATGCTTATTCAAGTGCATGAAAACACCTCTTAAGAGGCGGTTAGAAAGTTAATCTATCTGGTAATGATCAAAGAATGGTAAGAAATCATAGAATAATTAATAAATATCAAGTATCACATTTTACTGGAAAATGGTATATTGGTTTTTAGTTGCTCCTGTTTGTAGTTACTGTTGTTTGGTACCAGTATGAAGATAAAGAGTCATGTTGGATGATTTGGTTAATGTGACAGAATGAATGCACCTATAATGAGGAGTGCTTTACTTAAATCACAAAACCAATATGGACCATAAATAAGTCAAATCTATTATCTATTATCTATTATATATACTAAATCACAGTACATGACACAATAACTCATGCTCTATTCTGTTATTTCTTCTTGAAAATTGATAATTTAATTAATCTTTCAGGTGTATGAAGGTGTCGTCTATATGCTTCAAGGGAAAACATATTTGCTGAAGAAGTTAGATTTATCAAGTAAAATTGCTTTATGTCAAGAAGCCGACTTGAAGTATTACACAAAAACTCGTGATTACACCGATATTCACGTCATTGGTGGGAAAATTGGTGCATACAAGTTTTGAAACTTTATTCAAAGGGTGTGTCCTGATTGCTAAGTTATTCAATCTATTTATCTTGTGCAGATGAGAATCGTTAGGCAATAGCTTTTTTGCCAAGTTTTGGTCCTCGGTGCTTTGGCTTAACTTGCTACTTTCTAGTCCCTGGTCTACTGAACATAAATTTTAGATGGAAAAAGGGTAATTTAGTATATTGGAGCAAAAAAAAAATAGTAGGCTACCATGCGGTTTTTCTGCTGTAACATACCTGCCTTCATAAGGAAGTCTATGCACCAACAAAGTCTCACCAGGAGTAGATGCGATAAGATTTCAATACTTGTATGCACTACTCTGTAAGCTATTTTTTTTTTCTTTTCTAATCTAGCTGGTTGTATATATCAAGTTTAAAATTGCTTAAAATTCTGTATAGAAATTGCATCAGTTCATGTGCTGATGGATGAATGCAGTGCACTTGTATCTCTATTCATGTTTTTTTCCTCAGTTACCTTCCTTTACCAGGAGGCCAGTTTTTGTTTAACCAATTAGAAGATGGTGCTTTATCTTTCCAATTTTCAGTTGTCCATATTTCAAATTAACTATGAAATGAGATGGCGTGTACCATTTTTTAAACTTGTATTTGCTGGTTGCTTTTAATTATCATGTTGTGCATTGGGTTTATGCTATGTTTGGATTTGAAAGAAATGAATGGAATGAAATAAAAGTGGCCAAATTAACCATGGAGTATTAAATTACCTTATTTCTCCCCCCTTTCCATGTGATACAGTTGCCATTGAAAATGAAACCTATTTAATTTTGCCTACTTATCTATTGTTGACATTTTACTTTAGTAACATGGGAACAAGGGAACTGCAGTAATATATTTAGCTGTGAGAGGTTACCATTTGAAATGTCACTTTGATGCTTCTTTGCCTTTTTTTGGATATTGTTCTCATGGGTTGGTATTAAATATATTATATAATGTATTGTTTATAGAAACTTTCAAGCCAGTTTATTTTTGGAGGAATATGTGGCCTTTTCAGAATTTCTTGGGACTAATTTGCATCAGTTCTGGAAGGATTGAGCATTGATTTCGTTGATGAATATTCTTTATGGACTAATTTGAGTTGTATGTGGTATGCATTCCGTGTTTGGATATACAATGATTTACTGATGTTGAATTTATTGTGTTCTTAAATGCTTAATATAATATATGTAGAGGATCTATTTTTTCTTTTCTTACCTCAGTTTAATCATTTAGATGTCTGATGCTGTAATTTAAATAAATATGTTAGAGATTGTGGGGTATCTTACATGCATGTATTATCATTAAGTAGAGTGGTCACACATTATAGCACAAATATTTTCTTTGGTTTGTTGTAATGTTTGTCTATGGATTTTTATATCCCGTGCTTAGCAAATGTGCATTAGTTGTTGTGTTTTTGCGATCCGTTCATTTTCCATTAAACTAACTATGATTTTACACCTTTGAATCCTATATTCCTGTAGGTAGTTTACAATATTGAATAGCCTATTTCGAATAAAAACTCCAGAAATTGGGGAAATCAACCATAAGCAGAAGACAAGGAAAAACATGAAGAAAATTAGTTAATAGGAAACATAACAAGTCAATAATGTCGATGTCCGACATTTCAAACGGTAATAAACGTCTACTATTTTCCTTACTAGATGTGCTAAACTATGAATACTCATCATAACCATAAATTTAATTATTTTATTCAGTTTGTACAGATCTCAGTACAACCTTTAATGAAGTAGATGTCAATCATCCTGAATCATGTTCTACTGAATCGATGAAAGCATCCAGGTTTAATCAACAATACACTTCGCATTCCAACATACATAATGTTACTCAAGCAAGTTACGATGAGAGAGGCGACGGAGGATGGATTAATCAGCGGTGGTATATAGTTTATTTTTTAGTCCGATTAAGTAATCTGAGTTTTTGAATATGCTTTTGAAACTGCACTTGCTGATTTAATTGTAAGGATTTTTGAATAATTTAGAGGTGAATTTGTTTCATTTTTCATATGATCCGTTTGGTTGTTTCATTTTTCATTTTCATATGGTCTAAGAGTAGTAAGAGGGGGAGACTAATAATTAATAAAATAAAAAAGGGTCAAGAGCTGTGTTACAGAGAGAGCTCAAAGAACTGAAAAGTGGAATCAATTGTAATAACCCGAGATTTCCTAAATAAAATAATTAAGAAATTTTGCGTATAAATTTTTTTTAATGACAAGAATAAGTGTCTAGTAATGTGAACGATAAATATGAATATATTTATTATTTGAAAAATTAGAAATAATTTTGGAATAATTAATTACTACAAATTATAATTAATTTATGTAAGCAGAAATGTTTTTATTTTTCCATGATAACATGATTGGAAATAATATATGAAGTGATAATTAGAACTTATATAATATATATTTTATTATATAAATTGTTAGAATATTTAAATCAAGTATTATGGATATGCGAAAGAAAAGTCGGATATGAGATCGAACCACGAATTGGGATTATGATCAAGAGATGATAATAATAATATTATATTATTATTATAATGATTTTCTGATACAATAATTATGTACTTGTGTGTATCTGCAGACGATATTATTATTGAATGATGATCGGTTAGGTCATAGCATATTACCGTCTTTGTGAAACCCTAATTATTAAACGCAGATTATGATAAATGGTGAGTAGTATATGAAGTTCTTTGTGTATATGAAATTCTTTGTGTACACGAATGTCGGTAGAAGAAAAACCCTAATTACTATTTTTTACCGATAACTAGGACAAACCCTAATTATTACAACCCTAATCGGTTGAAGTTAGAGATCGTAATGATTGTGTTAGATCATACATAGATAATTAGAGAACCACAATGGTCGATTAGAAACCCCTAATTGATAACGTTAAGAAACCCTAATCGAGAAAACCCTAATTTTCTATAGAAAACCCTAATTTAAAATTAGCGGGTTTAATTACGATGTTATTATATAAATGTTTTAATTTACCAAATGATAGAAATTAATTGGTAAATGGTAGAATTATAATCTAATGGTTAAATATTACATTTAATGGCCTTTTACAAAAATGCCCTTGGAATTATATGTGAAATGACCAAAATACTTTTTTGTCATTTTAGTGTATTATTACTTACATTGTTGATGGGATCTTGCAACAAGGATGCCCAACATGCTTACCTACATCTTTATCGGCTCTCAAACAAGGAATCATCCCACTTTAGCATCCAAGGTATTTAAATTTTTTTTTAAATTAAAGAAAAGGAAAATGCATTATTTATGTCTTATTGCTACCACTTGTCCACAAAATCCGGCCAATCCATCTAGAAATTACCTATAAATTTGTAGTATTACCATCAATCGACCATTATAATCATTTCATGCATTATTTTATGGATTCAGAGAGAGAAATGCACCATTTTGGCCTATTTATACACAAGCACTTAGCTTCATTCTCCCAAGCTTAAACCTACGAAATTCTCTTAACATATCGATTCATAAACAAGCCCCATTCACACCGATAACAAATCGGTAGCCAAAAATCGAGAATCAAAAAGCATAAAAAGGTATAAACCCTAGCTTGATTTTTCTTAAACTTTTTGGTGTTAGATGTTATGTTTAAATGTTAAAACATGTTGATTATAGTGTCTAAGGATGATCTGGGTTGCTTGATGTTGATTCCATAACATTCAGAAGCTCGGATTTGAAGATCTTTAAAATCTGGAAATTTTCATTTTTGTGTTCTGACAACGAATGTCAGAGGCTGTAGATCTCATTGTGTTAAGAGTTTTTGATGTTTAAAGCTTGTTATGTGTAGCCTGTCAGGTTGTCTCTATTCTGCAAAAGGAATCATGGTCATATCTGTTGTAGATTAGAAGTTATTGATGGTCAAACTACCATTATTACCGAAGCGCTTTCAAGAACTTTTCGGGTTTTCGAAATGTTCAAAACGATTATTGAGGTCACATTTGATGGCCTCCTTCTCATTGGATCTGTTGTTGTTATATGCCTTATATGTAATAGAGTTGTAGTATTACATGTTACCTACAACTGGAATCAATAGATCACTTAGATCAAACTCAGAATGAAAGATATAAAGATCCAAAGTAGCCTGCACGATCTGTTTTAAAATTCTGGAAAACCTAGAATTGGCATACAAGTTTTGTCAGAGAGTTTGATGATTTATATCTTTGGTATTGTTAATGTTTAGACTTGAAACTTGATTTAATCATGTTCTCTGTAAGTTGTACTTTCATGACCGAAGCGTATAAAACACCTATAACATATGCGGATCGACCGAATAAGACCACTTAAGGTCGTTGTGAAGGTGTTGACCGGAGTTTACGGGCAACCCGAAACTTATGAAGAACACGTCGACAAGGTTTTCTATCGATTATATCTCACAGATCTGTTGTTGTTTGGTTATGAAATGAGTGTATAGTTGTAGTATTACATTAGTACTACAACATTAAAGTTTTTGCAAGTCCAGAAAACATTTAGATCATGGATTTAAGGCTCGGTCAAACTAGCATCCTTGTGCACTGACATGAAGCTCAAGAACACCTATAGCGACGGTTCTGTCACTATAGATGCCTTTAGCGACAGTTATCATTTTATTTTCCGGAAATTAATTTAAAAATTAGAAAAATTAGTTTTTAATTATTAAAAATACCAAATAAATTATGAAAAATTATTTTAAAGTCGAAAAATAGTTTTTACTATTTTGAGTATATTTCAAAAATATTTAGTATTTTGGAATATAAAGGTATTTATTTATTTAATTATAATATTAAATAAATTATTTAAAAATAGTTTTAATTCATGAAAAATCATGAAAAATTATTTTATGGTATAAGAAAATATTTTAAGTTATTTTCCATGACTTTTAATATTTTGTGATGAATTTCATTAATTAATTATATATTAATGATATTAAAGTTATTTAATGATTATATTAAATAATTTAGTTTAAAAATGATTTTAATATTATAAAAATTATTTTAAATGAAATTAAGGTATTTAAAAATATTTTAAGTTATAAAATATAACTTTTAATATTTAAAGGATAATTTCATTAATAATTTAGTATTAATGATATTAAGAATGATATTTAGTTTATTTAATAATTGATATTAAATAAATAGTTTAAAAATGATTTTATTTATTTAAAAATCATTTAAAGAGGATATTAAGGATTTAAAAATATTTTAAGTTATAATTAATAACTTTTAATATTTGGATAAATAGTACATTAATATTTATATATTAATGGTGATTATTTAAAAATGATTTTAATTATTTTAAAAATTATTTAAGGGTAAAATAAATGTTTTAAAAATAGTTTGAGTTATTATAAATAACTTTTATATTTTGGCAATGGTTTCATTAATAGTTTAATATAAATTAATTATTAATGATAATAGAATTGCTTGATGTTTAAATCATTTAATTATAATTCCGATGTTTGAAAGTGATATCCGGTCAAACTAGCTGACTTGAGAACCGGTTATGAAGTCCAGGATTTGGTGAAGAGCACCCATAGTAACAGTTATATCACTATAAGCCTTGAGTGACAGATTTGATTTATTTTAAATTTTTCAATTTCTGGAAAAATTCGAAAATGATTAAAAGTAAAATGTCTGATATTTACAGATGTTGAGATATAGAATAAGAGTCTTAGACTCAATATGTACCCGATAAAGCTGTCGGTACGCCGACAACTGTCGGACCCTATAATAGAAAGAAAAGACTACTGTAAGAACATGGATGAGATATTTGAAAAATGTATAAAAGTATAGAATGTGAACTAAAAGTATGATCACTGCGATTATGTGATGACATAATTAGACTATGTGCTGACCATAATTGACAGTACTATGTGTTATGATATATTGTTCTAATCGGACGAATTACCTGTTTATTGATAGGTTGTGATAAAGAGATAAGACCTAAGTTGAGATTTGTAATCAACCAAATCGGTGCAAGTATCCTACCTTTGCATTTCCTTTATCTGATGGACATGAGTAAGAAGTTTGAATTATTCTATTCACATACAGTTATATACGTTTTGATTATCAACATGTTAGCTCGGATATATATTACATTAAGTTGATTTCTAAATGGTTATACAAGTGTCCCCACTTGGATAATCATAGCATTTATTCACATGTTGATATACCATGTCAATTACCCGTATACATATATGTTGAATTACATATTATTGTTGAGCAAGATTAAAACCTTGGGTTTGGAACCGGGCATGTATGAACATCCCGATAATGGGAAAAATTTTATATGCTTGGCGGACAAAGGATGAGCGATGAATTTCGTTCAAGTTATGTAGTATTGATCAATCTGAAGTACAATGAAAGTGATCACCCCCGTGTTAAAAGTAAGTTATGACGGTTTATGAATGAATTTACGCTAAACCTTTTCGAAAATGAAAAACAATGTTCATAGTATGTTTCTTAAACCCTATTCATGGGTGGAGCCTAATTTCAAGAAATTGAAAGAGAATTGTTATGTGAATCTTTTATCGGTCTGATTACTTCACAACTTTTGATTCGTTGTAGAAGTGTTATGTAAAGAGAATACTTATATTCTTTCAACTTATATATATAATTGCTATTACTTCTTTTGGGCACTCAAATGCTCATCCTTGCTTAAATTAAATGTTTTCGATTATGTATGAGCAACTTTGAAGGCTCGAGCACGAACAAAGGAAAAGGAAAGGCGATCGAATAAGTGTGTATTATAAGTTAATGGTTATATTTGCATGGGTATCTATTCATGTATTGTAATGAATGTATTTGAAGGTCTCGTGCACAGGAAGTAAACTTTGATGTACGTAAATTAAGTTTGAATGTAATATTACTATTGTATTATTCAAACTTATAGAAATGGTATCGTGAAGCTTTGAGTTAGGGTTTCAAGTACCCGGATTTGGGGCGCCACGAGGTTGGTATCAAAAGGCATGAGGTTATAAGCGTTAGGAGTGCGAAACCTAGGTTATAACCTTAGTAGAATGGATAACGAAAGTTAAGATAGATATTCGATGAGCGAAGAACTACGGTGAAGAATTATAACCTTAGTAGAATGGAGGACGAAAGATAAGATAAATATTGGTGAACGAGGAGACAAAGTACTACGGTGATGAGTTATAGGATATGATGAGTCAAAGAGATCCATCAAGTTTTAGTTGTACTAAATAAAATATTCCTTTTTCTGGGATGAATATATTTTATTTGATTGCTAATGTTGTTGTCTCGTTTATTGTGGTCATAGGATGGATGGCGAAAGTCAAAGTAGCAATTCCTTGACCCGAGGCGATGGACTCTAGCGAGAGTACGAAGACGGTGAGATGATAAGAGATTTGTTAGTTAGGAGCGGCGACTTAGCGGCTAGAAATTTGAGCAAGCGGAGGCCGCAGAATCGTATTCTCGATTTGAGCAATGCCGGTACAAGGGACTTCGCTCACCGAAACACAGATAGAATTAGCCAGGAATTACGAGGGAGGTTGGAGCAGAGAGAGAGATCTGGTAGGGCGGTTGAAGGTTGAGATAAAAGCCAAAGACACCAAGATATATACCTTGGAAGCGGGCTTTAGGCATCGCCTTTATGCGATTCGACATGAAGTGGATGGGGCGCCTTCGGGCGAGAGAAGGATAGGCGTTGATGAGAATTGAATAAATTTATCGTCAAACAAAATAAAAGACAACGTATATAAAACTCTTGATTTATGTGTATATATACTATATGCTAATCAGGGTAACTTATGTATGTAGATGTCTGGTGAAAAATATATGTGGAATAAGAAGGATCGAGATCCATACCCCAGAGCTAATATCAAGGTCAACAATTTGAAATAGAAGCTTACGGGAACCCAAATCGGACGAGGTGGCTATAGTGGAAAGCGTAGTATCGAGATCGAAATGGTGGATTTGACGGATAGTGACTCGAGACACTAAAGTTGAAGTTGCTCAAGCATCAGCGGAGTGCGAGGATCTGGAGAACAAGGTTTCTTTCTATTTGGAAAGGCATGGGAGATAGAGGCGTTGCTTAATATTCAAGCTGCGTCAAGCATTCTTTGAAACAATGAAAGAAGCGAGGATAAGCTCAAAATCCAAATTGACGGATGGGAGCCTCAAGCAACACCGGTATGCGACTCAGGAGAGGTAAGGAAAAAGAAAGATAGAAGATCGACTTAGGAAAACACGATAAGAAGAAAGGGAAGAAGATATGTTATATTTGCGGTTTGTGAAGGACATACATCTCCTCGTTGCCCCAACTATAAGCAAGGTGGATGTTTTAATTGTGGAATGGAGGGACATCGGCGAATGAATGTCCAGGAAGAAAGGCTTAGTAAATAAGTGGTATGGGTTATGTTGTGTTTATGTAATGTGTGTGAAAAGTAATGAACTATTTTTAACTTTATGTTGGTCAAAATTTTAAATCCAGAGCTTTTCGTAGCCACAAAGGGATAATTTGTTGATTAAAAGCGTTATGTCTTTATGTAAATATTCGATAAATGAATATGAATCAAGTTTGAGGAATGAAAGCGAGTTTAATACATTAATCTTATGCAATAATGTTTAAAATGTAAAGGTATAATTTATGGTTTTATTTAACGAGATAATGCCGCCAATCAAGTCGAACTTCGAAACCAAAGGGTAGAAGAATCTATTAATGATGGAGAACAACGGCCGGAGGCGATGCAAAACTTTGCAAAATATGATGGCTCAAAGCTATGAAGCGGGGAATACAATTGCGAGGAACCAACCGGACAATCGCTTGGCAAAATTCAAAGACTTCAAAAAGCGGTAGGACCACGAGTTCGGAGGATCGGTGACCCTCTGAAGCCCGGACATGGGTGAATGAAATAGAAAAGCGTTCATAATTGCTAGAGTAGATGAGGGCAAAAAACCGCTTTTGCCACTTATATGATAAAAGGGAGGCTAACTTTTGGTGGGAGGCAAATAAGACTCGGGGGGAGAAGAAGAAATTGCTTGGGATAGGTTTAAAGATTTATTTTTGAAAACTATCTCTCTGTTAGTATCGATCTAGAATGGAGGTAAAATTCACGGAGTTAAAGCAGGAAAACATGGTATTACGGAGTATCTGTGAAGTTTAATGAGTTGGCTAGGTTTGCTCCACATCAAGTGAGTCTGAAGCTAGAAAGGCAAGGAGGTTTGGCGGGGCTTAAAACCACGGCTCTCTACAATAAGGTGGCGATCTTGCAAATAGATACTTTTACAAAGACTCATGGAAAAAGGCTATCATAGGTGAGCAGGGAGTGAGGCCATGAGTCTCTACAACAAGGAGAAAAAGAACCAGGGCAGGTCAGGAGGAGCGGTGAAGATGGAAAGTAGTAGTGGGAATAGGGGTGAGAAGAGAATGAGGAATTTTTCAGGGAATGTTCAAGTGAAGCAGGAAGGTGTGAAGAAGCAGACAGTGCAGTGCAAGAACTGCGGAAAGAATCACTCTGGCGAGTGTCTAAAGGGTAAGTTCGCGTGCTTTAAGTGCGGGAAAGAGGGTCATATCTCTCCCAACTGCCCCAATTCAAGGAAGATCAGTGGATGCTTCATATGCGGATCGACTGAGCATCAGGTGAGAAACTGTCCAAAGAGGGGAATGGAGGCAGGAAACATAACCACAGGGAGAAACAGTGGTTCTTTAGCAACAACAGGACCACACTCAACCAGTACCCCAACGTTAGCAACTCCGAGGGTCTACAACATGACGGTCCAGGATACATTGGCAGCTGGGAACAGAACTCCAGGTGCTATGTGAACCACTTATATATCTTATATGTTTTCCTATATATATATATAGTAAGTGATTTTATAAAGAAATTTTGAGTTCTTTCAGAAATCAAATTTACGCCTAATTAAGTAATGTGAAGAATAGTTAAAGATCGATTCGATCAAGTATGATCGAGGTCTACGTCTTGATGATTATATGTGCTATGTACCCTTATGCTTATGAGTTTTAGAGCGGTGATTAGGGGACGGAATCCTTATAAGGAGGGTGAATGTAATAACTTGAGATTTCCTAAATAAAATAATTAAGAAATTTTTGCGTATTTTTTTTTTTAATGAGCGAGAATAAGTGTCTAGTAATGTGAGCGATAAATATGAATATATTTATTACTTGAAAAATTAGAAATAATTTTGGAATAATTAATTACTACAAATTATAATTAATTTATATAGCGAAATGTTTTTTTATTTTTCCATGATAACATGATTGGAAATAATATATGAAGTGATAATTAGAACTTATATAATATATATTTTATTATATAAATTGTTAGAATATTTAAATCAAGTATTATGGATATGCGAAAGAAAAGTCGGATATGAGATCGAAACCACGAATTGGGATTATGATCAGAGAGATGATAATAATAATATATTATTATTATAATGATTTTCTGATACAATAATTATATCTTGTGTGTATGCAGACGAGATATTATTGAGCGATAGCGGTCGATTAGGTCATTTAGCATAGCATATTACCGTCTTTGTGAAACCCTAATTATTAAACTTCGGTTATGATAAATGGTGAGTAGTATATGAAGTTCACTTTGTGTATATGAAATTCTTGTGTACACGAATATCGGTAATTAGAAGAAAAACCCTAATTACTATTTTTTTACGGCGATAACTAGGACAAACCCTAATTATTACAACCCTAATCGGTTGAAGTTAGAGATCGTAATGGTGTGTTAGATCATACGAGATAATTAGAGAAACACTAATGGTCGATTAGAAAACCCTAATTGATAACGTTAAGAAACCCTAATTAGAAAACCCTAATTTTCTATAGAAAACCCTAATTTAAAATTATCGGGTTTAATTACGATGTTATTATATAAATGTTTTAATTTACCAAATGATAGAAATTAATTGGTAAATGGTAAAATTATAATCTAATGGTTAAATATTACATTTAATGGCCTTTTACAAAAATGCCCTTGGAATTATATGTGAAATGACCAAAATACCCTTTTGTCATTTTAGTGTATTATTACTTACATTGTTGATGGGATCTTGCAACAAGGATGCCCAACATGCTTACCTACATCTTATCGACTCTCAAACAAGGAATCATCCCACTTTAGCATCAAGGTATTTAAATTTTTTTTTTAAATTAAAGAAAAGGAAAATGCATTATTTATGTCTTATTGCTACCACTTGTCCACAAAATCCGCCAATCCATCTAGAAATTACCTATGAAACGTAGTATTACCATCAATCAGCCATTATAATCATTTCATGCATTATTTTATGGATTCAAGAGAGAGAAATGCACCATTTTGGCCTATTTATACACAAGCACTTAGCTTCATTCTCCCAAGCTTAAACCTACGAAATTCTCTTAACATATCAGTCTATAAACAAGCCCCATTCACACCAATAACAAATCAGTAGCCAAAAATCAGAATCAAAGCATAAAAAGGTATAAACCCTAGCTTGATTTTTCTTAAACTTTTTGGTGTTAGATGTTATGTTTAAATGTTAAAACATGTTGATTATAGTGTCTAAGGATGATCTGGGTTGCTTGATGTTGATTCCATAACATTCAGAAGCTCGGATTTGAAGATCTTTAAAATCTGGAAATTTTCATTTTGTGTTACGAACAGCGAATGTCGGGAAATTGTAGATCTCATCTGTTAAGAGTTTTTGATGTTTAAAGCTTGCTATGTGTAGCTTTGTCGTAGGTTGTCTTTATTACGCAAAAGGAATCATGGTCATATCTGTTGTAGATTAGAAGTTATTGATGGTTGAACTACCGTTATTGAGGCGCTTTCAAAGAACTTTACGGGTTTTCGAAATGTTCAAGAAACGATTATTGAGGTCACATTTAATGTAAGCCTCTTCATTGGATCTGTTGTTGTTATATGCCTTATATGTAATAGAGTTGTAGTATTACATATGTTATCTACAACTGGAATCAATAGATCACTTAGATCGAACTCGAGAATGAAAGATATAAAGATCGAAAGTAGCAGCCTTGCGATCTGTTTTAAAATTCGGAAAACCCGAATTGGCATACAAGTTTTGTCGAGAGAGTTTGATGATTTATATCTTTGGTATTGTTAATGTTTAGACTTGAAACTTGATTTAATCATGTTCTCTGTAAGTTGTACTTCATGACTGAGGCGTATAAAACACCTATAACATATGCGGATCGACGAATAAGACCACTAAGGTCGTTGGCCGGTGTTGACGAGTTTTACGGGCAACCCGAAAAACATGAAGAACACGTCGACAAGGTTTTCTATCGATTATATCTCACAGATCTGTTGTTGTTTGGTTATGAAATGAGTGTATAGTTGTAGTATTACATTAGTACTACAACATTAAAATTTTTTGCAAGTCGAGAAAACATTTAGATCATGGATTTAAGGCTCGGTCAAACTAGCATCCTTGTGCTTGCGACATGAAGCTCAAGAACACCTATAGCGGCAGTTACATCATTTATAGATGCCTTTTATGACGATTATCATTTTATTTTAGGAAATTAATTTAAAAATTAGAAAAATTAGTTTTTAATTATTAAAAATACCAAATAAATTATGAAAAATTATTTTAAAGTACGAAAAATAGTTTTTAACTATTTTGAGTATATTTCAAAAATATTTAGTATTTTTGGAATATAAAAGGTATTTATTTATTTAATTATAATATTAAATAAATTATTTAAAAATAGTTTTAATTCATGAAAAATCATGAAAAATTATTTTATGGTATAAGAAAATATTTTAAGTTATTTTCCATGACTTTTAATATTTTGTGATGAATTTCATTAATTAATTATATATTAATGATATTAAAGTTATTTAATGATTATATTAAATAATTTAGTTTAAAATGATTTTAATATTATAAAAATCATTTTAAATGAAATTAAGGTATTTAAAAATATTTTAAGTTATAAAATATAACTTTTAATATTTAAAGGATAATTTCATTAATAATTTAATATTAATGATATTAAGAATGATATTTAGTTTATTTAATAATTGATATTAAATAAATAGTTTAAAAATGATTTTATTTATTTAAAAATCATTTAAAGAGGATATTAAGGATTTAAAAATATTTTAAGTTATAATTAATAACTTTTAATATTTGGATAAATAGTACATTAATATTTATATATTAATGGTGATTATTTAAAAATGATTTTAATTATTTTAAAAATCATTTAAGGGTAAAATAAATGTTTTAAAAATAGTTTGAGTTATTATAAATAACTTTTATATTTTAGCAATGGTTTCATTAATAGTTTAATATAAATTAATTATTAATGATAATAGAATTGTTTGATGTTTAAATCATTTAATTATAATTCCGATGTTTGAAAGTGATATCCGGTCAAACTAGTGACTTGAGAAGCAGGTTATGAAGTCGAGATTTGGTGAAGAGCACCCGTAGTAATGATTATATCCTTTATAAGCCTTGAGTAATGATTTGATTTATTTTAAATTTTTCAATTTACGGAAAAAATTGAAAATGATTAAAAGTAAAATATCGATATTCTGAGATGTTGAGGTATAGAATAAGAGTCTTAGACTCAATATGTACCCGATAAAAGGTTGTCGATGCATGCAAACATTTATCGGACCCTATAATAGAAAGAAAAGACTACTTTGTAAGAACATGGATGAGATATTTGAAAAATGTATAAAAGTATAGAATGTGAACTAAAAGTATGATCACTGCGATTATGTGATGACATAATTAGACTATGTCTTGACCATAATTGTGGTACTATGTGTTATGATATATTATTTTCAATCGGACGAATGACTTTTGTTTATTGATAGGTTGTGATAAAGAGATAAGACCTAAGTTGAGATTTGTAATCGACCAAATCGGTGAGTATCCTACCTTTGCATTTCCTTTATGCGATGGACATGAGTAAGAAGTTTTGAATTATTCTATTCTGTCATCTGAGTTATATGCGTTTTGATTATCAACATGTTAGCTCGGATATATATTACATTAAGTTGATTTCTAAATGGTTATACAAGTGTCCCCACTTGGATAATCATAGCATTTATTCACATGTTGATATACCATATCAATTACCGTATACATATATGTTGAATTACATATTATTGTTGAGCAAGATTAAAAACCTTGGGTTTGGAACCGGGCATGTATGAACATCCAGATAATGGGAAAATTTTTTATGCGCTTGGCGGACAAAGGATGAAAGCGATGAATTTCGTTCAAGTTATGTAGTATTGATCAATCTGAAGGTACAATGAGGTGATGATCCCCCCTCGTGCGTAAGTTATGATGGTTTTGCGGATGAATTTACGCTAAACCTTTTGAAAATGAAAAACAATGTTCATAGTATGTTTCTTAAACCCTATTCATGGGTGGAGCCTAATTTCAAGAATTTGAAAGAGAGTTGTTATGTGAATCTTTTATCAGTACAGATTACTTCACAACTTTTGATTCGTTGTAGAAGTGTTATGTAAAGAGAATACTTATATTCTTTAAACTTATATATATAATTGCTATTACTTCTTTGGGAACTCAAATGCTCATCCTTGCTTAAATTAAATGTTTTCAGTTATGTATGAGCAACTTTGAAGGCTCGAGCGCGAACAAAAGGAAAAGGAAAGCTGATCGAATAAGTGTGTATTATGAGTTAATGGTTATAGCTGCATGGGTATCTATTCATGTATTGTAATGAATGTATTTGAAGGTCACTGGAAGTAAACTTTGTACGTAAACAGGAAGTAAACTTTGATGTATGTAAATTAAGTTTGAATGTAATATTACTTATTGATATTATTAGACCTTTATAGAAATGGTATCGTGAAACTTAAAAGTGGAATCAATTTGAGTTGGGTTTCAAGTACCCCACGTTATAATTTATATGTTTGTTGTTGCTTCATTTTGATGCTTTGAAATTAGCTGTAAATTAATTTTGAATCTGAAAAAGTACCTAATCATGAAGTTATGTATGCCCATTGGAGAAATTATCAAAATTTGTAATCAAAAGGTTTCATCTTTATTTTACTGAACCTCATTTCAAATTATGTTGTGAATATGCATTACTAAATTTTGTTGTTGACCATTTGGTCCTTAACTTCATATGTTAACTGTACACTATTAATCTCCTTTATGAATACCTACATATTTTATACTCAAAGTTTGCTCATCTTTATTTGATACTCCAGGTTTATTCATCTTCTCCTAGGTAATGTGATATCCAACTACATGTTTACAATCTTTGTTACCAAGAAGATGTGAAAATTATAGGACTCAAACAGAAAAATCGCTTCCCTATTTATTTTTTAAGAAGCTCAACAACTTCATCAATGACTACCTACTTATATGTAAATATATAGACTCCATCTCTTTCTAAAATTGAACTCCACAATGAGCTCTGGGTCTTTTAATCTTCGGTCTCTGAAGCGGTGAAATAAGCTCTCTCACTTTCAAAGTTATTTTTTTCTTGCAATGGCGGTGGATTCAAGGGAAAAGTTGAGATTTATTACTCAATTCTACCTAGATTTCTCTAATTCTAAGTTGCATTTTAGTGTTTCTTCGTACCTATCAGCAATAAAAGTTTTTTCCCCAATTCAACAAATCTCTTCGCATTTATCTTAAAAATCGTTCTGCTTTATTTATCTAGAATCTTAGCTGGTTTATTGAGCAATCACATTGTGTTAGTGGGCCCCGTTGTTTCCACTGAGATCACTACTACTAATTAAGAATAATTAGCATAATTTTGTTAAAATTGAAGATGGTTAATGATTGTACCATAACTCTAAACAATGAGTGGAAAAAAGGAATAATATTCCATCTGTCATATTTGCAAAATTTGTAAACTTTAAGCATATTTTCCCATGGTTATCCTTAAATAGAGTGAGTATTTAGTTTTTAGTAGTGGTGGCATGGTTGTAAAATTGTGATGTTAAATTTAAGGACATGTGTCATTTTATACAATTATCAACAACAACAAAAAGGCTTTTTTTAAGAACGGAAGGATAAACACTATTTACTGTTTTTAATTAAATTTTGTGGGAAAGTATGGTTTTGGTGCCAAAGGACAATTTGTTCTTAGTGAATCTATTTTTGCTGAAGGAATGGAGAATGACAGGATTTGTTTGGATTGGTTCTAAAACATTCTTTTCCATATCATATCATGAAAAATCTCCAGTTCTCCATTAAAAAAATAACAGTGTTTTATGTACTACATCGAGACTCCACAAGATTTATATGTGGGCAAAATTTGTTTCTCCCTTTTCTATCCTTTTATCCTTGTAAAGTGACCCTCTTATTTTCTTTTTCTTTCTTTCTTTCTTTCTTTATTTGTTTTGGTGGTTTATAGGCAGTTGTTGTGGGAAAGTATGATTTACAGTTGTTTTATTTTGACTCACATATTTCGATAATTTTTATATTTCAAATATTTTTAGGTATACATTGAAGGATACTTGGTGTAAGCTGTAAAGAATACTTTGTGTAATCTGTAAAGTAATGGGTCTTATGCTCAACATGTTTCTCTATTTTTTGCATGTTTGTATTTTTTGTGTTCCGTCATTTGTAAAGTTAACTAATTATACATGGTTATGATGATTTTTGGGTATGGAATGATGGTTTTTTTGGTGGTTTGGATATGTATTGATGATTGTAAGTTTTGTAGGCAGGTTTTGAATTTTTTGGATATCTATTTTTAAAGGAAATTCTGTTGAAATTTCTTGAAATTAGTACTGATTAGCTTGATATTTTGGTGGTTGGATGTGTTGATGATTGAGTATGTATTAATTGTTGTGGTGCTATGGTGAATTGTGGTGGTATGTTGTTTGCTTTTCCATGACAATTAATAAGAGTCAGGGGCAATCTCTCACATGTTGGACTATATCTGTCACGTCCAGTTTTTAATCTTGTCCAATTGTATGTAGCAATATCACGAGTTACAAGCAAAAGTGGATTGAAAATATTAATTTGTGACAAGGATGAAAAAACATACAATACTACAAAGAGTGTAGTTTTCAAGAAAGTTTTTCACAATTTAATGTAGAAAGGTTTGACATCTTCTAGCTATTTTATTGTTGTTGTTCATTATTAGTGTAAACCACGATTATTTTATTATTACATCTCCTGAAATTATTTAGATACAATGATCGTTATATCTAATAACTTACAACTGTGGTATCTATAGTTTAATATGTTATATGTAGAACTACATGATCTAACTTATGTTATTTTATCTTACTACGAAAGGCATGGTCATACCATTATGATGTTGGTAATTGATACATCTTCTTAGATTCTTTGAAGCATGATCTTCACTTTAAATTTTAGCTTCTGAATTGGTGTATTATTTTTGTGGGAACAATCTCTTTTCACACTCAGAAGCAATAGTCACCTACTTAGAGTGTAATGCATAAAACAACAATAGTCACATACTTATAGTGTAATGCACAAATCGGTAAACTTTCACCACTATCCCCTACAATGTATATTCATTTGTTTTTCTGTGTAAAATTTGATAGTCGCACAACAATTTACCATCTTTTTATTATATTTTAATTTATTAATTGTACGCACATTTATTATTAAAAAATTGAATAATTCTGTCGCAACGCGCGAATTTGTATCTAATTATTTACTAATGCCATGTAGAACTTTTTGTAACGGAATAACAGAAATAATATGATTTCAATTGTTTGTTATTATTTTTTAGCTTCTTTTATTTCATGTATTGAATTTTTTTCTTAACATGTTCAACATAATATTTGACAACAATATTACTTTTAAAACACATTTAAAATCCTAAGTTGTAAATTAAATAGATATCTGCTATAGTTTATTATACTTTTTTATGTATGAGGAAATATTAACTATTTATTATGAATGGTACATTTAATTAAAAATAATGCTTTTATTTCATTATTGCAATCAAATCTATTTTTATACTTGGGAGCTAAAAAGTAAAAATATGTTAAGGCAAGAATGGAATGTAATATAACATTTTGTTAATATTTTGTGAAAAATAAATATTAAAGGTTGTTTTGGTTAATCCAATTTAATGAAATATGTTTTATCCAGAAAGAGATTTCAGAGAATTGAAAGTTTTTAAATTGTATTTTGTAATTAAGGACTCCATTAAGATATATTATGTATTTTAAAATTATATTACCAAAAATATGTATATTTAAATAAAAATAACACATTAATATTAGGTAAGATATTATGTATAATATCAAATTAAATAAGACAACCTATGGGAGAATATTATCTCTTTCCAAAGGTATACTTAATTAGCTATTGAGGAATATTGTTTGACCAAAACGGACCGGACTTATTATAGCAGGTATTGATGTATTTTAACCCATGTTTACAGGAATAATTTCCTAATTTCACCCATCCTAAAATTCGCCATATATAGCATAGTTAGATAATAAAATATAGATAAAAAATTTAATTGTAATAAATGTTGATAATAAAATATAGATAAAAAATTTAATTGTAATAAATGTTAATGGAAATAACATCGAGAATCGAGATCGATGCAAATTCAACTTCTACAATAGGAGCACATGAGATGACAAACACCTAAGCATGGGCTTTGTAAAATAAAAAATAGTAAAAGCTATAAAAAAAAATTATATATAAAAAAAACAACGTTTCTATAATTAACTATATTTTGGAAGATCGCTGATCGACCAGATTTTATATCTAGAATTCAGTTTTATAAGTAGTAAATTGAATTCTAATCGCATTAGTAATTCACCAAAAGAAAAAAAAGTAATGTTTTTTCATTTTTTGAACCTTTTTCTTTTCCTAAATTACTAAGCGACTAGAGCTCATCACTAATCCTCGATAACTAATATTTATTTTAAGAACTTTATATTTGACCTAACAGTATTTATAGGATTTCATTTGGTCCCTTGGTGAGTATCAACCATAGGATGGTAATCTTAATTTTCAATCTTAGTCGTCCAATTTATGGTAACTTAATAAATACTATATCTATCCTATAATAAATGTCCTAATTTGACTTTTACGAATTTTAAATTAATATGCTTAAAAATAAAGATAAAGTTGAGAAATTATGATCATAATAAACTACAAAAAATTTATTATTAATGTCAAGTTTTGTGATTTAAAAGTTCTATATAAATAATTTTAATTGTTAAATTTTAAAATGGTCAATTTGACCATTAAAGCAGCTGTATGACATTGTCATAACCTATCAGAAGAGATGAACTATTCGATTCTGTTTAATTGCATAGTTATATATTTGATAGTAGAGTGACTTGCAATGAAGGTTTGATTCTACGATCAGTCTACATGCTCTACGATTTGAATGCTTTACGATATCATAATACTTCTTGGTCTTTAACTCTACAATCAGTCTTCAGACTTTGCTTTTGAACATTAAGGAATTGATCAACCTAACAAATTTGATCTCCATACTAATTTTTTTTTTTACATAAATTGTCCCATCCCACATCATTGAAATGAGTAAAAATGAACTCAGCCAACTCCCCGATTTGGTTACTAACAAACTTAAGCTCTTGACTTAACTGACAGGAATTTTGATTAAGCCTTCTCTGCAAAACCTCTGCCAAAGCAGTGGTTTGCAGTTCAAAGCCTGCTTGTAAGTCAATAAATTCATCTTCTAGATTATTGTACAGTTTGTTAATTTCAGGGGCACCCAAAGGTAATCTGCCTTTTTCCAACATTGTCATACGAGTGTTAAGGCCAGACATTTCACCCTGCATTTTTTCTTGATTATGAAGTACCAATTTCAACATATCAATGATCTCAGAAGAAGATTGAGTAGAGGACTGAACAGGAGAAGATGGAATTGAGATGGGAGGAATAGGAGTCTCAGGATTAACACGAACAAACTGACCATTAATCAACGTGATACGAGACAACTTCAAAGTATTGACACTGAGTGAATTATTCACAACCACGGAAAGTTCATTTTCAAAAGAAATCTTAAAATGATTGAAGAAAGTGGTGAGACTAGCACTATACGGCAAACAAGTTTTGGTTTTTCTCAGACAGCTTGTCATTTGATGAAGCAACATTTGGGCTAAATTAAAAGACAGACCTTTTAAAATCATGGAAACAATAATCAAATTCTGATAATTAAAATCAGCACTACCACCTAAACGAGGCAAAAGATTAAACCTAACAAGATGATGAATCACACAAGCAAGGGGATAGACATCTACGATTTTTGGAGTACACTCAGCAGAGGATTATCCATTACAATTTTTAATTGTTCCAAAGGGGAAAAAGGAGAATGAACAGCCCCTTTCCGAGTAAATGGACAATCACCAGTGAATGGAATGTTTAAAATGCTACCGAAATCCATGACAATGAAATATAAAGATTTGCCTTTAACAAATGAAGTATAAAACTCCCCATGACATTTCAGATTAGTATAGAACTGTTGAACTAATCTGGATATGCAATAGAAGGAAGAAAGAGCATGGAAGAGATACCACAAGATTCAAACAGAATTTTCAAAGAAGACTCTTGATAACATATTTGATCTACTGATTTTTCATAAACCAACTGTTTGGGAAAAATAACTGTTTTAAAACGTACCTCATACGCATTACTTCGAAAGAAGTTATCAGGCAGATCAAAAGAAAGGTTAGGGTTTACTGAAACCGGTGGAGGTGTAACCTCTGGCTTAAAAGATGGAGTCGTTGGCTGACGTCGCTGAGAGGGTCCAGATGATTTTGGCAAGGAAGGACTGAAAGTGGACTCGTCAGAAGACGAAGAGTCCACATACTCTGTTTCCTCAGACATAAATTTCTTTATTTTTCGCAACTTGCGTGAAGGTCCGGCTGTTGATGGCGGTGGAACCGTCGTCTGACCGTCATCAAAATCGATCAGCAACCTCTTGTGCGTACGAGTTCTCATGGCGATTGAAGGTTTCAGATACAGAACAAGAGGAGAGAAAGGCAGAAGGAAATATGAGATATATCTGGTAAAAAGAATAGAGAGAGTTAGATAAATAGACTGACCAAATACATGTACTCCTACTCCCTTACGTCTCCCGAGAAACCCCTCTTCAGTCTAGTCTTTTCGGTTTTCAAAAATAATTATGATAGATGTGACGCCCCCAAAATAGGTATACAACACCCATTCTGAGTCGTCAATAACATGGTACAGAAACAACTACAACTTTATTAATACAACATAAAAACTGTGAGTTTAAATACAAATATTGTCTTCTAGACAATATCAACACTCAAATAAGTCCTCATTATAATTAATGATATATTATTTTATAAAAATAGTGAGGACTACAAAAACAACTTTCTAGAACCTTCATTCCATACCCCGACTAGTACTCGCTACATTCTCGCCTCTTGAGAAGAAAAATGGAACAAAAAGGAAAAGGGTGAGCTCAACTAGCCCAGTAAAGAATATTATAACTAAGATAATATAGAACAAATTATCATTAGTCTTCAACAGGGAAAAATCTGATAAAATACAATAGACAACAAGTTTCAGATCAATATTCACAGCGAAAAATAATAATTCATAGATGAGTTACGTAGAGAATGAAATCTACTATAATATATGAATTTAAAATTCCATCATCAATATTTTATCCCTGTAACATCAATCAATATATATCTTGAATCAAATATTCATCTTTGCACTATATGCCAAAGATATTCATCAGTCGGTCATGTTCATCTTAACACCTGTTCATCTTTGCACTACAGGCCAAAGATATTCATCAAAAAATCATTTATCTTTGCACTACATGCCAAATATATTTAGTAATATCATCATTTAGGACTGAGGATGATGAAAAATATTTTAAAGACAACAAATCCAGTGAAACAAAAGAATAAATATTAAGGATTCGTATTTCAAACAATCCAAGTTCAAAAATACTTCATAAATAACCGTAGTGAAGTAAAATTCAAGAATGATTAAAACATGGATACAATTAAAGCTAGTATCCATAATAGATATTTTGGACAAAAAACGAGAATTTAATTTTTTCTATGAATAGTGCCGTATTCATGAATAGTACCGTATACGTGAATAGTGCCGTATACGTAAATAGTAACCCCGACACTAAAAGACAAGAATTTCACAAGAAAAATACTATCAATATTCCAGTATAATGATATTAGAAGAAATAATATTATTTAAAAAATAATAATATCTCTTACCTCGAAAAGACGGTACTTCTGACTGGAATACTGGATATAGTGTTGAAGGGAATTTTCACCGTATAACAACACTCAAAGTATCAAAATACTAACAAGAATACGCTCGATAATATAGAGAGAGAAAGAGAGAGAAAACTTGATTTCGGTGTGATTTTCAATTCTAACCTAAGCACCCTATTTATAGGAAAATGCTTAGAACACCAAAGCAGAAAATTTAATAAAATATTAATATATATATATATATATATATATATATATTAAGTTTTCTACGCCAACCTTTGAATCACCAAATTCAGCACCTTGCACATGTTTAATGAGGCCCAAAAAATGTAAAAAACGTTTTTATTAATAAAAATAATTAAAACTTCCAAAAATTAATTATTTCGGAACTTCGGAACTTCAATAATTCATAATAAATAGCCCTTTTGTTAGAAAAATTCAAACTTTATGTCTTTTCCATAGGAAATTTCATTCTCTACAACTTTTCAGAAGAAAGGTTTTCTAAATTCCAAATAGAAACTGACCGAAATCCACAAACGGACGATTTTACAGGCTATAATCAAATTTCAGTCAAGAAATGGACCCACAGACATGTTTAACATGTTTTAAACAACTTTTGCAACAAAAATACTCTTCCTCCTCATATATTCATATATCCCACATTCATTGTAAAAATATCACCATTATTATATTATTAAAATATAATAATATATTTAAATGAATTATTTTATCGAAAAAGATAAAATATCAATTTTCAACAATTGTCACATTAAAAATTTTCTCCATCTATAACCACATAAAATGAATATTTTCCTTATCATATAAATTAATAATTAATTATTCACAAATAATATTACAGAATCATAATATTGGCAACCAGGCTGTTCCCAAGAAAGATGGGGCTTTCTAATAAGGATTTCTCCTTACTGGCGCGCAAGTAGGTGTCCAAACCTCTTCTTAGACAGAACTTTCTAGACATTGCCAATAATGTTATCTAATAATATTATTCAAACAATATGAATTATTGATCTGATAATGAAAATACTGTGTAGTGACAATTATTGAAACAACAATAATATAAAATATCACGTAGCAATTATTGAATCAATAAAATAAAATATTGAACAGTAACTACTATAACAATTATTAAGTAGTGCCTTCTTACGTAAGAATCAATAATTGGTGTAATACCGTGTGCTACTGTGTTTTAACCACCGAGTATTCTAACAATATTAACGGTAACAACTAC
Source organism: Panax ginseng (assembly GCA_020205605.1). Classification (NCBI taxonomy): domain Eukaryota; kingdom Viridiplantae; phylum Streptophyta; class Magnoliopsida; order Apiales; family Araliaceae; genus Panax; species Panax ginseng. Next base: position 132,170,748 of record CM035134.1, on the reverse strand, counting down.
GCCGTTATTTATAAATAACTTATATTTGTCGTTTTCTTCATCCAATCGCTTTCCGTTATGGGGCCCACACAAGGCTGGGACGTCGTATGAATATTCCCCGACAGTAAGAATATTTCACGACCAAACGAATATTCCCCGACAATAATGAATATTTTATAACCACTTGCTTATTTGAAATATTTGCGTATTTTACCCATAACTAACCACATTAATCAAATCAACCCTTACTATTTCAAAATAATAAATAGAGGAAATTTGATTTTATTTATAATAAGTTGAGGTCTTACAACCTCCCCTCCTTATGAAATTTCGTCCTCAAAATTGACGTACGTACCTAGTGTTTGGAAAAGGCGAGGATACCTCGCTTTCATTTCTGTTTCCAACTCCCAGGTCATTTCCTCAATAGCATGGTTTTTCCACAAAACTTTAACTTGTGGTATGGCCTTTGTACGTAAGACATGCTCCTTCCTATCCAAGATCTTGACAAGTACCTCTTCGTACGTTAAGTCTTCGGCTATCTCGTCCGGTTTTAACTCAATAATGTGGTTCGGGTCTTTCACATATTTACGAAGCACAGATATATGAAAAACATTATGAACACGAGACATACTTTGAGGTAATGCGAGTCTATAGGCTACATTTCCTACTCGGTCAAGAATCTAAAATGGACCTATAAATCGTGGATTAAGATTTCCTCTCTTCCCAAATCTTGTAACTCCCTTCCATGGAGCAACACGTAACAATACATGATCCCCAATACTAAATTCCACGTCCTTTCGATGAAGATCCGCATAACTCTTTTATCGATCCTGTGCCGCTTTGTATATCGTTGTCGAATCATTTGGATCTTTTCCGTAGTCATACGTATTCAACTCGTACCCAACAATGTTGCTTCACCCACCTCATCCCAACATATTGGAGAAGCGACACTTTTCGCCCATACAATGCTTGAATGGAGCCACACCTATACTTTCTCGATAATCGTTGTTGTAGGAGAATTCCACCAATGGTAAATACTTATCCCAACTCCCTTTGAAATCTAGGACACAGAGTCTTAATTGATCTTCAAGAGTTTGAATAGTCCTCTCTAATTGTCCGTCCGTTTGAGGATGGTATGCCGAACTGAATCGTAAATCCGTGCCCATAACTTTTTGCAAGCTAACCCAAAATCGTGAAGTGAATCTTGAGTCACAATTCGAAACTATGGATACTGGCATGCTATGCAATCTCACAATCTCATTTACATACATATGAGCAAGACGTTCAAGGGAATAAGTCTCCCGTATCGGCAAGAAATGAGCAGACTTGGTTAATTTATCAACAATAACCCAAATAGCATTTATACCTTGAGAAACCGTGGAAAGACCCGTAACGAAATCCATGGTAATGTGTTACCACTTCCATTTCGGAATCTCAAGTGGTTGCAACGGACCCTTAGGTACTTGATGCTCCGCCTTTACATGTTGACAAGTTAAACACCTCGAGATAAACTTTGCAATCTCTCTCTTCATATTGTTCCACCAAAATATATGTCGAAGATCACGATACATTTTGGTACTTCCAGGATGGATTGCAAACGGTGTATTGTCTGACTCCGTTATGATCTTGTATTTTAAATCAGAGTCGTTAGGAACACAAAGTCTGGAGTGGACTCGAAGTATTCCCTCTTCATCGATTCTCGCTTCCGGAATAGCACCTTCTTATACTTTCTTCTTTATACGCATCAGCTCCGGGTCGGTGGCTTGAGCAACTTTAACTTCATCGATTAAAGTTGGTTCTATGCGTATAATTGACATCATCGCACTCGTTCCTGCATATGATCTTCTACTCAATGCGTCAGCTACCACGTTTTTGCTTTTCCAGGATGGTATTGAATGGTGTGGTCATAATCTTTAACATTTCGAGCCAACGCGTCGTTTTGCGCATGTTGAGTTCCTTTTGGGTGAAGAAATATTTGAGGCTTTTATGGTCTGAATATATCTCCACTTTCTCTCCATATAGATAGTGCCTCCAGATCTTTAGCGCGAAAACGACTGCTGCCAACTCTAGATCATGAGTAGGATAATTCCTCTCATACTCTTTAAGTTGTCGCGAGGCATAGGCTATGACTTTCCCACGTTGCATGAGAACACATCCTAACCCTTTGCTTGAAGCATCGCTGTAGATAACAAATTCATCCGAACCAGATGGTATTGTCAGAACAGGTTCTGAAATGAGTCTCCTCTTAAGCTCTTGAAAACTCTTTTCACATTCCTCACTCCATACGAATTTGGTATCTTTCTAAGTCAGCTGAGTTAACGGAGTAGCAATTCGAGAAAATCCTTCCACGAATCTCCGATAATAACCAAAGAAAGCCCAAAAAAGCTATGCACTTGAAGCATCGACTTGATTGTTCTAACTTTGTATTGCCTCAATCTTCGCAGGGCCAACAGATACTCCATGTTTTGATACCACGTGCCCAAAGAATGCTACTTCCTCAAGCCAGAATTCGCATTTCTTCAACTTGGCATATAGCTTATTTTCACGAAGCCTTTGGAGTACCACCTTCAAATGGTGCTCATGATCTTCACGGCTTTTAGAATATATGAGAATGTCATCAATAAAGACAACAACGAATTGATCCAAATAGTCCTTGAATACTCGGTTCATCATATCCATGAAAGCCGCAGGAGCATTAGTCAATCCAAAAGACATGACTAAAAATTCATAATGCCCGTATCGAGTTCTGAAGGCAGTCTTTGGAATATCCTCAGTTCTAATCTTTAGTTGATGATATCCAGAACGAAGATCGATCTTTGAAAAGAATTGTGGTCCTTGTAACTGGTCAAACAGGTCATCAATACGAGGTAACGGATACCTATTCTTGATGGTGACATGATTCAATTCTCGATAGTCAATACAAAGTCGCATACTCCCGTCTTTCTTCTTTACAAATCAAACAGAGCACCCCAAGGAGATGTCTTAGGGACGAATGAAACAGATGTCCAACAACTCCATGTAGTTGGACCTTTAACTCCTCGAAGTTCAATAGAGCCATTCGATATGAGATTTTAGAAATGGGCTTGTACTGTGTTCAAGATCAATAAAGAATTCAACTTCACGTGTGTAACTAAATTCAAACATATAATCCAAGTATATATATATATATATATATATATATATATATATATATATATATATATATATATATATATATAACATGTAACATATATCAAATACATGTAACATATATCACATGTTAATTCCCATCTAATATTAATTTAATATTAGAAAAACTTTTCCATTAGATTTATAAAAATATTTTTATTTAAGACATATAATAAAAATATAAATAATATGTCCTAGAGCCTTTAAATGAAAAATCAATTATTATGCAATTGACCTTACATTTATCTTTCTAGAGAGAGAAAATTCTTTGTCTAACTGAAAAACCCACCAATGATCTTTTATCAACAAATACCTGAAACACCATAAAACAATTTAATATATAATCATTTTATCATCAAAATTAAGGATGAAATATGACAAAGTCAACATTAAAATATCAATTAACCCTAAATTTGTCAAACCAAGATTTAATATAAATGACTAGCATTGATTGAATCACCGAAACCTAGAGGCTATTCCATGAAGGTAGTTTCCTTAATATTTCGATGAAGAAATGAGTTCTTCATGACTAGTTATGTAATTGCGATCTTTGAATTAATTTTATAGAGTTAATTGCATATCAAATCTCAAAATATACACCTTGTAAATAATGTTCGTGTATTTTTTATTTTATTTTTGTTCTTTTGTTAGATTACTAATGCGAGTATAGTTCAATTTACTACATACTAGATCAAAATCTAGATACAAGATTTGTTAGATCATCGGTCTACCAAAAAATGGTTAGAGAAACATTATTTCTTCATTGGTTCTTGATAAATCATTGCTTACGTTTTCATATTTATTAAGCTCGGGATTTTGTAATTGGCCATCTCATAATCTCATGTGCCCATATTATAAAAGGTCGATCTGCTTTAATCTAGATGTTATTCCCTATTAATTTTATTACATTTTAACATTTTTACTCTATATATATTTATAATATCTATCTATAATACATATAATAGGGCATATAAACGAGCTTTAAGTTAGATAAACTTGGCAAGTTTTTTTAGTCTTACAATATGAGTTTAAAATATATCTATACATACTATATTTTAATCAAGTTAATGAGTCCACTAAAATTTGGTAACATGTTTACGCTAAATGGGGAATATAGTTTTAAGAGAGAACAATCTCCTTATGTATATCACCTTACTTAATTTTATACTTTATAGTTATCAAAATATAAGTAAATTTATTGGAGTTTAAGTAGGATTTTACTATTACTTAAATAATATGATGTTAAGCGGAAATAAGTTCCGTATAAAAAACATCTTATGTAATATTAATGTTACTATTGGTAAAATATAAAAATCTTTTACAATATTAATTATAATATAATTTTTATAATAGCATTGTGAAAGAACAATTCAAAACATAATATATTTTTAATAATTTAAAATTTACTATTGTATAATTTATTTACTATTAACAATTATATGCAAAATTATTATTAGGTAGATATTGTTATAAAACTTTAGCAAAGTGTAGAAATATATTCTTATAATTGTTGCATAAATTTAGAGAGAATAAGTAAGAGAAAAGAGAGAAAAAACTTTTTGAGAAGTTCACTAAATTTTCATTCAGCAACCTTGCCTTATATAGGCAAGGTGAAGGAGTCACGGGGGAGGGGAAGGAGTTCACGGGAGGAGGAAAGGAGAAGAAAGGAGAGTCACGGATTGAGGAGAAGAAAGGTTCCCCCCTTAGGAGGGAATCACATGCAATATAACACTTCTCCTGATTCCCTACGATAGAAGAATATGTCTCATTAAAAATCTTGTAAAGAAAATCCAGTGGGAAAAACTTAACGAAGGGAAAAAGAGTACATATCTTTTACATAAATATCTTAATTGACTGCCTCCTTAAAACCTTTTCAGGAAAAACCCATTGGGATAAAAACTGTGACTAAGGAAAAAGAGTACAGTCTTCCCCTCAAAAGGAATTCATTACTCCTTGATGAAATGTTGTCATAAGTCTTTCAGACGACATATTCCAATCTTTTTTTTAAGTTTTTCAAACGTTGCATTTGATAGCGACTTTGTGAATAAGTCGGCTAGATTATCACATGATCGAATTTGATGCACATCTATATCACCCTTTTTTTGTAGCTCATGTGTGAAGAAGACTTTAGGTGAAATGTGCTTTGTTCTATCTCCCTTGATGTACCCTCTTCTAAGTTGAGCAATACATGTAGCGTTAACCTCATACAGAATTGTAGGAATGTCTTTGATTGTTGGTAATCCACATGATTTTTGAATATGCTGAATAATTGATCTCAACCAAACACATTCTCTGCTTGCTTCATGTATAACGAGAATCTCTGAGTGATTTGAAGATGTAGCTGTCATGGTTTACTTTGTGGATTTCCAGGATATAGCTGTATCACAATATGTAAATACAAAATCTGTTTGTGATCTTCCATTGTGTCGATCTGATAAATATCCTGCATCGTCATATCCAACCAATTGCGACGTTGAATCTCTTGGATAAAATAACTCAAGATCAATACTTCCACGGAGGTATCTCAAAATGTGTTTAATCCCATCCCAATGTCTCTTAGTCGAAGAAGAACTGTATCTTGCTAACAAGTTGACAGAAAAAGTAATATCAGGTCGTGTACAGTTTGCAAGATACATAAGAGCACCTATTGCACTTAGGTATGGAACTTCAGGTCCAAGAACTTCTTCCATTGCACTTAGGTATGGAACTTTAGGTCCAAGAACTTCTTCTCCACTTTTTAGAGGCCGAAATGGATCTTTATGAACTTCTAAAAATCAAACAACCATCGGGGTAGTCAAAAGATGAGTTTTATCCATATGAAAATGGCTGAGAATTTTTCAGCATATGTGGATTGATGAACAAAAATTCCAGATGCTAAATGCTCCACTTGTATTCCCAAACAGAATTTTATTTTTCCAAGATCTTTCATTTCAAATTCATCTTTTAAATAAGTAGCAGTTCTTGTGAGTTCTTCAGAGTACCTACAAAATTCAAATCATCACATATATACTGAAGAATGATGGAAAATCCACTTTGTGATTTCTTAATAAAACACATGGACATACATGATCATTTATATATCCATCTTTTATTAAATAATCACTAAGTCGATTATACCACATACCACCAGACTGTTTCAACCCATACAATAAAGCGTTATAACTTGATTGAATATATGTGGACGTGGCCTTTGTGATTGACCATTTTCAATCCTTGAGGATTCTCATGTAAATTTCATCATCAAGTGAGCCATATAGGTATGTTTTACAACATCCATCGACGGCGTTTCCAAACCTTCAATGGTTGCCATACCTATCAGAAAGCGAAAAGTGACTCAATCCATTACTGGAGAGTATGTATCCTGATAATCAATACCAAGTTTTTTTGAAAACTCTTGAGCTACAAGTCGGGCTTTGTATCTCACAATTTCATTTTTCTCATTTCGCTTTCGTACAAATACCCATTTGTTTCCAACCGGGATTACACCCAGTGGTGTTTGGACTACTGGTCCAAATACTTCTCTTTTCAATAGAGATTGTAACTCAGTTTGAATAACATCTTTCTATTTTGGCCAATCTTTTCTTTTTCGACATTCTTCCACGTTTTGTGGTTCAGGATCCGTGTCAGAAGTCAAAGTAATATCTGATGCTATAGAGAAAGCAAATATATCGTCAATCATGACTTTGCTTCGATCCCATATTTTCTCATCATGTACATAATTTATTGAGATCTCTTGGTGTTCATCTCTTATCCCTTCACTGAGATTTTGAACCTCTTCTGGGGCTATTCCCACTCATGGAATAAGTGCTACTTCTGAAGCGGTTTGTACCTCTTCTGGGGCTATTCCTACTCTTGGAATAAGTGCTACTTCTGGAGCGGTTTGTACCTCTTCTGGGGCTATTCCTACTCTTAGAATAAGTGCTACTTCTGGAGCGGGTATTCCTTCTGAGATTCCCTTATTTGCTTTTGATTTTTGTGGTACAGTGTCTTTTGCACCAACCGGTCTTCCAGGCTTCTGGTGTGGTTTAGATTCTTCTATTACCTTATTTGTCAATTATCCAAGAATTAATTTTTCAATAGGTATTTCTATATCTGCTGGAGTATTCACTGCAGGTGTATATGGCTTTATCATTTTTCTAACATCATTAAATGCATCTGGCATTTGATTTGTAATATTTTATAAATAAATAATTCTTTGAACTTCAATTTCACATTGTCCTATACGAGGATCAAGTGAATTCAATTCTGATGCATTCCATGATATCTCAGACGGTTTTTTATTTATAATTTCCCTCCTCCTAATGGTGGAAATACAAATTCATCAAAATGACAATCTAGTAAAAACATCTCCAATTAAAAGCTCAAGATATCTGATAATAGAAGGAGAATCAAACCAACATAAATACCTATTCTTCGTTAGGCTCCCATTTTAGTTCTTTTATTAAAGATTCAGCTAAACCATTTTGTGTATGAATATGAGGAACAGAATGTTCAATGGAGATTCCAATAGTCATACAAAAATCATTAAAAGTCATTGATAAAAATTCAACTGCGTTATCAAGTCGAATTGACTCGATTGGATTATCCGCGAACTGAGCCCGTAACTTGATTATTTGAGCAAGAAGTTTTAAGAAGGAAAAATTTCGAGAAGAGAGAAGACAAACATGAGACCATTTAGTTGAAGCATCTATTAAAACCATGAAATATCGAAATAGGCCAGACAATGGGTGAATAGGTCCATAAATGTCTCATTGAATTCTCTCTAAGAATTTTGGGGCTTCTTTATAAACTTTTACTGGTGATGGTCGAACAATTAATTTTCCTTGAGAACACACAGCACAAGGAAATTCACTACTAGGAAAAACCTTCTTATTTTTTGAGAGGATGACTAATAGAATTTTCAATAATACGACGCATCATAGAAGTATCTGGATGACCGAGTCTTTAATGCCAAAGCATAAAGGATTCGGGATCTAGGATTTTTGGAATCATAACAGTATGAGACTCAATTGCTCTAATTTTTATAGTATATAATCCAAAAGAAATTGAATGAAGTTTTTCTAGGATATTCTATTTTTCAGAAATAGTAGAAGTGATGAGAAGATATTCATTAAAGATGGTCTAACACATGTAAAAACATAAATAAAGAAAAGTTACATTTCATATATAATTTTATTAATGATAAACATATACCACTTATAGAATGAAACTAATAATATTATACATGCAGGGTGTTTAATTAAAACAAAAATTAAACGATATCCCAAAAGATACTTTCAGAAGGTTCAGTAATATCAACAACATTTTTCTCATTGTTGGTCATTGGTGGAACATCAACAATATCCAATTGATGATTAACAAAGTTTGTTTCTTCCTCCATTACTTTGTTCTTTTGAGACTCCTGGAATAAATTAACCCGGATGCCCTGCACGCATTTACAGTGCACGTGACCAATGCCCATTCATCCTACACCTAAAACAAACATCTGGTTTGTTCTTTATCTGTGTTGTATTTTCTTTATTTTTACCTAAATCAGGCACTTGCCACTTTTGGTGGCCTGAATTGTCGCGGTTCTAGAATTTGTTGTTATGATGACCTCGTTTATTCTTTCTCCCCCAAGGCTTTTTATTATATGGCCATCTATTGTCACGTTTATTCTGCTGGAATGACGTGCTGTTAATATCCGGCAATGGGGTAGTACATGTTGGCCGTACTTGATGGTTTTTCAACAATAATTCATTATTCTTTTCTGCAACAAGGAGGATAGACAATAAGTCACCGAGTTTTATGAACTTACTCTGTCTATATTGTTGTGACAGAATCATGTTGGTGGGATGAAAAGTTGAGAGTGTTTTCTCTAACATTTGGATTTCAGAAACTGGATCTCCGCACAAAGCCAAAGTAGAGGTTATTCTATAAACATTGAAACTATATTCTGTAATTGATTTGTAATCTTGTTGCCTTAAATTAAGCCACTCAAATTTGGTATTAGGGAGAACAATCAATTTTTGGTGATCAAATCTTTCCTTCAGTTGTGTCCATAAAGATAAAGGATCTTTGACTGTTAAATACTCAGTCTTTAATCTTTCATCAATATGGTGACGAAGAAAAATTATGGCCTTTGCATTTTGTGCCGAAGTTGCTGTATTTCCTGATTCAATGGTCTTTTCTAACTCATTTGCACTAAGGTGTGCGATCGCATCAAGTGCCCAAGCCAAATAGTTGTCTCCAGAGATTTTCAAAATAGAAAAATCTATTTTTGCCAAGTTTGCCATCTATTCTGGGTTAAAACACAATTATTATTTATTAAAATAATAAATAATTGCATGTATGATATATATAAAAAATAAACTAAATCACAACTTCAAGTGGTGATAAAGTGCAAATATAAATAATATAAATATTCTTATATTTATGTTATTAGCATATTATCTTAGTAAAAAGAATATGCAATCGTTAATGTATATATACAATTACAAATATATATATACAAAACTACAAATGGATCTTCATCCGCCATGCGATAATCTACGTAGATAGATCATTCCAACAGAATAATAAAGAATGGAATAATAGATGAATTCACTATGCATGCGATAGACCGCACAGACAGGTTATTCCCAACAGAATAATAAAGAATGAAACCAGGTCATGCGTAATCCGCACAGACAGGATATGCCAACAGAATAATAAAGAATTGAACCAGATCATGCGTAATCCGCACAGACAGGATATTCCAACAGAATAATAAAGAATTGAACCAGGTCATGCATAATTCGCACAGACATGATATTCCAACAGAATAATAAAGAATAGAATACAACAGAATTTACCAGGCATGCGATAGACCGCACAGACAGGTTATTCCAACAAATTAATAAGCGGTAAAAAGGTTTCCACCAAGTCTTGTAATATCAACAAGGATAGATGGTACCATTGTAAATAACATAATTTAATGGCAAAAAGGTTCTCACCAAGTCTTGTAAGATCCACAAGAATAGATGGTACCTCTGTAAATAACATAATTTAAATGGACAATAAAACATAAATATAACTTGACAGTTAAAGAATATAATAGGCGGCAAAGCCAAGCCAATTGCATGTAAGAATAACATATTATACTATTGGTGGCATAGCCAAACCGGTAGTATAATAATAAATTGCAAGAATTTAATTTTACCGTCTCAGTTGGTTAGAGCCTCGTGCTGATAACGTGTTATAAAACTTCAGCAAAGTGTAGAAATATATTCTTATAATTTTTGCATAAATTTAGAGAGAATAAGTAAGAGAAAAGAGAGAAAACTTTCTGAGAAGTTCACTAAATTTTCATTCAGCAACCTTGCCTTATATAAGCAAGGTGAAGGAGTCACGGGGGAGGGGAAGGAGTTCACGGGAGGAGGAAAGGAGAAGAAAGAAAAGTCACGGATTGAGGAGAAGAAAGGTTCCCTCCTTAGGAGGAAATCACATGCAATATAACATATATATATTTTTAGAAGGATTAATTTACTTATTAAATCATCTAATTAATTAAACTAATATTAATCTGTTGTTATTATTAAGCTACAAATATAAATTAATATATAATATTAATCTGTGATAAATTTAACAGTAGGATTTAATTTTTTCCCTAGGTGAGTATCAACCATAGGATGGTAATCTTGATTTTCAATCTCAGTCGTCCAACTCATGATAACTTAATAAATACGCACTTTGTCTGATAATAAATGTCCTAATTTAATTTCAACAATCTGATTGACCAATTTTTAAATTAATAATTTAAAATGAGTATCAACCATAGGATGGTAATCTTGACTTTCAATCTTAGTCGTCCAACTTATATATGGTAACTTAATAAATACTTCCTCTGTCCGATAATAAATATTTTAATTTAACTTCAACAATTTGATTGAACATTTTGAAAATTAATAATTTCTAAATTGATTTTTTAAAAGATATATTTATTTTTAAAATTGTTAATTTGATAATAAAAGTCAAATTAGGACATTTATTATAAGATGGAGGGAGTAATCTTCCCAACCCTATATGGTAGCCAAATAAATGACTTGTTCAAATTAAAAAAAATACCACACAATTCACATTAATAAATAAATTCTACTTTTCTAACAGTCAATCATCTATCGCACTTACTTTTTTCACATTAACAAAAGGTGAATGTACTTCTTGCCCATACACACTATTATCTCTATAGGCGTAAGGGTTATTCTCGAAATATCTTTATACTAGCGGTTTCCTATGGTTAGTATAAAAGGTAACCAAGCAAGACACTATCAATCAAGTGCCACCATCCAAACAAACAGCAGATGAAATCTCGACTGAACACTTGTTACACTTCTCTTACTTCTCAACAGAGCCTGCAAAACAATAGAACCATAATGTCACCAAAAGGAACACCAAATGAAATTATGTTACGACAAACTATGGCCCAACACAGAAATCAACAGAAAACTAAAGACAAAACCAAAATATTAGGTGGAAATCAAAATAGGAAAAACCTACCGGCGAGAGGCAGACGATATTATTAAATCAAAGTTTGAAAGAATGTAATATATCAAAAAAACTTTCACACCCCAAAACAGGAATACACCAAAGTGTTTCTCTCTCTCTCTTTAAAGCTCTAAAAACTAAGAAACAAAGTAATACAAAAACCCTAGCTATATTTAGAGATATATATAGGCTACAAACATAGTGGACCCAAATAACATAACAAGTTCATATCACAGGGGCTTCGCTCCCGCACCTATTTAGAGGATTAGTGGTGGACTCTGGGCTAACATCGCCACTAAATCTCATCTTTCTTTTCCTTCGAGTCGTCACAAAATATTATCAAGGTTGGGCCATATATCAAATGTCTAACTAAAATTCAAGACTCGCATAACAAATTAATCTTAATAGCAGCGGCGGAACTAGGGGGGCGGGGGGGCGGGCGGGGGCATCTGCCCCCGGTAGCAGCGGCGGTCCAAGGGTCTAGGGGAGGGGGGAGGGGCAGAGGCGACTCAGGCCGAAGGGGTGGGAGGGGCAGCCACTGCCGTCTGCTTGGCTGGAAGTCATGGCCTTCCGGCGACTTCTTGTCTCCTTCAGCCGCGGCTCAGTGGGTGCTATTTGAGGTATGAAGTGGCGACTTCTTGTCTCCTCTTCTGCTCCATTCTTTTCTTCACCATTCAACTCAGTGGGTGCTATTTGAGGTATGAAGTGGCTGGGTTTAAGCAGGTGTCATTTGAGTTCTTTGTACAAGGTGTCTTGGTCGACTCGGTGCGAGTGTGGGACTGGGTTTGAGGAGAAGCTGAACTCGGCTTTTGGGGAGATAGATAAGGGTGTGGTGAGTGGAATCGGTTTTTTTGCGGGTGGATATGAGTCGGTTTACGTGTTGGGTCAGTGTGAAGGTGATTTGGTGGGTGGGGATTGTGTGAAGGGTGCCGAACAGAAAGCTAAAAGTGAATGCGGTGACTCTATTTTGGGACAAATATATCTTCAACAGTGTTACGTTGCAAAAATTTTGACCCCCTACAAAAACCTACCTTCTGGTTCCGCCACTGCTTAATAGGTAGTATAAAGCGAGATCATATCAGAAAGAGAAATCCAAAAAGACGAGATTCTGAATTAAGAAGATAACATGAGTCCACTTCGTGTTGATTCACTCGGTTTATATGTTGATGGTGTACATTAAACAATACAAAACAAAATAACTTTATGAAAAGCAAAGTACCAATAATAAATAATTGAAAATCTAGAGACCAAAACCACACAACATGAAAAATCACTAGTTGAAGAATGCTTCAATAAACAGACCACATTTCATTACATTATCGAAAATGAAGGAGGGAGGAGAGAAAGGAGAATTAGAAAACATTAAAAATTTCAACTCGGCTTCTGAAGAACGCTACACAGTTATATATTCCTATGATAACAACATAACTCTGCATAAAAGGATTTAGTTGGTAGTATAGATAATTTAAAAAAATTCCAAGCAAAATGGATTTAAGACTCAATTTCAGGCACTTTTGAAATTGTCAACTCTTCCATTATAATGACCCCAAGAGCAGGGTAAACAACATAATAAATGTTATGAAGCTTGGTTGATGCAAAAATGCAAAGGGACAGTAGAATCACTGAGTTCTAGAGGGACCTAGAGGATACAATGAGTTGTAGTTATATAGAGGTTAGTTTTATGATTTATAGCAATCCTTTCAAGACTCAGCTCGATCCAAAATTATTTTTTCAGCGAGTTAAAAGAAACAATAAGGGACGTTCACAAGATAATGACTTGAGTAATGACCTTAGACCTAAAATGCAGATATAGACAAATATAATAATGGAATATAGACTCATTACTTCATGCTGTAAAATCTCCCTGTCTTGGGTACTCAATCTTTTCTCTTTTGTAAGCTTTGAAATTGTTACTTTAGCCTGTATTCATGGACGGATCTACCTTAGGGTAGTGGGGTCAATTGACCCCACTGAATATTTGGGAGTCAATTTTTAATTTGATTTAGATTTTATAAAATGTTTAGTAAAAATAAAAAATTCAGACTAAAAAACTATTAAATGTCTCAAATTTTTACTAATATCAACACTCACTCTTTTATATTGTTTAGTAACTTACATTGAACATGATATTTTTACCGCTATTAAAATGAGACTATCATCACGATAGTTTCAAACAATGAAATCTCAAAAAATGTTATTATAAATAATATTTTAACAATATTATTTAGTTTTGTAATTTATTTTAGAGGACACGAGAAATGTCTCTTATAATAACAATGTTTAAAAAAATTATAAAATATCATTTTATATATAACATAAGATCGAGGAAGTGTATTAAAGTACATAAAATAATATCGATTTTATATGATAATTCACACAATTATTTGCAATATCCCTCGTATTCTGCCCTTATTTTATTATTTTTTATTTTTTTAAAAAAAAATTATTTTAAAAAAATTAACCCCACTGAACTAACGGGCTGAATCGGGCCCTGCCTGTCTTAAAGTCCATAAAACTTAGTTACTACTACTCCTCAGCAGTTCAAAGACAGTTGTGAACTTTTTATCGACAGTTGTGAACTTTCATCTAAAAATTCATAAGTGATAATACATACTTCTTGCAACATAAACTGAGACCAATTTTTGACGCCCCTAAATAGAGTCCACTTTCACTATATGTAACAATCTCATTATATTTAAATTTTTACCTTTGCAGTTGAATATTTTTAGTCAAACTTGTATGAATTCTTTTTTTGAGACAGAGACAGTATATAGTACTTCAACCTTCCCAAAATTGACCAACTTGTTTCTTTAATATTCCTATTTATAATAAGAGTAATGTTCAGGGGGAATCAGAATCCTCTATGAGAATTTTTCTGTAAAGATTTTATGAGGGTTTTGTTGTGGGATTGACAACACATTAAAAAGAAAATCCAACGGCTCACCAATAAAGAAAACACGATGCTTAGTGTACGAGTATGAGGATATTGTTTGGGGTAACCATAGAGATTTAACATTAGAATATGTTCTTCTCAACACAAAAATACAGACATTCATCTTATTATATGAAATCTTCTTTGTAAATTGTAACATGATGGAGAACAATTTCCAAATTAAGAAAAAATTACTTCATAAATTTAATGTTTGATGGGTCTTCAACTTTTAAGAATATGTCTATGATAACAATAAAAAAAGAAAATAGGATTAAATCCTCTTCATAGAATTTATGTTATAAATGTTTTTATTTATCCTATTTATTTTGACCAAAAATATTTTTCATCCTAATTGAATTAATATTTTCTTGACCTTGATAATTTAATATCAAGTGTTAAAGAGATTAATTCACAAAGTAACATTTTCTAAGAGCATTCACAACAGATTCTCCAATAGACTCTCTATCCTCACATTTGAAGAATATATCAATAAATCAATATTCAACAGTTTTTTTATCCTTATATAATTCTCTATTTTAATCCCTATATATGATTTGACTCCTCAGGGTGAGGGAATCAAAAGAGCGTTCCTTATTTATGTAAAATAACATTTCACAATCTATTTATTGCGATTTTATGTTGGTTAAAGGATCTTTATCTCACTTAATTGCTGATTTGGATATGCATGCCTATCAAATTCACTTATTTTTATTTTTTAAACAGAGGATTTAGAGAAGAAAGAGAACTATAACAAAATTAAAAATCAATCAAATTTTGATTTTGATCATTTTTGTAAAAAATATTACTACTAATTATAAATTTTATTATTTTATAATTAAAATAATGTTGTTTTAGTTCTCATAAATACATAATGATCGTTGCACATTTTGATTTCTAGCAATATTTATTTTTAAATTAAAATAATTGCAATTGTTAAATTCAAACAACAATTACTTTTAAATAAAAAAAATAGTTACAACGTTCAAAACATGATTTGACTGTTGGAACTTTCAAATTTTAACTTTTAAATTTTAAATTTTAAAATTTTAAATTTAATATTTAAGGAATTAATATAAGAAACCTGTTGGGTACATAGTGAAAAAATTGTATCCCTATCCTACAGAATGACCCAATAGCACTACAAAGTAGGTATAGAGATAAGAAAACTGTTGTGAATGCTCTAAGGCAAGTAGAGTCCCTATTCCTCAAATGTTTTTCTTCAATAATATTTCCAAATAATATATGATATATTTAAGCTATTTTCAAAAAAGAATCAAAAATAAACAAAGGAATTTAGCCTTTGTTTTATCCGAAAATGGTCTTGGAGATTGGAATATAAATGAAGTAATTTATGTAGGGCCATGTAATTAAAATATGCAAAGGCATTTAAATTTAAAGCCTTGTTTCTGTCTTCGGCTTGCATGGATTGATGTTAACTTTGTGGGGCCCATGAAAAATAAAAAAGGCTTTTAGCCTTTTTGTCCAAACTGAATACATGTTGGGCGTTTGATCTTTAAATAAGCCATGTGTTTATTTAATACAAACTAGAATTAAAACTTGCATAGGCTGTCCGTTGACTTTTTAATCATCTAATCCGTGTGAATTTTTGTCCTATTCCATTTGAACCATCCCTTTTAAATCAAAGCAATCTAAGCTGTTGGTTTCAAAATTAAAATTTTAAATTACAACTTAACCCTCGGCCAAAAAATATCTATAATTATGGAATTTTTTCGTCATTTTCAATTTGTCAATTTCAAAGATAAGAAAAGTTTACCCTCTCATTGTCTACATAATCTCTATCTGCTTTATTTCTCTACTACTCAAAATTCTTATTTTTTGAGAAGAAAAAAATTGGTCAAAATATTTAAAATAAGTTCTGAAATTGTTTTACTCATTATCTCATATTTACTTACAATATATTATAGATATACAAATATAAATTGTTATATATATATATATATATATATATATATATATATATATATATATTTCATCTATTCATATCAATAAAAAGTCATTTGTAGACAAATCGAGACTATAGCGGAAATATTCATCTTAAGTGGAGGAGTTAGCCGAACGGTGCTCAGAAATTCTGAGAGACCTTATTTAATATTCACAGGATAGATAAAACATATCATTATATATATTTTCGAGTTAAATAAATTTATTTATTATATCAAATATCATTTAATTGTTTAACTTATTATACTTGATATCTAACATTGCAAGTATTGAAATTAAAATCATTTATTCATAAAATACGTATTGCATAATATAAAAGTTATTTAAACTTTTATATCACAAACTTATGTGAAATCAACTTAACAAGAATCATAACTATAAAAGTTATTTAAACTTTTATACCTGAAATTAAAGTTAAATCTGTTTTCCATAGAAACACATTTTTTATTTATAAAGAAAATTAAATCTTTATAAATCTGAACAAAAGTTATATATCTGCTTATACAGAAACACTTTTAAATCATGCTCAAAGTTATATACTTACTTACTCAGAAGCACTTCTCACACAAAATATAAAATTTATTTAAACATTTATAACAATGCATAAAGTTACATATTTGGTTACACAGAAGCATTAGTTGACCTAAGCATAAATTAACAGTGCATAAATTACAACAAGCATATTTACTCAATTATAAAAGTGTTCAAACTTTTATAAACATATCTGCTCTTTAACTGTTATCTGCTTATTCAAGATGCATCAAATATAGAAGTTACTTAACTTTGATTTATCTGTACTGAATCTTATCTGATAGAAGCAAAATTCTGTCAAACACTTTGTATAAAGGGAAAATGGTAGAGTTAGTTTATTTTATGTAACTGCGAGAAAGACGAGTAATTCTTTGACTAAGACCAGAGTCTTAAAGAGGTCAGATGGGGGTTGGGTCTCTAGTGTACTTGTGAGGTGAGAAAGAGACTGTCGTTTCAAGACCAAATCATAAAGTAGAACTGAACTCAAAGGAAAAGATGTAACTAAGCTTGAGGAGGGAGTTGAGAGCTTGTTGTCTAAGATAGTTAGTTGTTAATAATTGGAGTTTAAAGGCTTCTCCACTTGTTGAAGGAGTATTTATTATTGGTAGTAATTAATAGGATCTCAAGTCCTAAAGAGGAGTTTGAGACTAGACGTAGCAACATACCCGGGATGTATGTTGTGAACTAGAGAAATCTCTGTGCATTATGTGATTAAATTTTTATTGTCTTTTTTTATTAATTTACAACATTGAAAATTAATTAATTAAAAATTCAAAAAGGTCAAAGATAAATTTTTAAATGGTAATAATCTATTCAACCCCCTTCTAGATAATTATTGAACTTTCAATCGGTATCAGAGCAGTGCTCACCAACTTATTTGTTGAGTAAGTACATGCATATCTAAGAGTAGATCCATCTGTGGCCTACACAAATGTTACTGGTTGCGAAGAAGGACTACCAATGTCCAGACCTCCACTGTTTGATGGTACAAACTTTACCGCCAGAAAAAATAGATTCAAAATCTATGCCAAATCACAAGGAATCAAAGTTTGGGTTGCAATAAAACAAGGTATAAAAATTCCCATAAAAGTTGAAGGAGAAAAGATCGTTGAACAAGATGTAGATGAGTTCACCACTAAAGATGAAGAGACTATGAATATAACATTTAGAGCTGAATAAGTGCTAACTAGTGCTCTCATTGAAAAAGAGTACAAAAGAGTTAACAACTACAATAATGCTAAATAAATTTGAGAAACATTGATTGTAACCTATGAATGAACCAATCATATCAAAGAAATCAGAAAGATGCTCTAATCCAAGAGTACGAAAGTTTTAAGTTATAAGTAAGTGAAAAAAATCATTGATATGGAAACTCAATTTTTTAGAATCATTTATGAGCTAAAACAACTAGGGAAGGCATACACAACTAATGAGAAAAACAGAAGAATTCTTAAAGCCCTTCTTTTTATCTGGAAAATGAAGGTTACAACCATTAAGGAAATGCAAGATCTAACTGCCTATCATCTTGATAACATCATTGGAAATCTTCGTGCTCACGAAGTCGACATGCTAGTAGAAAAACAAGGATCGAATACATACCTCAAAAAAGAAAGGAATTACATTTAAAGCTCTACTTGTTGATTGAGAAAACGATGATGAGGAACTCCTGAGTTTAGATAATAATGAATTTGTATTGCTATCAAGACAACTAAGGAGAGTTATTTAAAGTAAAGCCAGAAAACATGGCAAAGACTTTCTGATGACAAACAATAATTTCAACAACTTCAAAGGCAAACAAGCCTTTAAGCCAAAAGTAAAAAAAGAAAATTTTAAAGAGAAAACAACATCAACTTTAGAAATGTCTACTCTAATGAAAATTTAAATACATGTTTTGAATGCAACCAGGCCGAAATTTCATAAAGGACTATCCAAACTTAGTTAATAACAAAGTACTAGTGGAAGAGGAATACTGGGATCTAAGTGATGAAGAAGAAAGTGTTGAACAAATGGAGGAAATTGCAAATCTATGTTTAATGGCAGACAATGAATCATCACCAAGATCTGAGATAAAATCTGAACATCAGTTACCAAGTAATTCATTTGTCACACGTACTTTAGATAATATAAATGAAGAACATCATGAATTACAATAAGCTTATAATTATTTATTTGAAGATAATAAAACTCTTAAATAAGATTTTATTAAATTAAAAATCTCATTAGAAAAATAATTAAGTCTAACAGAAATCTTGAAATAGAGAACTCAAATTTGATTGTAATCAATGAAAGCTTAAAATAAGAAAAAGAGAAACTAGAAAATGATATTTTAGAAAATTATTTAATAAAAGAAGAATTAGAAAAAATAAGAAACATAAACAAAAATCTTGAGATAGAAAATTCAAAACTCATTATTTCTGTTGAGAATCTTGAAGTTTGTAATTAATGAAGACACTCAAATACAAAATTAAGTGTTAAATGAAGATATTAAAAATCTCAAAATTGAGAATTCATCTCTAAAGATGGAATTAGAAAAACAAAGAGAAGACTCTTCTTTTATAAAACAAATTAAAACTCTAACTAAAGAATGTGATGATTTAAACAACACTGTTATTAAATTCACAAACGGAAAAGAAAATCTTGATGTCATGCTTAATTAACAAATATGTGGATTTAATAAAGAAGGATTAGGATACATTGGTAAATACTAAAATAAAAGTCAAATGACTTTATCATGTTAAAAGTAAGGAAAAAGATATTCATACATCTTCCTTTACTAAATTTTTTTACTGTAATTGAAGTGGTCATCATATTCATATGTGTAATGCTCGAAATGAAAATTATAAAGGAAAAATGACTTGGGTTCCTAAAGGAACTTACACTCCACCAGGTATCATGAAAAATATAAGAAATGAATCATATAATTAAAGGTATCATAAAAATCATTACCAAAATTCGTGAAGATATAAAAATAGAGTAACTCATGCATTTTATAAACTACCTACTCACAGAGGGCTCATATATACTAAGATCGATTATCCTGTACCCAATTTTGTAAAGGAAAACACTAATGTTCCTTATAAAAAATGGAGAACTTACCCAAAGGAACCTTCTTATTAAAGGGTATCGGTTCGTGAAATTAGTATATATTGCAGGAATGTCTTACAGGTGACTCTAGTAAAAGCAAATGGTATCTTGATAGCGGTAGTTCAAGACATATGACTGGAGACAAATCAAAATTGAAAAATTTAGAAGCTACAAACTATGGTGAGGTAACCTTTAGAGATAGAAACAAAGGTAAATTAATTGGGATTAGAAGTATTGGCAATAAACACATAACAATTTTTAACGTTCAATTAGTCATAGGACACATGTATAATCTTCTATCTATCAGTCAACTATGTGATAGTAGGTTTAAAATATCTTTTAGTCCTCATAATTTCTCAATATTTGATCAATCTAGAAAATTGGTTTTATTTGTCTTAGATATCAAAATGTATACACGTGTGACCTAGATGTATACTCTTACCTAGATAATGTGTGTCTTGTATCTGTAAATGATGATCCATGGCTTTGGCATCAGAAACTAGGACATATTAACATGAAACTAATTAACAATATTTCATCTAAAGAACATGTTTGTGGTCTTCTGAAACTAAAGTTCTTAAAAGATCATATTTGTGAAGCTTGTGAATTAGGAAAACAAATTCATGCATCTCATAAACCTAGACTCACAGTGTCAACCTCTCGACCGTTAGAACTCTTGCAGATGGACCTAGTAGGACCTATTCCTAAACATAACATGGTGTTGGTCATTTTATCGATCAATATATGCGTGCAAGTATACACGGTCAACAAGTAATAAAGAGTAAGTAAAGTATCGTTCCCACGGAGAATTAACTAATAAAGTTCACTAAGTACTAACCCGTAACCGTTTCAGTCTTATTTAAATGAATGATTTGCTATAAATAAATTAAAACTATGAAATGAAAAAAACCTAATTATCCCTAAAATAAGATTAGATAACGAAGACCTGAGATCATAATTTCATCAATTGACTCATTTAAATCAACACACTCCCTGTTAAGCCAAACAAATTTTACCGGATTGTTAGTCAAGAACACGAAAGTAAAGTATAGCCATCTATCAATGTACCATAAACATATCACATATAATCCACAACTGATAGAATACACATGAATTCCCACATTACCTAAACCACTATATGTCTATGTGATTTACAAATAATTAGGGTTTAAACCCAAGTTCTCAATTGACTACGAATGATGCTTTGGTATATGTCTATCCTAAGTACAAAGCATACATCCTAACACAATTTAGAATATACAATCATAAGCTATTAAGATCAAATCCAAACCCATACTTCATCTCTCAAGTCCATATGGATTATCACAGTAATTGATGGTCAATCAACTAAGCAATTAGCATGAATCTAAATAGACAACCCCATAGCAATTAATAAGGCTAACAATGAAATATATCAGAATAAACTAATCTATAGAATCCATTGCAATCTCAGAATAGAGTTTAAATCATAGTTGAATCAAATCCACCATCCACATATTGAATAAACATCATAAAATTAAAAATAAGAATCAAAAAGAGGTTACGAGTAGAGAATCGAAATGCAAATTTGTTCTCCTACTGTAATATCTTGAGTGTTTATGATAACGATCCTTAGAAAAGGAAATGAATGGGTTAAAGAATATAAAATACTCAAATATAATTGAATATAAGTAAAGGTTATGAAATAAAACTTACAAAAATTTATTATCAAGAATGGTGGGAGTAGGAAATATAAAAACTATATTAAGGTAATGTGATGAAGTTATTCAACGATAAATTTTAAAAAGAGATTTGGTGAAAACTGAGTAAGGGAGGTTTTGTTGATTCCGAGGATGGAATCCTTATAAGGGGGGAAAGATGTGACAACCCGAATTTTTATAAATTATTAAAATAAGAATTTAATAATTAAAATTCTTATTATGAGATATTTTGAGTTTGAGTATGTATATATCGTCTATATATATGTTGAAATATATGATCTCGGTGTGAAGAGAAATATATATTCATATATTGGGAAAGTGAGGTTTAATAGTTAAGTTAACTATTGAAGAAATTAATTGAATTTGGCAATTATTTTAAATATTTATTGAATTAAATAAATATTTTAAATAATTTATTTATTAAGGAAAATAAATAATGGATGAGTTGTGGTGAATTAATTTAGTAACTAAATTGATTAATGTTAATTAAATTGAGTAATCGATAATTTTATCTGATGGATTTAATTTATGGGAATTGTTTAATTTAAAGGAAATAAATAAATTAAACAAAGTGATATGTCTAATTTATTAATTAAACTAGATATATAATTATTTGTTAATTATAAGGTATAATGATAATAAGAATTTTATTATTATTGTAAGTTATTTAAATTAGCTAAAGCTAAAGTTATTTAATTAACTAAATTAATGGTGTGACATGAAAACTATATAATATAATAATATAAAAATAAATTAGTATGGAAATTATGTGGTTAGCCAAACAAGGCCTCGTGGCCTTTGGCTTGTTTCTAACTGAAGTCTTTTTATTTTTTTTTAACTAAAGTACGTGGGAGGTGAGGCCATATCAGTTTATGTTTTCACGCGTCTTATTTTCCTAAGGCTTAAGAGCAGAGTATAGAGAGAGTGTTGGAGAAAGCAAGAGAAAAATACAGTGAAAGAGAGAATTCTTTGAGATTGTCTAGAGGTAGGAGAGGAATTTCTAAGCCTTCACATCATCTCTTGCTAGCAAACAATCAAAGGAATAAGGTATAACCCTAATTTTAACTTTATTTTTTGGAATTTCTATTGATAATTAGGCTGGATTGATATGAATACTTGTATATAGGGTTTATAATCTATTAATCATCGTTTGTGAGTGCTATTTGATGATCAAATTCGTGAGAATTGGGTTGTAGTAAAAGATTTCAAATAACAGTGTTTTGTTTATGAAAATGGCTTAGTAAGTCCAAAATTTGATGTTCAATCCTTGCTAGAATCTATTAATTGGTTATATATTGTGTTAGTATATCAAGAAATGAAAACAACGGAAGTTAAACGAACCAATTTGGTTGAGAAACGAATTCGTAGTGAATGAATTCGCTAAATTTGTCAAACATGAACAATTAGTATGAACATGAGTTGTAAATCCATATTTGGGTTAGTTAATGTATATGTTAGTTGATGGGTAATTGGTATGTTGTAGCTTTATGAGTTACGAACCCATAGAATCGAAAATGGACTGATTTGGATGAGTATAACTCATGTTATGATCATTGGAAGAAGTTTTGGTCTGTGTAATTGCGAAGAGCAGAGCCTGAGGGCCTGTTCTGTGACTTGGGGGCGCAGCTACGCTGTCCCCAAGGCCATTTAGGGCGCAGCTGTGCCGGACATCAGTGTCTGGTGCACTACTCTGACCTGCTATAGTAAATTAAGCATAAAGTTTTCATACAAACTCCGATTGAGGTGATTCAAGATGATTCGGAACGAGGACGAATAGGCCTACAACTTTTGTTCTTCAAGGTTTTCAATTTGAGGTCGGGAACTATAGTCATAATGGTCATCTTTGTGACTGATGCGTATTTAGAGGCAATTGGAGGGCATCAGACATGCACATACACAAGTATAGTGATGTCAACGATAATAGATATTGTTCTAAGTTATAGAACATGAATATTATAAATTATAATGATGCTTAACATTAATAAATGATATATTAGATAAGTTGAATACACATACTAAGTACACACAAGAGAGACAAATTGGGCGGGTGACGAATAAACGTCGAAACGCCGTGATAAGTGATAATGAACGTAAAAAGTGTTTTAAATCAAATGAAATGAATATAATAAGATATTGAATAGTGTTAATATAAAATCAATAAGTAGTCCTAGCAAGACTTAAACACTTGAATGAACTTCGAATACGAAGTACAGTGAGATATAAGTTGAAAGTTAACACAATCAAATTGAACATTGTGTATTAATTAATAAGAAGGGTTATGGGAGGTAGAGTAAAGTTTAAATTACAAATACTATGCGTTGCTATGTGACTAATAGTTGATGTGCATGATTATATAATTGTGTAGGGCACGTGAAGTGCAGATAACTGTAAGCTGTTAAACTGTTATTAGTAAACAACGATCAAGGCAAGTCTTTCAGTTCCTATTTGCTATGTGAATTTGATTGTTTTAAATCTTTATTGCAAAGAGCATGATGTGTTATATATATGTTGAATGTATGAAATGTTAAAGTCAACTTATGACTACATTGATTGAGTAAAGCATGTTGATTGAGTAAGGAACTCAATCTTTATACTTGTTATATGAACTGTAACATGTATGTTATGTTAGTCCAATGTTTATGAGATATATGTTGAACATGCTATTATATGCTACGTGATGCATGAAAACTGTTAGATTTTGCTGGGCTGTCGAGTTCAACTTTGCAAATAACCATTTTTGCAGGTTAAGGATTGAAGGTAACACTATGTGCTACTTGAATGACGTGAATCCAAAATAATACACGAAGATTAATATTTTAGCTAAATTTGTTATTTCCTTATACCGTGATTAAAATTCATGAGATATATTAAATGTTTTATGATGTATAGTTTTATGTTGAGTTGTAAAGCTAAAGTTAGAGTTAAGATATGTAAAGGTTATCAGATTGAAATGTAAAATTTTATATAACAACAGTGATAAAGTGAATCATAAAATAAGATTGATTCAAAAACATGTAGATGATAAAGGTTTTGATTCAGGGAATTAAAGTAAAAAGACATAAAAGTTTAAATTATTCCGCATTTTATAAAGTTTAACATCGAATAATGATGTAAAATTAGAAGGTAGACGTGTTATTAACGACCGAAGTTGAGAATTAAATTGTATGAATTTTTGGGTCGTTACACCTGTTCCAAGATAGAATCTCTGATGTTTTCCAACTGCTTCAAGTCTTTATATCTAATCAAATCTAGAAATCACTACTCTAATCTACTATAATCTACTTATTCAAATTGAAGAAAGAAAATAATAGTATCTTCTTGATCCCCCCAAGGGGTGGTGTCTTCTACATACTGATAATACCTCTCTTTTTAAGCCCTAATTGAACCCCCCTCCAAGTTACGCTTTAATTCCATTGTTTAGTGAAAAAGTCAGCTCTAGTCAACTTCCAAAGTGGTGCGGCCGCGTTGGGAATGGCCTGGAGTTAGGCGTGCCCGCGCTCAAGTAGCAGATGGCATTTTTTTGGTCTAGGGACTTGCGCGGCCGCACCAAAAATACACTACAAATTCGCGCGCCCGCACCGTTGGTTTTCTGCTGCAGTGTCCTCTGGTAAAACGGCCATAATGTTTGATCCGGGAGGAGTTACGGGGCCTTCAACCTATCAAATCGAAGCTCTCGACGAGCTCTACAACTTTCAATCTTTGATAATTGAGAAATGGTGGATGGATGAAGGTTTAAATTGGGTTTCAAGTGACTACTATGCAAATGGCCACCCAAAACAGTGAAGTTCAACGTCCGTTGGTACAAAGGTCATAACGCTTGCATCTGAACTCCGATTGGAATGATTCAAGATGTTCCAGAAAGCTAAGAAGAAGATCTACAACATAATCCAAGTTCCAAGCCAAGAATATGTAATGAACATGAAAGCCCAAACGATGTCTAGATTGTTTTTTCTTGCATTTTTATACCAATAGTCGCTCACACAACTCCCAAGCATATAATCTACAAAATGAACACAAAATGCATGAAAAGTAACTAAGAAACATGAGTTTAAGCAACTAATTCAAGTAACAGATACCGGATAAGTAGGTATAAAACCTACTTATCAAATACCTCCAAACTTAAACTGTTGCTTATCCCCAAGCAACACAATATAATGCAATCTACATACTATGCAAGCTACGCTACTATGACAATGAATCCCACATTCTCACCCAAATATGAATTCCAATAAGATGTGCCTTAGAGAAATATCAAGATCCAAGAACAAAGCATCAAACTAAGTTAAAGGCATAATGGCATACAATCAGATAATCCCAACCTGATATAGAGATGCTGTGTGTGTGTGTGTGATGTTTTCACAAATAAGCTTGACAGAGGTAAAGATACCACACGCTATACTGCTTAAGACAAAAAATTGAGGTTTCAAATCAAGAACTATGCATACAAATGAAACAACAACTACTCTAACACATCAGTACAAGGCAAGATTTAGCAAAGGGTTTATTCTGCTTATTTTTACTCACGAGGGCAATTTTCGCACTTTTTCGCGGTGTTTATTGATTTTTTTTCTATTTCCCATGACTGTGCAATGTCTCATTCCATTAAGCTAACAGTGCTACCCCTTAGCGAACTTTCAACCAATGACTCCCCGACCATTAAGACCTTAGGACGCTAGGTGTAGAGACAATCCCCTCGGGCGTACTTACTCAAGTAACAAAGGCCCCGAAATAAGACTAGCCACGATATTTTTTTTTCATTTTTCTCCTTTTTTTAAGAAGATAACAAGTATACCCATGCGTTCCCAAAACTTGAGTTTCAGTGTCTTCATAGTCATTACTCACTTCCTACACAATTCTATCATTAAAAACAATATTTTCCTCTCAGTAGACAAGCATGCTAATCTTAACTAACAAGCAAAAAAAAAACACTGTTGTGCTACCCGGTAACATCTAAACAGCAGGCATGAATTATATCATGTATAAAATTATAACTAAGCTCAAGATATCAACCAAGTTCAAAAATTTATCAAATTTTTATGTCATCATTGGCCAAATTAGAATTCAACTAACTAAAAATATGGGATTATGCAATGTTATGCAACTAAACAAATATTAAGCTAACAAAAAGAAAAAAAATTACTACAAAATTAAACTAATAACTAATAACATGCAATTAACTATATATAACATGAAATTACTCTATATGATGTAATTGCACTACATCCTCTAAACTACTGACTAAACCCAATGCCCCCAAACTTAAAACGAACAATGCCCTCATTGTAATTAAAAATGATTGAATACTCCCTTAAGTGGCAATGTTATCTTCGTCCGCCTCCTCAAGATCTGATGGTATATCAGGCGATGGATAAGTTTGAGATAATCTAAAGTTGGAAACTGAGTATGGACTTCTAACTGTCCGAATGCTTGAGTTAGAAATTCTAAAAATTGAGCAGTGTTTGTTTTTTTTATGATCGAGATATGGCGCTACCGCTACCGTGTTTGGCTTTAGTAGTTGGCGTGGCCGCGCTTACCCTCTGCACTCGGGTAGCTTCTTCAGTATTTTTGACTCCTGTTTGATCCTGAATGCTTATATCAATTGGATTGAACCTGAGAGGAGAAACAATCAAACTAATATTAAGACTTACAACTATCAAACATCTACGAAATATGGAAAGTATGAAGAATTAAACATAACAAAAGAAGTAAATGGAAATGTAAATAAGAATTAAACAAGGAGAGAGAATGATTGGATGGGGTACCTCCCATCGAGCGCTTAGTTTATAGTCGTTCAGCCGGACTTCTTTTTTTCAATGCTATCCAATTCCTCTACGATAAGCGAGGAACCCTCCATCTATTAGAACTGCAGTGTGCGTTGGGAGGTTCCCCTTCGTGAGAGTCTTTGAATTGAAGCCACCTAGCATATTTCCTATACATGATGTCCCCAGTTCCATTGCATCACCAGGTGCTTCTCCCGTTGTATCTGTGAATAGAATTTTACATTGAGGCATGAAAGATACAACGGGATTTTCTTCTTCTATTATCTCTTCCTCATCCCACCATGGTTTGTAAGAGGCCTCATAATCACAGAAATTCTTGCTTTGGATGTGACTACCAAGGAGATATAGGTGTGCAAAGTTCACTAAATTTTTTAACTCTAACTGAGAAGGTACTTGGGGTATTATACAAGTCAGCTCATGTTCTTCATTTTCTATACCCCTAGTTGTCTCCTCAATGTCCACTCCTTTCAGTTCATTCAATGACATGTACACTTCTGGCTCTCCATCAGTTTCATCGTCCATGTCATAGCACCAATTGTTTAGAGGGCGATTGTTCAAGGCTTTGAACATTTGATCCATCTGATTATGAAGATTTTGAATTAACCTCTCTTGATCAATCATCTTCTCCTCAGTTGATGCTATAAATTTGAACTACAAATCCTCCAATCTTGAATTATCTTGTTCAGTTTCGAAATCCATATATTGAGGACCATTCATTGAGGAGTTAATGAGTTGTTCCATCTGTCTGTTAAGATTCTGGCTTGATAACTCCTGACTCATCATCATCTCTTCATGGTCTGCTATGCTTTTTGACACGAATTCCTTCAACCTTGAATTTTCTTCTTGTTGCATTGGAGGTGGATATGAGAAATCTGATGGGTGTGTTGGACTTGGGACACAGTATTGGTCTTGATAGTTATAACTCCATTCAAAATCTGGGTGATACGCCCAACCTTGATGATAATTGGGATAAACATTATTGTTGAGGTAATCACCCCCAAACTCTACTTGTCCAACTCTGATGTTACACTGATAACTCGGATGCTCGTCAGCACAATATTCACATGTAACTGTTATCTCTCGAGTGCGTTGGGCTGCAAGAACATCCAACCTTTTTGAAAAGTGTTGCAATTTGTGTTGACAATGTAAAAAATACATTGAGTCCTTCAGTTCTGGTGTCCCTTGATTGAATCATATTTGCATAAGGCTATTGATAAGCAAAGTCACCTATGATACATAAAAAGAGAGAAATATAAGAAGATAATTAAAATAAAATAAAACTGTTTAAATTAAGACCAATTTGATTAAAATTAATGTTGAGAAACATTATTAAACTAATTCCCCGGCAACGGCGCCAAAAGCGTGTTGGTCGTTTTACCGATCAATATATGCGTACAAGTATACACGGTCAACAAGTAATAAAGAGTAAGTAAAGTATAGTTCCCACGGAGAATTAACTAATAATGTTTACTAAGTACTAACCCGTAACCGTTTCAGTCTTATTTAAACAAATGATTTGCTATAAATAAATTAAAACTATGAAATGAAATAAACCTTATTATCCCTAGAATAAGATTAGGTAACGAAGACCTGAGATAATAATTTCATATATTGACTCATTTAAATCAACACACTCCCTGTTAAGCCAAACAAATTTTACCAGATTGTTAGTCAAGAACACGAAAGTAAAGTATAGCCATCTCTCAATGTACCATACACATATCACATATAATCCATAATTGATAGAATACACATGAACACCCACATTATCTAAACCACTATATGTCTATGTGATTTACAAATAATTAGGGTTTAAGCCCAAGTTCTCAATTGACTACGAATGGTGCTTCGGTATATGTCTATCCTAAGCACAAATCATACATCCCAACATAATGTAGAATATACAATCATAAGCTATCAAGATCAGATCCAAACCCATACTTCATCTCTCAAGTCCATATGGATTATCACAGTAATTGATGGCAAATCAACTAAGCGATTAACATGAATCTAAATAGACAATCCTATAGCAATCAATAAGGCTAATAATGAAATATATCAGAATAAACTAATCCATAGAATCCATTGCAATCTCAGAATAGAGTTTAAATCATAGTTGAATCAAATCCACCATCCACATATTGAATAAACATCATAAAATTACAAATATGAATCAAAGAGAGGTTAAGAGTAGAGAATTGAAATGCAAATCTGTTCTCCTTCTCCAAGATAGAATCTCTGATATTTTCCAATTGCTTCAAGTCTTTATATCTAATCAAATCTAGAAATCACTACTCTAATCTACTTATTCAAATTGAAGAAAGAAAATAACAGTAGCTTCTTGATCCCCCCAAGGGGTGGTGTCTTCTACATACTGATAATACCTCTCTTTTTAAGCCCTAATTGAACCCCCCTCCAAGTTACACTCCAATTCCACTGTTTAGTGAAAAAGTCAGCTCTAGTCAACTTCTAAAGTGGCGCGGTCACGCTGGGAATGGCCTAGAGTTAGGCGCCCCCACGCTCAAGTAGCAGATGGCGTTTTTTTGGTGTAGGGACTTGCGCGGCCGGACCAAAAATACAATACAAATTCGCGCGCTCGCGCCGTTGGTTTTCTGCTGCAGTGTCCTCTGGTAAAGCGACCATAACGTTTGATTCAGGAGGAGTTATGGGGTCTGCCACCTATCAAATCGAAGCTCTCAACGAGATCTACAACTTTTATTCTTTAAGAATTGAGAAATGATGGACGGATGAAGGTAGAAATTGGGTTGCAAGTGACTGCTATGCAAATGGCCACCAAAAATAGTGAAGTTCAACGCCCGTTGGTACAAAGGTCACAACTCTTGCATCCGAACTCTGATTGGAATGATTCAAGATGTTCTGGAAAGCTAAGAACAAGCTCTAAAACATAATCCAAGTTCCAAGCCAAGAACATGTAATGAACATGAAAGCCCAAATGATGTTCGGATTGCCTTTACTTGCGTTTTCATACCAATAGTCGCTCACATAGCTCCCAAGCATATAATCTACAAAATGAACACAAAATGCATGAAAAGTAACTAAGAAACACGAGTTTAAGCAACTAGTTCAAGTAACAGATACTGGATAAGTAGGTATAAAACCTACTTATCACATGGATAATGTTGTATATATCATAGTTTTGGTTGATGATTACTCGAGATTCACATGGGTTAATTTTTTGAAATTCAAAAATGAAGCTATAAATTCTTTCTTTGCTTTGTTTAAGAAAATTCAGAATCAAAAGGGAAATTTTATTATTTATATTCGGTTTGATCACGGAAGAGAATTTGAGAATTTTGATTTTATTATATTTCGTGATGAGCACGATATAAGTTATAACTTCTCTACTCCCTACACACCAGAATCAAATGGTGTGGTTGAAAGGAAAAAAATTGAACCCTTCAGGAAATGACTAATACATTGTTAAATGAATATTGCATTCCTAAATACGTTTGGGTTGAAGCAGTAGCAACGTCCTGCTATATTTTAAACTAAGTTCAATTAAGACCTAATTTGCTTTAAACTCCCTATGAGCTTTATTATAAAAAAACCTCTAAAAATAAACTATTTTTGTGTTTTTGGGAGTAAGTCCTTTCTTTTAAATACTAAAGGATATTGGCTAAAGTTTGATCTCAAATCTGATGAAAGAATCTTTCTGGGATATTCATTAAATAATAAAACATTCAAAGTTTTCAACAAAATAAGCATATTTGTTGAGGAATCAATGAACGTAACTTTTGATGAGTCTCAGCCACCTCCCAAATACAAAGACTTAGTTGAAAATGACATTATCATTGAAGACATTTTCAAAAATATGGAGGAACCAAAACTAGAAAATACATCTCCTCCCGTAGATATAAATCTTCTTGAAAATCTTAACTTGTAGTTAAACGACTTACCCAAAGACATACATATTATCAAAAATCATCCTTTAGAAAATATGATTGGTGATATTGATAGAGGAATTCTTACTAGATCAAAAGCTCATAAATTGATTGGTCATTTATCTTTCTTGTCTCAAATTGAACCTAAAAATATAATAGATACCTTATTAGATGAAGATTGGATAATAGCCATGCAAGATAAACTTGAACAATTCACCAGAAATAAAGTCTGGGAATTAGTTCCAAAACCTAAGGATGCGTCCATTATTAGAACTTGATGGGTTTTTTTTGTAACAAGTCAGATGAAAATGGAACTAGTATTTGTAATAAGGCAAGACTAGTCACACAAGGGTATAATCAACTTGAAGGTATTGATTATGATGAAACATATGCTCCTATTATTAGAATCGAGTCTATACGTAAGTTATTAGTTGTTGCATGCCATAAAGATTTTAAATTATTTCAAATGGATGTCCAATCTGCATTCTTAAATAATATTATTGAAGAGAAAGTTTATGTTAAATAACCTCATGGGTTTGAAGATATTGATTATCCCGAATATGTTTATAAACTACGTAAAGTTTTATATGGTTTAAAACAGGCCCCCAGAGCATGTTATGAACGATTAAGTAAATTTTTATTAGAAAATGATTTTAAAAGGGGTAATGTCGACACTACTTTATTCACTAAATACAAAAATGATGATATTTTTATTATTCAAATTTATGTTGATGACATCGTTTTGGCTATACTGATATTACTATATGTAATGATTTTTTCTGAAAGTATGAGTAAAGAATTTGAAATGAGCATGATAGGAGAATTAAATTTCTTCCTAAGATTGCAAATCAAACAAGGTGAAAGAGGTATTCATATTTCTCAATCCAAATACTGCAAAGAAATGATTAAGAAATTTGGTTGAGAGTATATAAAACCTCTCAATACTTCTATGGCCAAAGACTACTGAGTTGTCATTTATCGAATCACATAGGACATTATCTTCTTTTTACTAGAAATGGTAGATTCTTTGTTAACCATTCATTATCTCCATGTACAACTTATTATACCCAAGCATACCCTTTGATACACCCTAAGGGTCTTAAGGAATATGTCAAAGCATAACTCATCATACACAATGTAACTATCTGGAATTTTAAATTTTAATTTTAAATATTTATTGAATTATATAAATATTTATTTGAGGTGTTTATTGTTGAATAAATATTTTGTTGATGTGATGGTTGTTAGTAAATATTTATGAATCTAAATTTATTAGATAATATTCGAATTAAATTAATTTATAATTTAGAGAGTTATAATATGACATGAGGTGTTATGTTGTTGATTAATAATTTAAAATGGTATGTTAAATTATTAAATAAAATTATAATGAAATTATAATTTTGTGTTTTTGTTTAAATGGTATATTTATTTAAAATATAATGTGTGTAATTAAATTATTTGATTAATGTTGGATATGGAAATCCAAATAAATAGTATGTGGCTATAAATAATAAACTAATTTTTTTATAAAAAATAAATTAAAGGAGTTTAATTTAGAGATTTGCCAAACAAGGCTTAGATATATTAAGTCTTTAAATTTTAAAAGGGTTTTGCCAAACAAAGCCTTATGGCTTTTGGATTTTTTAATTTTTGAATTTAAATAAAATAAAATAAATTAAATAATAAATATAATATATTTATAACCTAAGCGTTATAACTGATATTGTGTTTAGTAGCGTATTAAGATTTAGCAGTTTTGTTTTTATGCTTGGCCATATCAGTTTTCTTTGCGCATACTTGGCTAAGTCTGAGAGTTCAGAGAATTGAGAATGAAGAGAAATTGAGAGAAAACCTAAGGATTACCAAGCAATTTTAGTGGTTTAGCAAAGATTGTCTATAAGCAATTTGAAGGTATGTACTATAACCTTATTATACATATATGGGTTTAATGGCAAAATTCTATATACTCTGTGAATTCAAATTGTTGAATTGTTGATATAAATAACTGATAATTGTGAGTATATGTGTTTATGATACTAGAGTTTATGTTTAAACAAGGAAATTGCATGCTAATTTCAGACAACAGCAGGAAAAATTAGGCTTATAAAGTACCAATTTTGATGGTCAATTTGTATGTTAAACTGTAAATTGTGGCTGGTTTATGCTAGTTCATTAAGAAACGAAGATAATGTAATTTGAACGAAGCAATTTGGACAAGAATTGTGTTTACAATGTTGATTTTCGTAAAGGATATCAAAAAATTGAGTTTTTATATGAAAACATGAAATTTGAGAAATTAAACTAGTTTTAGTTGATGTTAAGTTGTTCTAATTGGTTGAATATGTTAGCAAATATGTTTGTAATAGTTCTATAGAAATTGTTTGTGTTAAATTCACTGTTTGGTGGGTTAAATTCGTGTTAGTTGGCTTAAGAATACTGTCGTATTCATGTTTCGCAAAATCGAATCAAAAGTAAAGACGCGCCATTGTAATTCAAATGAAGACTAAAGATAATTTGTTGTATATTATCTTAGTCATAATATTCTTTAGTGTGCTAGTTGAGCTCACCCTTTTCTTTTTTGTTCCATTTTTCTTCTCAAGAAGCTAGGACATAGCAGGAACCAGTCGGGGTATAGAGTGATGGTCTTAGACAATTGTTTTAGCAGTCCTCACTATTTTTGTAAAATAGTGCATCAATAATTGTAATGAGGACTTTATTTGGGTGTGGATATTGTCTAGAAGACTATATTGTATTTAAACTCACAGTATATGTTGTCGTATTTTGCACGACAATTGTTTTAATAAAGTTATAGTTGTTTTCTGTACCATGTATTTGGCGACTTAGAATGGGAGATGTATACCTATTTTGGGGGTGTCACAAAGCTAGTCCAACTTTAGTGGACAGGGTGAAGAGCGCTCAACTACAAAATGAAGAATGCAGAAAAATAATGGAAAGCGTGGTCGAGGGTAAAGAAGTGAAGTATAAAGTTGACACGGAAGGGATGCTTAGTTTCGAAGGACGAATTTGGGTTCCAGCAGTACAGGATATTAAAGAAGAAATCTTGGTAGAAGCTTATAACTCAAGATATTCGATTCATCCGGGAAGTACAAAGATGTATCAAGATTTGCAGCGACATTTTTGGTGGTCAAATATGAAAAGAGACGTTGCAGAATGCGTTGCAAAGTGCTTGACATGTCTGAGAGTGAAGGTAGAACATCAAAGGCCAAGCAGATTACTCCAACCGTTAGAGATACCAGAATGGAAATGGGAGCATATCACAATGGATTTTGTGGTAGGTCTTCCAACGACTCTGAAAGGATACGATGCGATATGGGTGATAGTGGACAGATTGACAAAATCAAGACACTTTTTGCCAATAAAGATTAGATTTAATCTTGATCAATTGGCTGTTTACACGTTAAAGAGATCGTCTCAAGGCATGGAGTTCCAGTGTCAATTGTATCAGACAGAGATCCGAGATTCACATAAAATTTCTGGAAGAGACAACAAGAATGCATGGGAACACAACTGAAGATGAGCACAACATATCATCCGCAAACTGATGGGCAAAGCGAACGAACAATTCAGACGCTAGAAGATATGCTTAGAGCGTGCATCATGGATTTTAAAGTAAACTGGGATGATTGATGGAATGTTTAAAAGCTTTTTGCAGTTCATGCAAAATCAGACGAGGGAGACTCGTGTACAAAATGCGGGTGGAAATGATAACAACGTGCGGTTTGTCACAGCCAAGCAGTTCAAGGAGTTAGGACCACCAGATTTCTGGGGAAAGCCGAATCCGATTAAGACGGAAATATGGGTCAAGCAAATTACCAAGATATTCGATGTCTTGGGATGCACGGAAGAACAAAAGGTTCCATTCGCCACCTTTATGTTCAGTGGTGAGGCAAATTACTGGTGGGAATCTGTGAAGCGTACCCAGCCAGCCGCACTCAACATGTCTTGGGAAAGATTTGAGAAACTGTTCAATGACAAGTACTTTTCTGAAAGTATTCATCATATGAAGGAGGTAAAGTTTATTAGATCGTAACAAAACAACATGACGGTGTCCCAGTACGAGGCAAAGTTCACGGAGTTATCCAGGTTTACACCTCATTTGGTAGAGAATGAGGAACGTATGACGCAGATGTTTCTGAGAGGTCTAAAACCTGAGATTCGTCAATACCTTATCTCTCACAAATTTTCTCTGTATTCAGATGTTGTCAACATGGCTCAATTATTAGAGCGAGATAATGAGTATGTTCAACCAAGGGACCACAACCAGGGTCATACCGGTGACAGTAGTCATCGGAGCGATGATAATCAGCGAGGAGGAAAAAATACGGACAAAAGCGGTAACCACTCGGGTGGTCATCGTGGCCATGATAATAGGAGAGGTGAGTCAAGTGGAAATTTCAGAAAGAGGAGATTCAACAATGACGGGAAGACATCAGCACCAGCACCAACAACAAATTCTAGGGGAGGAGAACGACCGCCAGTTAGATGCTACAAATGTGGAGAGGAGGGACACATAAATCCAAACTGTTCACAGACTTCCAAGGTGTGTTTCAATTATGGAAAAGACGGTCATATAGGCCGATTTTTTCCGGTAGCGAAATCAAGTCCAATTGGGAAGACGACACCAAAGGCGAATACGGACAAAATAAAGTCGGTGGTTCAAGGGAGGGCGTTTGTCGTGACTGGCCAAAATGTGAGAACCCGAACGAGGTGATCACGGGTAAGCTAATCTTGAACTCTTGCGAAGTTTATACCTTACTAGATACCGGTTCTACCCATTCTTTTATCTCTCTTGCTTGTGCTCAACGTTTAAACTTGACTCTAGAAAAATTGGACTTTAACTTATCTTTTGAAACTCCGTTGGGTAAAACCTTCGTTACATCTACAGTTTATAAATCTTGCTTGATCCAAGTTGGCACAATCACATTACTTGTTGATCTTATCTCTTTAAAGATACTTGCATTTGATGTGATTTTTGGGATTAATTGGTTAACCACTCATCATGCCAAAATTGATTGTTTTCATAAGGTTGTTAGTTTTCATATTCCTAACCAACCTGTTATATGAATTCAAGAAACAAAACCACTAAAATCAGTCACTGTCATATCAAGACATAAAGCTATTCATTTATTAAAAAATAGATGCCAAGCTTTCTTAGCCCATATTATGGACTTGAAAAAAAACACGTCAGATTTGAATAATATTTCTATTGTTAGTGAATTTCTATTTGATGTATTTCCTGAAGAACTTCCTGGTCTACCCCTAGAACGTGAAGTTGAATTCTTTATTGATCTTGAATCGGGTACGAAGCCCATTTCTAAAATCCCATATCGAATGACTCATATTGAACTTCAGGAGTTAAAAGTCCAACTACAAGAATTGTTAGACATCAGTTTCATTCGTCCTAGTACATCTCCTTGGGGTGCTCCTATTTTATTTGTAAAGAAGAAAGACTAGAATATGCGACTTTGTATTGACTACCGGGAATTGAACCATGTCACCATCAAGAATAGGTATCCCCTACCTCTTATTGATGACCTGTTCGACCAGTTGCAAGGAGCACAATTCTTTTCAAAGATCGATCTTCGTTCTAGATATCATCAGCTGAAGATTAAAACTAAGGATATTCCAAAGACTGTCTTCAGAACTCGGTACGGGCATTATGAATTCTTAGTCATGTCTTTTGGATTGACTAATGCTCCTGCTGCTTTCATGGATATGATGAACCGCGTATTTAAGGAATATTTGGATCAGTTTGTTGTTGTCTTTATTGATGACATCCTCATCTATTCCAAAAGCCGTGAAGATCATGAGCACCATTTGAAGCTGGTACTTCAAAGACTTCATGACAACAAGCTATATGCCAAGCTGAAGAAATGCGAGTTCTGGCTTAAAGAAGTAGCATTCCTTGGGCACGTGGTGTCAAAACATGGAGTATCTATTGACCTGACAAAGATTGAAGCAATACAAAGTTGGGAGCAACCGAAGTCGGTGACTAAAGTACGTAGCTTTTTGGGCTTAGCTGGTTATTATCAGAGATTCGTGGAAGGATTTTCTCGAATTATTACTCCGTTAACTCAGCTGACTTGAAAAGATACAAAATTCGTATAGATTAAGGAATGCGAGAAGAGTTTCCAAGAGCTTAAGAGGAGACTCATTTCGACACCTGTTCTAACAATACCATCTGGTTCGGATGGATTTGTTATCTACAGCGATGCTTTAGGCAAAGGGTTAGGATGTGTTCTCATGCAACATGGGAAAGTCATAGCCTATTCCTCACGACGACTCAAAGAATATGAGAGGAATTATCCTACTCATGATCTGGAGTTGGCAGCAGTCGTTTTTGCGTTGAAAATCTAGAGACACTACCTGTATGGGGAGAAAGTGGAGATTTATACGGATCATAAAAGCCTCAAATATTTCTTCACCCAAAAGGAACTCAACATGCGGCAATGACGTTGGCTCGAGTTGTTGAAAGATTACGCATTGAGTAGAAGATCGTATGCGGGTACGAGTGCGATATTGTTAACACAAAGACCCATTTTGTACGACTTACAAAGGATGGAGATAGAGTTAAAGGCTCCAAGTACCCACATGATGATATCAAACATACAGGTAGAACTAACTTTAATTGATAAAGTTAAAGCTGCTCAAGCCACGGACCCAGAGATGATATATATGAAGAAGAAAGTACGAGAAGGTGTTATTCCAGAAGTAGGAATCGATGAAGAAGGAATACTTCGAATCAACTCCAGACTTTGTGTTCCTAACGACTCTGACTTGAACCATAGAATCATGATGCAGGCACACAACACACCATTTGTAATTCATCCTGGAAGTACCAAAATGTATCATGATCTTCAACATACATTTTGGTGGAGCAATATGAAGAGAGAGATCGCAGAGTTTATTTTGAGGTGTTTAACCTGTCAACGTGTAAAGGCAGAGCATTAAGTGCCAAAGGGTCCATTGCCACCACTTGAGATTCTGAAGTAGAATTGGGAACACATTACCATGGATTTCGTTACAGGTCTTCCCAAAGTTTCTCAAGGCATAGATGCGATTTGGGTTGTTGTTGATAGATTAACCAAGTCTGCTCATTTCTTACCTATACGTGAGACTTATTCCCTAGAACGTCTTGCTCGTATATACGTGAATGAGATTATGAGATTGCATGGCATGCCAATATTCATAGTTTCGGATAGTGACCCAAGATTCACTTCACGATTTTGGGTTAGCTTATAGAAAGCTATGGGCACAGATTTATGATTCAGTTCGGCATACCATCCTCAAACGGACGGGCAATCGGAAAGGACTATTCAAACCCTTGAAGATATATTAAGACTCTGTGTCCTAGATTTCAAAGGAAGTTGGGATAAGTACTTGTCACTGGTGGAATTCTCCTACAACAACAGTTATCAAGCAAGTATAGGCATGGCTCCATTCGAGGTGTTATATGGATGAAAGTGTCATTCTCCAGTATGCTGGGACGAGGTGGGAGAAGCAACGTTGTTGGGACCATAATTAGTACGTATGACTACAGAAAAGATTCAAATGATCCGGCAACGTATAAAGACCTCACAAGATCGACAAAAGAGTTATGTTGATCTTCATCGAAAGGATGTGGAATTTAATATTGGAGATCATGTACTGTTACATATTTCTCCATGGAAGGGAGTTACAAGATTTGGGAAGAGAGGAAAGCTCAATCCAAGATTTGTTGGTCCATTTGAGATTCTTGACCGAATAAGAAATGTGGCCTATAGACTCGCATTACCTCCAAGCATGTCTCGTGTGCATAATGTTTTTCATATATCTATGCTTCGTAAATATGTGAAAGACCCGAACCACATTATTGCATTAGAACCAGACAAGATAGCCGAAGATTTAACGTACGAGGAGGTACCCATCAAGATATTGGATAGGAAAGAGCATGTCCTACGAACAAAGGTTATACCACAAGTCAAGGTTTTGTGGAGGAACCATGCTATTGAAGAAATGACTTGGGAGTTGGAATCGAAAATAAAAATGAGGTACCCTCACCTTTTCGAAACACCAGGTACATACGTCAATTTCGAGGATTAAATTTCATAAGGAGGGGAGGTTGTAAGACCCCAACTTATTATAAATAAAATTAAATTTCCTATATTCATTATCTTGAAATAATAAGGAATTAATTTGATACAATACTTTGGTTATGGGTGAAATGTGCAAATTTTACAAATTAAGAAAGTGGTTATAAAATATTCATTATTGTCGGAGAATATTCGTTTGGTCGTGGAATATTCTTGTTGTCGTGGAATATTAAATGCAATTTACGCAGCATCCATTTGTGGGCCCCATGTGGAATAACCGCTCGGATGAAGAAAATGACAAGTTTGAGTTTTTATAAATAATAAAACAGAAGTTGTTACTCTAATTAACATCGTTGGAATACCCGGTGGTTAAAATACGATGTCTACGCGTGGTTGCATAAAGAATAATACACGGTATTGCACAATATTTTGAATTATTGATTCTTACGTAAGAAGGCACTACTCAATAATTGTTACAGTAACTACTATTTAATATTTTATTTTATTGATTCAATAATTGCTGCGTTGATATTTTATATTATTGTTGTTTTAATAATTGTCACTGCACAGTATTTCCCATTATCAAATCAATAATTCATATTATTTGAATAATATTATTAGATAGCATTATTGGAAATGTCTAGAAAGTTCTGTCAAGGAGAGGTTTGATCACCTAATTGCGCTCCAGTAAGGAGAAATCCTTATCGGAAAGCCCACTCTTTCCTGGGAACGACCTGGCTGTCATTATTGTGATTCTGTAATATTATTTATGAATAATTATTTATTGATTTATATGATAAGAAAATATTTGTTTTTATGTGGATATAATTGAAGTCATTAATGTTGAGGTGCTTTATCAGTATTTTTGTCGGAATGGAGGTATTAAAAATCAAATCAGTGTTCTTAAAGTTCTATTGCATGAGTTATAATTTTAATCTGACCGTTGGATCGTTGTGATTTTTGGATATGTTATACATATATAAGTTGAGTATATGTCCATAAATTTTGAACCGTTAAAAATTAACGTATGATTTGTTATAAATTTTATGAGGTATTAAAAATCATCCGTTTGTGGATTTCGGATATTTTCGGGTTGGAATTTTGAAAAACTTAAAGCTATAAAGTTGTAGAGAATTCGATTTATATGGAATGGACATAAAATTTGTATTTTTCTGATAAAATGGCTATTTATTATGAATTATTGAAGTTTTAAAAATTAAAATATTTTTATTAAAAATTGGGTGGGACCAACTTTTGTTTTTTAAAAACATGTGGGCTGCTATTTTTTTTTTCCAGAAATGGCATGCTAGATTTTTCAACAAAGTGTGCGTGGAAGATAAGAAAAGAAAAATTAATATTTTATTAATTTAGTCTCCTTTGGCGTTCTAGCATTTTCCTATAAATAAGCGCTTAAGTTAGAATTGAAAATCACACCAGAAACATAAGTTTTCTCTCTCTATATTGTCGAGCATATTTTTGTGAGTATTTAGATACTTTGAGAGTTGCTATTCAGTGCAAGTTTCCTTCGGCTTTACATCCGATATTCCGATCAGAAATATTGTTATTTTGAGGTAAGGGATGTTATTTTCTTCTTAAATGATATTATTTTCTTCAATATCATTATGCTGAAATATTGATATAAGTTTGATTGTGGATTTCTACCTTTTTGTGTTGGGGTTACTATTCACGTATACGACACTATTCACAAATACGACACTATTCACCGAAAAATAAAATTTTCTCTTCTTTGTCCCAGATGTCTATTATGGTTACTATCTTTGATTGTATCCATGTTTTTTTATCTTTATTCTTGAATTTTACTCAATTATGATTTATTATGGAGTATTTTTAAACTTAAGTTATCTAAAGTACAAATCTCTAAACTTTATCCTTTTATCTCACCGAATTCGTTCTCTAAAATGTTTTTAATCATCCTCAGTCCTTAATGGTGATACTTGATGAATATCTTTGGCCTGTAGTGCAAAGATGAATGATTACCTGATGAATATAATTGGTCCATAGTGCAAAGTTGAACAGGTGTTGAGATGAACATGACCAACTGGTGATACACATGAATATCTTTGGCCCGTAGTGTAAAGATGAATATTTGATGCAAGATGTATATTGATTGATGTTACAGGGATAAAATATTGATGATGGACTTTTAAATTCATAGATGATAGTAGATTTTATTCTCTACTTAACTCTTCTAATGAATTGTTGTTTCCGCTGCAGTTGTTGATCTAAAACTTGTTGTCTATTATATTCTACCAGATTTTTCCCTGTTGAAGACTAAGAATAATTTGTTGTATATTATCTTAGTCATAATATTCTTTACTGGGCTAGTTGAGCTCACCCTTTTCCTTTTTGTTCCATTTTTCTTCTCAGGAAGCGAGAACATAGCAGGAACCAGTCGGGGTATAGAGTGATGGTCCTAGACAGTTGTTTTAGCAGTCCTCACTTTTTTGTAAAATTGAGCATCAATAATTGTAATGAGGACTTTATTTGGGTGTAGATATTGTCTAGAAGACAATATTGTATTTAAACTCACAGTATGTGTTGTCGTTTTTTGCACGACAATTGTATTAATAAAGTTGTAGTTGTTTTCTATACCATGTATTTGGCGACTCAGAATGGGAGATGTATACCTATTTTGGGGGAGTCACAAAGCTAGTCCAACTTTGGTGGACAGGGTGAAGAGCGCTCAACTACAAAATGAAGAATGCAGAAAAATAATGTAAAGCGTGGTAGAGGGTAAAGAAGTGAAGTATAAACTTGACACGGAAGGGATGCTAAGATTCGAAGGACGAATTTGGGTTCCAGCAGTATAGGATATTAAAGAAGAAATCTTGGCAGAAGCTCA
Organism: Panax ginseng; assembly: GCA_020205605.1. Taxonomy (NCBI): domain Eukaryota; kingdom Viridiplantae; phylum Streptophyta; class Magnoliopsida; order Apiales; family Araliaceae; genus Panax; species Panax ginseng. Next base: position 132,128,246 of record CM035134.1, on the reverse strand, counting down.
TAGCTCAAGATATTCGATTCATCCGGGAAGTACAAAGATGTATCAAGATTTGCGGCGACATTTTTGATGGCTAAATATGAAAAGAGACGTTGCAGAATGCGTTGCAAAGTGCTTGACATGTCAGAGAGTGAAGGAAGAACTAAAAGGCCAAGAGGATTACTCCAACCGTTAGAGATACCAGAATGGAAATGAGAGCATATCATAATGGATTTTGTGGTAGGTCTTCCAACGACTTAGAAAGGATACGATGCGATAGGGGTGATAGTGGATAGATTGACAAAATCTGCACACTTTTTGCCAATAAAGATTAGGTTTAATCTTGATCAGCAGGCGAAGCTATACGTTAAAGGGATCATGTCAAGGCATGGAGTTCCAGTGTCAATTGTATCAGACAGAGATCCGAGATTCACATCAAATTTTTGGAAGAGACTACAAGAATGCATGAGAACACAACTGAAGATGAGCACAACATATCATCCGCAAATTGATGGGCAAAGCGAACAAACAATTCAGACTCTAGAAGATATGCTTAGAGCGTACATCATGGATTTCAAAGGAAACTAGGATGATCATCTACCATTGGTGGAATTTGCATACAACAACAGTTACCATGCAAGCATTGGTATGCCGCCATATGAGGCATTATACTGCAGGAAATGCATAACTCCATTATGCTGGGATGGAGTTGGAGAACGTCAACTGCTAGGACCATAACTGGTACAGAAGACCGCTAAAATTATCAAACTCATCAGAGTAAGATTGGTAGCTGCTTAAGATCGACAAAAAAAGTATGTTGATCAACACAAGCAGAATCGTGAATTTGAAGAAGGAAATTTCGTGTTCCTAAAAGTTTCTCCTTGGAAGGGGAACATTCATTTCGGCAAGAAAGGAAAGCTAAGCCCAAGGTTTATTAGACCTTTCGAGATTTTACGCAGAGTGGGAGAAGTAGCTTATGAGGTAGCTTTACCTCCAGAATTAGAACATGTGCATAACGTTTTTTATGTGTCGATGTTGCGACCGTATAAACCCGATTACAACCATGTGATCGAGTATGAACCGTTGCAGTTCAGTAAAGATTTATCTTATGAAGAGATTCCTATCTAGATAGTAGACAGGAAAGAACAAGTGCTCAGGAATAAAGTGATACCTTCTGTGTAGGTGATATGGAGGAACCACAATGTCGAAGAGGCTACGTGAGAACTCGAAGCTGAAATGATGAAGAATTATCCTGAGTTATTTGTTTAATCTGTGTCTTAGATTATGGGGATAGAATCTTTGTAAGGAGGGAAGAATGCGACGATTTAATTGTTTGAATTGTGATTCTGGGGACATAATCCTTGTAAGGAGGGAAGATGTAATAATCTAAAATTTCAAATTGTAATTTTAAATATTTATTAAATTATATAAATATTTATTTGAGGTGTTTATTGTTGAATAAATATTTTGTTGATGTGATGGTTGTTAGTAAATATTTATGAATCTAAATTTATTAGATAATATTCTGAATTAAATTAATTTATAATTTAGAGAGTTATAATATGACATGAGGTGTATATGTTGTTGATTAATAATTTAAAATGGTATGTTAAATTATTAAATAAAATTATAATGAAATTATAATTTTGTGTTATTTATTTAAATGGTATATTTATTTAAAATATAGTGTGTGTAATTAAATTATTTGATTAATGTTGGGTATGGAAATCCAAATAAATAGTATGTGACTATAAATGATAAACTAAATTGTTTATAAAAAATAAATTAAAGGAGTTTAATTTAGAGATTTGCCAAACAAGGCTTAGATATATTAAGTCTTTAAATTTTAAAATGGTTTTGCCAAACAAAGCCTTATGACTTTTGGATTTTTTAATTTTTGAATTTAAATAAAATAAAATAAAATAAATAATAAATATAATATATTTATAACCTAAGCGTTATAACTGATATTGTGTTTAGTAGCGTATTAAGATTTAGTAGTTTTATTTTTACGCTTGGCCATATCAGTTTTCTTTGCGTATACTTGGCTAAGTCTGAGAGTTCAGAGAATTGAGAATGAAGAGAAATTGACAGAAAACCTAAGGATTACCAAGCAGTTTCAGTGGTTTAGAAAAGATTGTCTATAAGCAATTTGAAGGTACTATAACCTTATTATACATATATGGGTTTCACGACAAAATTCTATACACTCTGTGAATTCAAATTGTTGAATTAGTTATATAAATAACTGATAATTGTGAGTATATGTGTTTATGATGCTAGAGTTTATGTTTAAACAAGGAAATTGCTTGCTAATTTTGGACAACAGTAGGAAAAATTAATAACAGTGTATGCTTGTATGAATATTTTCTCATATGGTTTATGAAGTACCAATTTTGACGGTCAATTCGTATGTTAAACTATAAATTGTGGCTGGTTTATGCTAGTTCATTAAGAAATGAAGATAATGTAATTTAAACGAAGCAATTTGGACAAGAATTGTGTTTACAGTGTTGATTTTTGTAAAGGATATCAAAAAATTGAGTTTTTATATAAAAACATGAAATTTGAGAAATTAAACTAGTTTTAGTTGATGTTAAGTTGTTCTAATTGGTTGAATATGTTAGCAAACATGTTTGTAATAATTATATAGCAATTGTTTGTGTTAAATTCACTGTTTGGTGGGTTAAATTCATGTTAGTTGGCTTAAGAATCTTTATCGTATTCATGTTCTAAAAGCTGGAACTCGTGCTGGCAGGCATGATATGACCCCTTAAGCGCTAATGCCTAATTGTAATTGATGTAATATTGGGCGCGCCGCGCCAGTGAGTCGTAAATCACAAACAGTGAATTCTGCTACTTCTACAGACTTTGGACATCTAATGTAACCTAGCTTAATGTTATGATCCATGTAACAACAAGGTTAAAACAGAGTCATGCTATGTGTGGTTAGTAAATTCAAAGTTATAAAAATGATTAGTAAGTTACGAATGCGTTATGTGATAACTTAGTATACACAATGAATGTTAGACAAATGTTGTGAAGTCAACACTTGGAATTTCTGAAATGTGAATGGTAATGTAAGACTTGTAGTAAAATAATAAGTTTAGCTAGAAATGCGTGTTATGTTAAAAAATGAATATTAGTATGTCTAATGGATGTTGTGGTTTTAATACTATGTATAGGTGAACGTGAGTTTTAATATTATAGCTTATGCTTGAGGCAAGTTTTGTAACTTTACATTTACGTTGAGCAAGTTTCTTACTTTAAAGTTTCATTAAGCGAACTCTTGTAGTCCTAATCATTATTTGAACAAGCTAGTTATGATCTTATCTTTATTCGAACAAGTTTTGAGTTCCAATATTTATTGATGTATTCCAACTTGTTTATTGTTAGACAAGTTTCTTTATTGTCCTTTAGGTACTATGAATGTAATTTTCTTGAATTTTAATTTCTAATGTTGAACTATCTTAGTTCATTTACTTGACACAAGCTATTCTCATAATGAACAAGCTTTATTTTTAGCTTGCTATTACTGAATATATATTAAATAATTCATAGTCCTAGCTTAATATTATTCAAGCAAGGTTTATTGTCATTCAATACTTATGCTTTGTAGTTGTTTCTAAGCATGAGTTCAAAATATAGTTAGTTCGCTTACACTTATTCATTGTTCTATATTATGTTACTATTGATCAACTGTTGTCTTATTAAACACTATTGATTTAACTAGTTCTCTAGTTGATGATTGTTAAACTTCAAATTACCCTTGAAAGCTTATCCAAACCAAACTTTCTTTGGTGCGGACTTGTACTCTAAATAATGAGATGAACAACCCTATTATTATGGGAAATTTACGCTTAGCATTGAAATGTTTGTGCACAATACATTGTATGAAGGGCTGATCCCCCTAAGTACGAGGAGTCCTTATAGTCTTATGACTGTTAAAGTTGGAGTTGAAAGATTACTTGCAACTATGGACATAGTTCGTAGTCTTAAGACCCTCAGATATATATTTCATATTTTGATTCCAGTCTTTGGCTATCATTGATAGAGTACTATTCAGTTTTGATGAGGCTATTCATTGGCAGTTATTACATTTTTGTTGATTTATTACTATATCTAGTGAGCAATTGTTTTGCTCACTCTTTCTTAAATATTATTATTGCAACTAAAGTTGAGAAGGTAGATGAACCTACAACTAGCAAAGGAAAGGGGAAACTGTATAAGTGACGAAGACTTGTAATTTTGATTATTGTTATGATGTTAGACTTTTAATTTGATGATAGACATATATTTAATGATGTGATGTAATAATTCTATTTCCGCACTTATATGATGTTAAGGTTAGACAACCTGGGATGTTTTTAGATTAAATGATGTAACCCTATTTAAAGGGAGGATTTATGATTTAATTTTATTATATTTGGGTAGATAGATATGAATGATTGAAAAGTGAACACCAAGTCTTGTGGAAATGAAGTACCTAGATTTGGGGGTATCACACACAAGATACTATGATGATCTCAAATCCAAGGATCACTTGTACTACTATCACTATAGGAATTCCTATTGAAAGGTGAGTAAAACTCCATTAGGTATTCCTTAAGCGAGCCACGTTTAGTAAACTTATTCTCCAAAAAGCACCTACATACTTGCTTTAGTGTCTCCACATAAATGATTATGAGATCCATCATTCTTATCCAATGAGCAAGTAACATATGTACTAATCTATCCGAATTCATTAATTCTTGTTTTAGTAATCCATCGATTGTGAACTATTTTAGTTTAAGCTTTCTAAGAATTTAGATCTCATTAGCCATCATGATTTTAAAAGCGTTGCTTAAAACTATGGGTTTATCACATTTTATTTAACAACACCATGTAGATAAATTAAAAGCTTTTAATTAAATAATTCTTTTATTAATAAATGAATAAGATTATTACAAATTATATGCTTTATCATATCAAATATGATTGGCTTGTGTGCATACTACTTTCCATCTCCCACTTGCATTAAAGTCAATCGTCATGGTATTTAATACCCTTCCTCTAAGTGACAATCATCCTGTTGTTTGATAAAGCTTCAGTAAATGGATATGTTATGTTGTTATTAAGAGTACACTATATCTATAGTGACTTTTCTTCTTTCAATGATTTCTCTAATCAAATGAAAGTGTCGAAACACATGTTTAGATCCAAGATGAGACTTAGGAATTGTTCCTAGTTCAGCAATGAACTTTTCATCTAAACAATCAACTTGTAGATTCATTTATAGCTATATACTTTGTCTTTATCACTAATCCAGCAACTCTTTGCTATTTGGAACCTTCTAATTCACTGCACCACCACACAAGGTAATGATTTACCTTAAAGTGGATTTTATGTCGTCTTGGTCAGTCTAAAAAAACTTGAGTATATTTAGCCCTTTAGTTTTAATTCAGACCCATCATGAATCATGATCACATCCTTACCGCCAGTTGAGAACTTTAAGATGTTTTTCATTGTCCTATAGTGATCTTCTCCAGAATATGACTGATCAACATCATGTCATGTATATTTTATTGCATACATGATAGTAACTCATGCAATCTCTCTTTCATTGAGGACAATTTAGAGAGATACCTTCCATATCTCATCTTCATGAGACTTATCTTGAAGTTTGTCATGCTAAATGCCTTTAGTATCGAATGAATATACGTTCTTTGGGTTAAGCCGAGCATCTCTATTAAATCTATCTATATAGATTTATATCCCCAATCTATGGGATGCTCTCCCCAAATCATTCATGGAGGAATTATTTAGGCAACATTCTCTTTACTGATTGTAGCACTGGTATATCATTCCTTATTAGTAGCATATCATCATATAATAATAAAAATGTCACAGCGCTCCCACTGACTCTTTAGTACACGCTAGGTTCATTCTCATTTTTTGATAAAATCAAACTCCTTTGATTGTTTCATCAAAATGAATCTTCCATCCTTGAGAAGATTTCTTCAATCCATAAATGGATTTGTAACTCATATACATGATTTGTTTCAACCATTAAAACAAATCCATCTGGCTGTATCATACATACATTTTCCTCTAATAATTTATATTTGAGGAAAGGCGTCTCCACGTCCATTTGCCAGATTTAGTAATAATAAACTATAATCACATAGAGATGATGTATTTAGTAATGTATGTGTAATATTTCCTATCTATTGCATCCTATTATCATTTATCATTGTCATTTATCATGACACATGCATTGTGTCATGGATATGCACTCATATAGGTGAGTTTAACATTGACCCCTAGATGGTCTCATGATACGATTCTACAGATGTCTTCATCTACCGTAAGTCAGATTGAGCACACACCACCCACATTGATAGCCTCTTCTTTGAGATCATGGTATGATAGTCTGCCTCCCACAGATCGGGTGAGAGTTAATCAGATGTTGAGACATTCTATGACCATCTTGACATTTCAGGTACCATTGGGCTTTGTAGAGGGCATGCTATCTTCTTGGATACCTGAGAGACAGGTCTTCAGGTTTGATATCCAGGAGTTGACTCCTACGTTAAAGGAGTATGAGCGCATTAAAGATTTGCCCTTGGATCAGCTTTATGCTAGGATGGCTATTGAAGATATGAGACGGCAGTTTATAACACTGACTGACTGGCGTAGAGTTATCGAGAATGAGATCACTTCATAGCTAGAGATATTCAATTCATCCTGGAAGTACAAAAATGTACCAGGATCTTCGATAACACTTTTGGTGACCAAATATGAAGAGAGAGGTCGCAGAGTGTGTTGCTAGGTGTCTAACGTGTCAGAGAGTCAAAGCAGAACACCAAAGACCAAGTGGTTTGTTACAACCATTGTAAATTCCAAAATGGAAGTGAGAGCATATTACGATGAATTTCGTGGTAAGTCTTCTAACGACTCAAAAAGGCTATGACGCGATATGAGTTATTGTGGACTGACTAACGAAATTAGTGCACTTCTTACTGATCAAAGTTAGATTTAATCTCGATCAGTTGACGAAATTATATGTTAAAGAGATAGTTTCGAGGCATGGTGTTCCAGTGTCAATTGTGTCAGACCGAGATCCACGATTAACATCAAATTTCTTGAAGAGTTTGCAAGAATGCTTGGGAACATAGTTGAGAATGAGCACGACATACCATCCTCAAACCGATGGCCAAAGCAAAAGGAAGATCAAGACATTGGAAGATATGTTAAGAGCTTGTGTCGTTGATTTCAAGGAGAATTGGGATGACCATTTACTTTTAGTTGATTTTTCATATAATAACAATTATCACGCGAGTATTGGCATGTCGCTTTATGAAGTGTTGTACGAAAGGAAGTGACGAACTCCACTATACTGGGATGAGGTCGGTGAAAGATAACTTCTAAGACCTGAAATGGTACAAAAAAATGCAGAGATCGTGTGAGAAGAGCCAGATTATTAGCTACTCAAGATAGGCAAAGGAAATATGTTGATCAACACCGATAAAAATGAGACTTTGATGTCGGAACTTTTGTTTTTCTAAAAATATCTCGCTGGAAGGTGAAGATAAGATTTGGGAAGAAGGGTAAGCTGAGTCCAAGGTTTATTAGACCTTTTGAAGTGTTACGAAGAGTGGGAGAGGTGGCGTATGAAGTGGCTTTACCTCCAGAGTTAGAGCACATTCATAATGTGTTTCACGTTTCAGTGCTATGACCGTATAAACCTGATTACAAGCATGTTATAGAGTATGAACCGTCGAAGGTAGAAAAAGATTTATCTTATGAAGAAGTTCCTATTCAGATAGTTGACAGGAAAGATCTAGTTCTCAGAAATAAAGTAATACCTTCTGTTAAGGTAATGTGGAGGAAACAACACGCTGAAGAGGCTACGTGAGAACTCGAATATAAGATGATGAGAAATTATCCTCAGTTATTTGCTTAATTTTTGTATACTAATTCTGGGGACATAATCCTTATAATGAGGGAAAAATATAACGGATGAATTAATTGTGTTATGATTCTAGGGAAATAATCCTTTTAAGGAGCGAAGAATGTAACTATTGTGAATTTTGTAAATAATTAAAAATATTTATTAAATGAAATAAATATTTTAGCTGTTTTATTTATTAAATAAAATAAATAATTGATGAAAGTTATTATGGGATAATTTATTTAAGATTGACAATGTTGATTAACTTTATGTTAAAAGATTTTATAATTTGTGCTTATTTTATTGCACTAATGTGTTAGTGATGTCCTAGTTTAATTAAATAATTAAATTAAAGGATTAGTGAGTTGTTAAATAATTACTTATATAATTTAATGGAAATATTCTAACTTAATTAAATAATTAAATTAGAGGGTTAATGATTTGTTAAATAAAATTGGAATTATATTGATTAAATAATTAAATTAAATAATGGTGTGAAATAAGAACCTTATGGTAAAGGAATATTAAAATAAATTCAAAAGGGTTATTTGGGACTAGCCAAACATGGCCTTGTGACCATTTGCCTTTGTAAAAGCTGATGACCCTTGTGTGTATAACTGATAAACCACGTTAAGTTATATTCATCAATTTATTTTTTTACGTTCATTTTCTAAGTTTGAGAGAAAATAGAGTATAAAGAGGGCTGTGAGAGACAGAGAGAGATTCTGTGTGGAATTGAGAAGAGGTTCTGTAAATTCAAGAAGAAGTAGAAGATTTAACCAAGCTCTCTTATTTATCTAACTAATCAAGAGGTAATAATCAAGCTCTAAGTTTCTTAGCCTATGTTTTCTAAAGTTTACTTCACTGTAATTAGATTTGATGATTGATTGGTTGAGAAATCTGATATATGTGTTATGGATGTTTATAATTTGTTTTATATCATCTATAATTGGTTTTTAAGTAATCAAATCCATGAAAACATGTTTTAGAAGAGAAAATTTGACTTTTGTTGATATATATATATATATATATATATATATGTTTTGGTCTATTTTGAGGCTAAAATTGATGGTTAATTCTTATTGTAATCTATAAATTGATGGTAGATGTTGTTAGTATGTTGAAATACAAAAACAATGCAAGCTAAACATATTGAATTGATTGGATAACGAATTCGTAGTGAATGAATTCGCTAAATATGATGGAATATGAAAACTAGCATGAACTTTGATTTTTTTGAGACTCTAAATTGGTTGTTAAAATTGTTTATGTTGTTAGAATTCATTTATATATGTTGGGTTTTGTTTTTACAAAGTTTATATCATCTGGGTGTGATTAATTTGTTGTTTAGGTGAAAAATTGGGAGTTTTTGGGTATGAGCAAAGTTGTGTTGCGAACTCCAAAAATTGATTCTGGGTTCCGACGCTGTCGCGCCAACTCAATGAATAAATGGGGCATTGTCGCGCCATGTTCGAAGGCCAAAATCGACGCTACTGTGCCAGTTGCCAGTCAAACCCAAAAATAAGTTTTTGACTGTACAGTCTTGTAAATGTAATCTTAACCTATTCTAATGATTGTAGTAAGGCTTAAAACATGTAGTGAGACTTAATATCAGATTGTAATCTTAAAATTGATTATTATAAGTTATGGGTTAGTAAGTTAAGAGAAACTTAAACTCGATGTTCGAGATGTTTAAGGTGTTGTGTAAACATCAAGTCGCTTGTTGTGTGTTAACAAGGAATTCAGGTTTGTGTTATGTGAGTAGTTAGTATCTTTGGATCTTGAACTAAGATAACCAATTTAAGAAAAATGAGAAGTAAACTAATGAAGTTGGTATTAAAGTAACTAATTGGCAGTGTGATCCAAAATGGTATGTGTAGGATACTTGAAGAGCGTGTGTTATAAATATGTAGTAGGCGCACGAGGCAAGTTTCTAAACCCTACCTTTTCATTAAGCAAGTTTTCTAACCTTTGCTTTTATAATTCAAGCGAGGTTCTTTTAATGTCCAATGCCTATGTTTTGATTAAGCTTTCTAATTCTTTCTAAAAGCATAACTTCGATATATGATGTTTATTCACTTATGATTCATTGTTATCCTATCATTGATAAAGTACCCCTTTACAATATTATGTTGTTATCGAACTCTTGAATGTTATTGAATCCTTTATGATTCAACTAGTTCTTAGTTGATGAGCTTTCTAAAGATTTAAATTACCTTGAAGATAATCCAAACCAAACTTCATTTGATGCAGATTTTAATGTCAAAGTTGAGATGAACAACCCTATTATAGGGAATTATATTACACAATGGCGTTAAAATGTTTGTGTAGAATATATTATACGAAGTGTTGATCCCACAGAGTACAAGATGGATTGTGACGCCCCCAAAATAGGTCCACACAACCCATTTTGAGTCATCAAATACACACTACTAAATACAAATACAAATCTTCCTATTTACAACTATTAAATTGTCGTGTAAAATATGACAACACATAAGCTATGAGTTTCAATACAAATAACAGTTTTCATACTCCAAACCAATGATACTTTACATAAAACAATCGATAATTATTTTAGGAATTAAAATCTTTGGAAAATGCTCAAGGAAGCCTTCATACATGGGAGGCCATGCATCTAAGTTATAATAGATATCATAGGACTTGAGAATTAACCTTGGTTGACCCAATAGACCGCAAAGAAGAACGAGAAGATTACTATCCTGTTCATTTCAATGGTGTGTATCTTCTTGTCATATAATTATCTCTATTTTCTCAAACTGAGGATTATATTCCAACCACACTCTAAGATTATATAGATAATGCTCATAGATATAATCAACAAGTGGATACGCACAACCATATCTTATGATAACATGAATTTGTATGTGGTTAGACATCGTGTAAGATAGTGGCAACACACCCTTTAAGCTCTCAGTAAAATTATATCCTCATCATTCTAATGAGGTGCATTTTTGACGCTTTCAAAGTCGGGTTGTCATCACCCTATTGTTGTTCACCAAAATTAAATATTTCATTTATTAAATTATCACCTTACTATTTAGAATAATATTATAAGAAAAATTGAATAATTTTATTTCATAAAATTCGAGGTCTTACATGGATGGTCCATATAGTCTATAAGAATGTTAAAGGTTACGATAGAGATACTTCCTAACCTAGAACATAGTTTGTGGTCTTGTGACCCTCAAATATACTTTTGGACTTGCTTTCTAATCTTGATTCAAAAGTCGAGTTTTTTATTGAGCTTTTAGTTCTTGATTATCGTTGACTGATTTCGGGAAAGATTATATTATTCAGTTGAAATTTATTCATTGATTATTCATATGTTATTATTATCCTTGAGGGCAATTGTTTTGCTCACCCTTGCATAAAACATTACAACTAAGATTGAGAAGTCTAATGAGTCGTCCACGAGCAAGGGCAAGGGCAAGATGAACAAATAACGAAGAATAACTTACTTTTATTTGTTAAAGCTTATGTAGCAAGACTTAATTATTATTATGTTTTTATTCCACAAATGATGTAATAAAATTTAGATGACCTGGGATTTTATTTATGTAACCCTTTAATGGGATGATAAATTATGAAGTTTATTATTATCCTTTGTTGTGGGTAGTTAGATGTGATTGTGTTGGACAGTGAGCACCAAATCTGTGGGACTGAAGTACAGATTCGGGGGCGTCACACCTACAGCCATCATCACTGACCAAGATAAAGCCATGAGTAATGCTATTGTTACGGTACTTCCTTCTTATTATCATTTATTGTGTTCTTGGCATATTAGCAATAAATATCCTCATAAATTACATCATGTTTATTTTGAGCACCCATCATTCAAAGATGATTTTTAACAATTGTGTGTATAATTCATTCTCCATCGGGGAGTTTGAAGAGCGTTGGCATATTCTGATAAGGAACTATGAATTTTATAACAATAAGTGGCTTGGACGTTTGTATGATGTACGAGAGAAATGGATTCCAGTGTATACAAAGAGATATTTTTTCGTTGGAATGACAACCACCGGAAGAAGCGAGAGCATGAACAAAAGAAATGTTTAGACGTTTCCAACATTAATTCGTCGATTCCATGAAATACAATGTTAGTAAAGTTAGTGAGTTGTGTGTCACTGATACTAAGGTCACCAAACTGTCTCATCACGCGGTTCGGCATATGGAATTCCACAATATCAAAATGGATCAAAGGGACCCTACCAAATCCCAACAACCTCCCTTCAAAATTAAATCTATTGAGTTTATCATCCCACCACATGTAAGGTCTCCAAACCACCTCCCATACAGACTCAAAATCTAACTCCCCTTGGTAAAATGACAAATGGTGATGGGAATTCTCTCGTCTACCAGGGTAACTGTGGGTTCTAGAATATGTCCATGCTAAGGCCTTAGGTAACCATAAGTTTGATTGTGGCCAAGGGTTTGGCCTTCTAATATGTACACACTCATAGGCCCAAATTTATAATACTGTTACACAACCATTAATATATTTAACTCCTTTCCTACTAGCAGTATATAAAGCCCTATACAAATATCCTAACATTGCCGCCCCCCAGGAGTACGTGACACAATCTTTATAGCTGGCAATAAAAGACATATCTTGGGTGCACAATATTCTTATTTCTATTTGGGAATATTATTACCTCACACAACCACAACATATAAGCCTTTGTGTGTCTACCTACGACATCTTTACTTGCTTTCTCGGGACAATTATTAAAATGTTTGTGAAACCACACTAATGAAACTGCACTTCATTTTTTGAGCTAACATATTCAGCAGCTAATTCATCTCCAAAATAATCCCTAAAATAAGTCAACGGGGTATCAAATAGGGGACAAGTTAAGGGTTTGCCCACCACCAACAACCCAAAAATAAAGTGGACATTCTCTAACGTTATTGTTATTTCTCCACAATTTAAATGAAAAGTATTGGTCTCCGACCGTCATCTCTCTACCAGGGCAGATATCAGACCAAGGTCAGTTTGGTGTACAACCTTTGAAAATTTAAAAACACCAAACCCACATGTATCTTTAGAAGAATTTTTTGTTCTTTTGTTAAGTTCCATTGATTGTATTTTTCTTCGGTATATTAACCCGAGCCTAGATTTCTCCTATCTTTCCCTTTATATGCGTCATCTAAGGCATGATTTTATTGATCATGAAGAACATTTTGGTCCATTGGTTCATAATCCCAGTTGTTCATCTTTTACCTAAAAATACAACATTAATCCATTATTAATATTAACACTAATAATAATAATAATAATAATAATAATAATAATAATAATAATAATAATAATAATAATAAGAGTAATAAATAACAACAACAACAATAAATAATAATAATAATAATAATAATAATAATAATAATAATAATAAATAAATAACAACAACAACAATAATGATGATGATAATAAAAATAATAATACTAAATAATGACAATAATAACAACAACAATAATGACAATAATAACAATAACAACAACAACAACAACAACAACAACAACAACAACAACAACAATAATAATAATAATAATAATAATAATAATACATAACAGGAAAAAAATCTTACAAATATGTTTCTTTCCTCCTCTAGTTGTCTGAAATGTTTCCTTCTTTCTCTCTTCTTTATGTTGATTTGGTTAATGTAAAAATTTATGGGCTAGGTTTGGTTGAATGTAAAAGTTTATGGGGGAAATCGTTGGAAAAAGAAGATTTAAATAAAGATGTCTACCCACTACAACATGTAGCGGTTATTGTTCAAATTGACTTCAATTCCCATGTCCATTCAAGATGTATTTTTTTGCTTTTTTTCTAAATGCTAATTCCCGAGGAGGTAGGTGTAAAAAATAGTCCAGTCGCTACAACATGTAGTGGCACCAATAAAAATATTAATGGGTTAGTTTATTAAAATATGAGGAGGTTAATAAATTAATGGGGGTTGCAAACACTCGAAATTTCATTTTCCTATTACTAAATATGCAGGAGGACAAAAGCATCTCTTTCACACTCCAAAGATAACCCTGAAGGACCACAACATCAATTCGAACCCCGGAGATAGCCCTGGGAGATCCAGTTTCCAACCTTGGAGATAACCCCGGGAAATTCAGTTTTAACCCCGAAGATAACCCTCGGGAATCAAGTTCAAAGCCTGAAGATAACCCCAGGAGGTCAATCCAACCTTAGAGATAACCCTGAAGATAGTCAGAGTCAATAGCAGGCCAACCTCAGAGATAACCCTGAGAAAAGACTGCTACAAATGTGCGAAAACTAGAGATAACCCTGGGAGGGGCAAAATGGTCATTTTACCAACTCAAATTCAACTTAAATCAAATAAACTCATTTCAACTCATATTGCTTCAAAAGAAGTCCTACAAGGACCATATCTTCACTTCCAAGCGCAAACTACGCAAAACAGCTCAACGGACTGCCTGCCGGAGACTCAAAAATACAATTTTGGTCAGGAACCCATCTTCCCAGAATCAAAAAAAGGGAAAATACTATGTCATTACATAGCTCTCAGAAAGATCTTTCCAGAATGGTATGGCACGCTTCCATCGGACTCCCGGATTGAAAGTTATGAAGGTTCAAGCAAATAATGCGTTGTCCGAGTGCACGTACTTCGAGACGGCGGGACCCACAGTGCCCGGGGCACCTCCGAAAGCCGCAGGTAAACCTGTGGCTCCCCTCTCTATAAATAGAGGGCTTGGGGTGGCCATTTTAGCAAGAGAAAAAGGTGATGAAACCCTATCCAATTTGCTCTGTACACACTATAAACTGAGTGCTTTCTCATTTTATACACTTGTGAGCTTATATTTTGCTATATTTTTACCAGTGGGAACCGAGTGTTCATCCATTTAAAGCTATTGAAGTCTTCTTTGGCAGTCCACTGTAAGTCTTCTTACACTTTTTAAAGCCTTTCTCCACTAATGCACACACACACACATTGACATATATATATATATATATATATATATATATATATATATATATATATATATATATATATATATATATATATATATATATACTTATAACCTGTAGTAGAAATCATTCGATGAGCACGGAATTACATTTGAGGCGTTTATTACTTATATATATATATATATATATATATATATATATATATACTTATATATAAACTGTTGTCGAACTCTGTAATCAGCTTGTACATTATTTACAGTGTTCGAATTTCCTTAGATGGCTTGCATGCCCATAAAGAATTCGACATTGCTGTGTATATTATTTTCTCGAAGATGTTTCGCATCTCGAAAATAAAAGAAATCAATCCAAACATATAATAAAATGAAGGTATCAAAGGCCTCAATTACTATTGAGCATAAGGGTTTGAAAAACCTGTTTTACAAAACATCACTACTATATCTTGTTAAAACTGAATTTTTACATAAATTCAAAGCCTTTGTATATAGGTGTAAACTAGGCATATCACTACTTCCAAATAACTGCACATTGACCTAAACACACACACACACACACATTCATATAACAGTTTAATTGAAAAGTGGAGGTCACCGTGGTAACACGGATGTCGGGGGGTGCCTAACACCTTCCCTCCGCATAATCAAGCCCCCGAACCCTAACGAATCTCGGTTTCACATACCAGTTTAGCAGTGTTACATCACGTGGTCAATGTGCAAACCTTTTCTCGGTTGAGTTGGTGCAACCCTTTAAAAATACCAACTGGCGAATCTTACAGTCCAATCGTCGACATGTACATGTCGAACCTTTTTACAACTTGTTTTTTCAAATAAATCCCACCTAACATGAGAACACCAAAAGATAAGAACAGAAAAAGGGACAATAAAAATCCCGACGTCGACAGGTGGTGACTCTGCTGGGGACTTCAGTAAGAGGGCTTAAGCCGCTATTACAAGCTTTTCAAAACTGTTATATGCTTGTGTGTGGATGTTGCATTTACATTTATATAGATGTGTACGAATGTATTTACTTACTACACTTAATGCTTCGTACATGTCATCATTTTCATACGGTGAGACACGTTGAATGTGAATGAATGTTATATGGTTCCTCCACCAGGAGGCTATCCTGTCGGTGTTTGATTACTGGACTCGTAGGGAGACTAATTCCAACAAGGCTCACGAAAGGCACCACCCAGATTCGCTCCAGTTGAAAGACTGGATTAACTTCCCGTTAAGTAAATTGCGATGATCTGGGAAACTTCATGCCAAAAAGCCGCGAGAGTAACCTAAGATAGCTTAGCCTCTGATAAACCAAATGCGGAGGAAAGTCTCTTCATGCTTTTCCATTTCAATTACTTGTAAAATCAATTACTTGTAATTTCATTCCATGTCAATCTCTATGTAATTGAAAATATGAAGGAATATGTGTACATGCATTCCCTTTTATATCAAAACCTGACGTGCTATCTTACAAACAGCAAACATCCGTTTTGTAGGATAATACTCCTAAAACGGTTACATCACATAGCATGTAACATTTCCACATTCCCTAAGACTAAACTACATAAGTCTTTTTTGTAGGGAAGAAATTGGTCTCATTTCCCGTTCAAAGTCAAGAAAGGCATTAAGCCCACAACCAGACATGGCTAAAAGTGCTCCACCTAATCCTACTCCTGTCTCTCGAGAGGAGTTTGAAGGATTAAGGAATCAGATAGCAGAATTAGCTGTCTTTCTAAAAGAACAAAGTAAAAACACTCGGGGCCAGACAATGCCTACTCAACCAGAGTCGTTCACACCAGGATGCAGTCAGGGTATTGGCAAAAAGATGGAAACCCAGATACCTGAACCTCGTTCATAAAAAGGAACCAAAAAAACCCCTGAAATCACAAAACTCAGGGATGATCGAGAAACTGGGGATATAAGAAAGAAAGTCCAACAAATGGAGGAAACCATCTGGTCAATCAAAGGGACTGGAAACTATGTTAGTGCCACCTATTCGAATCTCTACATATTCCTAGGGGCTCGATATCTTGACAAATTTAAAGTCCCAGAGTTTGAAAAGTACCATGGGGCAGGCGATCCCTATACACAGCTAAAAGTATATATTGGCGAGCTGGGGTCTTATGCTGAAGATGAAAGCCTCAGAATGCAACTTTTCCAAAAGAGTCTCACTGGAGAGGCTAAAGCCTGGTATGCCTGACTTGATAATGCCAAAATCCACAACTGGGAAGAATTGGCCCATGCCTTTCTCAATCAATACAGTTTTCAGTCACAAATGGCACCAGATCGATACCAAGTGACTAAAGTCAAAATACAAAGTACTAAATCTTTTCGAGAATATGCCCAAAGGTGGAGACATCTAGCAGCACAAGTCATTCCATTAATGACAAAAACTGAGATGGTAATGACATTTATTGATATCCAAGAAGCTCCTTACTATGAGAGGATCCTAGAAGGCATATGAAAGCCATTCTAAAAAATGATCAAACACGGCGAAATGGCAGAGATGGGCCTGAAGGCAGGTAAGATTAAAGACTTCACTACCTTGGAAGCAGCCGCTAGACATATACAGACTGGCAAATATGCGAGCGATCCCAAGGGTGTACCCGATAAAGGCAATAAAGATGTATCCCTTGTTGTATAAGGGAAAGCTAGGAGACCAACCTATAGTCCCCCTATTTGGAAAAAATAAGACAATCTGCTATCTCTACAATAGGCTGCATTCAGCCAATGCCAAGACAGAAAGAGAAAATTTGAAAGAACAGAAAATCGGGTGTTCACTCCACTAGGCGATTCCGTTGAAAATGTATTGGCGATATTAATGGATCACAAGAAATTATCGAATTGGCTCCACCTCTGGAACCAGGGAGCAAAAAATACAATCCAAGACAAAGATGTGTTTACCACTTAGGGTCTCCAGGACATGATACACAAGATTGTTGGTCCTTAAAGCATAAAATTCAAAATTTGATCGAAAGTGGTAATATTGTGGTCCAACAACCTGACCAACAAAATGTCAACACCAACCTTCCGTTGCAACATGATACGGAGGAAGTATTCATGATCGGGTCAGGAAGCGCTAAAATATATCCAAATCATAAGTACATACGAAGGATTGAGAAATACCCCCAAAGGCACTGAACAAATGTCTTAGAGTGGGAAAACTCAGAGTAGGGTATGACAGTAATGTAAAAATTAGAGACGATCCAGAATCAAGTAAATCTGCTAGCTAAGCTGATAGTGCACCAACATCAAGAAACAAGGCAGTTTTTCACTCAACTATCAGAAAGCCAAGAGAAAAAAGAGGGTAACCATAATGCAAACCCATATCTCTTCAGGATGAGCCAACTAAATGAAGAAAATCAAAGCAGGCTGAAAGGAAAAGAAAAGGGGGATGATAAATTTTTAGAAGATCTCAATAACGAAAAAATCGCTCGGGGGAATGCGAATTCTCAAAGAAGAAAGATCAAACAACCTCCACAAGAGTCTGAAAATTCACCCCTCTGAATAAATTAAATGAAGAAATGCTACACTTTCTGATAAGCGAAGGAAGGATTATTGAGTTGTTGCCTCCTATAAATCCCAAGATAAAGAGTTATGATTCCACCAAGATGTGTCTCTATCATTCTAACTCACTTGGACACACGACTGAGGAATGCTGGTCTTTGCGACTTAAAATCCAGGATCTCATTGAAAATGAAGAGCTGAAGATAGAATTCCTCATAACCAGAAAAAGCGAAGAGGAAATAAAAAGATTAAGATATCCACTCGAGACATGTAGTTCAAAGGAGGTGAAGGCTATAAGCACCAATCCTTACAGAACACAAGATGGACTAATTCTAATGCAGGGAATGACAAAGGAGACAAGGGAATCCCCAAGGGAGATTCCTCCGCCAATATCAAACATCATGTGGTCCAAATATAGCAACCACATTCCTGATTTTATCATCCTGGATAATGCGGAGGAAATACTAATCCTTTCCAAGGAAGAAAAAGATAAAAAGGAAAGTTCCTTGCAAAATATGCGACAATAGTTTGAGGGAGATTTCATGGTCGAATCCTCTCTAGCCCAGGAAAAAGGTGAAGGAACAGATGAAGGAAAAGGTGGTGAGGTTATCGGAGAAACCAACCCATTAAAGAATCAGGAGTTCATACCTTTTTGTGATGAGTCCAATTTGAGTGTCCCTGAGGAATGTATTGAATAAGGAAGTGATAAAGTTATGGATATAAGTGAAGATATTCAGAATCAAGAGGTAACCTCTATCGCGAGCCTTGAAGGCAACATAACCACTGACAACTGGACTATCAAGCCTTAGCTAGACAAGAAGGTGTAGATCTAGAGGATACAGTTGTGAGTTCCAAGAGATGGTGGGACGGTATCACTTTCTTTGTAGTATGCCTTTTATTTTCCATGCATGTAAATATTGAATAAAAAAACAAAAAAGAAAAGAAAGAAAAAGAAAAAGAAAAAGAAAAAAATGAAAAAAAGAAGAAAAAAATCAAAAATCAAATCAGTCAGGTTTCAGCTCATCATGCCTGAACTACGAAAGACCTGATATCCCTTCATCAATTGGAGTACGTAAGCAGCCATTAGTGGTGCGATCTGACCTTCTAAAGAAACATCCAATCCAAAAGCTTAATCCTAAGACACCAAAAAACAACCCTCTAAGTCAGCGACCCATGTCGAGAAGAACCAATAACACTTCAATGTCATTCCATCAATTTTGGAAAAAATCCTAGAAAGGAAGAAACAACAATACACTAAGACAACCAGCAACGAGGACCTTCAAAGAGTCGACACCTTCAATCACAAGTCTTTATCAAATCAGAAGAAAACCATCAAAGTCGATTGCGCGAATAAGTTAGGAACATTGATTGAGGGCATCAAAGCCTAAATCCACTACCTGCTCACCATCTGGTATAGAGGTAAAAGCCTCTTGTGATCTCAGCATCTTATCATCCCATCTATCAAAGCAACGATCCCAGATAATAAGCAAAACTGGGGCAATTTCAAAATTGGTGACAAACTGATAATGGGTCCCTTATGTAAGACCCCAACTTTTATGAATAAAGATGATTTTTTTTTTCTAAATATTATTTTGAATATTATGGTGTGAATTTGATATAATGTTATAGTTATGGGTAATATTTATAAATTTTGCAAAGTAAGCAAGTTGTTATAAAATATTCGATTGGTCGGGGAATATTCGTTTTGTCGGGGAATATTAAATGACGATGACACAATCATCAAAGTGGACCCCACAACAGAATTATTGTCGGAGTTAGAAAATGATAAAAATATCTTTTTTTTTAAAAAATAACGGCGAAAGTTTTACCGTTAACTGTTGAAATAACCGTTGATAAAAGTATAGTAATACGTGTGGTTGCATAGTAGCACATGGTATTGTACAGTATCTTTGATTATTGATGCTTACGTGAGAAGTCACTCAGTTTTATTTAATAATTGCCACAGTAATTGTTGCACAGTATCTCATATTATTGATTCAATTATTGTCAAAGTTTCATCCGCATAATATTTTATATTATTAAATCAATAATTGACGCAACACAATTATTCATATTATTAGTTAGCATTATTGACAATGTCTAAAAAATTATGTTAAGAAAAGGGGTTTGGTCATCTAATTGCGCGCCAATAAGGATAAATCCTTATCGGAAAGCCCCTCTTTCCTGGGAATGATCTGGTTGTTGATATTGTGAGCTTATAATATTAATTATTATGTGGTGGATATTGGTTCAATTTTTATATAAATGAAGGAATTTAGCATGAGATATTTGTTGAAAGTTTGGCATATTTTATGTGAAATTATAATTATTTTCTCCGATAAAATATTCATTCAAATACATTATTATAATATATTATAATTATTTAAATAATAATAATTATTATATATATTATTATCGATGTCGGGATTTTTGAGTGTCCCTTTTCGTTACTTGTTCTTTGGTGTTCTCATGTTAATGTGAGATTTGTTTCAAAAAATAAGTGAAAAAGGTCCGACATGTATAATGTCGATTGATTTGACTTTAAGAGTCGCCAATTGGTGTATTTAATCGGTTGCACCAACGCGAATCAGAAAAAGGTTTGCACATTGACCCGAGTTGATTTGACAATCGCTAGCTATCGCGGTCTCTGTGGAAACCGAGATTCATTTTGGGTCCGGGGCTTGATTATGCGGAGGAAGGTGTGAGGCACTTCGACATCCGTGTATACTACGATGAATCGCCACTCTTCAAAGAAATTGTTATATAAATGTGTGTGTTTGTGTGTGTGTGTGTGGATCAATGTGCAGTTATTTGAAAGTAGTATGAGGCCTCGTTTACACCTATATACAAAGGGTTTGAATTTATAGAAAAATTCAGTTTTAACCATAATATAGTAATGGCGTTTTGTAAAAGAGGTTTTTTAAACCCTGTGCTCAATAGGAATTGAGAACTTTTCATACTTCCATTTTATTATTAAATGTTCGGCTTGTTTGTTTTTATTTTAAAGATGCGAAGCATTCTCGAGAAAATAATATACAGCAATGTCGAACTCCTCATGGGCATGATGACCATCCACGGAAATTGATACCATTGTAAAAATACTATATGTGTCGCTTACAGTTGAAAAATGTCTATCATGGGAACCGAATCTAGATTCAAGAACTAAACACCGTGATCACATGATTCTTAGGCTCACATGATACTGCAATTTGTATGGAAAGCAAAGAAATGATTATATATATATAAAGTTGTAAAATATATATATATATATATATATATATATATATATAAATACATATATAAGCAAAGAAACGCATCGAGATATAAATCCAGTGCTCATCGGATATGTCCGACAAAAATTATATATATATATATATATATATATATATATATATATATATATATATATATATATATATATATAATTAAATGCATTAGGATATAAAATCCGGGCTCATCGATATGTATATATATATATAGAAAAGCAAGTAAACGCCTCGGACATAAGTCTAGGCTCAATCGAGGCATAACTCGATAATGTTAGTTCGTATAAAAATATATACATATATATAAGTATATATATATAGACAGAAATAAAAGCCACGGACCGAAGTCCGGGCATACGCACACACCACGATTCTCAATGTGTAGAATAGTGTGTGCTAATATGAAGAGAGAGGCTTTATAGAGTGTAAGAAGGCTTACAGTGGGCTGCCAATGCAGACTTCTATGACTCTAAATGGATAAACACTTAGCTCTTGCCGGTAAATATATGACTGTATATGGGCTAACATGTGTTTAAAAAGAGCAAGCACTCAATATAGGGTGTGTATAAAGTCAATTGGACAGGGCTTCCTCGCCTTTTCTCTCTCTCCTCCTCTTCAAATGGCTGACCCCAAGGCTTGTATATATAGACGGATGGCCGCAGGTACACCTGCAGCAGCCGCGGTTGTACCTACGGCTGATCGTGGTGCATCTGAGCCTCACGGGTCCCGTCATCTCGTAGAACATGCACTGTAATGTCCGCTCGAACTTGCAGAACTTCAATCCAAGCATTCGAACGAGGTGTACAAGACCATCTTCGGACTTTGTTTATCGAGAGTTACGCAATGACATGGGATTTCCCCTTTTTGATTCCAGGAAGATGGGTCCATGACCGAAATAGCATTCCCGGGTTCCTGTCAGGCAATCCGGTGAGCTGTTTCGCGTAGTTTTCACTCCGAAGTTAAGATATGAGTCTTATGGGACAAATTTTGAATCAATTTGAGTTGACATGAGTGTATTTGATTTGAAGTGAAGTTGAGTTGGTAAAATGACCATTTTGCCCCTCCTGGGGTTATCTCCCGCCGCACATCAGTAGCGAGTTTTCGTGGTTATCTCTAAGATGGTCATGCTGTTAACTTTGAATGTACTCAGGGTTATCTCTGAGGTTGGCTTGACCTCCCGGGGTTAACTCTGGGGTCGGGAAATGATGTTGTAGTCCTCCAGGGTTACCTCTGGATTGTGAAAAAGATGCTTTTGCCCTCCTGCATAGTTAGTAACAGGAAAAGAAAATTTCGAGTGTCTATAGATGCCCCTCTTTATCATGTTCATGCAATGCAATGGAATTGACATGATAAATATTAGTAGACACTTGAAACATGACAATGTATTTTCAATGATGCAGATCGCAATGTAGTGAATGTGTTGATGAATGTTAAAAATGTTTTCGTAAATAGCAGTTCGCAAATCACACATTGCATTTTTCACTTCGCATTTCGCTTTTGGCCAGTCGCACCTCGCAACTCGTATATCGCAAATCGTAAATTGCAAATTGCAAATCGCAAATCGCAAATCGCAATGTAATGAATGTTATGATGCATGTTTAAATTTTTTTTTCGTAAATCGCTTTACCTTTACCGATCATTGTTGATGCCTATGCTGGTGTTGACTCCAATGGTTTGGCATTTAATCGCTGACGCTTGTTTGATAAAGATAAGTTGAGATGTTTTCCACATCTTTGATGAGGATGACGTTCTGAAATCACCAGACCTTTTCGATGTATACAATGGTAGTTTGCAACGGTGTCTACCCTGTTGGTAGTTGAATACATTGACATTGTCCAATTGTTTCGGTTCCCACTCAAACAGTGGTATTCAAAACTTTCATCGCTGAATTGTCTTGATGTTGCACTGATTTGAAGATAATGGTTTTGAATATCGGATCTTCCTATACCTTTGCTGAAGTAATATTCAAAGGTTTGCTTCGCCAGACTCTGCCTGATGTTACACTGGATAGAGATGTACGTTGATGTAGCGCCTCACCCTTTTTGAGGTGATTTGTAGTTCCTTTTGCTGTTGGGTGATGGTGCCCCATTTCCTTGAATATTTGATTCGCAACCCGGCTGAACTGATGACCTGAATGCCGTTGATATCCCTGGAGGGTGCAACTCACTTTTTTGCTGTTGAACTTTTGAACTTCAATGTAGAGGCCTCAATTTATGAGGATTTGACGCAAATTAACACATTTGTCGGTGTAGATTTCATTCGCCAGACCTTTTGTCGTTGGCCTTGAGTTAAGAACTTTTTGAGAATTTTTCCCTTCTTTCGTAGGGGTACGCTAATGTCGCCATGATTTCTTTCAGGAGTTTTCCTTCTTTTGATGAGAGGCCTGATCCCACCTTAAAATCTTTCGCTTTCCTAGAATCGGAAAATGCTCCAATCCTTTCGTATACTGATGTCGAGTATTCATACGAGAAACTCTCTTTGTTGATGAAGTCACAAGTGAGTAATATCCAAATCTCTAATGAGCTGATGTGAGGGAAGCTTTGATGATGATGGACCATGCTGATGGTGTTGACTTGGGCATTTTCCTCTTTAGGATTTTGATAAATGCCCTAGTGTTGAGTTATCGCTGTTTCTGAGATTGCCCAAGTCTTGTTGTAGTGGTCGCAATATCGGGTTGTTTTCGATTTTGAAATTGCCTTGACCTTGCTTGTTATGCAGGATAGTCGCTTAATGTATGATGGATGATAAGATCTTTGAGATCGTAAAAGACTTTTCTTCTGTACCATATGGTGAACAAGTATAGGACTTGGATTTTGATGCCTTCAATTATTATTCCTGACTTGTTATTGCAATCAGTCTTGATTTTCTTTTGATCTGATGAAGACTCGTGATTAAGGGTGTCAAATCTTTGAAGGTCCTCATTTTTGGTTGTCTTGGCATATCATTGTTTCTTCCTTTCTGGGATTTGTGCCAGATTTGATGGAATGACATTGCAGTGTTGTTGGGTCTTCTCCACATAGGTCGCTGACTTGGAGGGTCATTCTTGGGATCGACGTTTGGATTTGGATGTTTCTGTTGAGGGTCAGACCGCACCACTGATGGTTGCCTACGCACCACTGAGGAATCTCCTTTGGGGATTCCCTTGTCTCCTTTGTCATTTCCTGCATTAGGAGTATTCCATCTTGGGTTCTGCCAGGATCATCGCTCATAGCCTTTACCTTATTTGAACTACCTGTCTCTAGTGGACATCTTAAGCTTTTTATTGCCTTTTCGCCTTTTTTGGTCATGGGAATTTCTATCTCCAGCTCTCCATTTTCAATGAGATCCTGGATTTTATGTCGCAAAGCTCAAAGATTCCTCGGTCGTATGTCCAAGTGAGTTAGAATGGTAGAGACATATCTTGGTGGAATCATAGCTCTTTATCTTGGGATTCTGAGGAGGCAACAACTCAAGAATCCTTCCTTCGCTTATCGGAAAAGTGTAGCATTTCTTCATTGGATTTGCTTAGAGGGTGAGTTTTGGACTCTTGTGGAGGTTGTTTGATCTTTCTTCTTTGAGAGTTCGCATTCCCCAATCGATTTTTCCGTTGGCGAGGTCTGCTTAGCAATTTTATCATCCCCTTTTCTTGGCCTTCCGATAGTTGAGTGAAGAAATGCCTCAGATCCCGATGTTGGCGCACTATCGCCTTAGCTAACTGATTTACTTGGTTCTGGATCATCTCTAATTTTTGCATTACTATGATACCTTCCTCTGAGTTTTCCCACTTTAGGACATTTGTTCTGTGCCTTTGGGGGTAGTCCTCTATCCTTCGTATGCATTTATGAATTGGATACATTTCAGCGCTTCCTGAACCGATCATGTTTACTTCTTCCATATCATGCTGCAACGGAAGGTTGGTGTTGACATTTTGTTGATCAGGTTGTTGGACCACAATACTGCCACTTTCGATCAGATTTTGAATTTTATGCTTTAAGGACCAACAATCTTGTGTATCGTGTCCTGGAGATTCTGAATGGTAAGCACATCTCTGGCTTGGATTGTGTCTTTTGCTCCCTAGTTCTAGAGGTGGAGCCAGTTCGGTAATTTTCTTATGATCCATCAATATCGCCAACACATTTTCAAGAGAATTGCCAAGTGGAGTGAACACCCGATTTTCCATTCTCTCAAATTTTCTTTTCCTATCTTGGAATTGGTTAAATGCTGCCTGTTGTTGAAATGGCAGATTGTCTCACTTTTTCCAAATGGGGGGACTGTAGGTTGGTCTACTAGATTGCCCCTGTACAACAAGGGATACATCTTCAGTGTCTTTATCGGGTACCCCCTTGGGATCGCTCGCATACTTACCAGTTTGTATATGCTTGGCAACTGCTTCCAAGGCAGTGAAGTCTTTAATCTTGCCGGCCTTCAGGCCCATCTCTGCCATTTCACCATGTTTGATCATTTCCGAGAATGACTTTCCTAGTCCTGCTAGGATCCTCTCGTAGTACGGAGCCTCTTGGATATCAATAAACATCATTACCATCTCAGTTTCCGTCATTGATGGAATGACTTGCACTGTGAGATGTCTCCACCTTTGGGCATATTCTCGGAAAGATTCAGTACTTTGCTTTTTGACTTTAGTCACTTGGTATCGATCCGGCGCCATTTGTGACTGAAAACTGTACTGATTTAGAAAGGCGTGGGCCAATTCTTCCCAGTTGTGGATTTTAGCATTGTCAAGTCGGGCATACTAGGCTTTAGCCTCTCCAGTGAGACTTTTTTGGAAAAGTTGCATTCTGAGGCTTTCATCTTCAACATAAGACCCCAGTTCGCCAATGTACACTTTCAGGTGCGTATAGGGATCGCCTTACCCATTGTACTTTTCAAACTCTAGGACTTTGAATTTGGCAGGATTGCGAGCCCCGGAGAATATGCAGAGATCTGAATAGGTGACACTCCCATAATTTCCAATCCCTTTGATTGACCGGATGGTCTCTTCCATTTGTTGGACTTTCTTTCTTAGATCCCCAGTTTCTCAATCATCCCTGAGATTTGTGATTGCTTTATTGGAATGAGGTTTAGGTATCTGGGTTTCTATCTTTTTACCAATACCCTGACTGCCCCTTGGTATGAATGACTCCAATTGAGTACGCATTGTTTAGTCCTGGGTTCCTCCATATGCAGGGGATTCTATGTGGATGGGTATTTGTGGACCCTGAGTAGATTGGTGTAATTCTTTGAACATAACATCCAACTCTGTAATTTGATAGCTTAATCTTTCGAATTCCTCGCGAGAGACAAGAGTAGGATCAGGCTGGGCACTTTTATCCATGTCTGACTGTGGGCTTAATGCCCTTTTGGGCGTTGAATGGGAAATAGGATCAATTGTTTCCCTATAAAAACTTATGTAGTTTAGTCTTAGGGAAATGTATAAAAATTTTACATGCTATCATAACATGTCCATTTTAGGAATATTATCCTACAAAATGGGTGTAATTGATAGCATGTCAAGCCTTAATATGCATTCACATATTCTTCATATTTTCCATTACATTGAGATTGACAAGTAATTGAAATGGGAGAGTATGAAGAGACTTCCCTTTGCGTTTGGTTTATCAGAGGTTGACCTATCTTAGGGTTACTCTCGCGGCTTTTTGGCATGAAGGTTCCCAGATCATCGCAATCTACTTGACGGGAAGTTAATCCGGTCGTTCAACTGGAGCGAATCTGAGTGGTGCCTTTCCTGAGCCCTGGAGAATTATTCTTCCCACGAGTCCAGTAATCAAACACCGACAGGATAGCCTCCTGGTGGAGGGACCACACAACAAACATTCACATAAAACGTGTCTCGCCGTTTATGAAAATGAAGACATGTGCGAAGCACTAATATCACAGATAGATATTTAGCAGTACAGTAAGTAAAATTCATTCTTACACATTCATCATAAATATAAATATAACATTCACACACAAGCATATAATATTTTTGAAAAGATTGTATTAGCGGCTTAAGCCCTCTTACTGGAGTTCCCAGCATAGTCGCCACTTATCGACGTCGGGATTTTTGAGTGTCCCTTTTTCGTTACTTGTTCTTTGGTTTTCTCATGTTAATGTGAGATTTGTTTGAAAAAACAAGTGAAAAAGGTCCGACATGTATAATGTCGACGATTTAACTTTAAGAGTCGCCAGTTAGTGTATTTAACTGGTTGCACCAACGCAACCGAAAAAGGTTTGCACATTGACCCAGTGATTTGATCTTTGCTAGAGGCAGATTGCGTGAAACCGAGATTCATTTTGGGTCCGGGGGCTTGATTATGCGGAGGGAAGGTGTTAGGCACCCCCTGACATCCGCGTTACCACGATGACCGCCACTCTTCAAATAAATTATTATATGAATGTGTGTGTTTGTGTGTGTGTGTGGATCAATGTACAGTTATTTGAAAGTAGTGTGAGGCCTCGTTCGCACATATATACAATAGGGTTTGAATTTATAGAAAAATTCAGTTTTAACCACGATATAGCAATGACGTTTTGTAAAAGAGGTTTTTCAAACCTCATGCTTAATAGGAATTGAGACCTTTTCATACTTCCATTTTATTATTAAATGTTCGAACATTTGTTTGCTTTTATTTTGAGATGCGAAGCATTCTCGAGAAAATAATATACAAGAATGCCGAACTCCT
This sequence comes from Panax ginseng, assembly GCA_020205605.1. NCBI lineage: Eukaryota > Viridiplantae > Streptophyta > Magnoliopsida > Apiales > Araliaceae > Panax > Panax ginseng. The sequence goes on along the minus strand of CM035134.1, from coordinate 132,099,924 downwards.
CATGGAAACGATGTGACCATCCACGGAAATTTAGACATGTAAAATAATGTATACAGTCAACATAAATTTGAAAAATGTCTATCATGGGAACCGAATCTAGATTCACTAAATCGAACTCGTGATCACATGATTCCTAGGCTCACATGATCTTGCAATTTGTATGGAAAGCGATGGCGATTATATATATAAAAGTCAGTAAATATATATATATATATATATATATATATATATATATATATATATATACATACTTGATCAACCACCATGAAGCAACTCCATGGGGAATTGGAAATGTAAATATATAAAAGTGGTAAAATATATATATATATATATATATATATATATATATATATATATATATATATATATATATATATGGACATGATCACCATCATGAAGCACCTCCATGGGGGATCGAGAAAAGTAAATAAAGCAATAAATGTGGTCAACCGCCAATAAGTAAACTCAAAGGGACGAAATGTAAAGAAAGGTAAAAAGATCAACCACCAAGTAAACTCCAAAGTGAGACGGAATGTAAATAAAGCAAAGAAAAGGCCACAAAGTAAACTCAGGGCACGATATATATATATATATATATATATATATATATATATATATATATATATATATATATATATATATATATAAATAGTAAACGCATATAGGATATAAATCCAGCACTATCGAGATATGTCCGATAACAATTATATATATAAATATATATATATATAAAAGCAATTAAACGCACTGTATATAAAATCCGGGCTCATCGATATATACGACAACAAATATATATATATATATATATATATATATATATATATATATATATATATATATATATAAGTAAACGCCTCAGGACATAAGTTCAGGCTCAATCGAGGCATAACTCGATAATGTTAGTCCAGATATAAAAATATATATATATATATATATATATATATATATATAAGTATATATATCTGCATGTAAATGAAAGCCACAGACCGAAGTCCTCGCATACGCACACAACACGACTATCAATGTGTAGAATAATGTATGCCAATATGAAAAGAGAGGCTTTATAGAGTGTAAGAAGGCTTACAGTGGGCTGCCAATGCAGACTTTTATGACTCTAAATAGATAAACACTCAGCTCCCGCTGGTAAATATATGACTGTATATGGGCTAATAAGTGTTTAAAAAGAGCAAGCACTCAATATAGGGTGTGTATAAAGCCAATTGGACATGGCTTCCTCGCCTTTTCTCTCTCTCCTCCTCTTCAAATGGCTGACCCCAAGGCTTGTATATATAGACAGATGGCCGTAAGTACACCTACGGCAGCCGTGGTTGTACCTGCGGCTGGTCGTGGTGCATCCAAGCCTCGCAGGTCCCGTCGTTTCGTAGTACGTGCACTCGTGCACTGTAATGTCTACTCGAACTTGCAGAACTTCAATCCAAGCATCCGAACGAGGTGTACAAGACCATCTTCGGACTGATTTTGTTGAGAGTTATGCAATGACATGGGATTTGCCCTTTTTGATTCCAGGAAGATGGGTCCATGACCAAAATAACATTCCCGGGTTCCTATCAGGCAATCCGGTGAGCTGTTTCGCGTAGTTTTCGCTCCAAAGTTAAGATATGAGTCTTATGGGACCAATTTTGAATCAATTTGAGTTGACATGAGTGTATTTGATTTGAAGTGAAGTTGAGTTGGTAAAATAACCATTTTGCCCCTCCCGGGGTTATCTCTAGTTTTTGCACAGTTGTAGCAAGTTTTTCCCAGGGTTATCTCTGAGATGGTCATGCTGTTGACTTTGAATGTACTCAAGGTTATCTCTGAGGTTGGCTTGACCTCCCAGGGTTAACTCCGGGGTCGGGAAATGATGTTGTAGTCCTCCAGGGTTACCTCTGGAGTGTGAAAAAGACGCTTTTGCCCTCCTGCATAGTTAGTAACAGGAAAATTTTTTTTCGAGTGTCTACATATATATATATATATATATATATATATATATATATATATATATATATATATATATATAAATGTATGTGATAAGGTGATGGGTGGTGGAAAAAAAGTGTTGCTTGCAAAGTTAACCTTTGAAATAATAAGAGTTAGGCAAAAGAAAAGAAAAGGAAAGGTTAGGCATTGAATGAAAATGTTAGGCGGAGAAAGTTAGGCAGTGTTACGCAGGTTTTCTTATTTTTCTCCTTCCGTATTACACTATAAAAGGAAGGCAACCCTCCATCCTAAATCACACCAAATATCTCAAACATTTTTACTATAGTATTGTGAGTATTTCTTTTGAGTATAAGAATACTTTGAGCGTAGTTTTCTGCAAGATTTTCTCAGAATAATATCCGATATTTTAGTCAAATCCAGTTTCTATTAAGGTAAAGGATATTATTTTATTTTAATACTCATAAGAAATATTATGTTCTTTCATACTCCATAGTATGGAAGGGATATTATTTCATTTCATATTCCTAAATTTAAACTTACTATGGTAAGTATTGCTTCTGTAATTCCTAAAATTAGTAGAATATCCTTGATATTTGCGCTTTATCCAATATCTTTTCATAAAAATATTATTCTGAGCGTTCTTGATAAGTTTTAACCTTTTTATGCTGGAGTACTATTCACGGGATACTATTCCTGAAGTACTATTCATGGGGTACTATTCACTCGAGTACTATTCACCTGGGGTACTATTCATGACAAAAATTTATTTCTTTTCGGTCCAAATCATTTTTGATACAATATTATTCTTGAATTTTACTCCACAAAGAAGTATCATGTTGACAATTTGGACATTATTGAATTCTGGATAAATTAAATTATAAATCTTTAGAATTTATCCTTTGCTTGCATTTAATTGAATTCTTATATCATTGTCATCATCCTCATATTTATATTGTTATGAAAGTCATCTTTAGCCCATAGTGCATAGATGGACTGTTGATTGGTATGATTATAACCAGGGATTATTCAGTAAAATCATTACCCGTAATGTTAGAAATGATGTGATAAAAGTCCTCATTGGCCCGTAGTGCATTGATGGATTGTTGTTGGCACGATCATGACCATTGGTGATAATAATGAATATCCTTGGCCCGCAGTGCATGGATAATTCAGTGATGTGTATTATTTATTAAGCTGAGTCTCAGCGTAAAATTGATGATAAACTTTTAAATCATAGAAGATAGTAGATATCATGCTCTACTTGACTCTTCTAATGGATTGTTTGTTCCGCTGCAGTTAAACTTGTTATTTATTATATTCTATCACTTTAACCCTGTTGAAGGCTAACGATAATTTATTCTGCATTATCTTAGTCATAATATTCTTTACTGGGCTAGTTGAGCTCACCCTTTTCTTTCATTGTTCTCTTCAGGAAATGAGAATATAGCGGGGACTAGTCGGGGAACGGAGTGACGGTCCAGATGGTTGTTTTAGTAGTCCTCACTATTCTATAAATAGTGTGATAATAAATGTAATAAGATTGAATTTGAGAGTGGATATTGTTTAGAAGATAATATTCGTATTAAAACTCTCGGCTTATGTTTTGTCGTATTACATGACAGTTGTATTAATTAAGTTGTATTTGAATTTTGTACCATGTATTTGGTGACCCAAGATGGGTGATGTATACCTATTTTGGGGGTGTCACACCTTACAACAAGATTGGGGAAATCTCAAAAACAACGAAAACTTAACACTGGGGCATTTATCAACCATCCTAAAGAGGAAAATGCACCAGTCAGTGCCATCATCATGATACATCATCATTAGAGCCACCCTCACATCATCTCACTGGCAATTCGGTATGATCATTTGGTCTTTTCCAATCATACTATTCTTAGAATGAATAATCCATATATGAGGATATTATTCACTCGCTATTTGGTTACCAAAGGGAGTTTCTAATATGAATTCCTGGCAACAACATGCGACATGTGTGACACCCCTAAAATAGGTATACATCACCCATATTGAGTCACCAAATACATGGTACAGAATTCAAATACAAACTTAATTATACAACTGTCGTGTAAAATACGACATAACATAGCTGAGAGTTTTAACAGGAATATTGTCTTCTAGACAATATCCAAACTCAAATTCAATCCTCATTACATTTTTTATAACAGTAAATAGTGAGGACTACTAAAACAACCATCTCGGATGGTCACTCAATTCCCCGACTAGTCCCGGCTATGTTCTCATTTCCTGAAGAGAACAATGAAAGCAAAAGGGTAAGCTCAACTATCCCAGTAAGAAATATTATGACTAAGATAATGCAGAATAAATTATCGTTAGCCTTCAACAGTGTTAAACTGATAAAATATAATAGACATCAAGTTTAACTACAATGTAACAAGCAATCCATTAGAAGAGTCAAGTAGAACATGATATCTATTATCTTCTATGATTTAGAAAGTTTATCATCAATTTTATCGCTAAGACTCAGCTTAATAAATAATCCACATCATCGAATCATCCTTGCACTATGGCCAATGATATTCATTAGTATCACGACCACGAATTATCCATGCACTACGAGCCAAGGATATTCGTATTTTCACCAATGGTCATGATCATGCCAACAACTGTCCATCAATGCACTACGACCAATGAGGACTTTTACCACATCATTTGTAACATTACGGTCACGATTATACCAAATAATCTCTAGTCATAATCATACCAATCAACAGTTCATCTATGTACGTAAGCCAAAGATGACTTTTATCACAATATAAGCATGAGGATGATGACAATGATATAAGAATTCAATTAAAAGAAAGCAAAGGATAAATTTTTAAAGATTTATAATTCAATTTATCAAGAATTCAATAATGTCCAAATTGTCAACACGATATCTTGCCAGGAGTAAAATTCAAGAATAATAATGTATCAAAAATGATTTGGACTGAAAAGAAATCAATTTTTGTCATGAATAGTACCCCGGGTGAATAGTACTCGAGTGAATAGTACCCCGTGAATAATAATTCTAGAATAGTGCCCCGTGAATAGTACTCTGGCATGAAAAGGTTAAAACTTATCAAGAATGCTAATAGTAATATTTTCATTAAAAGATACTGGATGAAGCGCAAATATCAAGGATATTCTACTAATTTCATGGAGTATAGAAGCCAAAACTTAGCAATATGAGTGTAGAATTCTGAATCTGAAATGAAATAATATTATTTACATACTATAGAGTGGAAAAAAATATTTTTTTATACGAATATTGAACACAAATAATATCCCTTACCTTAAAAAGTAGAGTATTCCGACTGGTATAGCAGGGATATTCTTGAAGAAAACTTTCACTATTTTCTACGCTCAAAGCTTCTTAAAACTCTAAAGAAATACGCTCAGTATTATAAAAGAAGAATTCTCTGATTCTGGTGTGATTTTAAATTCTATCTAAGCATTCTATTTATAGGAGAATGGAAATGATACTATTTGAATTTTAGAATAACAGACTGCACGGTTGCCCAACTCACGGGCACAACTGGCGAACAAAAATAATTTTTTGATTTACTATGCAAATCCTATGCAGCCACTATACAAACACTATGCATAATAAAATATAATATATTCTATTTTTCATAAAAAACAAAACTTATAATATATATATATATATATATATATATATATATAATAAAAATCACCATCAGCACAATTTTCCACCACCACTCGTGACATTTATTTTTTCTCCCCCGACAATTTCATTTTCAACATACGTGGGCCCCACATGTGGCCCCCCTCCTTTATTATATATATATATATATATATATTGAATAACTTTCAACCGATTATTTTGAAAAATGGGTAAATGGGGGTCCAAATAATAAGCAAATTTACAACAAATACTTCATAAAAAAAAATCCACTCAATATATTTACTAACATTTATTCATCATTATTGTAACCCACAATATTAACAACCAGATCGTTCCCAGTAAAGATGGGGCTTTCCGATAAGGATTTCTCCTTATTGGCGTACAATTAGGTGACCAAATCCCTTTCTTCGACCAAACTTTCTAGACATCGTTAATTATACAAATAATAATATGAATAACTTGTCATCTCAATTATTAATTTAATAATATAAAATATTGACAATAATTGAATCAAATAACGTGAGATACTATGCAGCAATTATTGTAGAAATAATTGAATAAAACTGAGTGACTTCTCATGTAAGCATCAATAATCAATACCGTGTGCTACCACACGTATTTTTGTACTTTTACCGCCATATATTTCAACAGTTTAACGGTAAAATTTTGCCGTTATTTTTATAAAAAGATATTTCTGTCGTTTTCTCATTCCGATAATAATTCCGTTGTGGGGTCCACCAATGATTGTGTCGTTGTACGAATATTCCCTGTTAAAATGAATATTTCCCGACCAATCGAATATTATATAACATCTTTCTTACTTAGAAAAATTTATAAATATTACCCACAACTATAACATTATATCAAATCCACACCATAATATTCAAAAATATATTTTGAGAAAAATTAATCTTTATTCATAAAAGTTGGGGTCTTAGAACCTCCACTTCTTATGAAATTTTGCCTCGAAATTGGTGTACATACCTGGTATGTCGAAGAGGTGAGGATACCTTGATTTCATTTCAGATTCTAACTCCCAGGTCATTTCCTCAACATCGTGGTTTCTCCACAAAACTTTGATTTGAGGTATAACCTTGGAGCATAGAATATGCTCTTTCTTATCTAAGATTTTAACAGGTACCTCTTCATACGTTAAATCTTTCGCTATTTCATCCGATTCTAACTCAATAATGTAGTTCGGGTCTTCCACATATTTACGTAATATAGATATGTGAAAAACGTTATGAACACGAGACATACTTAGCGGTAAAGCGAGTCTATAGGCCACAGTTCCTACTCAATCGGGGATTTCAAATGGGTCAATGAATTGAGGATTGAGCTTTCCTCTTTTTCTAAATCTTGTAACTCCTTTCTATGGAGCAACATGTAACAACATATGTTCTCCAACATTGAATCCCACGTCCTTCCGATGAAAATGAACATAACTCTTTTATCGATCTTGTGAGGTTTTTATACGTTGTCGGATCATTTGAATCTTTTTCGTTGTCATGCGTACCAATTTTAGTCCCAACAATGTTGATTCACCCACCTCATCCCAGCATACTGGAGAATGACACTTGCATCCATACAATGCCTCAAATGGAGCCATGCCAATACTTGCTTGATAACTATTGTTATATGAGAATTCCACCAATGGCAAAAACTTGTCCCAACTGTCTTTGAAGTCAAGGACACAAATTCTTAATAGAACCTCAAGAGTTTAAATAGTCCTCTTCGACTGTCTGTTCGTTTGAGGATGATATGCCGAACTAAACATAAATCTGTGCCCATAGCTTTTTGCAGATTAACCAAAAATCGTGAAGTAAATCTTGGGTCTCGATCAGAAACTATGGATACTGGCATACCATGCAGTCTTACTTACAATCTCATTTATGTAAATACGAGCAAGACATTCAAGTGAATAAGTTTCTCGTATAGGTAAGAAATGAGCAGACTTAGTTAATCTATCAAAAATAACCCAAATTACATCAATTCCTTGAGAAACCTTGGGAAGACCAGTAACGAAATCCATGGTAATGTGCTCCCACTTCCATTCTAGAATTTCAAGTGGTTTCAATGGACCATTTGACACTTGATGCTCCACCTTGACTCGTTGACACGTTAAACACCTTGAGATAAACTTTGCTATCTCTCTCTTCATATTGCTCCACCAAAATATATGTCGAATATCATAATACATTTTGGTACTCCCAGGATGGATTGAAAACGGTGTGTTGTGCGCCTCCATCATGATTTTATACTTTAAATTCGGGTTGGTAGGAACACAAAGTCTAGAGTTGACTCGAAGTATTCCTTCTTCATCGATTCTTGCTTCCGGAATAGCACCTTCTTGCACTTTCTTCAACGCATCAGCTCCAGCTCTGTAGCTTGAGCAGCTTTAATTTATTAATTAAAGTCAGTTCTACTCATATATTTAACATCATCATGTGGGTCCCTTGACTCTTTAACTCTATCTCCATCCTTCGCAAGTCATACAAAATGGGCCTTTGCATTGACAATATCACACTCGTACCCGCATATGATCTTCTACTCAATGAGTCAGCTACCACATTCGATTTTCCAAGATGGTATTGAATGGTATGATCGTAATCTTTCAAAAGCTCGAGCTAACGTCGTTGTCGCATGTTGAGTTTCTTTTGGGTGAAGAAATATTGAGGCTTTTATGATCCGAATAGATCTCCACTTTCTTCCCATACAGGTAACCTCTAGATTTTAAGCGCAAAAATGACTGCTGCCAACTCTAGATCATGAGTAGGATAATTTCTCTCATATTCTTTGAGTTTTCGTGTGGCATAGGCTATGAATTTCCCATGTTGCATAAGAACACATCCTAACCCTCTGCCTGAAGCATTGTCGTAGATGACAAATCCCTCCAAACCAAATAGTATTGTCAGAACAGGTGCTGAAATGAGTCTCCTTTTGAGTTCTTGAAAACTCTTCTCATATTCCTCGCTCCAACTGAATTTTGTATCTTTTCGAGTCAGCTGAGTTAATGGAGTAGCGATTCGAGAAATTCCTTCCACGAATCTCTGATAATAACCAGCTAAACTCAGAAAGCTACGTACTTCGGTCACTGACTTAGGTTGCTCCCAGCTTTGAATTACTTCAATCTTTGCTGGGTCAACAGATTTTCCGTGATTTGATAGCACGTGCCCAAGGAATGCTACTTCCTCAAGCCAGAACTCGTACTTCTTCAACTTGTCATAAAGCTTGTTTTTACGAAGCTTTTGGAGTATAAGCCTCAAGTGTTGCTCATGATCTTCACGGCTTTTGGAGTAAATGAAGATGTCATCAATAAAGACAACTATAAAGTGATCCAAATATTCCTTGAATACTCGGTTCATCATATCCATGAAGGCAGCAGGAACATTAGTCAATCCAAAAGACATGACTAGGAATTCGTAATGCACGTACCGAGTTCTGAAAGTAGTCTTTGGAATGTCATTGATTTTGATCTTTAACTGATGATATCCAGAACGAAGATCGATCTTTGAAAAGAATTTAGTGCCTTGTAACTAGTCAAACAGGTCATCAATGCGTGGCAATGGGTACCTATTCTAGATGGTGACATGATTCAACTCCCGATAGTCAATACAAAGTCGCATACTTCCATCTTTCTTTTTTACGAAGAGAACATGAGCACCCCAAGGAGATGTACTAGGGCGAATGAAACCGATGTCTAACAATTCCTGCAATTGAGTTTTTAACTCCTGAAGTTTAATAGGAGTCATTCGATATGGGGCTTTGGAAATGGGTTTTGTACCGGGTTCAAGGTCGATACAAAATTCGATTTCACGCTCCGGGGGTAGGCTAGGAAGTTCTTCAGGGAATACGTAAGGAAATTTATTAACAATAGAAATATCATTCAAAACTGACATATTTTTATTTAAATCCCTGACATGAGCTAAGAAAGCTTGACATCTGTTTTTCAATAAATGAATAGCTTTATGTCTTGAGATGATAGTGATTGACTTCAATGGTTTGGTTACTTGAATTCGCATAATACGTTGGTTAGGAATATGAAAGCTAACAACCATACGAAAATAATCAATTTTTGCATGATGAGTAGTTAACCAATCAATCCCTAAGATCACATCAAATGCAAGTATTTTCAAACAGATAAGATCAATCGGTAACATGCGGTTACCGATTTGAATCAAACAAGACTTATAAATAGTGGATGTAATGAAGGTTTCTCCCAATAGAGTTTCAACAGATAAGTCAAAGTCTAATTTCTCCGGAGTTAAATTTAAATGTTGAGCGCAAGTAGGAGAAATAAAAGAATGGGTAGAACCAGTATCAAATAAGGTATAAATTTCGCCAGAGTATATGATTAGCTTACCCGTGATGACTTCGTTCGGTTTCCTCGCTTTTTGGGAGGTCACGACAAACGCTCTCTCTTGAACTACCGGCTTTGACTTGTCTGGGATGGCCTTTGGTGCCTCCATCCCAGTTGGACTTGACTTTACTGCACGATAAAATCGGCTAGGTGACCTTCTCTTCCGAAATTATAACATGTTTTGGACTGCTGCATACAGTTTGGACTGATGTGTCCCTCCCCTCTGCATTTGAAGCATACGATCGGTGGTCGTTCTCTTTCTTTAACAACGGTTGCTGGTGCTGACGTCTTTCCATCATTATTGAATCTCCTCTTCTTGAAATTTCCACTTCTATTATCTTGGCCAGAATTTCCACCGAAGTGGTTACCATTTCTGGCATGTTGATTCCCTCCACATTTGTTGTCACCACTTCGATGACTGCTACCACTGGTATTATCATTTTACTGGATACTCTCTCTTGGTTGGGTTGACTCATTATCGCACTCTAATAACTGAGCCATATTCACAACATCTGAATACAAGCAAAGTTTATGAGAAATGAGGTATTGACGTATTTCGGGTTTCAAACCTCTTAAAAACATCCGCGTCATTCTCTCCTCATTATCAACCAAGTGGGACGCAAACCGGGACAACTCGGCAAGCTTAGCTTTTTACTACGACATGATTATATTGTTTTGTTCCAGCTTGATGAACTCCACCTCCTTCATGTGACGAATACTTTAGGGTTGTCGTTGAACAGTTCTTGGAAGTTCTCCCAAGACATCTTTAGTGCGGCAGGTTGAGTACACTTTACAAATTCCCACCAGTAATCTGCCTCTCCTCGCAACATGAAGGTGGCAAAGGGAACGTTTTGCTCCTCGGAGCATCCCAAGACATCAAATATCTTGGTGATCTGCTTTATCCACGTCTTCGCCTTAAGTGGTTCTGGCTTTCCCCAAAACTCCGATGGTCCCAGCTCCTTAAACTGCTTAGCGGTGACCATCTGAGAGTTGCCAGTGTTTCCACCTACATTTTGCACATGAGTCTCTCTCGCCTGATGTTGCATGAATTGCAGAAAGCCTCTGAACATCCCATCGTTCATCATTTGGTTAGTGTTGTTGTTTACCTGAGGATTATTACCATCTTGATGCACATTATCCTGGTTATTGATCTGTGCTGACTCAACGGTCTCCTATGCTCCATTGCTTATCTCGACATTTTCAGATGCCATTTTTAAACACTGCCAAAAAACAAGGGTTAATTGACATGCCACATATTACCCCTTTATTCTGACCGACCAAATAAATAACAAATAAACTTAGGTAGGTCATACTAGCGAAGGATTTTCCCGTCTCTCCCCCCTAGTTCTTATCTCACATCTTAGCCAGGGATCATATCCCTAAGCTTTGATACCAACTGTGACACCCCCAAAATAGGTATACATCACCTATCTTGAGTCGCCAAATACATGGTACATAATTCAAATACAAACTTAATTATACAACTGTCATGTAAAATACGACATAACATAGCTGAGAGTTTTAACAGGAATATTGTATTCTAGACAATATCCAAACTCAAATTCAATCCTCATTACATTTATTATCACACTAAATAGTGAGGACTACTAAAACAACCATTTTGGACGGTCACTCCATTCCCCGACTAGTCCCGGCTACGTTCTCATTTCCTAAAGAGAACAATGAAAGCAAAAGGGTGAGCTCAACTAGCCCAATAAGAAATATTATGACTAAGATAATGCAGAATAAATTATCGTTAGCCTTCAAAAGTGTTAAAATACAATAGACATCAAGTTTAACTGCAGCGGAACAAGAAATCCATTAAAAGAGTCAAGTAGAACATGATATCTACTATCTTATATGATTTAAAAAATTTATCATCAATTTTATCGTTGAGACTCAGCTGAATAGTTTGGAATAAGATATTATTTCATACGAATATTGAACAAAAAAAATACCCCTTACCTTAAAAGAAGAGTATTCCGAGTGGTATAGTGGGGATATTCTTGAAGAAAACTTTCACTATTTTCTATGCTCAAAACTTCTTAAAACTCTAAAGAAATACGCTCAATATTATAGAAGAAGAATTATCTAATTTTGGTGTGATTTTCAATTCTAACTAAGCATTCTATTTATAGGAGAATGGAAAGGATACTATTTGAATTTTAGAATCACTGACTGCACAGTTGCCCAATTCACGGGCGCAACCGGTGAACAAAAATAATTTTTTGATTTACTATACAAACACTATGCAGCCACTATACAAACACTATGCATAATAAAATATAATATATTCTATTTTTCATAAAAATAACTAAACTTATAATATATATATATATATATATATATTATAATAAAACATCACCATCACCACAATTTTCCACCCACCTGTGACGCCCCCAAATTCGAGTATCTTTCAACCCGACAGATGGTGCTACACGGTACTCATAACTATACATTCATTCTATTGAAACAACATTAAAATATGTGTATCAACGACATTCTTATTACATTAATAATAATACATCCCGTTCCCAGGTTCTGAAACCATTACATTCTTTGTTCTTTGTAATATAATTTATACAAACATACTAGTCTATTACAGAATAAACTAGTCATACATCTTCGCCTTGCCTTTATCTTTACTGGAACCCTCGGTTCATTTGACCTTAGCTGCAATCATATGATTCAAGCAAGAAGTGAGCATAACTAGCTCAACAAGTCTAATAATATATTATAAAGATACCACTTCGAGAATCATATGATTATTCTTCATTAACTGAACAATAGTTATGAAGTACTATGAAACATTGAATAACACTTCTCATCTCATAAAACAATTCTGAAGTACATATAGTAGCTTGGAAATTCTGAGTAGGTCCATAGACCATGAACATTCTCTTTAGCTTTTATTCATGAAAAGGACAACCCGATACTAAGACCGTAAGTCTGACATTTCTTACGAGCACTTCTAGGTGATCAGCCTATAGTACTCTATGTTGATCAACACTCATCCATTAAACGTATTTACGTTTACGTTTTGGTAACCTCGCGTGGCCATCGAATAATCGATGTAAAATACATTTGTTTATTCATACTCAGGCTTACCTTGAATCCGTACCAAACAATTGGCGTAGGAGAGTATTATCAATTCTATATTAAAAGACTTATAAATAAATCAATCAATCTTTTCAGATTAGTCTAGCCGAATTAAAACTTGCATCAACTCTTTCTTTAAAATAATTCATGCATCTCATAACATGAATCACTGAAAACCTGTCTAACACGAAGGTTAGACAAGCATTAAGAAAACTTGCCTTCAGCGTCTGCTACAGTAAAATTATTTTCCCTTTGAATCTTTACGATCTCTACAACACATAACCACATAACATACCACATTAGGTCATGAATGAACATACATGGTTCCTAATGAATCTTACCCTTCTTCTCAATCTAATCATGTATTAGATTTGTTATTATTGGTTCCGGCTTGCCGTATTACATTGTTCTTACCAACTTCTTTCTCTTCTATGACTTAAGTGAATTCACTTTGTTAATACAACTCGTTTGAGTTAATCATTCTTCCTCACAGCTTACTAACATTCTTACGTTATTAATCAAAACTCGATCATCCTTGGTTAAGTAAACTTATTGCATACCGTTCACGTTCACGTAATATTCAACAACTTTTAGTTGTAACCCTCAATGTTATAGTCATCATCATTATTGGATACATTTCACTTTCTTATACTTTACATTCTTCGTTTAACTACTTATTAAACAACATTAAATTCCTAAAGTCATCACTATAAAATTAAGCGATTTAGGAAGGGTCTTATCATGTTCATTAAGTAATTACATGTCCCATACTCGTCTTGCAAACCATTGGGTTCACAATCAACTTGGTCAACAAACTTTCTCGCCAATTGCTACGACGACAAGCATCCCTTTTACTATAGTGGTGGCATTTCGCCACCCTCAAAGACTTTACCATCACTGCATACATGGCAATCGCAGTCGTGAGTATTATGACTGGAGTTAGCCACTGGCGCTTAAACTCGATAGAGCCATCCCTTCGCTTCGGTGATCGGATCATAAAAAGTTCATAAGTTATTCATTCGGCATACATTTGCACATCATCGCATCTTAAAAGTTTTTACGATAATTTCTTAGGTAAGATTCCCGGGCTCATAACTTCTTCGTTATAAGTCCGAATTGGCTCGTTCAAAAGCCATTAGCTAAAAAATTACATACTCTACGTGTTCATGTAAGAATTTTCCATTTTTGGATCCATTAACTAAAAATTCACCTATTAGTTTATTTTAATGAAAATGATAAATGTTCATGAATGTTCAACGCTCGTTTCTTCGTTCTAAGTCGAAATTCGGTCATTTTTGAGTCCGCAACTCTAAAATCCCAAATGAGACTATACTCCATCGAAAACCAATGTTTCCGAGCTCAAAGTCAAAATTTGACTTCCACTCCAAGAATTTTACGATTTCAACGATTATCGTCCGAATTCGTGAATTTCACCATAACTTCGTTACTTATGATTTGTTCATCATTTCAAATAGATTCTATCCATCATACTAACATCTTAACATACATATTTCATTAACTTATTTACATGATAAGTTATTACTTGTTCTTCATGAGTTTATAACTTATAAACGTATAATTTACTTATGATTTCATTTCACATGACTTATAATGGTTTAAGTCTTCTAACCATCATTCTTACATCCTCTTATCATACCAACTTCATTCATGTAAACATTTTACAAGTTCTTACAAGTTCTTCCTTAGTTCATAACTTATATATGAACGAAGTGCTTATTCACAGCTTATTAAGACTTAAGTCCTTTGATTAATCATTCCTACTTCTTCTTAGCATACATGTTCTACCATTACTCACTTCTCTAATAATTGAAGAGAAAGAGAATCATGGTTTAGGTTCTTACCCTTGAAGATCACTTGATTAAGCTTTGATCTCTTTCTTGAACTATGAAAGACTAGCTTTTCTAGCTTTTTCTCTCTAACCAATAAGCACTTAAGATGTTATATGAAATTGATCAACCAAAAAATGAGCTAGGACATCTTCTATTTAAAATTCAGATAAGGCACACTTAGAAGGGGGGTTGAATAAGTGTGGATACAAACTATGACCAATTTAAAGTTTAAATCAAAATATTGAATATAGCCTACTATATTGATGAATGCAGCTTGCTAAATGAATATAGTCTACCGAATTGAATTTTTGTTTAAGAAAATATCTTGGTGATTTAATAAGTTTTAATAACAAAATTTTCTCACGATGAAACAAATAATTAAATTAAACAAATTGATTATCTTGAGTGAAATTAAGTTAAAGCAGGTAATAAAAATAACACCAAGATTTTTTACGTGGTTCAGCTATTATCCTCTATAATAATAGCCTAGTCCACGTCCAATACCAACTAGTATTGGAGACTCACTTTTATTTCTTTAAATAACTCTTATTACAAAATAGACTATCCAAAATTGAATTACAATAATTCACTTGAGCACTCTTGCTCCTTGTGCACCAATGCACCCCTTAAGCATCTATGCTTTCTTGAACCTGTTTGTAAGCAAACCTTAATCCACCTGGATTAAATTCTTTTAGACAACACTTAGTCTAAAAATATAAGATTACAAATGTAGAGGTCTAATGATCAAAGCAAATAAGCAATTTCACAATGCAAGGCTCAACTAATGAATGCAATGATCAAGTAGAAAAAATAAAAGATATCACCAATATTATGCCCACGAAAATTGCTGATTATTAATCTGAGTTATAAAAGCACAGTAGCTGGAAATATTGCACCGAAAATAATGAAATAGCTTCTCAAGTATGTGAGTGCAATAATTGATTCAAGTGATGTAAGTGTTGTAAATTATCACTGATCTTAGTTCTTCTTATATAGCCCAAATATTACCGTTTGTGAAATAAATTATTTTCCGTTGCTAATTTTGTTCCATTATCAGACTTTGTTTATGTTCCCAACTGATAAGAAACGTTCCAACAATACAACCATTGATAACAAATCTAATTATCTTTGATAGTTACAAATATATGTTGGACTCTTCAAACAGTAATCCATAAAGAGACTAAGTCAGATACAAAGCACTTCGAGACTTTTCAATTCCTATAGCAATAAAATATTCCGCCAGTTGTTATATCACAATTTGAAACAGAAGATATCATGATAATATATAGGAGTATCATAACAAATCTCAATTCTCAAGGATAATCATGATTTTATATTTCCAAGGTTTGTGCTCATTTAATTTATTAAAACTCTACTGCCATATATACTGCCTTTTCATTTACCTAGATATGTATTCTTTCACACGTGTTACACAAATATTATAACATCAGTACACATGGAGAATTAAATTAATTCAGATAATACTCTTATGTATGCATGCTAACAAAATAAAATCAGTTCTCTTAATAACAGTTAGCAATGAATAACATATTTTAGGCATGCACAAAATTTTAAATCACATTTTAATGCACACATAAAATGTCCTAGAGCCTTGTATTGAAAAATTAAATATTTGCAACGACCTTACATATTTTTCTTAAGAAATGTACACAATCCTTTAAAGTCTTTTGACAATATTCTTTTCATCAACTTCCTTAAATTTCACAATAAACAAATTAGTCCATATAATCAAGTCAGCATCAAAACAAAAAGATCAGAATATTAACAAACCAACATTCTCCCCCTTTTTGATGATGACAACATAAGTAAATGAAAACTCCCCCTAAATTCATGCATATAGCTTATTTCAGGAAAATTTTGTATTACCTGCATGTGTTAGTATCATACCAAATAATAATGTAAATCAACACAGATCATAATATTAACATGTTTAAAACTAAATGAAACCATCAGACTTAACATGCAGGCAGACATGCCTATCAAAAACCAAATGAAACCATATGACACCATAGTCTTTAAAACAGAAGTTTAAAACGATTAAATGATACCAAAAGAACTGAACGAACTGACTTTTAAACTAATTCTCCCCCTTTGTCATCAGGCAAAAAGGATAGAAGATATGGTTAAATTCAGTCAATTTCCTCAAGGTTAGCCCTCTGTTCAGCACGGGTAGTGAAGTAAGGATGATGGAGAATGCGATGAAGAATTTTTTCTAAAGAGTAATCAGTTGCAAACCGAGGAGGTTGTGGTATAAAAGTTGTAGGAAGAAGTGTCATGTCAAGAAAATCACCCTTGTATTCTACCATCCAATTGCATATTGGCCATTCCGGGATTAGGGAATACATTGTCTGAAAATGTAACTTCTGTCCCATATCATTGAATCTTGTTGCCATAAAATCTGCAAGCTCCTCGAGTTGATAACTAATAAACTTAACCTCTTGACTCAACTGACAGGTGTTCCTATTGAATTTTCTTTGAAGTGCTTCAACCATAGCCATTGTTTGTATCTCAAAACCTGCCTGGAGATCAATGAATTCATCTTCAACATGATGATACAACTTATTAATTTCTGGAGCATCCATCGGTAGTTTTCCTTTCTCAAGAATCACAAGTCAATTTCTGATATCGACCAAATCAGTTTTCATAGAATTTTGATTTTGTAGAATCTCATTTAGAACATTCATAATGTCAGGCCCATGAGAATTTGGCAGAGTGGTTGAAGACGAGTCTTGATTAGGAGAGATAGGAGGAGGATCAGGGAGAAGACGAACAAACTCACTAGCAAGAAAAGTAATATGAGATTGTGTCAAATTAGCAGTATCTATAAACTCATTACTTGAGACAGAGATTTCATCATCAAAAGATATTTTGAAATGTTGGAAGAGTTTTGTTAAAAACTTGCTATAAGGAAGAAACTTTTTGGTTTGACGAATAAAGCTTAGCATATGAGACAACATCATTTAAGAAAGATTGAAAGATTTTCCCTTAAGAATCATAGCCACAACCACTAAATCTTGATAGGTAAAATCTGCTCCACCACCAAGTCATGAAAACAAATTATACCTAACCACCTTATGTAACACACAGGTAGTAGGGCACATATTCACAGTTTTTGGAAGAAATAGAGTTGTAAGAGAATAATCATTCATAAAATATAAAGTTGTTCCAATGGAAGAAAAGGGATATTAGCAGCACCTTTAAGAGTAAAAGGACAAGGTCCAGCAGAAGATATACCAAGAATGCTACCAAAATCAATACTAGTGAAAAATAATGAGTTTCCCTTAACATATGTTGTAAAAAAATCCCCGTAGCATTCAAGATTAGTGTAAAACTGTTGAACTAATCTAAGATAAGCAATAGTAGGAGGAAGCATCATAGAGGATATTTTGCAAGCAGTGAAGAGTTTTTCCAAAACAGAGTTTTTGAAATAAAATAGATCCAGAGATTTTTCATAAACAAATTGCTTTGTAGCAATTGAATTTTTAAAACGAGTTTCAAAACTATACCCTTTGAAGAAATTTTTTTGCATATCAAGGGAAGATGAAAATGGATTTACCAGATTTGAAGGAGACTTTGGCTATGAAGAGATATGTTCTTTATACACTGACTGCTTCATCTTTCCCCGTTGAGATGGTTCTACTTCTGAAGCCTTTAAGAAAGAAAAACTGGAATCTGAATCGTCGGATAATATTGTGGCATCAGACAACACATGCACAAAAGATTTCTTTTGTACTCGTTTGGATTTCATTTTTAGTCCAGTGACGTTCTTCAACGGAGATCCTTCATCGTTTGATTTACTAGACGATCGCTTGTTAGCCCTGGTTTTCATGGTGTTATAGATTTGTGAAAATGAAACGTAGGGTTTTTGGTAAATGATGGAGATGTAAAATTTAATTTAAGAAGAAGGCTGAAGATATAAAGACACAAGAAATATAAGTCAATTAAGAGTCTGTCACCGAAAGACGTGCGTCTTTTCAATTTTGAAAGTATGTTCGGCTGTTGTTTCGTATTTCAAGGTAAAAATCTTTACGTTTCCCAATTAAATGATATCCGGCGATAGACATTGATCATTAATAGAACCGTGTATCTAGAATATAGTTTAAACAGATAAGGAATGTCAAACAGATATATTTTATCAGATATCATGAAGAAAATAAATGATACATATATGTATAAAATATAAGCTGCATGTCATAAAGTTTTAAGTACGTAAATCACAATTATACCATGCACATTCCAAGTTTTCTCCTTAGCATACAAAACCTTTCCTCACTCAAAGGTTTAGTAAAAATATCAGCTAATTGTTTTTCTATAGAAATAAGTCTGTTCGGCTGTTGTTTCGTATTTCAAGGTAAAAATCTTTACGTTTCCCAATTAAATGATATCCGGCGATAGACATTGATCATTAATAGAACCGTGTATCTAGAATATAGTTTAAACAGATAAGGAATGTCAAACAGATATATTTTATCAGATATCATGAAGAAAATAAATGATACATATATGTATAAAATATAAGCTGCATGTCATAAAGTTTTAAGTACGTAAATCACAATTATACCATGCACATTCCAAGTTTTCTCCTTAGCATACAAAACCTTTCCTCACTCAAAGGTTTAGTAAAAATATCAGCTAATTGTTTTTCTATAGAAATAAAAATTAATTTAACTAACCCTTTTGAAACATTATCCCTTAAAAAATGATGCCTTGCCTCTATATGTTTTGTACGTGAATGCAAAACAGGATTCTTTGATATGTCAATAGCACTAGAATTATCGCAATATATAGGCACATTATTGCATATTATATCAAAATAACATAAAGTTTGTTTCATCCATAATATTTGAGAGCAACAACTCCCTGCAGCTAAATATTCACCCTCAATGGTTGATAAAGCAACTGAAGTTTGCTTTTTACTATGCTATGAAACAAGACTTTGTCCCAAAAATGTACAAGCACCACTTGTACTTTTCCTATCAATTTGAAACCCAGCATAGTTAGCATCTGAATAACCCATTAGTTCAAAATGATTACTTATTGGAAAAAATAACCCTACATTTATAGTACCACTTAAATATTTAAAAATTCTTTTAACCGCTTGTAAGTGGGATTCTTTGGGTTTTGCTTGAAATCGAGCACAAAGACATACACTGTACAGTATATCAGGTCTAGATGCAGTTAAATATATCAAAGAGCCAATCATACCTCGATATTTTGTTAACTCTACATCTATACCTTTATCATCTGATGTGAGCTTTATTGATGTACTCATTGGTGTAACCTTAGGATTGGACCCTTCAAAACCAAATCTTTTGAGTAGCTCGTTTGTGTACTTGGTTTGATGAATATAGATCCCTTCCTTTGTTTGCTTGATTTGAAGTCCCAAAAAGTAATTTAGCTCTCCCATTAAGCTCATATCAAATTCCTTATCCATACACTTTGAAAACCACTCACAAAGAAAATCATTAGTAGCACCAAATATTATATCATCTACATATATTTGAACAATGATTATTTCTTGTTTTTTATGTTTAATAAATAATGTAGAATCTATTTTACCTCTAGTAAAACCACTTGAAATAAGATACTTACTCAACCTCTCGTACCAAGCCCTTGGAGCTTGTTTGAGACCATAGAGAGCTTTCTTTAGCTTAAAAACATGATTTGGATATTTCTAATGTTCGAATCCAGGAGGCTGTTTGACATAGACTTCTTCATTGATGTATCCATTAAGAAACGCATTCTTTATATCCATTTGATAAAGCTTGAATTTCTTGTAAAAAGTAAATGCTAACAAGATTCGAATAGACTCTAGTCTTGCAATTGGAGCATAAGTTTCTTCGTAGTCGATCCCTTCTTGTTGATTGTAACCTTGAGCCACTAGCCTTGCTTTGTTGTGAGTGATTGTCCTATGCTCATCAAGCTTGTTTTTAAACACCCATTTTGTTCCAATGACAGAAACATCTTTAGAAGGAGGCATTAATTCCCAAACTTGACATCGTTCAAATTGTTGAAGTTCCTTTTGCATTGTCATTAGCCAATTTTCATCAAGTATAGCTTCCTTAGCATTCTTTGGCTCAACTTGTGATAAAAATGCAGAGAACGCACAATGATTTTGTAGGCTTCTCTGTGTGGTAACTCCTTTATTTATCTATCTGATAATATTTACCGGGGGATGATCCTTGAGATATTTTGCTGTCTTTGGAATTTGGACATCGTGTATTACCTCTTCTTGTTGAGGAAAATTTTCTTCAAGATCTTATGTTGCTTCTTGTTCATTTTCATGCGTATTGTTCAATTCAGCCTGTTGAATTTTTCCATTTGGTTTGCTAACTGGTTCTCTTCGGTTTACTGGATTTATGAAAATCTCCAAATTTCTTGCATCCTCTTCTCTTTCTTTTGGAAGATCATTGTTAGTCTCATTAAAAGTTATATGAATAGATTCTTCAACACATAACTTGTAAATATTAAATACACGATATGCCTTGCTGTTATGTGAATAACCAATGAAAATACCTTCATAGGATTTAGCATCAAATTTTCCTAAGTTATCACTAGTATTTAGTGTATAACATTTAGACCCAAATACTTTGAAATAACTTATATTAGGAGTTTTGTTATTCAAAAGTTCATAAGGAGTTTTCAAAATAATAGGACGAATAAGAACTCTGTTTAACACATAACACGAAGTGTTTACAGCTTCGGCCCAAAACTTTTTAGGAAGTTTACTTTCTTGTAATAGAGTTCTAGTTGTTTCTTGCAATGTCCTATTTTTTCTTTCTACAACTCCGTTTTGTTGAGGTGTTCTAGGGGCTGGAAATTCATGACTTATTCCCTTTTGATCACAAAATATTATAAAGTCTTTTTGAAATTCAGTACCATGATTACTTCTTATTTTTACAAGTTTGAGATTATATTTTGTTTCTATGTTTCTTATTAATTTCTCAAACTCCTTAAATGCTTCATCTTTTGTTCTCAAAAATAATACCCATGTATATCTAGAAAAATCATCTACTATTACAAATGTATAAAACTTACCATTTATACTAGGATGTCTTTCTTGTCCAAATAGATCAAGATGAAGTAGTTGTAAGGGAGAAGAAGTTGATACCATGTTCTTTGTTGTAAATGATGTTCTTACTTGTTTCCCGAGTTGACAAGGAACACAAATTCCCTTCTTTTCGTACTTTATCTTTGGCAATCCTTTGACAAGACTCTTTGAGGATAATTTTTTGGTTAAATCCATGTGAACATGTCCCATCCTCTTGTGCCATAAATTAGCCTCATCTTGTACAGATACAAGACATAATTCTTCATCCTGTTGCTCAAAATCAATAGTATATATATTTCCTTCTCTTTGTGCAACTAGAGTAACATTGTGAGTACCATGAAAAATAGTGCATTTTTCTTTATCAAAAATGACTTGGTGACCATTATCCATTAATTAAATGATACTAATAAGATTAAATTCAAGTCCATTAACAAGGTGTACATTATCAATATTTACCTTACCATTTCCTATTTTACCTTTTTCTATTATCTCGCAGGTTCGATTATCTCCAAATGTAACTGTACCATTTTTCTTCTTGATTTTTAGCTCCACAAACTTTGTTTTGTCACCAGTCACTTGACATGAACATCCACTATCAAGAATCCACTTTTGAGATGGAACCCTTGCCTTGAGACATACCTGTCAAGAAAAGATAATTCATCCTTTTGGTACCCACATCTTTTTGGGTCCTTTAGTGTTAGTTGCAAGTAAATCATCCTTTTTAACCCATACCTTTTAAATCTTATTTTTCTTAAAGCAATTTATGTCCAAGTGTCCTTTAATACAACAGTTTTTGCATTTTGTAAAAGGAGAACAATAATTTAATTTAAATCGTGATTTTGATTTTAGCATTTTCATATTACCCTTTTTATGTATAGGATCATAACCAATTCCTTGTCTTTCAAAACTAGGTCTTTGTTTACCTAATATGACATTTAAATTTTCTTCACCTTGAACGAATTTAGCAAGAGATGATTTTAGTGAATCTATTTCTTTTTGAAGTTCGTAATTAGGAAAGGTTTTAACAGGTGATTTATCACTAAATGCATCAATACATACATCTCTCATTTTCAGTTTATTAGTTAATTTGTGGATTTCATTATTCAAAAAATTTACCTTATTAAAAAGTATTTTGTTATAATTATCTAAATAATCAATTTTAGCAATCAAAACCTTTTCTTCTTTACAAATAGATTCCTTTTCAATATCTTTCTTTTCATCCATTAAAGAATCTACTTCACCCATTAATGTATTTACTAAGTCTTTCAAATGTGCATTCTTTTCTTTTAATTTAGCATTTTCTTATTTCAAGGAATCAATATCAAAATCAAATACCTCGTTTGATTCACCTTCTATTCCCATGAAGCATACTTGAGCTATCTCATCCTTAGCGTCGACCTCAACCTCAGATTCTTCTTCATCACTCCAAGTGACCAGTGCCTTGTTTCTCTTATTATCCTTGAAGCCTATTTTTCCTTTATTCTTTAGTTGAAAATAGTCCTTCTTGAAATGCCCTGGACGTCCACATTCAAAACAAGTCTCTTCAGTTTGCTTTCCTTTGCCTTTATTTGAGTTGAAGATATTCTTTCATTTATTCTTCCTTTGTAGAAGTCCTTTGAGTCTCCTTGACATCATTGGAAACATGAAGGTTTCAGCTGAATCCATCTCTAGCAGAGTCTTTGGAGTATTGTCATCTTTCCTTGGAATAACTGGTCCATTCTCCACAACCCACCATTCCCAAGGATCTCTTTTAATGTAGATCCTCATTCGGAATTTCCAGAACTTGTAATTTTCTGTTCCATACAGCAGAGGAGGTCTATTAGTTGATTGGCCTTCTTGATTATTGTTCCCGAACTGTGCCATGTCCGAATCTTTCCCTACAAGTCACCTTTAAGACCAAGTAAGTATAGCCAAGCTCTGATACCAAATGAAATTCATATAAGGCACACTTAGAAGGGGGGGTTGAATAAGTGTGGATACAAACTATGACCAATTTAAAGTTTAAATCAAAATATTGAATATAGCCTACTGTATTGATGAATGCAGCTTTCTAAATGAATATAGTCTACCGAATTGAATTTTTGTTTAAAAAAATATCTTGGTGATTTTATAAGTTTTAATAACAAAATTTTCTCACGATGAAACAAATAATTAAATTAAACAAATTGATTATCTTGAGTGAAATTAAGTTAAAGCAGGTAATAAAAATAACACCAAGATTTTTTTACGTGGTTCAACTATTACCCTCTATAATAATAGCCTAGTCCACGTCCAATACCAACTAGTATTGGAGACTCACTTTTATTTCTTTAAATAACTCTTATTACAAAATAGACTCTATTCAAAATTGAATTACAATAATTCACTTGAGCACTCTTGCTCCTTGTGCACCAATGCACCCCTTAAGCACCTATGCTTTCTTGAACCTGTTTGTAAGCAAACCTTAATCCACCTGGATTAAATTTTTTTAGACAACACTTAGTCTAAAAATATAAGATTACAAATGTAGAGGTCTAATGATCAAAGCAAATAAGCAATTTAACAATGCAAGGCTCAACTAATGAATGCAATGATCAAGTAGAAAAAAATAAAAGATATCACCAATATTATGCCCACAAAAATTGCTGATTATTAATCTGAGTTATAAAAGCACAACAGCTGGAAATATTGCACCGAAAATAATGAAATAGCTTCTCAAGTATGTGAGTGCAATAATTGATTCAAGTGATGTAAGTGTTGTAAATTATCACTGATCTTAGTTCTTCTTATATAGCCCAAATATTACCGTTTGTGAAATAAATTATTTTCCGTTGCTAATTTTGTTCCGTTATCAGACTTTGTTTACGTTGCCAACTGATAAGAAACGTTCCAACAATACAGCCGTTGATAACAAATCCAATTATCTTTGATAGTTACAAATATATGTTGGACTCTTCAAACAGTAATCCATAAAGAGACTAGGTCAGATACAAAGCACTTCTAGACTTTTCAATTGTTATAGCAATAAAATCTGCCGCCAGTTGTTATATCATAATTTGAAACAGAAGATATCATGATAATATTTAGGAGTATCGTAACAAATCTCAATTCTCAAGGATAATCATGATTTTATATTTCCAAGGCTTGTGCTCATTTAATTTATTAAAACTCTACCGCCATATATACTACCTTTTCATTTACCAAGATATGTATTCTTTCACACGTGTTACACAAATATTATAACATCAGTACACATGGAGAATTAAATTAATTCGGACAATACTCTTATGCATGCATGCTAACAAAATAAAATCAGTTTTCTTAATAACAGTTAGCAATGAATAACATATTTTAGGCATGCACAAAATTTTAAATCACATTTTAATGCACACATAAAATGTCCTAGAGCCTTGTATTGAAAAATTAAATATTTGCAACGACCTTACATATTTTTCTTAAGAAATGTACACAATCCTTCAAAGTCTTTTGACAATATTCTTTTCATCAACTTCCTGAAATTTCACAATAAACAAATTAGTCCATATAATCAAGTCATCATCAAAACAAAAAGATCAGAATATTAACAAACCAACTATAAGCACTTTACTTAGCCCTTAAGTTTACTTGCTCATCACTTATAAGCACTTTACTTAGCTCTTAAGTTCACTTTCTCATCACCTATAAGCACTTTACTTAGACATTAAGCATAAGTACTTTACTTGGCCATTACTTAACTTATCCCTTGCTTAGCCACTAAGTACTTTACTTGGCCACTACATTGGGTCACCCATGGTTTATCTTTACCCAATGGATCGATCCACATATCCGGTTCTTACTTTGGGCTTTTAGCTTAATTAACTTAACTTATACTTTGAGCTTGTATTTAAACAAACATTGGGCTTGTTCATTAATTCATATTGGACTTATCCATTCCTACACTTGGGCTTTATCATAATTCCAATTGGATATTACAATTCCTACACAATCCTACAAGTCCATTACATTTAGCTTAAAGCCTTATAACGTATATGTGACGCTCCCAAAATAGGTATACAACACCCATTCTGAGTCGCCAAATATGTGGTACAGAAACAACTACAACTTTATTAATACAATTGTCGTGCAAAATACGAAAACACATAAACTGTGAGTTTAAATACAAATATTATCATCTAGAAAATATCCACACTCAAATAAGTCCTCATTACAATTATTGATACACTATTTTACAAACTAGTGAGGACTACTAAGACAACTTCTAGAACCATCATTCCATACCGCGACTAGTACTCGCTACATTCTCGCCTCCTGAGAAGAAAAATGGAACAAAAAGGAAAAGGGTGAGCTCAACTAGCCCAGTGAATAATATGACTAAGAAAATATAGAACAAATTATCATTAGTCTTCAACAGAGAAAAATCTGATAGAATACAATAGACAACAAGTTTTAAATCAATATTCACAGCGGAAATAATAATTCATAGAAGAGTTACGTAGAGAATGAAATCTACTATTATCTATGAATTTAAAAGTCCATCATCAATATTTTATCCCTGTAACATCAATCAATATACATCTTAAGTCAAATATTCATCTTTGCACTACAGGCCAAAGATATTCATCAGTTGGTCATGTTCATCTCAACACATGTACATCTTTGCACTACGGGCCAAAGATATTCATAAGAAAATCAACCATCTTTTCACTACAAGTCAAAGATATTCAGTAATATCATCATTTAGGATTGAGGATGATGAAAAAATATTTTAAAGAAAACGAATCCAGTGAAACAAAAGAACAAATATTAAGGATTCGTACTTTAAACAATCTGAGTTCAAAATACTTCATAAATAATCATAGTGGAGTAAAATTCAAGAATGATTAAAACATGGATAAAATCAAAGCTATTATACATAATAGATATCTTGGACAAAAAATGAAAATTTAATTTTTTCTGTGAATAGTGCCGTATTCGTGAATAGTGTTGTATACTTGAATAGTGTCGTATACGTGAATAGTAACCCCGACACTAAAAGACAAGAATTTCACAAGAAAAATCTTACCAATATTATGGCATAATGATATTAAAAGAAATAATATCATTTAAAAAAAAATAACATCCCTTACCTCGAAAAAAGACAAGATTTGGAATATCTTTGGATATAGTCTGTCAAGGAACTTGTACCAGATAGCAACACTCAAAGTCTCAAAATACTCACAAGAATACGCTCGATAATATAGATAGAGAAAGAGAGAGAAAACTTATTTCTGGTGTGAGTTTCAATTCTAACCTAAGCACCCTATTTATAGGAAAATGCTTAGAACACCAAAGCAGAAAATTTAATAAAATATTATTATATATAAATTTTTGTCACGTCCACCTCTTGAATCTGAATTCAACACATTTATATCACATGTGAGACCCACTCAACTCACCAAAAACGTTTTTCTTAAAAAAATAATTAAACTTCAAAAATCAATTATTCTGGAACTCCGGAACTTCAATAATTCATAATAAATAGCCCTTTTATCAGAAAAATTCGAACCTTATATCCATTCCATAGGAAATTCCATTCTCTACATCTTTGTAAGTTTAAGGTTTTCCAAATTCTAAGCAGAAATTGACCGAAATCCACATACAAACGATTTTACAGGCTATAATCAAATTTCAGTCAAGAAATGGGGTCCAGAAACATGAAAAACATGTTTTAAATATTTTTAGTTACAAAAATACTCTTCCTCCTCATTTATTCATATATTTCACATTCATTGTAAAAATATGACCATTATTATATTATTAAAATATAATAATATATGAATTATTTTATCGAAAAAGATAAAATATCAATTTTTAACAATTGTCACATTAAAAATTTTCTCCATCTATATCCATATAAAATGAATATTTTCCTTATCATAATAATCAATAATTAATTATTCATAAATAATATTACGTAATCACAATATTGACAACTGTGCCGTTCCGTGAAAAGGGGCTTTCAATAAGGATTTCTCCTCATCGGGCGCCAAGCAATTACGTGACCAAACCTCTCCTTAGAGCGTAACTTTCTAGACATTGTCAATAATGCTATCTAATAATATTATTCAAATAATATGAATTATTGATTTGATAAAGGAAAATACTGTGCAGTGACAATTATTGAAACAACAATAATATAAAATATCAACGTAGCAATTATTGAATAAATAAAATAAAATATTGAACAGTAATTACTGTAACAATTATTGAGTAGTGCCTTCTTACGTAAGAATCAATAATTGGTGCAATACCGTGTTCCTCCGTGCATCCCAAGACATCGAATATCTTGGTAATTTATTTGACCCATGTTTCTACTTTAATCGGATCCGGCTTTCCCCAGAATTCTGGTGGTCCCAACTCTTTGAACTGCTTGGCTGTGACAAACCGTGCGTTGTTATCATTTCCACCTGTATTTTGTGTACGAGTCTCCCTCGTCTGATTTTGCATGAACTGCAAAAAGCTTCTAAACATTCTGTTGTTCATTATCGGCTAAGTGGTGTTGTTCACAAGAGAAACATTGCCAGCCTGTTGCACGTTCTCCTCGTTGGTGAGTAAAGGTGTCTCCACGGTTTAATTTACTCCACTGTTAACATTCTCAGTCGATATTCATAAATACTGCCATAAAACAAGGGTTAATTAAAGAAATCAACATATCACATAATATCCCTATAACTGACCAACCAACAAATAAGCTTAGGTAAGATACACTAGCGAAGGTTTTACTCGTCTCTCCCCTCCTAGTTTTTATTCCCCGATCTCCGCCAGAGATCATATCCCTAAACTCGATACCAATCGTGACGCCCCAAAATAGGTATACATCACCTATTTTTCGTCAAATCAATAATATAATGTGAAACAACTACAACTTTATTAATACAACATAAAAACTGTGAGTTTAAATACAAATATTGCAATCTAGACAATATTCACACCCAAATAAGTCCTCATTATAATTATTGGTACATTATTTTACAAAAATGGTGAGGACTACTAAAACAACTCTCTAGAACCATCATTCCATACCCCGACTAGAACTCGCTACATTCTCACCTCCTGAGAAGAAAATTGGAACAAAAAGGAAAAGGGTGAGCTCAACTAGCACAGTAAAGAATATTATGACTAAGATAATATAGAACAAATTATCATTAGTCTTCAACAGGAAAAAAATCTGATAAAATACAATAAACAACAAGTTTCAGATCAGTATTCGCAGCGAAAATAATAATTCATAGATGAGTTACGTAGAGAATGAAATCTACTATAATCTATGAATTTAAAAGTCCATCAATATTTTATCCCTGTAACATCATTTAATATTCATCTTGAATCAAATATTCATCTTTGCACTACAGGCCAAAGATATTCATCAGTTGGTCATGTTCATCTCAACACATGTTCATCTTTGCACTACGGGCCAAAGATATTCATCAGAAAATCATTAATCTTTGCACTACAGGCCAAAGATACTCAGTAATATCATCATTTAGGACTGAGGATGATGAAAAATATTTTAAAGAAAACGAATCCAGTGAAATAAAAGAACAAATATTAAGGATTCGTACGTTAAACAATCCGAGTTCGAAAATACTTCATAAATAATCATAGTGAAGTAAAATTCAAGAATGATCAAAACATGGATACAATCAAAGCTAGTATCCATAGTAACCCCGACACTAAAAGACAAGAATTTCACAAGAAAAATCTTACTAATAATCCGGCATAATGATATTTGAAGAAATAATATCATTTAAAAAAATAAATAAAATTCCTTACCTCGAAAAGAATAGTACTTCTGGCTGGAATATCAGATATAACGCTAAAGGAACTTGCATCGTATAGCAACACTCAAAGTATCAAAATACTCACAAGAATACGCTCGATAATATAGAGAGAGAAAACTTCAGTTTCTGGTGTGATTTTCAATTCTAACCTAAGCACCCTATTTATGGGAAAATGCTTAGAACACCAAAGCAGAAAATTTAATAAAATAATATTATTTATTAAATTTTTCCTACGCCCACTTTTGAAGATCTGAATTCAGCCATTAACATGTGCAAATGGGGCCCACAAAAGTGTTAAAAACGTTTTTATTAAAAAAATATTTAAAACTTCAAAAATCAATTATTCTAGAACTCCGGAACTTCAATAATTCATAATAAATAGCCCTTTTATTAGAAAAATTCGAACATCATGTCCTTTCCATTGAAAATTTCATTCTCTACAACTTTGCAGGAGGAAATTTTTCTAAATTCCAAACAGAAATTGACCGAAATCCACAAACGGGCGATTTTATAGGCTATAATCAAATTTTAGTCAAGAAATGGGGTCCACAAACATGAAAAACATGTTTTAAATATTTATTGCAACAAAAATACTCTTCCTCCTCATTTATTCATATATCCCACATTCATTGTAAAAATATCACCATTATTATATTATTAAAATATAATAATATATTCAAATAAATTATTTTATCGAAAAAGATAAAATATCAATTTTCAACAATTGTCACATTAAAAATTTTCTCCATCTATATCCACATAAAATGAATATTTTCCTTATCATATAAATCAATAATTAATTATTCATAAATAATATTACAGAATCACAACATCATGCAACGGAAAGTCTGTTCCCAGGAAAGAGGGGGCTTTCCAATAAGGATTTCTCCATACTGGCGCGCAATTAGGTGACCATACCTCTCCTTAGACAGAACTTTCTAGACATTGCCAATAATGTTATCTAATAATATTATTCAAATAATATGAATTATTGATCTGATAATGAAAATATTGTGTAGTGACAATTATTGAAACAACAATAATATAAAATATCAACGTAGAAATTATTGAATCAATAAAATAAAATATTGAACAGTAACTACTGTAACAATTATTAAGTAGTGCCCTTTTACGTAAGAATCAATAATTGGTGCAATACCGTGTGCTACTATGTTTTTAACCACTGAGTATTTCAACAGTATTAATGGTAACAACTACGCTGCTATTTAAAAACAACTTATACTTGTCGTTTTCTTCATTCAATCGCTTTCTGTTATGGGGCCCGCACAAGGCTGCGTCGTCGTACGAATATTCCCCGACAGTAAGAATATTCCACGACCAAACAAATATTCCCCGATAATAATGAATATTTTATAACCACTTGCTTATTTGAAATATTTGCG
Source organism: Panax ginseng (assembly GCA_020205605.1). NCBI lineage: Eukaryota > Viridiplantae > Streptophyta > Magnoliopsida > Apiales > Araliaceae > Panax > Panax ginseng. The sequence continues at coordinate 132,068,730 of CM035134.1, read as the reverse complement.
CATTTTACCCATAATTAACCACATTAATCAAATCAACCCTTACTATAATAAATAGAGGAAATTCAATTTCATTTAATAATAAGTTGGGGTCTTACAACCTCCCCTCCTTATGAAATTTCATCATCGAAATTGACGTACGTACCTGGTGTTTCAAAAAGGTGAGGATATCTCGCTTTCATTTCCGTTTCTAACTCCCAGGTCATTTCCTCTATAGCATGGTTCCTCCACAAAACTTTGACTTGTGGTATAACCTTTGTACGTAAGACATGCTCCTTCCTATCCAAGATCTTGACAGGTACCTCCTCGTACGTTAAGTCTTCGGTTATCTCGTCTGGTTCTAACTAAATAACGTGGTTCGGGTCTTTCAAATATTTACGAAGTACAGATATGTGAAAAACATTATGAACACGAGACATACTTGGAGGTAACGCGAGTCTATAGGCCACATTTCCTAATCGGTCAAGAATCTGAAATGGACCAATAAATAGTGGATTGAGCTTTCCTCTTTTCCCAAATCTTGTAACTCCCTTCCATGGAGCAACACGCAACAATACATGATCCCCAATACTAAATTCCATGTCCTTTCGATGAAGATCCGCATAACTCTTTTGTCGATCCTGTGCCGTTTGTATACGTTGTCGAATCATTTGGATCTTTTTCGTAGTCATATGTACCAACTCTGGTCCTAACAATGTTGCTTCACCCACCTCATCCCAATATACTGGAGAGCGACACTTTCCTCCATACAATGCTTCGAATGGAGCTACCCCTATACTTGCCTGATAACTGTTGTTGTAGGAGAATTCCACCAATGGTAAATACTTATCCCAACTCCCTTTGAAGTCTAGGACACAGAGTCTTAATAGATCTTCAAGAGTTTGAATAGTCCTCTCTTATTATCTGTCTGTTTGAGGATGGTATGCTAAACTGAATCGTAAATCCGTGCCCATAGCTTTTTGCAAGCTAACCCAAAATTGTGAAGTGAATCTTGGGTCACGATTCGAAACTATGGATACTGGCATGCCATGCAATCTCACAATCTCATTTACATACATATGAGCAAGACGTTCAAGGAATAAGTCTCCGTGATCGGCAAGAAATGAGCAGACTTGGTTAATCTATCAACAATAACCCAAATAGCATTTATGCCTTGAGAAACCGTGGGAAGACCCGTAACGAAATCCATGGTAATGTGTTCCCACTTCCATTTTGAAATTTCAAGTGGTTGCAACAGACCCTTAGGTACTTGATGCTCCGCCTTTACACGTTGACAAGCTAAACACCTCGAGATAAACTTTGCAATCTCTCTCTTCATATTGTTCCACCAAAATATATGTCAAAGATCACGATACATTTTGGTACTTCCAGGATGGATTATAAACGGTGTATTATGTGCCTCCGTCATGATCTTATATTTCAAATCAGAGTCATTAGGAACACAAAGTCTGGAGTGGACTTGAAGTATTCCTTCTTCATCGATTCTCGCTTACGGAATAGCACCTTCTTGTACTTTCTTCTTCATACGCATCAGCTCCGGGTCGGTGGCTTGAGCAACTTTAACTTTATCAATTAAAGTTTGTTCTATGCATATACTTGACATCATCGCACTCGTTCCTGCATATGATCTTCTACTCAACGCGTCAGCTACCACGTTTGCTTTTCCAGGATGGTATTGAATGGTGTGGTCATAATCTTTTAACAACTCGAGCCAACGTCGTTGCTGCATGTTGAGTTACTTTTGGGTGAAGAAATATTTAAGGCTTTTATGGTCTGAATATATCTCCACTTTCTCCCCATATAGATAGTGCCTCCGGATATTTAGCGCAAAAACGACTGCTGCCAACTCTAGATCATGAGTAGGATAATTCCTCTCATACTCTTTAAGTTGTCGCGAGGCATAGGCTATGACTTTCCCACGTTACATGAGAACACATCCTAACCCTTTGCCTGAAGCATCGCTGTAGATAACAAATCCATCCGAACCAGATGGTATTGTCAGAACAGGTGCCGAAATGAGTCTCCTCTTAAGCTCTTGGAAACTCTTCTCGCATTCCTCGCTCCATACAAATTTTATATCTTTTCGAGTCAGCTAAGTTATTGGAGTAGCGATTCGAGAAAATCCTTCCACGAATCTCCGATAATAACCAGCTAAGCCCAGAAAGTTATGTACTTTGGTCACCGACTTCGATTGCTCCCTACTTTGTATTGCTTCAATCTTTACCAGGTCAATAGATACTCCATGTTTTGACACCACGTGCCCAAGGAATGCTACTTCCTCAAGCCAGAACTCGCATTTCTTCAACTTGGCATATAGCTTGTTTTCACGAAGCCTTTGGAGTACCAGCTTCAAATGGTGCTCATGATCTTCATGGCTTTTGGAATATATAAGGATGTCATCAATAAAGATAGCAACGAATTGATCTAAATATTCCTTGAATACTCGGTTCATCATATCCATGAAAGCCGCATGAGCATTAGTCAATCCAAAAGACATGACTAAGAATTCATAATGCCCGTACCGAGTTCTGAAGGCAGTCTTTGGAATATCCTCAGTTCTAATCTTCTTGGTGATGATATCCGTAATCGAAGATCGATCTTTGAAAAGAATTGTGCTCCTTGCAACTGGTCAAACATGTCATCAATGCGAGGTAGCGGATACCTATTCTTGATAGTGACATGGTTCAATTCCCGGTAGTTAATACAAAGTTGCATACTCCCGTCTTTCTTCTTTACGAATAAAACAGGAGCACCCCAAGGAGATGTACTAAGATGAATGAAACCGATGTCCAACAACTCCTGTAGTTGGACCTTTAACTCCTAAAGTTCAATAGGAGCCATTCGATATGGGGTTTTAGAAATGGGCTTTGTACCAGGTTCAAGATCAATAAAGAATTCAACTTCACATTCTAGGGGTAGACCGGGAAGTTCTTTAGGAAATACGTCAAGAAATTTACTAACAACAGGAATATTATTCAAATCTGACGTGTCTTTATTCAAATCCATAACATGGCCTAAGAAAGCTTGACATCCATTTTTCAATAAACGAATAGCTTTATGGCTTGATATAACAGTGATTAATTTTAATGGTTTAGTTGCTTGAATTCGTAAAACAGGTTGGTTAGGAATATGAAAACTAACAACCTTACGAAAATAATCAATTTTGGCATGATGAGTAGTTAACCAATCAATCCCTAAAATCACATCAAAAGCAAGTATCTTTAAAGAGATAAGGTCAACAGGTAATGTGATGGTACCAACTTGGATCAAACAAGATTTATAAACAGTGGATGTGATGAAAGTTTCTCCTAATGGAGTCTCCACAGATAGGTCAAAGTCTAATTTCTCTGGAGTTAAGTTTAAACGCTGAGCACAAGCATGAGAGATAAATGAATGGGTAGCACCGGTATCTAGTAAGGTATAAACTTTGCAAGAATTTATGATTAGCTTACCCGTGATCACCTCGTTTGGGTTCCTCGCATTTTGACCAGTCACGATAAACGCTCTTCCAAGAACCGTTAACTTTGACTTTTCTGGGACAGCCTTTTGAGTCACCATCCCCACTAGACTTGCTTTCTCAACTGTACAATCTCGAGCGATATGTCCTTCCTTTCCACAATTATAGCATACCTTGAACTGCTAGTGGGCCGGTAATAATGATATGTCCCTATTTTCGCAGATTTATAGCATACGACCGATGGTCGTTCTCCTCCCTAGAACCGCTTCTGCTCATACCGACGCCTTCACATGGTCGTTGTTGAATCTCCTCTTTTTAAAATCTCCTCCCGACTCGTTTCTTTTATTCTCATGGCCATGATTACCACCAGAGTGGTTGTCGCTTTTGTCCGTATTTTTCTTTCTCCACTGGTTATCATTGTTCTGATGACTACTGTCACCGGTATGATCCTAGTTGTGGTCCCTCGGTTAAATGTACTCGTTATCTCGCTCTAATAATTGAGCCCTGTTGACAACATCTGAATAGAGAGAAAATTTATGAGAAATGAGATATTGACGTATGCCGAGTTTCAAACCTCTCGTAAACATCCAAGGCCATCATCGTTCCTCATTCTCCACCAAATGAGGTGCAAACCTGGATAACTTTGCAAACTTCGCCTCGTACTGGGACACCGTCATGTTATTTTGTTCCAATCTAATAAACTCTACTTCCTTCATATGACGAATACTTTCAGGAAAGTACTTGTCATTGAACAGTTTTTGAAACGTCTCCCAAGACATGCTGAGTGCGGCTGGATGGGTACGCTTCACAGATTCCCACCGTAATCTGCCTCATTACGGAACATAAAGGTGGCGAATGGAACCTTCTGTTCCTTTGTACATCCCAAGACATCGAATATTTTGGTAATTTGTTTGACCCACGTTTCTGCTTTAATCGGACCCGGCTTTCCCCAGAATTTTGGTGGTCCCAACTCTTTGAACTGCTTGGCTGTGACAAACCGTGCGTTGTTATCATTTCCACCTGTATTTTGTGCACGAGTCTCCCTCGTCTGATTTTGCATGAACTGCAAAAACCTTCTAAACATTCCGTCGTTCATTATCTGCTTAGTGGTGTTGTTCACAGGAGAAACATTGTCAGCTTGTTGCACGTTCTCCTCGTTGGTGAGTAAATGTGTCTCCACGGTCTCATTTACTCCACTGTTAACATTCTCAGTCGACATTCTCAAATACTGCCATAAAACAAGGGTTAATTAAAGAAATCAACATATCACATAATATCCCTATATATTGACCAACCAACAAATAAGCTTAGGTAAGACACACTAGCGAAGGTTTTACTCGTCTCTCCCCTCCTAGTTCTATTCCCCGATCTCCGCCAGAGATCATATCCCTAAGATCTGATACCAACTATGACGCCCCCAAAATAGGTATACATCACCCATTTTTAGTCGTCAATAACATGGTACAGAAACAACTATAACTTTATTAATACAACATAAAAACTATGAGTTTAAATACAAATATGGCCATTTAGACAATATTCACACCCAAATAAGTCCTCATTACAATTATTGGTACATTATTTTACAAAAATGGTGAGGACTACTAAAAACAACTCTCTAGAACCATCATTCCACACCCCGACTAGAACTCGCTACATTCTCACCTCCTGAGAAGAAAATTGGAACAAAAAGGAAAAGGGTGAGCTCAACTAGCACAGTAAAGAATATTATGACTAAGATAATATAGAACAAATTATCATTAGTCTTCAACAGGAAAAAAATCTGATAAAATACAATAAACAACAAGTTTCAGATCAAGATTATAATGAAAATAATAATTCATAGATGAGTTACGTAGAGAATGAAATCTACTATAATCTATGAATTTAAAAGTCCATCATCAATATTTTATCCCTGTAACATCATTCAATATTCATCTTGAATCAAATATTCATCTTTGCACTACAGGCCAAAGATATTCATTAGTTGGTCATGTTCATCTCAACACTTGTTCATCTTTGCACTACGGGCCAAAGATATTCATCAGAAAATCATTAATCTTTGCACTACAGGCCAAAGATATTCAATAATATCATCATTTAGGACTGAGGATGATGAAAAATATTTTAAAGAAAATGAATCCAGTGAAATAAAAGAACAAATATTAAGGATTCGTACTTTAAACAATCCAAGTTTGAAAATACTTCATAAATAATCATAGTGAAGTAAAATTCAAGAATGATCAAAACATGGATACAATCAAAGCTAGTATCCATAATCGATATTTTAGAAAAAAAAATGAAAATTTAATTTTTTTGTGAATAGTGCCGTATTTGTGAATAGTGTTGTATACGTGAATAGTGCCGTATACGTGAATAGTAACCCCGACACTAAAAGACAAGAATTTCACAAGAAAAATCTTACCAATAATCCAGCATAATGATATTAGAAGAAATAATATCATTTTTTTAAAAAATAACATCCCTTACCTCGAAAAGAATAGTACTTCTGGCTGGAATATCAGATATAACGCTGAAGGAACTTGCACCGTATAACAATACTCAAAGTATCAAAATACTCACAAGAATACGCTCGATAATATAGAGAGAGAAAACTTCAGTTTCTGGTGTGATTTTCAATTCTAACCTAAGCACCCTATTTATAGAAAAATGCTTAGAACACCAAAGCAGAAAATTTAATAAAATAATATTATTTATTAAAATTTTCCTACACCCACTTTTGAAGATCTAAATTCAGCCATTAACATGTGCAAGTGGGGCCAACAAAAGTGTAAAAGACATTTTTATTAAAAAAAATATTTAAAACTTCAAAAATCAATTATTTTGGAACTCTAGAACTTCAATAATTCATAATAAATAGCCCTTTTATTAGAAAAATTCGAACCTCATGTCCTTTCTATAGGAAATTTCATTGTCTAAAACTTTGCAGAAGGAAGTTTTTCCAAATTCCAAACAGAAATTGACCGAAATCCATAAACGGGCGATTTTACAGGCTATAATCAAATTTCAGTCAAGAAATGGGGTCCACAAACATGAAAAACATGTTTTAAATATTTATTGCAACAAAAATACTCTTCCTCCTCATTTATTCATATATCCCACATTCATTGTAAAAATATCACCATTATTATATTATTAAAATATAATAATATATTTAAATGAATTGTTTTATCGAAAAAGATAAAATATCAATTTTCAACAATTGTCACATTAAAAATTTTCTCCATCTATATCCACATAAAATGAATATTTTCCTTATCATATAAATAAATAATTAATTATTCATAAATAATATTACAGAATCACAATACTGGCAACCAGGCTGTTCCCAGGAAAGAGGGGGCTTTCCAATTAGGATTTCTCCTTAGGTTTTAAGTCCACAAACGAAAAATTTGTTTGCCATAACTGAAATATTATTGGATATTCTATCTCGTCTTAGAATTCTATCATTACGCATTTCTCGGAAGTTCAAAAATAATTCCCGACCAGAAATCAATGAATAGTGTTTTTACGGAAATTTTTCGGAAAACTTTTATTTTCGTCTTGGAAATTCAAACACTTTAATTCTATCACGTAGCCAAAATCCTAACCAGATTCGCACATTCTAGGTCATAGAATGACCTTAACATAGCTTACTCACATAAAGAATCAATTAAATTTATTTAATCCACATAATCAAATAAAAATTTAATTCTCATAAAAATCCGATTTTCTCGGACGTTGCACCACCCGTGACATTCATTTTTTCTCCCCGACAATTTCATTTTCAACATACATGGGCCCCATATGTGCCCCCCTTCTTTATTATATATATATATATATATATATATATATATATATATATATATATATATATATATATATATATATATATTTGAATAACTTTCTACCGATTATTTTGAAAAATGGGTAAATGGTGGTCCAAATAATAAGCAAATTTACAACAAATACTTCATAAAACAAATCCCCTCAATATTTTTAACAGCATTTATTCATCATTATTATAACCCACAATATTAACAACCAGATCGTTCCCAGGAAAGAGGGGGCTTTCCGATAAGGATTTCTCCCTATTGGCGCGCAATTAGGTGACCAAACCCCTTTCCTCGACAGAACTTTCTAGACATTGTTAATTATACAAATAATAATATGAATACATTTTTATCTCAATTATTGATTTAATAATATAAAATATTGACAATAATTGAATCAAATAACTTGAGATACTATGCAAGAATTACTGTAGCAATAATTGAATAAAACTGAGTGACTTCTCACATAAGCATCAATAATCAATACTGTGTGCTACTATACAACCACGCGTATTACTGTACTTATACCACCGAGTATTTCAACAGTTTAACGGTAAAACTTTCGTCGTTATTTTTATAAAAAGATATTTATGTCATTTTCTCATTTCGACAATAATTTCGTTGTGGAGTCCACCAATGATTATGGCGTTATACGAATATTCCCTGTTAAAACGAATATTCCCCGACCAATCGAATATTATATAACAACTTGCTTACTTTGCAAAATTTATAAATATTATCCATGAGTATAACATTATATCAAATCCACACCATAATATTTAAAAATATATTTCGAGAAAAATTAATCTTTATTCATAAAAGTTGGGGTCTTACAAAAGGACTGGGGCATTTTCCGATTCCAGGAAAGGAAAGGAGTTTAAGGCATGATCAAGCCTCTCATCAAAAGAAATGGGAGAATTCCTGAAAGAAATCATAGCGACATTAGCTTGCCCCTACAAAAGAAGGGGAAAATTGTCAAGAAAGTCCTTAACTCAAAAGCAGAAGCCCAATGAAAAAAGGTCTAGCGAAGGAAATCCTCATCATCAAATGTGCCAACCGGTGTCGAATCCTCACAAGTCGAGGCCTCTACACCGAAGTTCAAATATGGGCAGCGAAAAAATGAGCTGTACCCTCTAGGGACGTCAGCGGCATTCAGGTCATCAGTTCAGCCGGGTTGCGAATCAAACGCTCAAGGAAATGGGGCACAAGCACCCAACAGCGAAAGGAGACTCCAAATCCCTCAAAAAGGGTGAGGTAAAATTCTACTCCAGACAATTTATGACATGCATCAACCAAGGACAATAGACTCCCAAGGATAAATTTAGATCATCACATCATGCATGATCTGCACATGTACAAATGCTCTACATCAACGTACACCTCTATCAAGGTTTAGCATGCATCTCTAGTAGATTTAAATATACGTGTAAGTTAATTTCCTAGATTAGAGAAAAATTTTGTCGTAGACATCTAGTTGTTGTCATCAATCCAGCGTAACATTAGGTAGAGTCTGGTGAAGCAAACCTTTGAATATTACTTCAGCGAATGTATCAGAAGATTTGGTATTTAAAACAATTAGCATCAATTCAGCACAACATCAAAACAGTTCAGCGATGAAAGCTTTGTATACCACCGTTCGAGTGAGAACTGAAACAGTTTGGCGATGTCAGCATATTCACCTAGCAGGGTAGGATCCGTTGTCAAAGTACCATCAGGTAGGCACCATTGTAAACTACCAAGCGTATACATCGAAAAGGTCCAGTGATTTCATAACGATATCCCCAGTAGAGATGTAGAAAACATCTCAATTTCTCTTCATCAAAAAGGCATCGGCGACACCGACAAAAAGCCAAACTATTGCAGTCAACACCAGCATAGGCATCGGTAATAACCGGTAAAGGTAAAGTGATTTTCTATGTGCAAAGTGCAACTTGAGATTTACGATATGCAAAATGTGATATAGGAAATGCGATGTGCGAGTTACGAAGTGCGAAGTGCGAAATGTGATGTGCGATTTCCAAACTGCGATTTCCAAAAACATTTTAACATTCATCATAACATTCATTACATTGCAATTTACATAATTAGATATACCTTATCATATTTCAAGTGTCTAGTAATCTTTATCATGTCCATTCCATTGCATTGCATAAACATGATAAAGAGGGGCATCTGTAGACACTCCAAATTTCGTTTTCCTGTTACTAACTATGCAGGAGGACGAAAACATCTCTTTTATACTCCAAAGATAACCCTAGATGAACACAACATCAATTCATACCCCGAAGATAGCCCCGGGAGATCCAGTTTCCAGCCCCAGAGATAACCCTGGGAAATTCAGTTCCAACCCCAGAGATAACCCCCGGGAATCAAATTCAAAGCCTGGAGATAACCTTAAGAGGTCAAGCCAACCTCAGAGATAACCCTGAGGATAGTTAGAGTCAACAGCAGGCCAACCTCAGAGATAACCCTGAGAAAAGACTGCTACAACTGTGCAAAAACCGGAGATAACCCCAAGAGGGGCAAAATGGTCATTTTGCCAACTCAAATTCAATTTAAATGAAATACACACATTTCAAATCATATTGATTCAAAAGAAGTCCTACAAGAACCATATCTTCACTTCCGAGCGTAAACTACATAAAACAGCTCAACGGACTGCCTGACGGAGACCCGGAAATGCTATTTCGGTCATGGACCCATCTTTCCAGAATAAAAAGAGAGAAAATCCTATGTCATTGCATATCTCTCGGAAAGATCTTTCCAGAATGGTATGGAACGCTTCCATCGGACTCCTAGATTGAAAGTTATGAAGGTTCGAGCGAATAGTGCGTTGTCCGAGTGCACGTACTTTGAGACGGCAAGACTCACATTGCTCGGGGTACCCCAGGCAGCTACAGGTACACCTGTGGCTCCCCCCTCTATAAATAGAGGGATTGGGGTGGCCATATTAGCAAGAAAAAAAGGCGAGGAAGCCCTGTCCAGTTTGCTCTGTACACACTATAAACTGAGTGCTTTCTCATTTTATACACTTGTGAGCTTATATTTGGCTATATTTTTATCGGTGGGAACCGAGTGTTCATCCATTTAAAGCTATTGAAGTCTTCTTTGGCAGTCCACTGTAAGCCTTCTTACACTTTTTAAAGCCTTTCTCCACTACTGTGCACACACAGTTCTTCAGATTGAGAGTCGTGTGGCGTGTGTATGCCCGAACTTCGGTCCGTGGCTTTTTATTTCTTTTATATATATATATATATATATATATATATATATATATATATATATAGACTAACATTATCAATTTATGCCTTGATTGAGCCTGGACTCACGTCCGGAGCGTTTATTGCTTATATATATATATATATATATACTTATATATAAATTGTTGTCGAACTCTGTTCGATGAGCCTGGATTTACATCTGGAGCATTTATAAGCTATAAATAGGCGAGACCCGAGAGAAACCTTCACGGGTTCCGAGGCAGAAGGCTCGTGGAGGTAGCTCGTTTTGGGAATTAATTGAGGGATTGGATTGATAGCTAGAAGGACAGGATGATCTAAGCATTACTCTAATGATTAAAGGCTATTTCTGGAATTTCCACGAAAGCATGTGCCTGGCAGGACTTGGACTCTTGGAAGGACAGGACTTTCCAGAAAACCCTATAAATACCTCTTCCATTCCATTGGGAAGGGGACCTCTTTTTAGACACATGACTTGGACTCTTAGAAGATTGAAGGACCTGGGCATTCTCTCTCAACACTCAAGAAGACTCTTGGAATCCCAATAACCCTAACAAGGTTTCTGGATTATAGGAGTGGAAGGACTCAAGAAGAAGGCTCTTGGAATCCCAATAACCCTAACACGGTTTCTGGATTCTAGGAGTTCTGCCACGCATCATTGGAGTAATCACCCACCTTTCGTTCACTCTTCTTCAACCAATCAATCAATTCAGTGCTCTTCGTGGATTTTTCTCCTCCTCAGGGAACACGAAACCCTAATCCTAGCAAGGTATGATTTCATTTCCCATATTTCTTTGGCGACTCTACTGCGGAGGTGTAGAATTCATGAAGGGTATGCCCACAACTCAAAGTGGGAGAACTACAGGAAGAGCTTCACCAACAAATAGCATTACCTCACCGGATCCAGTTCCAAGGCAAGCAAATCAAGCTTTCCAGGGCGTGAATCTAGATCTCGATCAATCCATCCTTGAAGACGCCTCAGAAGGAAGTTCAACATCACCATACATAGCTGATCGACAACTAACAAATGTCAAGCAGACAGGCGCGGGAAGGCAAGACGAGGAAGAAAGTGGAGAGCAGGCAAATGTTGTGCAACTGGAGATGCTCAAGGCGTTGAAGGAAGTATAGGAAAGACAAGAGATAATGATGGTTATGATGCTGGAGATGTAGAGGAAGCAAGAGGAAATGGGAAATTTCCACCAGCAGTTGATGTAGATTCCCGCTTTCAAGGCCATGTTCCCAGACAATTCACAGGGTGAACAGGCAGGAGTGGAGGAAAACAACAACGATAGCAACAATAAGGAGAGTCAGACTGCACCTCTATTAACGGAGAATCAGTCTGCTCCAATCATCCATTTGGAACCTCATAATAGTGGTGACGTGCCACAACCCAGACTGGAAGTTAGCCAGCCTCAGAAAAATATCATTCTGACTACTATCCCCGCATTTTTACAAGTGCAGATACCAACCATCCAAATCCTCGACTAACGAAATAGCCCACAAGCAGAACCGATACCGAATTTTCATGTTGCTAGTGTACATCAACCAATTTCTATACCATACACACGGCCAATGCTGCCATACATCACAACACCATAGAGAGTCCATACCACGCGCCAATATGTGATAAAGGATGATATGATTGATGTGATCAATCAACTTCATAGGCAGACATCCCGACCTTCAGAGTTAGACTTTACTCCACCTTACCAGACACATATTTGGAGACAACCTTACCCGGTAGAGTATATCGAGCATCCCTCATAATTTCCAAAATACAATGGGGAGAAAGGAAGTGCCAGGGAACACATTGCCAGGTTTGTGGAGTCGATGTCTCCATGGTTCGGATATGATGAAATGAAAAATCATAATTTGTTGATGAGGGAATTCAATAAGACTTTGATGGATAATGCCGTCAGTTGGTACCACAACATGTGCAGAAATAGGTAACAATCGTAGAGCTCATGAGATTCAAGCAGAAGCCAAACTAGGAGCTATCAGATTACATGGATAGGTTCAGGGCCTAATCACAGAAGTGTGCAGAGCCAATTGAAGAAAAGAACTTGGTTAGCATATGCAACAATGGTGCTTTAGACGCCTTCAAACCCCACCTCATTTCCAAAGCTTGTGATTCATTTGCGACCCTCTCATATTTTGCACAAGACTTGGGAGGAATCATGACATTACCCACCAGCCATGCGATGGTTATATGGAAGGGCAAGAGGACAAAAACTATAGCTTTGGCAGATTCTTAATCAAAACCACAAGGGGGCAAGAGGGAGAAGAATGAGAAATTTAAGCGAAGCAGAGAAAATCAGGGGGCAAGTATACCAGAATGCCAGTTTCGGAGGCTATCACATGCAGCGAGGAGGTATTTAGGAGCCTGTACAAACAATAGGTTGAGCACAAAGTGATGAAGCCTCCAAGGCCCCGATTGGTTGTAACAGAAGAGATGAAAAAAAGATCGGACTTCTGTGTATACCACCAATACGCATGACATTCCACTATGGACTGTTACAGTTTACGGAGGATATACCATGAGAAGCTGGCAGTCGGGGAGATTGAACTTGGAAAAGAAACATGCAACACTATCACCCATGGTGCAGTCCCAGAAATCAAGAACCCAAATACTGACTCTACCATCGAAAGAACTCTGAACTACATATACAAGAGTTGATGAATTAAAAATCCACCCAAGATGGTGGTCCACCAAAAATGGTGGTTCAAGTCCTCAAGAGTATCCCTTGCCAAGTAATTAGATGACCACGGGAGGAGGCACAAGAATTGATGAAATAAAATTAAAAAAAAATCCACCCAAGATGGTGGTCCACTCTAAATGGTGGTCAAGTCCTCATAGACTGCACTTGCTAAGAAATTGGACGACCCAAGTGACGAGGCACCCAATTTCAAGTCCTCGTAGACTGCACTTGCCAAGAAATTGGATGACCCAAGTGACGAGGCACCCAATTTCAAGTCCTCGTAGACTGTAATTGCCAAGAAATTGGATGACCTAAGTGACGAGGCACCTGAGTGTTACACTTTATCATCAAAAGTGAATGAGGCACCTGACTATAAGTCCTCAGACCCGAAAAGTTATACTTTCAACTTCAAAAGTAATCGAGGCATCTGACTATAAGTCCTCGTAAGTTATACTTTCACCTTTAAAAGTAATCGAGGCACCTGACTGACAGCCCTTGAAAATTAAACTTTCAACTTCAAAAGTGATTGAGGCACCTGAGTATATGCTCTCAACCCCAAAAGTTACCTTTATCTCTAAAAGTGGTGAACGTTATGCTTTCTCTAAAAAAAGCATGATTTATTATATAAAATGTTATGCTTTTTATTAAAAGCAATTTGATTATCAATAAATTTGTCAAATCTTCACTTATACTTGAATATTTTTCTAATTTATTAAAAAGAAAAGTATAGATTCAAGTGTTGGTTTGCATGAAAAAAATATGTTTTCTCTTTAACAAAATTTATGAGGCCTATTGTTGTCTTAGAGTATTAATTTGGACAACTTAAGATCCAATGTTGAATATTGAGTTTTAAGGAATCGTTCAAATTAAAGGCAATCAATAAGGATAAAAGAAATTATAATTTAATGAATGAAATATATGTACATGAATTTTCTTATACAGATAATGGAAAAAACTACGAAAGTTCATGATCTAAAGGTCATGACCTATCGAACTGAAGAGAGTGGAATAGCTAAAGCTTGGTCTTCAAGGCTATCAAGCCTTCAATGCTATCAGGCCTTCGAGGCTATCAGGTCTTCAATGCTAGCAAGCCTTCGAGGCTATCAGGCCTTCAAGGCTATCACGCCTTCAATGCTATCAGACCTTCGAGGCTATCAGGTCGTCAAGGCTATCAGGCCTTTGAGGCTATCAGGTCTTCAAGGCTATCATGCCTTCAATGCTATCAGGCCTTTAAGGCTATCATGCCTTCAATGCTATCAGGCCTTCAAGGCTATCAGGACTTCAAGGCTATTAGGCCTTCAAGGTCTTAGACAACTAACTCAATTTCCCAAAAGCTTGGTCTTCAATATATCCATGACATATTGAAGCTACTAAAGCTTTACATAAAGTAAGTCATTCTCATGGTGATGTGAAGTGACTTTCGAACGAAGTGCAACAACATGATGATTGAAAATAAAGAGATCCAACCTAGCATGGAAGGGAGACATGTCCAAGGAGAGTTAGGAGATGCTATGGGAGATGGAAGTTCATTTAACCCACCCAAAGTACTATCCACAATACCCTCCCGATCAATCACCAACTCGGTGGAATCCTCCTTGGGAGGATGAACATCAGTAATAGTCACAGAAGGATTCCACCTCAAAGAAGCATGAGTCTCAAAGCCCAATGAGATTAGATGGAAGATTTTCAAAATATCCCAAGAGAGCTCCTTTAAGGCTCGCCCTTCTAGGGTTTGCTCACCTAGAGGTTCCCTCTCCTAGGACTTTCATTTTTGAGGCTTGCAAAACATCAAGCTCCGTAACGTGTTCAGAACCTGGAATCAAGACTTCAACACTTAAAATATTATGCGCGATCATCTCACCAAAGGCGTGACTCGCGCGCAGGGGGAAAAATGCTTACTGTTAGATGACATAGACATCCTCCAGCGTAGAGGTGCATTCCCTTTCAGGCAGTGACGAATGTGCAAGTAGCGGAGCACCATCGTGAGATCAATACAGCAAGGGCGTTATGGTCCTGTTGGATATGTAGTTCTCTGTATAGTTGAACACAACAAAAGATGCCCGCACTCTTGAGTATATCCACGTAATCAATGTTTCCAAGGATCTCGTTGGTCCAATCCTGCCATCCTTGAAGGTGACCAGATGAATCAGATAAGAAACGAAGGGGACTAAAAGGGTATTCTTGCTTCTCTATGCATATGCAGGGAATGTGATAGGAATGGGGAAAGTCATCCCAACCTACACAAGCCCCTACATATAGAAACAAGCCTTTCTTCTCTGACAGATGAAGAGTTATACGGTCATAACTCTGGACTCACTCCCAAAAGACGTCAAAAAGACCAAAAGAGGGGAGCCCTTCCCCTATCACTGAGAAACGGGGCCTCCTTGGTGGTTCCTAGGTTTGCAGAATGTTCAACAGAGAGTGCCTACAAGCAAGAAGAATTCAGCATAAAGGGTATAAAGAGCAAAGAAAAGATGTCAAATAAAGTGCTAGAGCTTGAAGTGTTCACCAGGGCAAAGATAAAAGTCTGAGAGTTAAGCTTCAAAACACCTAAAAAGAAGAAGAAACAATATCAGAAAGAGTTAGGAATCACAATTATGGAAGAAAAAATTTCCCAAAAATTTTCAAAAAAACTCCAAATGGCCAAAAGGCATCCTTCGGAGCCTTTTTTGGACTTATAATGGCATATGTCATCGTTGTTAACGATGAATTTTGTAGGGCTCATCGCTAGCTTCATTTTGATATATTATGGGCCCCGAAACTCCAAACGAGTCAAAGGTTATGATCAAAATAGTTACTGCTCCTCCGAAACTTCATTTTTTTGCATTTAAACTTCAATTTCCCCCTGGGGTTCGGCCCCCTAGGGTTCGGCCATGTAGGCTTCGGCCATGTATGTAAGACCCTAACTTTTATGAATAAAGATGAATTTTTTTCTACAAATATCATTTTTGATTATTAAGGTTTGAATTTGTTATAATGTTATAGTTGTGGGTAAAATTTATAAATTTTACAAAGTAAGCAAGTTGTTATATAATATTCGGTTGGTTGGAGAATATTCATTTTTACAGGGAATATTCGTACGACGGCAAAATCATTGGTGGACCCCATAACGTAATTATTGTCAGAATGAGAAAACGACATCAATATCTTTTTATGAAAATAACGACGGAAGTTTTACCATTAACTATTAGAATAACCGGTGTTAAAAGTACAGTAATACGCATGGTTGCATAGTAGCAAACGGTATTGATTATTGATGCTTATGTGAGAAGTCACTCAGTTTTATTCAATTATTGCTACAGTAATTGTTGCATAGTATCTCACGTTATTTGATTCAATTATTGTCGATATTTTATATATTATTAAATCAATAATTGAGATGACAAAGTTATTAATATTATTATTTGCAATATTGACGATGTTTAGAAGTTCTGTCAAGGAGAGGTTTGGTCACCTAATTGCGCGCCAATAGGAAAAAATCCTTATTGGAAAGGCCCCTCTTTCCTAGGAACGACCTGGTTGTTAAATATTGCAAATTATAATAATGAAGATAAATGTTGAGGTGATTTTTATGAAGTATTTGTTGTAAATATTGACGTATTATATGGACCCCCATTTACCCATTTTCAAAATTGTCGGAAAAAGTTATCTCAGTTTTGTTTTTTTATATATATATATAAAGTTTTGTTTTATTAAATTATAAATAGAATATATTATATTTTATTTAAAAGTTTTCATTTTATTAGAATATTTTAGTGCATAGTGCTGCATAGTAAATCAAAAATTTTCAAAAGTTTCGCCAGCTGAATTCGCCCGTGAATATAGCCACTGTGCGTTCGTGATTTTAATATTTAAATAGTATCCTTCCATTCTCTTATAAATAGGATGCTTAGTTAGAATTGAAAATCATACTAGAATCAGAGAATTCTTCTTCTATAATATTGAGCGTATTTCTTTAGAGTTTTAGAAAACTTTTAGCGTAGAAAATAGTGAAATTTTTCTTCAAGAATATCCCCGCTATACCAGTTGGAATACTCTTCTTTTCACGGTAAGGGGTATTATTTATTTCACATTCTGAAGAGATATTATTTTTCGTATTCGTATGAATATTATTTCCGTTCAATATTCATAAGAAATTTTATTTCGTTCAATATTCACAAGAAATATTATATTCGTTTAATATTTGTAATGAATATTATTTTTGTTTAATATTCGTAATGAATATTATTTTCGTTTAATATTCGTAAGGGATGTTATTTTTGTTCAATATTCGCTTAAAATAATAATTTCTTCCATACTCTGTAGTATGTAAGTAATATTATTTCGTTTCAGATTTCGAATTCTATACTCGTTTTGTTAAAGTTTTGGCTTCTATACTCCATGAAATTAGTAGAATATCATTGATATTTGCGCTTCATCCAGTATCTTTTCATGGAAATATTATTCTGAGCATTCTTGATAAGTTTTAACTTTTTCATGTCGGAGTACTATTCACGGGATTACTATTCCCGAAGTACTATTCACGGGGTACTATTCACTCGGGGTACTATTCATGATAGAAATTAATTCATTTTCGGTCCAAATTATTTTTGGTACAATATTATTCTTGAATTTTACTCCACAAAGCAGTATCATGTTGATAATTTGGACGTTATTGATTTCTAGATAAATTAAATTATAAATCTTTAAAAATTTATCCTTGAACCTGTTTTATTGAATTCTTATATCATTGTCATCATCTTCATGTTTATATTATGTTGAAAGTCATCTGTGCCATGTAGTGCATAGATGAACTTGGTATGATTATGACCAGGGATTATTCGGTATAATCATGACCGTTATGTTACAAATGATGTGGTAAAAGTCCTCATTGGCCCGTAGTGCATTGATGGACAGTTATTGTCATGATCATGGCCATTGATGAAAACACGAATATCCTTGGCCCGTAGTGCTTGGATAATTTGTATTCGTGATACTAATGAATATCCTTGGCCGTAGTGCAGGGGTGATTCGATGATGTGGATTATTTATTAAGTTGAGTCTCTATGATAAAAGTGATGAAAAATCTTTTAAATCATTGAAGATAGTAGATATTATGTTCTACTTGACTCTTCTAATAGATTGCTTTTTCCGCTACAGTTAAACTTGATGTTTGTTATATTTTATCAGTTTAACACTGTTGAAGACTAACGATAAATTATTCTGCATTATCTTAGTCATAATATTTCTTACTGGGCTAGTTGAGCTCACCCTTTTGCTTTCATTGTTCTCTTCAGGAAATGAGAACGTAGCCGAGAGTAGTCGGGGAACGGAGTGACGGTCTAGATGTTTGCATTAGTAGTCCTCACTATTCTATGAAATAGTGTGATAATAAATGTATTAAGGACTCCATTTGAGTTTGAATCTGTCTAGAAGACAATATTCGTATTAAACTCTCAATTTATGTTTTGTTGTATTTTACCACGACAGTTGTATTATTAAATTGTATTTGAATTTTGTACCATGTATTTGGCGACTCAAGATGGGTGATGTATACCTATTTTGGGGGCGTCACAGTTGGTATCAAAGCTTAGGAATATAATTCCTGGCTAAGATGTGAGAGAAGAACTAGGAGGGGAGAGACGGGGAATTCCTTCGTTAGTATGACCTACCTAAGTTAATTTCGTATTTAATTAGTCGGTCAGAGTTTAGGGATAATATGTGATATGTCAGTTACCCCTTGTTTTGTGGCAGTATTTGAAAATGACATCCGAGAATATTGAGAATAGCAATGGAGCACAGGAGACCGTTGAGTCACCACAGATCAATACTCAGGATAATGTACAACAGGAAGACAATAATCCTTAAGTAAACAACAACACCGATCAAATGATGAATGATGGGATGTTCAGAGGTTTTATGCAATTCATACAACATCAGGCGAGAACGGCTCCTATTCAAAATGCAGGTGGAAACACTGGCAACTCTCGGAAGGTCACCGCTAAGCAGTTCAAGGAGCTGGGACCACCGGAGTTTTTGGGAAAGCCAAAACCACTTAAGGTAGAGACGTGGATAAAGCAGATCACCAAGATATTTGATGTCTTGGGATGCTCGGCAAAGAAAAGGTTCCGTTGCCACCTTCATGTATTGCGAGAGAGGCGAGACATTGGTGGGAATCGCAAAAGCGACTAACCCGCCGCATTGAAGATGTCTTGGGAGAAGTTCCAAGAACTATTCAACGACAAGTACTTTCTCGAAAGTATTCGTCACATGAAGGAGGTGGAGTTTATCAAGCTGGAGCAAAAAAATATGACCGTGACACAGTACGAAGCTAAGTTTGCCGAGTTGTCCCGGTTTGCGTCCCACTTAGTTGATAATGAGGAGAGAATGATGCGGATGTTGCTAAGAGGTTTGAACCCCGAGATACGTCAATACCTTATCTCTCACAAACTATGTTTGTATTCAGATGTTGTAAATAGGGCTCAGTTATTGGAGCGCGATAATGAGTTAACCCAACCAAGAGAGAGCAGCCGACAAGTCGATAATACCAGTGGTAGCAGTCATCGAAGCGGTGACAACAAACGTGGAGGGAATCAACATGCCAAAAATGGTAACCACTTCTGTGGTAATCATGGCCAAGACAATAAGAATGGAAATTTCAAGAAGATGAGATTCAACAATGATAGAAAGACATCACCATCAGCACCCGTTGTTTAGGAAGGAGAACGACCACCTATCATATACTTCAAATACGGAGGGGAGGGACATATCAATCCAAACTATGCGCAACAGTCCAAAACGTGTTACAATTGTGGAAGAGAAGGTCACCTAGCTCGATTTTTTCATTCAGGGAAGCCAAGTCCAGCTGGGATGGAGGCACCAAAGGCCGTTCCAGAAAAGTCAAAACTAGTAGTTCAAGGGAGAGCATTTTTTGTAACCTCCCAGAAAGCAAGGAACCCGAACGAGGTCGTCACGGGTAAGCTTATCATAAACTCTAGTGAAGTCTATACCTTATTTGGTACCGGTTCTACCCATTCTTTTATTTCTCCTACTTGCGCTTAACGTTTAAATTTGACTCTGGAGAAATTAGACTTTGACTTATCTGTTGAAACTCCGTTGGGAGAAACCTTCATTACATCCACTGTTTATAAGTCTTGTTTGGTTCAAATTGTTACCCTCACATTACCTGTCGATCTTATTTCATTGAAAATACTTGCATTTGACGTAATTCTAGGGATTGATTGGTTAACTACTCATCATGCAAAAATTGATTATTTTTGTAAGGTTGTTAGCTTTCATATTCCTAACCAACCTATATACGAATTCAAGCAACCAAACCATTAAAATCAATCACTGTCATCTCAAGCCATAAAGCTATTCGTTTATTAAAAAATGGATGTCAAGCTTTCCTAGCTCATGTCACTGATTTAAACAAAAATACGTCAGTTTTGAATGATATTTCTATTGTTAATAAATTTCCTGACGTATTCCTTGAAGAATTTCCTGGCCTACCCCCAGAGCGTGAAATTGATTTTTGTATCGACCTTGAACCCGGTACAAAACCCATTTCCTAAGCCCCATATCGAATGGCTCCTATTGAACTTCAAGAGTTTAAAATCTAACTGCAAGAATTGTTAGACATCGGTTTCATTCGTCCTAGTACGTCTCCTTGGGGTGCTCCTATTTTATTCGTAAAGAAGAAAGATGGGAGTATGCGACTTTGTATTGATTATCTGGAGTTGAATCACGTCACCATCAAAAATAGGTACCCATTGCCACGTATTGATGACCTGTTTGACCTGTTGAAAGGCGCAAAATTCTTTTCCAAGATCGATCTTCGTTCCGGATATCATCAGTTAAAGATTAAAACCGATGACATTCTAAGGACGGCTTTCAGAACTCAGTACAGGCATTACGAATTCCTAGTCATGTCTTTTGGATTGACTAATGCTCCTGCTGCCTTCATGGATATGATGAACTGAGTATTCAAGGAATATTTGGATCATTTTATGGTTGTCTTTATTGATGACATTCTCGTATATTCCAAAAGCTGTGAAGATCATGAGCAACACTTGAGGCTGATACTCCAAAAGCTTCGTGAAAATAAGCTTTATGCCAAGTTGAAGAAATGCGAGTTCTGGCTTGAGGAAGTTGCATTCCTTGGGCACGTAATATCAAATCACGAAATATCTATTGACCCAGCAAAGATTGAAGCAATTCAAAGCTGGGAACAACCTAAGTCGATGATCAAATATCGTAGCTTTCACAAACATTTGGTTATTATAGGAGATTCGTGGAAGGATTTTCTCGAATCGCTACTCCATTAACTCAGTTGACTCAAAAAGATACAAAATTCAGTTGGAGCGAAGAATGTGAGAAGGGTTTTCAAGAACTCAAGAGGAGACTCATTTCAGCACCTATTCTGACAATACCATCTGGCTCGGAGGGATTTGTCATCTACAGTGATGCTTCGGGTAAAGGGTTAGGATGTGTTCTCATGCAACATTGGAAAGTCATAGCCTATGCCTCTCGATAACTCAAAGAATATGAGAGGAATTATCCTACTCATGATCTAGAGTTGGCAGCAGTTGTCTTCGCACTAAAAATTTGGAGGCATTACCTGTATGGAGAGAAGGTGGAGATTTATACGGATCATAAAAGCCTCAAATATTTCTTCACTCAAAAGGAACTCAAAATGCGATAATAACGATGGCTTGAGCTATTGAAAGATTATGATCATACTATCCAATACCATCCTTGAAAAGCGAATGTGGTAGCTGACGCATTGAGTAGAAGATCATATGCGAGTACGAGTCCGATATTGTCAACACAAAGGCCCATCTTGTATGACTTGCAAAGGATGGAGATAGAGATAAAGACTCCAGGAACCCACGTGATGATGGAAAATATACGAGTAGAACCGACTTTAATAAAGTTAAAGCTGCTCAGGCTACAGACCTGGAGCTGATGCGTATGAGGAAGAAAGTGCAAGAAGGTGCTATTCCAGAAGAAAAAATCGATGAAGAAGGAATACTTCGAGTTAACTCCAGACTTTATGTTCCTAATGATTCTGACTTAAAGTATAAAATCATGATGGAGGCGCACAACACACCGTTTGCAATCCATCCTGGGAGTACCAAAATGTATCATGATCTTCGATATACATTTTGGTGGAGCAATATGAAGAGACAAATCGCAGAATTTATCTCAAGGTGTCTAAATTGTCAACGAGTCAAGGCGGGGCATCAAGTGCCAAAAGGTCCATTGCAACCACTTGAAATTCTAGAATGGAAGTGGGAACACATTACCATGGATTTTATTACTGGTCTTCCCAAGGTTTCTCAAGGCATAGATGCGATTTGGGTCATTATCGATAGATTGACCAAGTCTGCTCATTTCTTACCTATGCGAGAAATTTATACACTTGAACGTCTTGCTCGTATGTACATAAACGAGATTGTAAGATTGCATGGTATGCCAGTATCTATAGTTTCTGATCGAGACCCAAGATTCACTTCAAGATTTTGGGTTAGTTTGCAAAAAGTTATGGGCATAGATTTACGATTTAGTTTGGCTTATCATCCTCAAACAGACGGGCAGTCGGAAAGGACTATTCAAACTCTTGAAGATTTATTAAGACTCTGTGTCCTTGACTTCAAAGGAAGTTGGGACAAGTTCTTACCATTTGTGGAGTTTTCCTATAACAATAGTTATCAACCAAGTATTAGCATGGCTCCATTTGAGGCGTTGTATGGAAGAAAGTGTCGTTCTCCAGTATGCTGGGATGAGGTGGGTGAAGCAACGTTGTTGGGACCGGAGTTGGTATGTATGACTACGGAAAAGATTTAAACGATCCGGCAATGTATAAAAGCCTCACAAGATCGACAAAAGAGTTATGTTGATCTTCATCGAAAGGACGTAGAATTCAATATTTGAGATCATGTGTTGTTACGTGTTGCTCCATGGAAAGGAGTTACGAGATATGGAAAGATAGGAAAGCTCAATCCTCGATTCATTAGCCCATTTTTAATCCTCGATCGAGTAGGAACTGTGACCTATAGACTCGCTCTACCACCAAGTATGTCTCGTGTTCATAATATTTTTCATATATCTATGTTACGTAAATATGTGAACGACCTGAACCACATTATTGAGTTAGAACCGGACGAAATAGCAGAAGATTTAACGTATGGAGAGGTACCTGTTAAAATCTTGGATAAAAAGGAGCATATTCTACGCTCCAAGGTTATACCTCAAGTCAAAGTTTTGTGGAGAAATCATGATGTTGAGGAAATGACCTAGGAGTTAGAATCTGATATGATATCAAGGTATCCTCATCTCTTCGTCATACTAGGTATGTAACCTAATTTCGAGGGCGAAATTTCATAAGAAGGGAGGTTGTAAGACCCCAACTTTTATGAATAAAGATGAATTTTTTTCTATAAATATCATTTTTGATTATTAAGGTTTGAATTTGTTATAATGTTATAGTTGTGGGTAATATTTATAAATTTTGCAAATTAAGCAAGTTGTTATATAATATTCGATTGGTCGGGGAATATTCGTTTTAACAGAGAATATTCGTACGACGACACAATTATTGGTGGACCCCACAACGTAATTATTGTCGGAATGAGAAAACGACAAAAAAAAAATTTTATGAAAATAATGGCAGAAGTTTTACCGTTAACTGTTGGAATAACCAGTGTTAAAAGTACAGTAATACGCGTGGTTGTATAGTAGCACACGGTATTGATTATTGATGCTTACGTGAGAAGTCACTCATTTTTGTTCAATTATTGCTACAGTAATTGCTACATAGTATCTTACGTTATTTGATTCAATTATTGTCGATATTTTATATATTATTAAATCAATAATTGAGATGAAAAGTTATTAATATTATTATTTACAATATTGACGATGTCTAAAAGTTCTGTCAAGGAGAGGTTTGGTCACCTAATTGCGCGCCAATAGGGAGAAATCCTTATTGGAAAGCCCCCTCTTTCCTGAGAACGACCTGGTTGTTAAATATTGCGAATTATAATAATGAGGATAAATGTTTAGGTGATTTTTATGAAGTATTTGTTGTAAATATTGGCGTATTATATGGACCTCTATTTACCCATTTTTCAAAATCGTCGAAAAAAGTTATCTCAATTTTTTTTTATATATATATATATATATATATATATATATATATATATATATATATATATATATATATATATATATTAAAGTAGGTCACGAGGTAATGGGGGGGAGGAATAAATAAAGGGAAAGGATTTTACTAGTATAATATATATATACATATAGGCATGTGCCGATTTTATATATATATAGTTACAGAATCAAATCAGGAGTGGGAATTTGGAGTAAAATATGGACCCAATTTTTTTTGCTTTTTTTTTTTAAAAAACAACTAAAAATAAATAAAATTATGGAACTAGAATTTTTACATAATATAGTGTTTTGGGTGTGATTTGGATACATATAACAAAACATGTCTATACAGACTGTACAGTCTGTACATACATATACATATATATGTAAAAAAAAAAAGCAAAAAAAAAATCCGTATTTTAAGAAAATGCGGGAGTCCGGATAGGAACCGGACTCTATATATATATTATAAGTTTTGTTTTATTAGATTATAAATAGAATATATTATATTTTATTTAAAAGTTTTCGTTTTATTAGAATATTTTATTGCATAGTGCTGCATAGTAAATTAAAATTTTTCAAAAGTTTCGCCAGCTGAATTCGCCCGTGAATATAACCACTGTGCCGTGATTTTAATATTCAAATAGTATCCTTCCATTCTTCTATAAATAGGATGCTTAGTTAGAATTGAAAATTACACCAAAATCAGAGAATTCTTCTTCTATAATATTGAGCGTATTTCTTTAGAGTTTTAAAAAACTTTGAGCGTAGAAAATAGTGAAAGTTTTCTTCAAGAATATCCCCGCTATACCAGTTGGAATACTCTTCTTTTCAAGGTAAAGGGTATTATTTAATATTTCAAATTCTGAAGAGATATTATTTTTTGAATTCGTATTAATATTATTTTCGTTCAATATTCATAAGAAATTTTATTTCGTTCAATAGTCGCAAGAAATATTACATTCGTTTAATATTCGTAATGAATATTATTTTCGTTTAATATTCATAATGAATATTATTTTCGTTTAATATTCGTAAGGGATGTTATTTTTGTTCAATATTCGCTTGAAATAATATTTTCTTCCATACTATGTAGTATGTAAGTAATATTATTTCGTTTCAGATTTCGAATTCTATACTCGTTTTGTTAAAGTTTTGGTTTCTATACTCCATGAAATTAGTAGAATATCCTTGATATTTGCGCTTCATCCAGTATCTTTTCATGAAAATATTATTCTGAGCATTCTTGATAAGTTTTAACTTTTTCATGTCGGAGTACTATTCATGGGATTACTATTTCCGAAGTACTATTCACTCGAGTCTTATTCACCAAAGTCTTATTCATGATAAAAATTGATTCATTTTCGGTCCAAATTATTTTTGGTACAATATTAATCTTGAATTTTACTCCACAAAGCAATATCATGTTGACAATTTGGACGTTATTAATTTCTAGATAAATTAAATTATAAATCTTTAAAAATTTATCCTTGAACTTGTTTTATTAAATTCTTATATCATTGTCATCGTCCTCATGTTTATATTATGTTGAAAGTCATTTGTGGCCTGTAGTGCATAGATGGACTTGGTATGATTATGACCATGGATTATTCGGTATAATCATGACCGTAATGTTACAAATGATGTTGTAAAAGTCCTCATTGGCATGATCGTGACCATTGATGAAAACACGAATATCCTTGGCCCATAGTGCATGGATAATTTATGATCGTGATACTAATGAATATCCTTGGTCATAGTGCAGAGGTGATTCGATGATGTGGATTATTTATTAAGCTGAGTCTCAGCGATAAAAGTGATGAAAAACCTTTTAAATTATAGAAGATAGTAGATATCATGTTCTACTTGACTCTTCTAATGGATTGCTTGTTCCGCTGTAGTTAAACTTGATGTTTGTTATATTTTATCAGTTTAACACTGTTGAAGACTAACGATAAATTATTCTGCATTATCTTAGTCATAATATTTCTTACTGGGCTAGTTGAGCTCACCCTTTTGCTTTCATTGTTCTCTTTAGGAAATGAGAACGTAGCCGGGACTAGTCGGGGAACGGAGTGACGGTCCAGATGTTTGCATTAGTTGTCCTCACTATTCTATAAAATAGTGTGATAATAAATGTATTGAGGACTCCATTTGAGTTTGAATACTGTCTAGAAGACAATATTCGTATTAAACTCTCAGTTTATGTTTTGTCGTATTTTACACGATAATTGTATTATTAAGTTGTATTTGAATTTTGTATCATGTATTTGGGGACTCAAGAAGGGTGATGTATACCTATTTTGGGGGCGTCACAATGTAGGCTTCGGCCACCTAGGGGTTGTTCCTTTTATCCCTTCAAAAAAAATAAAATGCCTTTATAGGGTTCATCCCCCTAGGGTTTGGCCATGTAGGCTTTGACCACCTAGGGGTCGTGGCCCCGTAGGCTTCAGCCACCTAGGGGATGTTCCTCTTCATACCTTTGAGGTCCTATTGCTCTACCAATCAACTGCTCGGAACGAATGCTCCTTCAATGCAAAGATTATAGCCTTTTTTCTGATGAATTTCAAGGGAAAAAACCAAGATATGATCAAGGTGATGGGGCTCAAAAAATAGAAGAAAGGCTATAATTACATGAAAAGACAAATAGATGAAGTAATCAAGAAAAATTCAAATATAAAGAAGTCTGTTTGTTTTTCTTTTATTTGGAACACAATTTCTGAACACGTGGCAAGAATATAACATGAAGCAAGGCCTACTACGAAAAGTAATTGCATTAGGAGCATCAGCAGCATGTGGGTTCGGGAAGATGGAATCATATGCCTAATGGATTCTAGTTATTTCGTTCATTGACAAAGTTATTGGCATGACTACACAGAAAATCTAGCATATTGGATTCATAACAATTATAGAAGACATGGTATCCAGTCTTAAATTACAAGCCCAATCGTCACCAAATAACTTCAGAGGATTATTCACATAAGAAGTTAAAAATTACCTTACACGATTAAACTTCGTAGCTTGACAATTGATCGAGAAAATGATGCGTTAAATTTGCAAAACATGGGTAAAGAAAACAAAGAGCTTCAGAGGAATACCAGGTCCCGAGTTTGTCAGTGCAAACGAGTAAAAAAGTGTTAGGTAGAAAGGTTCAATGGGTCCTTTCTTATGGCAAATAAAAGCTACACCCAATTAATTAACGTGGCAACAGAACTTCCTACTTCAGTTTGGATGCAAGACGTGCTCATAGATTATGAATATCTACTCCTTACTTCTCACAAAAATAAGATAAAAAAAATAAGGAAACATATCTTGGGAAAATTATGGAAAGATTTTTTATGAGGACTTCCCAATATGTCCAAGGAAGAGCTCTGCTAGGTTTTGCCTCCTTAGGGTTTAACCATAAGGGTTTGGCTCCCTAGGGGTTCCCTCTACTAGGACCATTGTCTTCAAGACCTGTAGAGTGAAGTCCCGCAAAATCGTTTAAAGGCTTGAAGTATTCTTGCACGATCGTCTATGTGGCAATGCAACTCTTGCGCAGGGGGCAAATGTGGGCCCAAGTGTAAAATTAGGACATGACGTAATTGAATTAAATACACAATTAGGTTTCCACAACCTCATTAAATGTGCAAATTAGGGTTCACATAACCTAATGGAATGAAGACGGAAAAGCCAGAAATAAATAGGCGAGACCCGAGAGAAACCTCCACGGGTCCCGAGGTAGAAGGCTCGTGGAGGTAGCTCATTTTGGGAATTTATTAAGGGATTTGATTGGTGGCTAGAAGGACAGGATGATCTGGGCATTACTTTGATGATTAAAGGGTATTTCTGGAATTTCCACGAAAGCATGTGCCTAGCACATGACTACTTTCCAGAAAATCCTATAAATACCCCTTCCATTCCATTGGGAAGGGGACCTCTCTTTAGACGCAGGACTTGGACTCTTGAAGATCAAAGGACCTGGGCATTCTCTCTCAACACTCAAGAAGACTCTTGGAATCCCAATAACCCTAACAAGGTTTCCGGATTCTGGGAGTGGAAGGACTCAAGAAGAAGGCTCTTGGAATCCCAATAACCCTAACACGGTTTTCAAATTCTAGGAGTTCTGCCATGCGTCATTGGAGTAATCGCCCACCTGTCGTTCTCCCCTCTTCAATCAATCAATCAATTTCGTGCTCTTCGTGGATTTCTCTCCTCCTCAGCCAACACAAAATCCTAATCCTAGCAAGGTACGATTTCCTTGCCCACAAATTGTATTGAGAGGTTATACTAAACTATGTTTAATATACCTTGAGATTGAAGAATTTAATATTTCTTTAATAGTAGTGGTACACTAAAAGTTAATTCTGATATAGTTATTATAAAGCTAAAGTACACATTTGCTAGTGGGAACCTTGTGTTTGATATGCAATGCACGAGATCAGATATTACATACAGTTTTAAACTTAGTATACTAATGATTTACATTGGTTTTTGTTAGATCTCTCAATGTTTTAATAGATCACATAAGTGTCACTTCTATTTTAGTGAGGAAAATTATAAATTTACAAGTAGGTGAATTTTCACTCAATCTTGGGTTTTGTTTCTTAGATGAGTAAGAAACAAATGAGTATTTCCCATTTTACAATATGAATCTAATGTTATTAATCTTTCATAGTTGGTTGTGATCTTGATTAATTAAGTAATAAAATATTCACAAGTAGATGAGTATATTCTTATATTTCCACAAGTAGGTGGATATATTATTACTCTATGTGAAGGGTATAATTTACTTCAAGTAATACTATTGCTTTATATGATGGAGAAAGCAATTGGAATCGAAATTTGTTGTTGAAATGTAACATCAAATTGTGGTCACTTCCAAAATTGTTTTGTTCATTATATTGTGATAGTGAAATTGTTCTTGTATAGCTAGAGCATATGGGATTACCTTTATAGGTAAGTCTTGACATGTTGGTCATAAACATATTTTTGTTAGATAATTGATACAAGAAGGTATCATAATTTTTGTCTATGAGGAAGCCAAGTTATGACTTGACATATCTTTTTACTAAGACTTTGACGAAAGCTTAGTAAGTTTAACTATTTATGATATGGAACTTAAACCACTTTGAGTCAGGGGTGATGGGAACCCAACCTATTCCTAGGTTACCCCTAGTTTATAGGTTCAATGAAAAAAAAAGTCACAGTTGTTGACTGTGTTACTATCGATGTGGTTCCATATGTAGTTTAAGATAGTAACGTCTGTTGCACGACCGAGGCTGAGTTATACTCTTAACAAAGTTATTGTATTCTTAGAAACAGAAACACTTGTGAGACACTTTGCCTATATGAACTAGGAGTGGAGTCGCTTCTTATAGAGGGTTGTGGTTTACTCTCTTAGAGGTTCATGAAATAGGGTATTGCGCATGGTCATATTAGCGCAAAGCAATTGAGAATACTCATCGTGGTAGGAGGATTTTGTGTGTGTGTGTGACAATTCCGGTCATATCATATAGAAGTAGAGGTTCAATCTACGGACACCTTCAACTTTGATGTGACTTTGAGTTGTTTACACTAAGGGAAGGTTCAATGTTCGTCACACTCTCCTTTATGCATGCATGCCTTAGAGTTGTTTGATAGAAAGTTGTTTAGATGAAAAGTAATTTTTCCAAACAAGTGGGGGATTGATAGAAGATTGTTTGATAAAACTATTTTTCTTTAGTTTCATTTAATAGAAGTTTATTTTATTTTGGAACAAAAGGAAAGTAGTGAGACTATTCAAATTCTATTTAACTCCTAATTATTACTAATATGTAACTTACATAATTAGTACTAATAAATATAGTTAAATATATAATTGAATAGTTATAATGTAACTTATATATATATATATATATATATATGTGTGTGTGTGTGTGTATGTGTGTGTGTGTGTGTGTGTTTGTTGATATATGGATATATATACATAAGAGATATGCATATGATATATAGAGAAGTTAAATGGAAGATTTGCATAAGTGAACTTTTCTTCTATTTTCTCCATTCTTCTTACAAACAAATAACTACTACAAAGTAGTGTTCAATTGGAATTTTCTGTGAATTGCTATCACGGATTATTCCCCAAGGCTTGACTTATATCCTAAAGGTATATCGTCTGTAACTCTTACCAAATCGATCATGGTGGGGGCGATAAAAACCTTAAGGACAGGGATCACCCGTGTCAGTCATGTCTTTAACAACAATTTTGACTCTACGAAGCTACAATTCTAACACACACACACAGAGATATTTATATATATATGAATCATCGTTAAAACTGTTGTTATAGGGTCTGAACCGTCGTCATATCCGAGAACCCTCGCTATATAAGTAATTCTCATTATTGTTATAATGTGGATGGATGTATGTAAATCATTACTGTGTGAATTCAATTAGGGAAGTAAGGTTACATTAAATTAGAAGATTACAGACTGTAGTCCTTGCAAATTGGGATAATAAAGTTAATGCATCAATTTAATAATTAAACATGCGTATGTAGCTTTGTTGATTTTGCGTGTGTATGTTAAATTGTATTTATGCTAATTTATCCCATAAGTTGAAATATATATTTTTATGATACATTAAAGAATGTATAATGTTCATCAAAATTTGGACTAGTTTCTTAAAGTTACCATCATAAATGATGATTCCTACAGTTTGAAGGAATAAATTAGTATAATTATTCTGCTTAGATAAAGGTAAAATGTCTTTTATCTTAACCTCTTCTTATTGATGGGGTATTTCAGAAATATCGACATACGGATTAATAACCAAGGGTTTTAAATTTTCATTTCCTGGACTAAGTTTAAGAGACTTAGGAGGGGGATGAATAGTTTAAGAGACATAGATTGAATAACCAAACGTATGCTTTATACACATATTTGTTTGGAATGTACTGTTTTGGTAAAAGAAGAACATCTTTTACTGTAGGTTGGCTGGAAGAAGTCGAAGAATTACTGGTCGGAGTATTCAGGCTAGGAAATTCTGTATAGTAAAGGTTAGCTACGCCTCGGCCTCATTGGCCATGATCACTACTCTCTTGGTCATTCCCAAATATTCTCTCGGTTAGAAAATCAGGTAAAGAATTCTATTTTCCTTTGATATACTCAATATCAAAGTCAAATCTTGATAAAATACTTTTGCCAAGTAGCAAATATACATTTGGATGCTAAATTTTGAACATCCTTTTAAATATCATTTTTTGTAGCCAGAACAGTCAACTCTAATTAAAAGTATTGATTTAAAGATCATCCCTGAAATTTTAAATCACATTTAACAATTGAAAGGCATTCTTTCTTTATGGTTGGATAATTTAAAGAAGGTCCTTTCCAAGTTCCTGAAGTAAAGCGAATAAGATCTTCTTTTTTACTGTTATGATTAAATTGTTTTAAAATACCACCATATCCTGTATTAGAAGCATCAGTTTGAACGATCTTTTTCCATTCGGGATTTGGTAGGGATAAACAAGGTAACTGTTTAACTCTAGATTTAATCTTTCTTATTGCATCAGTATGTTCTCTAGTCCAGGGTAAAGGATTTTTCCGTAGACGAGTGTACAGAATAGAAGCATCTTGGGAAAGATTTGGATAATAATCACGAATGTAATTTAGACTTTCCAAAAATCTTTGCAGTTGATTAGTGTCTTTAATTTCATCCGGAAATTTAGATGCAAATTCAATACATCTATCAATTGGAATAATAGTTCCATTAGAAATATTATGTCCAAGAAATCTGATTCTTGTTTGGAAAAGTTTCATTTTAGGGGCAGAAACTACCAAACCATTTTTTATGGTAACATTTTTAAAAATATTTAAATATTTAATGTGTTGTTCAATTGATGAAGAGAAAATTAAGACATATTCAATGTAACAAATAATAAATTTAGTAAAAGGATTGAAAATATCATTCATGATGTGCTGGAATTCTGAAGGTCCATTTTTTACTCCAAAGGGAAAGACATTCCATTCATAGTGACCAAAAAGTACTGTAATAAATATCCTGTTCTCTAATTTGAATTTGCCAATATCCTGATTTCATATCGAATTTAGAGAAAATAGTGGCATCTTGAAGTCGGTCAAGAAGATCCTTTTTATTCGGAATTGGATATCTAATCCATTGAAGAGCTTCATTAAGTGGTTTATAATTGATAACGAGTCGTGGAGTTCCTCGTTCAATTTCTGAATTTTTATTAACATAAAAGGAAGTACAGCTCCAGGGAAAGGTACTAGGTTTTATTAATTTTTTCTGTTGAAGAGACTCAATTTCAGTTTTGCAAAGGAGTAAACATTCTTTTATCATCTAACTGGGTCGAGACTTAGTAGGAATATTTTTCTCATTAAAATTAGAGATATAAGGAAGAGAAATAATATGTTTCTTCCTATTCCAGAAAGCATTCGGGACATCACTACAGATTTCAGTTTGAAGAGTTTTATGGATTAATATTATTTTTTCTTGTAGAGAAGGTTGTAAAATTCTTTATTCTGTAGTAAGAAATTTTATTTCCTTTTGAATAAAATTAATTTGTTTTTCTTTGGAATAAATCATGTATTTAATTTGATTTAGTTCTTTGGTATAGGGTTCTGTTATGAATTCAAAAACAATATGTCTGTTGTTAAGAGTGGTATGAATTCCTAAAGTATCAATTTTTGAAATAGGCATTAAAAGACATAAGAAAGGGGTGCCTAGGATGATACTTTGATTCATATTACGGATAAGAACAAAAGAAGTAGGTAAACAAAGACCTTGATTACAGATTAAGGCTTGAGGAATTTTATATTTAATATTCATGGTATTTCCGCTTACACTAGTTAAAGATTGAGTGGTTTTACGAAAGTATTTGGTAGGATTAATCCTTCACGGATATAGTTCATATCTGCACCACTATCAACTAGGGCAATGGTGTCTTTTATAATAAAATCCGGTTTGATAATAAAAGTAATTCTAATATACCATTTCTGAAAAACTACTTGATTCATAAGCATCAAATATTGTTCAGAAGACTCTGGATTATTAGAAGATTCAGGTTTGGAAGATCCAATATTATTATCTTGTTTATGATTTAACTGTTGTTTAATATTATTTAAATCCTGGAAAATAATAACATTAGTATTATGTAAATGTTTTATTTCGAATTTTAAAATATTGATTTCTCCTTTGAGATCACGAATGGTAGTAGGTTTTTCGATTGGTAGAAGCGTCTTGTATCGTTTCAAGACTTCTTCATCTTGTCTTGATTGATGGGAAGAACCTCTTTTTTTTTGATTTTTATAATGATTTCTAAAAATTTTAATTTTATTTTGGGATCTTTAATTTGATCGGCTAAGTCGAGAGTGATTTTTGAGTGTTGGTTAAGACATTATCTTTGGGGCTACCGATATCTAAACCATTCATCTCGACGATAGCTTTCGATAATTGGCTTGATGGTTGTATTATAGTTATTAATTATGCAGAGTTTGGCATTGGTCATTACTAGAATCATTACTAGATTGAGAATAGATTTGACTAAATCATCATACGAACTTGATTACGAAGCGCTATGAGATAAACAATTAAAAATTTGCTTTTGAATTTCCTCATCGAGGACATTTCATTAAGTTTCTGTTTTAATTTTGATTTGCATTTATTAGCGAAGTGTTCTATTTTTCCGCATTTATAACATTGTATTTTAGACTTATCTTTTTTATTACTACTCTTTCTCTTTTTAGTAGATTTTTTAGGGGTTTTGTTCTAATATTTCTTAGAAGAACGTTTTCGGTAAGATCTAGTGTCTAGAACTTTGCTGTTTTTTAGACTTATGGGGATACTGTAATTTTGTGTCATAAGAGAATTGGTCGCAAAATTCTCCTATTTCATGTCTTTTAGTAAGATTCTATTTTTCATTAATTGTTGAAGTTTCATATCATTACATAATGATAATCCTTCTTCAATAATTACTGAAATAAGATGGCCATAAGAATATTGGTCATAAGGAATGCTCATACGGTCAGGTTTATCTCTAAGTTTTTTACGGATTTTTTTAGCAAAAAAGGTATGAAGACAATCAATAAACTTGGCTTTCCAATGTTCACTGTTGGCGTCTATTCTTTGCATAACCTTCATTAGAAAGACATCCTTATACCATCTAAAATGGGTTAGGGAAGATGACGAAGATTACGTAAGAGTTCTCTACCTCTATCATTATTCACTTGAGTCAGTAAAACAAAATGATGAAGGATAGCATTAACTAAGGTGTAACAAGCATCTTCTCTTTTTGTTTGATTTTAGTAATGGGGTTGGTTTCATTCTTATAGGATTAGAGAATTTTAGTTCGATTTGTTTATCGATGAAGTGCATTATCCACCATCCTTTAAGAATGCCGATAAATCCATTTACTAAAGCAGCCAGATCGATGGTGCATATTATCATTCATGTCTGTGATTGTTGCATACATCATCATATGATGGATGGTCTCAAAAATTTGGTATTAGGTTTTACCATCGATATTCCATTCATAAATGGTTTTTCCATGGTAAGACTTTTGAGAATGAAGAAAGTCTTCTTCATCTGAGAATATCTTGGGGAGTAGAGTGCAGGGTAATAGTATCTACTAGGTCGGATAAAGCCATCTGATTTATAGGTTTACATTTGTAAGTAGTTTTATTGATATTACGTATTTCTTGGAAATTATTTTGGATTTCAAAATATGAATAGGAGAAATACCATCGATTACTACCTCCATCATTATCATTATTATTATTCTTTGGTATGAGAAGAAGGTTGTCTAGACATCATATTAATTTGAGAAGAAGATGCGATTTGTAAGCTTTAAATCTTTCATTTATTTAAAAGACTATCAATAAATTCATTATCGACTTTAGAAGATTTCATTTGAAATTACTAACTTCTAAAAGGTGGCTTAATAATTCTGAGTTGAAGATACATTTGTTGAGAACAACTTGACAATTATCATTAATATGATTTATTTGTTCTTGATTACAGTTAGCTGTTTTCCTACGGTTTGAAGGAATAAATTAGTATAATTATTCTTCTTAGATAAAGGTAAAATGTCTTTTATCTTAACCTCTTCTTGTTGATGGGGTATTATTTGAAATATCGACATACGGATTAATAATCAAGGTTTTAAATTTTCATTTTACGGACTAAGTTCAAAGAGACTTAGGAGGGATGAATAGATTGAATAATGCTTCCACTTTAGTAATCAATCCTTTTGAATTCCGGTTAAAACATTGAGTTGACTTTTGTTCCTTCGAACAAAATCAAACCAAAAACAATTTATAAAATTGGAACCTTTGATTTTATCAGTAGAAGAATTATTAAAACCTTTGAACATGCTATTCCTTTACAGAATAATGATGAAATTTTATATTTATTGCATGTTGAATATTTGTACCCTTTTTTGCAAAAATATAAATATGTTCATATAGGACTTGTCCAAGTAGCTTTCAAACCTTTGACTTTACTTGGTCAAAATACGTTATTCAAAAATGCACACTTAGAGATGGTAGGTGTCGTAACTGGAAAGCCTCTCTTATGGGCGCTATTAAAACCAGTCTTGCTCATGGACCAGTATATTTCAATATCTACCCGAATTTAAGTATTGCTTTAACTGATAATAATTTGTCAAAAGTTTTAGAAATGAGAATTATATCTCATGGTTATGAGTATCTACCCGGATCTCCTCCTTTTGCCATATTATTTCGTATTCACCTTAAAGTTTTAACAACCTTAAACCCTTATATCCGAAAACAAAGCCAACAAGGACATACTGTCCTTATAGACATTAATCTTTTTAGTACTCAAGTGGTTATTCCCAGGATGATCCCTTGGGAAGAAATTACTTTTCCAAAACAATGGCAAATTACAAATGTTGTCCCTGCCAGGCCTATAATTCGATAATCCATTGAGGATGTTGTCCAAACCAGTAATGGAAATGTTTATTTAAAATTCCAAAGACCCTTTACCCGAAGTCGATCTATAAATAATATCTCTTATAATATTGATTTTCACGAATCATCTAGGCGATGCGTATACGATCCTTTAGAATGCATTTACCAAGAGTCTAAAAATCCCGAGAATGAGTCTATTAAAAATGAAGATATAATTCGAGGAATTCATATTTCGAAAATCAAATACCTCATGGTATTTATGAAGCTAATACTCCTCAAAATAGAAGACCTTATAGTCCAAACCGCTAGTGACATGAACTTTGAATGTTAATGGATTTTCTCTTAATAGTAAAATTAAATCAATGTTTAAACTAGGAGTTTATGGGATAAATACCAAAACTTTAGAAATTGGTATTTTAAAAATTATGATAATAAAATTTAGTTGATATTAAAGCTAATTATTATGCTTATCCGAATAAAAACCAAATTGTATTTTATCATTTACTAAATGGTATTATGATTGTTTCCCAAAATTGATTTTTATCTTCGAAAGTCAATTGAATGTTTTAATTAGAATTCAAAAGGATTGGATTACTACAAGTGGAAGCATTATTCAATCTATTCATCCCCCTCCTAAGTCTCTTGAACTTAGTCCAGGAAATGAAAATTTAAAACCCTTGGTTATTAATCCGTATGTCGATATTTCTGAAATACCCCATCAACAAGAAGAGGTTAAGATAAAAGACATTTTACCTTTATCTAAGCAGAATAATTATACTAATTTATTCCTTCAAACTGTAGGAAAACAGTTAACCAGAATTGAAGAACAAATAAATCATATTAATGATAATTGTCAAGTTATTCCTCAACAAATAGATCTTCAACCCGTAACTATTAAGAGACCTTTAGAAGTTAGTAATTTCAAAATGAAATCTTCTAAAGCAGATAATGAATTTATTGATAGTCTTTTAAATAAAATGAAAGATTTAAAGCTTACAACTGCATATTCTTCTCAAATTAATATGATGTCTAGACAACCTTCTTCTCATACCAGTAATAATAATACTGATAGTGATGGAGGTAGTACTGATGGTATTTCTCCTATTCATATTTTGGAAATCCAAAATAATTTCCAAGAAATGCAGAATATCAATAAAACTACTTATAGTCAGAAACCTATAGCTCGTATGGCTTTATCTGGACCTAGTAGATACTATTACCCTGCAGACTACTACTCCCAGGATATTACGTAGATGAAGAAGACTTTCTTCATTCTCAAAAGTCTTACCATGGAAAAACCATTTATGAATGGAATATTGATGGTAAACCGAATACCAAATTTTGAGACCATCCATCATATGATGATGATGTATGCAACGATCTGCAGATAGAATGATAATCTGAGACCATCGATCTGCTGTTTCTTAGTAAATGGATTTCTTGGCATTCTTAAAGGATGGTGGGATAATGCACTTTACACGATAACCAACGAATGAAATTCTCCAATCCTATAAGAATAAAACCAACCCCATTACTAAAAGCTGAAACAAAAAAGAAGATGTTTTGCTACACCTTAGTTAATGTTATCCTTCATCATTTTTGTCGGACCGGGACTCATGAATAATGATAGAGGTAGAGAACTCTTCTGAGAATCTTCGTTGTCCTTCCCTAACCCATTTTAGATGGTATAAGGATGTCTTTCTAATGAAGGTTATGCAAAGAACAGGGCGACAACAAATGAACATTGGAAAGCCAAGTTTATTGATGGTCTTCCTACCTTTTTTCTTTGAAAAATCCGTAAAAACTTAGAGATAAACATGACCGTATAAGCATTCCTTATGACCAATATTCTTATGGCCATCTTATTTCAGTAATTATTGAAGAAGGATTATCATTATGTAATGATATGAAACTTCAACAATTAATGAAAAATAGAATCTTACTAAAAGACATGAAATAGGAGAATTTTGCGACCAATTCTCTTATGACACAAAATTACAGTATCCCCATAAGTCTAAAAAACAGCAAAGTTCTAGACCCTCTAGATCTTACCGAAAACGTTCTTCTAAGAAATCTAAGAACTAAACCCTTGAAAATTCTACTAAAAAGAGAAAGAGCAGTAATAAAAAAGATAAGTCTAAAATACAATGTTATAAATGTGGAAAAATAGGACACTTCGCTAATAAATGCAAATCAAAATTAAAACAGAAACTTAATTAAATGTCCCTTGATGAGAAAATTCAAAAGCAAATTCTTAATTGTTTATCTTATAGCAGTTCAGAATCAAGTTCAGATGATGATTTAGCTGAAATCTATTCTGAATCTAGTAATGATTCTGGTAATGACCAATGCCAAACCTGTACAATTAATAACTATAATACAACTACTGAAGCCAATTACTGGAAAGCTATCGTCGAGATGAATGGTTTAGATATTGGTAGCCCCAGTATTAATGTCTTAACCAACACTCAAAAATCACTCCTCGACTTAGCCGATCAAATTAAAGATCCCGAAATAAAATTAAAATTTTTAGAAATCTGTTATAAAAATCAAAAAACAGAAGAGGTTCTTCCCATCAATCAATGACATTATGAAAGAAGTCTTGAAGCGATATACAAGGCGTTTTACCAATCGAAAAACCTACTACCATTCAGGATCTCAAAGGAGAAATCAATATTTTAAAATTCGAAATAAAACATTTACATAATACTAATGTTATTATTTTCCAGGATTTAAATAATATTAAACAACAGTTAAATCATAAACAAGATAATAATATTGGATCTTCCAAACCTGAATCTTCTAATAATCCAGAGTCTTCTGAACAATATTTGATGCTTATGAATCAAGTAGTTTTTCAGAAATGGTATATTAAATTACTTTTATTATCAAAACTGATTTTATTATAAAAGGCGCCATTGCCCTAGTTGATAGTGGTGCTGATATGAACTATATCCAGGAAGGATTAATCCCTACCAAATACTTTCAGAAAACCACTCAATCTTTAATTAGTGCAAGCGAAAATACCATGAATATTTAATATAAAATTCCTGAAGCCTTAATCTGTAATAAAAGGTCTTTGTTTACCTACTTCTTTTGATCTTATCCGTAATATGAATCAAAGTATCATCCTAGGCACCCCTTTCTTATGTCTTTTAATGCCTATTTCAAAAATTGATACTTTAGGAATTCATACCACTCTTAACAACAGACATATTGTTTTTGAATTCATAACAGAACCCTATACCAAAGAACTAAATCAAGTTAAACACATGATTTATTCCAAAGAAAAATAGATTAATTTTATTCAAAAGGAAATAAAATTTCTTACTACAGAACAAAGAATTGTACAACCTTCTCTACAGAAAAAAATAAAATTAATCCATAAAACTCTTCAATTTGAAATCAGTAGTGATGTCCCGAATGCTTTTACGGAATAGGAAGAAGCATATTATTTCTCTTCCTTATATCCCTAATTTTAATGAGAAAATATTCCTACTAAGTCTCGACCCGGATTCGGATGAAGAAAGAATATTTACTCCTTTGCAAAGCGAAATTGAGTCTCTTCAACAGAAAAAATTAATAAAACCTAGTACTCTCCCTGAGTACATCGCCTTTTATGTTAATAAAATTCAAAAATTGAGCGAGGAACACCACGACTCGTTATCAATTATAAACCACTTAATGAAGCTCTTCAATGGATTAGATATCCAATTAGAATAAAAGGATCTTCTTCGGCGAAACTTCATGATGCCACTATTTTCTCTAAATTCGATATAAAATCGAGATTTTGGCAAATTCAAATTAGAAACGAGGATACTTATAAAGCGCTTTTCGATACCTTTTTGGTCACTATGAATGGAATGTCCTTCCCTTTGGAATAAAAAATGGACCTTCAGAATTCCAGCACATCATGAATGATATTTTTAATCCTTTTACTGAATTTATTTTTTGTTACATTGATGATGTCTTAATTTTCTCTTCATCAATTGAACAACACATTAAATATTTAAATACTTTTAAAAATGTTACCATAAAAAATGGTTTGGTAGTTTCTGCCCCTAAAATGAAACTTTTCCAAACAAGAATCAGATTTCTTGGACATAATATTTCTAATGGAACTATTATTCCAATTGATAGATGTATTGAATTTGCATCTAAATTTCCGGATGAAATTAAAGACACTAATCAACCGCAAAGATTTTTGGGAAGTCTAAATTACATTCGTGATTATTATCCAAATCTTTCCCAAGATGCTTCTATTCTGTACACTCGTCTACGGAAAAATCCTTTACCCTGGACTAGAGAACATAATGATGTAGTAAGAAAGATTAAATCTAGAGTTAAACAGTTACCTTGTTTATCCCTACCAAATCCCGAATGGAAAAAGATCGTTCAAATCGATGCTTCTAATACAGGATATGGTGGTATTTTAAAACAATTTAATCCTAACAGTAAAAAAGAAGATCTTATTCACTTTACTTCAGGAACTTGGAAAGGACCTTCTTTAAATTATCCAACCATAAAGAAAGAATGCCTTTCAATTGTTAAATGTGTTTTAAAATTTCAGGATGATCTTTTAAATCAGCACTTTTTAATTAGAGTTGATTTGTTTTAATTTGCAAAATAGATATTTAAAAAGGATGTTCAAAATTTAGCATCCAAACAGATATTTGCTACTTGGCAAAGTATTTTATCAGTATTTGACTTTGATATTGAGTATATCAAAGGAAAATGTAATTCTTCTAGGGATTTTTAACGAGAGAATATTTACAGGAATGACCGATGAGAGTAGGTGGCAGCGCGATCGGTGAGGCCAAAGCGAGCTAAACTTTACTATCTGAGAATTTCCTAGCTTTGAATACTCAGACCCGGTAATTCTTTGACTTCTTCCACCAACCCTCTGAGAAAAGATGTTCTTCTTTTACCAAAAGCAGTACATTCAAATAAATATATGGAAGAAACAGTATTATTTATTGAACAGAATGAAGAAAAATGGATGAAAGATCCATGGGAGATCAAAAGACGTTATTTAACAACTCAATAGTCTCCTCCTCGCTTCAACCAGTATCGCTATGTGTGTGAGCAAATCATCATTGAAACAGCATCCATGGACATAAAGCATACGCTTCATGATCCATCAAAACCAACAAGCCCAATTCAATACAGTAAAACAACCATTAAAAGCATTATGCCTCTTGCTAATTGGGGTATTAATCCTCATACTACCCGTACCATTGAATCCAGCCATTTAACAGAAACCAGATACAGCTATTGGGATTATATTGATTCCTTTATGCAAGTATTTTATTATTAGAATCTTATTCATAACCATACTTTGTTCATCCGTATCTGTCCCGATGTTTTACGAAACGGAATTCCCAATTGGTTTTTCGTTTGGTGGGATAAAATCGGTATCACTATTGACACCTTGCCAGAATCAGTTCAAACAGCATTTAAGGAATGGCAAGTAGCTTATTCCCATATACCAGTAAATAAAGATCTATCTATGCTGAAATTACTTGCCCATTTCATAATCCGTTTCGGAATCCCTTGGATCTGGAAGTGGGATTTCCAGTGTGATTATCAGAATAAATCCCTCGCCTTAAAAGGGTATTTTTTTACCAAGTGGTGGGATAAAGGACTTAATCCGACACTACCAGAACTCCTTAAGACCATAAGAATCATACCCAGGCCTACTTAGATGTTATCCCTCAGAGCCTTCCAGCACCAACACTAGTTAATCCTTTCGTTAAAATTCAAACAGATTTAAAACAAAAGTTTCCAAACCTAACTGAAATAGAATTATTAGTTAAAACTATGGATTATATGAAAACACAATTCTTACAATCCTTAGTCCGGGATGATGATGTTTCCATGAAAGCTAATACTTGATGATGAAGGATGCGAACGGGATGATAATCGATTCGATGTTTTAGCGAGGAGAAAGTCAAGAACCAGGAGCCTACTATGGGAGACTTACAGGATTCTCTCACCTCAATGATCTACGAAAAAATGGAACAACAGGACAAAAAGGAAAAGGAAAAGCATAAAGCTATTCTCCACTACTGACATCAATAATCGAAAATGACAACCACGGTGTCTCCACCGTGACAATAAAGCATATCCGAGTTGCCCCTCAATTATCGAAGAAGCCACGGTGTCCTCAATAATGCGCTCGGCCAAGCGGTTTGTCTCATGCCATTCCACTTTCTCTGGTTGAGAATTAAAGAAGAAAAGATAAGGATTACGAATGAGCTCCACTACCAAGGATCGCGCGGATGCTTTCTCATCTTCTTTCTTGTATAAATAGGAGACCTCACCCTTTGTTGAGGCAGAACTTCTTTTGCATTCTCTTTGTACCCTCTCTCTCTCTCTGTAAAATATTTGATATTTATAAAAAGTTTGACAAAGCTCTACTGTAAGTTTTAATTATTGTTTCCGTTAATTATTATGTTTCTTTGCTTGAGCTTTTAGATTATCATACTGAAAACAGTAATCGTTATAGAATAGCATATCAAACTGCAACAGACAACCATAATCGTTCTTATTTTTTAAAACAGTTTTATAAATCAGAACAATTTATTGTTTCAACTAAAAACGCTATACAGGAAGAAACCTGCAGGCTTATAGTTTTGGGTAGACCTCCAAATCAACAGTAATCTTATGAGATCATATATGTGATAATTTATTTGTTAGTATATTTTTAATATGCCTTCAAAATTTCATGCCATTTTATTAATTAAGTCAGATTAGGATTAATGCTTGATTAAGTGGAACGTTACCCAAGTCGCGTTTTGAAACTTTGCCATTAGTCGTGTTGTGGCATGTTGGCTTTTATTTTCTGTAAATTGTTGACAGACATGCTTGATCAAACCTGATCCGATCCTGCCCTAGTTTAAAATATATTATTTTATAGGATTAAAGATGCAAGTATTGTGGACATAAATATGTGTAGTCATGTACATATATGCTGTACATATATGCGACATTTAGGGGCTAGTTTATCATGTGTAGCATAAATATTGTTCTAAAATTATGATAACATAATTTTGGTATGGATTGTAAATACAATATTATATTTGTAATTAAAGTTTTATGTACAATTTGATGTATATAATATCAGAAGGACTTCATACTGTTTTGTATACATTGTAATTGTTGCAAGTATATGTATTTATTTTACAAATAAAGTTTCAGTAATGTGCGATCAATATATATATATATATATATATTTCATCAGAAAATGATTGTTATAGGTGTAATCACAACATCCTAAGACGTGAGGGAATCACATAAGTTTGATTTTATTCTCATGATATAATTGTGACTAAATTAAAATTAATTTAATCACGTAAAGGCTTGATGTGAAAGTGATTTAAGGAATACCCCGGTATGAGAATTTGGGGTTTGATTGAGATTTAGTTGCCCAAGTGACCTTCTTATTTATATTCTAATTTCAGTGTCATGCGGTAGTGGAATGTATCTGATTTTAGTGCGTGATCGTCTGCTATATATTGAGAGGGTCATGTATATAACATATGTTTGAGGAGTGACTACTTGGAATAATTTATACACCCAAAGGTCGTAAATTGTAAATATTAGAACATAATCTCATGGCAGTTGTCATGTGAGACGTTTTGCAACTGAGTGCCAAGTATTCTGCCCAAAGGTGATTGCTTGGTGATGTCTGTGAAATCTCAATGGTTTAATTACTTCCATTAAGTAAGAATAATTAAATTATTAATATAATTTCTTATAGTCACCTTTTTTATCAACAATATTATGGTGATTATAGAGGTCCAAATTGTTCCAATTTAAAGAATTTAGAACTAAGGATTATAATATTACAGAATAAATGACGACTGTCATAAAAAAATTCTATGTTTCATTAAATTCAAAATAAGGACACTTTTGTAAAATCTAATTATAATTTTTGATTAAGATCATGAAAGTTATGAACTATTATAAGGATGACAAATTATTGTTAAGACTTAAAAGGTGATGTTCTACATGTATTAAATACTAAAATCACGAGACAGATAATATGTCTAAAAATTGTTGTCTAAAATTGGTATTAAAAATTTACACGCAAGTATACGTGATCAATAAATATTGTAATAATAAATAGAGTGTCGATCCCACGAAAAATATGCTAATAATATTAATCAAACACTAAATTTATATCAACTCATTCTTATTTAAATAATTAATTAAAAATTATGAAATTAAATTAAACTAAAACTAAATTACTAAACTAGGGTTAAAATCAAAATAAAAGGCTAAGATTACAATTTATCCAAATGTCTCGTCTAATTTTGTCACTCTCTTCAATTACTTAATCATACCGACTCATTAAATGAGAATTCACAATTATTCATAAAACACTTTTTCAAGTTGTTAGATAAAATAATTATTCCAATTATTTCATTATATTCATATGAGAAATAATTAAAAATAAATTCATTAGCATCAATTCTCAACTGAATTAAATGTGGCATATGGGTATATTCCTATCATATACACAAATATAATTATTCAATCCATAGAATAATCAAGATCGCACGTTTTCATAT
Organism: Panax ginseng; assembly: GCA_020205605.1. Classification (NCBI taxonomy): domain Eukaryota; kingdom Viridiplantae; phylum Streptophyta; class Magnoliopsida; order Apiales; family Araliaceae; genus Panax; species Panax ginseng. The sequence continues at coordinate 132,023,881 of CM035134.1, read as the reverse complement.
TCGGATCTAACCCTAGAATTCAACTTCCAATTTCATCTAGGTTATATCACACTAATTGTTAGCTAGACAAATATTTATAAGCACAAAATATGATAAATAACTCAAATATAATCAACAGTAACTAAAACGAGAGTAAAACAATTCATACTAAACATTGAGTTCCATTGCAATCTTAATAAAAAGTTAAGTCATAAAAGGTTGGAAAATATTTAAAAATAGAGTGAAAGCGTAAAAAATCAGAGTTTAAAAATTTTACAAACCATATACTCGGATCATCCTTTATGCATAATTATTAATTAGATGAAAAGAGATAGAGATCAGATTCATACCCTTGTAGAAACTAGCTTTCTCAGGTACAGGTTCACCTCCAATTCCTTTTCACGTTCAACTTGAACTCACCGGGTTTGATTCCTTCCTTTGATCAACGTTAGCCACCCAAGTATTTAGCCTCTAGAGATTATCCACCAAGGAAGAACAAGTATTCAAGAAGATGGCATGGGTGTTTGGCAAAACTCTAATTCTATCTCTATAGAATATGTGTAGGGATTTCGGCACATAAAAGTAGCGGAATATAAAAATTTTCAAAGTAATTTTTGAAACCCTAAAATAGGATCCATGCAAAAACATATTAATTCAGTGGTTTAGATTTTATATCGATTATAGAAAATTCTAAAACGGCTTCGAATCTCCAACGCAATCCAACAGAATTGCACCTCTACGGTATTCACACAAACGTTCCGCAAATCTTCACACGATCTATAGTAAAGAGAGGCACGGTACTAGCCACCAAGGATATGGATTTTTTGTTTTCTCTCTAATCTCTCTTTAAGAGCGGCTAGGATTTTTAGTTTAATTATGTGATGCCTAAAATGGCTGATATATCATATATATAGCAGTCAAAAAGAATTAATCAAAACCTAATTTAATTAGAAAAGTAAAATTCGAATTTATATATATTATATCTTAATTAAGTCTTACTTAATTAATATATACATATTGTTAACGCCAAGTTTCGTCGGCGCGTTCAATCACCAAATCCACGCGCTTAAACCTGCACAATAACAGATCACACAAGAAGCTTGATGGCTTGTGCCGCCAGGTGATAGCTTCGGTGTGAGAATGAGTATATGTCGTTACAAGGTTTAACAATCGAGACTTTAGTGTATAGTGTTCAAAAGTGTATTACCTGTTAATTGAAGTCTAGCCTTGTATCTATCCACCTCCGAGTCAGATTAGGACTCCTAAACATAGAAATTACCATTGTTTGGGTCCAACACAATCTCCTTAAAAGGTGCAAGTTGGATACGATCCAAATACTACCTTTGGAGTTAGCTTATTCAAATATGGTTAGGACTAGAATCCTTAACCATTTAAATCCCTTATGACTCCGGAATCCATACAAGGGCCAACCCACTATATAGGCCCAATCCAACCGATCCCACGTAAATTGGTGCAGGCTCAGGCCAATGGACTCGGACACAGAGCCCGAACACCATGCACACGAGCCAGGACTCGGCCAGAGGACTCGAAAGCCCGAACTCGAACAACTCCAATATCCTTGTTGTCTTCGGCCCAATGGGCTTAACATCCCCTTCTTACCCTAGGCCTTTAGCCCACATGAGGGTCGGTAAAATACTCCCGAACATTGCCCCCCAGTCTCTTGTTATAATATATTTATAATTAGAGACTTTGAAGAGTCACAACATGAAATGATGAGTTCTCTTGGGAACCTAAACGGTTTTTCTTCATTTTTTGAAATGTTACACGTCTCCCGAGGACTGGGCCCCAACCGCCATAAATAGTGTGACAACCCAAATTTTTATAGGTTATTAAAATAGAAATTTAATAATTAAAATTCTTATTATGAGATGTTTTGAGTTTGAGTATTTATATATATGTGCTATATATTTTGAAATATGTGATCTGGTGTGAAGAAAAATATATATTCATATATTGGGAAAGTGAGGTTTAATAGTTAATTTAACTGTTGAAGAAATTAAATGAATTTTTTATGAAAAGAAAATTAACTGAATAAGATTAGTAAATTAAATAAATATTTTGGTTGATTTATTTGTTAAATAAATTAAATTCATGGATGTTGTTATGGAGTAATTTTATTAAAGTGTGCTGATGATAATTTAATTAGAGACTAATTAAATTATAGAATTATTAAATTAAAAGAATAATATAATTAAAGGGATAATTAAATTAGAAGATTAGTATTTATTAAATAAATATTGAGAATTATATTGGTTAAATAAATATTATAAGGTTAAATAATGATTGTGATTTAAATTGAATAAATGTGACAATTGAACTATATTATATAAGTAATATAAAAATAAACTAAAATGAGATTTTAAGAGGATTTCCAAACATGGCCTTGTGGCCTTTGGCATATTATAACTGATAAAGCCTTTTTGGTTTTTAACGTATTATATCAGTTAGTGTATACGTATAATCCTAAGGCTAAAGATAGAAGAGAAAAATACAGAGGGAGGGAGAGCTCTAGAGAGGAATTGGGAGGTAATTGGAAGAGAAATCCTTGAAAACAAGAAGGAAGTAGCAATTCTCTAACATCTCCTAACAAAGCTAAATAAGAATTAAGAGGTAAATAACCTAGTTTCTTCTTAGTTTGGGTGTTCTTGAGTTATCCTTTAAATTTGGAAATTTAGTTGGATGAATTGCTAAATATGTTTATATATATATATATATATATATATATATATATATATATATATATATGTTGTTAGATGTTTATAATCTTTTAGTTGTTATCTAGAAATGATTTTCAGAAATCAAATCCATGGAAACATGTTTTAGAATGAAGAAATTGAGTTTTATGGATATATATACATTAGGGCTTGTTTTGGAATCAAAATTTATGATGAAGTCGTGATATAATCTGAAATTGATGATATATGTTGATAGTATGTTGAATTACGAAAACAACAAAAGTTGAATGAATCAAAATGGTTAAGAAACAAATTCGTGGTGTTCGATTTCGCTAGAGATGTTAAAACATGATACTAGAGTATTAACATGTATTTTGGGTCAAATTTTAGGTTGGTTAATGTTTTTATAAATTGTTAAAATTATAGTATGTTGTAGTTCTATGAATTACGAATCCATAGAATCGAAAATGGAATAATTTGGATGTGTATAACTCAAGTTATGAAGATTAGTAGGAGAAAAAGGGTCAAAAATCGCGAAGAACAATAGCTTCAGGTCCCGTTTCTACTAACGAAACACAATTGCTACCACGTGCCCTAAGTCATTGGGGTGTAATTGCCTTTCAGAAGGCAATGTTCTTATGGCTGTGCCAAGGCTTAATTGGACGCAACTGTGCCCAAAGTATGTCAAGTGTGACTGCTTTGACCTATTTTAGTAAAATAGGCATAACCTTTTCATACGAACTCCGATTGAGGTTATTTAAGATGATCCGGAACGAGGACGAATAGACCTACAACTTTTATTCTTTAAGGTTTTCAATTTGAGGTCCGGAACAGTAGTCAAAATGGTCATCTTTGTGACTGATGCGTATTCGGAGGCAATCAGAGGGCGTCGGACATGCGCATACACAAGAATAGTGATGTCGACGGTAATAGATGTTGTTCTAAGTTATAGAAAATAAATATTATGAAGTATAATGATGCTTAACATTAATAAATAATATATTAGATAAGTTGAATACGCATACTAAGCACACACAAAAGAGACAAATTGGGCGGGTGACGAATAAACGTCGAAACACCGTGATAAGTGATAATGAACGTAAAAAGTGTTTTAAATCAAATGAAATGAATATAATAAGATATTGAATAGTGTTAATATAAAACCAATAAGTAGTCCTAGCAAGACTTAAACACTTGAATGAACTTGAATCACGAAAGCACAAAGTGAGATATAAGTTGAAAGTTAACACAATCAAATTGAACATTGTGTATTAATTAATAAGAAGGGTTATGGGAGGTAGAGTAAAGTTTACATTACAACTATTATGCATTGCTATGTGACTAATAGTTAGTGTGAAAGATTATATAATTGTGTAGGGCACGTGAAGTGCAGATAACTGTAAGCTGTTAAACTGTTATTGGTAAACAATGATCATGGCAAGTCTTTCAGTTCCTATTTCCTATGTGAATTTTATTGTTTTAAATCTTTGTTGCAAAGAGCATGATGTGTTATATATATGTTGAATGTATGAAATGTTAAAGTCAACTTATGACTACGTTGTTTGAGTAAAGCATGCTGATTGAGTAAGGAACTCAATCTTTATACTTGTTATATGAACTGTAAGATGTATGTTATGTTAGTCCAATGTTTATGAGATATATATTGAGCATGTTATTATGTGCTACGTGATGCATGAAAATTGTTAGATTTTGCTGGGCTGTCGAGCTCAACCTTACAAATAACTATTTTTGCAGACGCTTCGGATCTGGAGGTCTTATCCAACGAGGCCTGGCTCTACAAACATGGTTGTAAGTTATAAACCCCAAACCCTTTCTTAAACTTTCTTCCAACGTTCTTTATTAACTATCTTATCTATCTTGCAGTAACTATTTTCAAGCCTGAGGGGGCTGATGCAACCTTAATGCCTCTTCCTATCACTACCGAGCCCATCCCCCCCAGCCACAGACGATTTTCTTGATGAAGAGACCATCCCGATTACAGAGCTCTCAACTGGTTCTGTATCGGGTCAGGTCCCTCTAAACACCACCACCACCAAACCCGCCAATAAAAATGTCTTGAAGATGAATCGGACTGAGAAGATGGCCTTGTTAAAGAAAAATAAGAAGAAGCCTTCCTCCAAATATCCCCCCAAGGAATCTTCTTCGACACTTCTGCAGCCGACTCCTCCACTAGCTCTACCGATCGCTGTCATAGAGGATTCGGAGGAAATCAAAGAGGTTCCTCTCGAACCTCGACCCAAGAGGCCTCGTTGGGCAAAGGATCCAGATCAACAGATCGTGGAGGTCGACCATCTTCCAACCTCGACACCTACTTCAAAGCCAACCATTGAGACGAGCTCTTCGCTCGGGACACCGACAACCTTCTGGCCGAGGAGTCCTTCGGAGGTGTTCCTTTTTGCCGAACTCAATCTTTATACTTGTTATATGAACTATAAGATGTATGTTATGTTAGTCCAATGTTTATGAGATATATGTTGAGCATGTTATTATGTGCTATGTGATGCATGAAAAGCTCATTAGATTTTTCTTTGGGTTGTCGAGCTCAACCTTGCAAATAACCATTTTGCTTGAGTTAAGGATCGAAGGTAACACTATGTGCTACTTGAATGATGTGGATCAGAAATAATACACGAAGATTAATATTTTAGCTAAAGTTGTTATTTCTTAATACTATGATTAAGATTCATGAGATGTACTAAATGTTTTATGATGTATAGTTTTATGTTAAGTTATAAAGCTAAAGTTAGAGTTATCGATATGTAAAGGTTATCGGATTGAAATGTAAAATTTTATATAATAATACGGTGATAAAGTGAATCATAAAATAAGAATGATTCAAAGGTAGATGATAAAGGTTTTGATTTGGGAATTAAAGTAAAAAGACATAAAAGTTTAAATTATTCGCATTTTATAAAGTTTAACGTCGAATAAGGATGTAAAATTAGAAGGTAGATGTGTTATTAACCCATAGAAGTTGAGAATTATATTGTATGAATTGGGGAATTAGATTACGGTTGGTATCAAAGTCATGAGGTTATAAACCTTAGGTAGGAGTACTTTAGGCTATAACCTTAAAGAAGAAAGGGGAAGATAATGAAAGAATAAGCTCAAATAGAGTTTGAACAATAAGAAGTAATTTAAGAAATTTATAAAGAAAGGATTAAAACATGCGTGAGAGGATTCAAAGAAGAATCTCACTGAGTTATAAGGAATATGAATGTGGGGTTACCCAACTCCAATAATAAGAATTTAAGGTGATAATAAATAAACAATGTCTATAAGAAGAGAGTGATAAAGAAGTTAAGAATAAGAAGTTATATTTAGGTATGGTATAATTGTACTTTTTAATAGTTGATGTGTGGTATCTGGGCTAAACGATTCCTTCATAGAGCGAAGGTATATACGAACTAGCAACTCAGAACCTAGTTTGTTGGTTGTTTGTGGAAAACCACTCAGCGTACCATATTGAAACTATTAGAGACTCGATGTGTACCAAGTATAGAAAGTGGATACATATGGTGAAAATGTGGAACTCAAATGAAATGTTGAGCAATGTAAATGAAGTTAGAAATTCTTAAAGTAAGAATTGTTATATAAATAAGAAAATTCAAATAAGAATCTTGAAGAGGTATAAAGATAAGAAATGGCAATAGCCAAGATAACGAATAATGTCGTAAATGATGAAAAAGGGAAAGAAGAAGGATTGTAAAACAAAACGATCACGAGTTAAGAAAAGACTTTTAAGGGAGATGATTATAGAATAAGATCATGACGTGATCTATTTAAGTTATAAAAGAAAGATGGTCTGTAATGTTTGAATATTTATAGCTTGATGCTATGAAGATGATGTACTATGATATAGTACGAGATAAACTCATGAGGAGTTATAGATAATGTGATACGAGGAATTCGTATCGAGCAAAGAGCAAGTTAAGAGTAAGATAGAGTTAGGTGGGATTTCAATTGAGGACTCATGTGATGGCTGAGTTGTACAAATCTTTGTATGGGCGAGGGTTTTGTGCATGTACTTGGTTTATCACATTGATAATCATTGGAATGTCGGTGTTGCGCTATCAATGTATGTGTGGTGAAAAGGCGATTCTTTTCTTATGTGTATATTTGATAGTTAGAAACTATTAAGATTAGTTAGATATTACTAGGATTAGGTGCGGTTCTTAAAACTAATGCATATGGTAAGTTCGTGACTCATAATAATATGGTATGTTTTGAATCCCTCAGCGAATGGACGCCTATGGTCTGACTAGGATAAGTTCTTAAACTCGTATTATTATGGCAAGTTCCTGAACTTCCAATGTGCGGTAAGTTTGATGAACTATACTGGGGATATAGGAGGATTGTAAGTTGAAATACAAGAATATTTAGTGTAAAGATTGATATTGATGGAGAAAATTAGGTATTCCAAATCTTCTAGCGTTGCTAGATTTTCGAAATTTATTGACTTCGTGCTGATGGTTGCATTTCAATTTTTCTTGAAAAACATTGGATCAAATGATGGAATCAATGAGTTTTAAAAACAATATCGTTATTCGTATGTCTATGCTAATTGTTTTGGCTAGACAAGAATGATTTAAAAATATCAAAATGTAATCTTCTTTTTTCCGTAGTCATTAAGGCATCACTAAATATGATGCTGATTTGACAATCGAGGAAGTCATCAATGCAATTGAACCTAGTATTGGATGTGATCATAAGATCGTCAACCCACTATGGTATGATGTAGCATGACAAAGTCATATAATGACTGAATCCTCAACGTACTATCCAAATAGTATGGTATCATGTCATCATAAAAGGATTTTTGGTTTTCTTTAAATTAAAAAGATATGCCATATGAATTGGATAAAACTTTTTCGATTGGTGTTCGAGTTGTTGTTAAAAGTCTATGCTATTTGATTCAGCTAGACGAGTATTGAAAGATGTGCATGAAATTCAAGCGTTTCTTAAGAAGTTATGCCAAACCAAATTGTTTTGGTGCGGATTCAGATGTTGAAAAGCTGAGGTGAACAATCCTGTGAAAGGGGACATGTTATCGAAGACAATGGTTCCAAAAGTAACACATATAGTCGTTACGATGTTAAGATGTAATACGTTGTGCACGACGTAGGGGTGCGATAGGCTGATCACCTCAAGTACTTGCAAAGAGTGTTTTCAGTCTGTGTGATTGCTAAACATTCTGCTAAAGATGGTTTACAGTGGTGATGCACTGTTAAACCTGGAGAAGAGTTCAAGGTCCGTATAGTCTTATGATTGTTAAAGGTTCAAGTCGAGATACTTGATAACCTAGGGACATAGTTCAAGGTCTTATGACCCCTCAGCATGATTTGGAATCATTTAAATTCCTGTTATTCATATCGCTTCCCAATTATTGAGCAATTGTGGAAGATTCTTATTATTCTAAAAGGTGAAAGTGGAAAGGATGAGAAAATTAAGCAAAACATAATAATTTCAAGAAAGAATTGAAACTCTGGAAAGAAGAGAAATGTGAAACTCTTAGAAGAGGAAGAGGTGATGAATATGATGATCTTAGAAAGATCCTTAGAGAAAGAATTTGGTTGCAGAACCCAATGAATGAGTAAAGTATTAACGTAAAATCTATTTTGATAGATTGAATGAATGAAGATTAATAAATAAAATTTCGAGGACGAAATTCTTAGAAGAATGGGTGAATGTAATATCCCGAGTGTTTATGATAACGATCCTTAGAAAAGAAAATGAATGGATTAAAGAATATATAATACTCAAATATAATTGAGTCTAAGTAACGGTTATGAAATAAAACTTACAAGAATTTACTATCAAGAATGGTGAAGGAGGGAAGGAGGGAAGGAGGGAAGGATGTGACAACCCGAATTTTTGTAGGTTATTAAAATAGGAATTTAATAATTAAAATTCTTATTATGAGATGTTTTGAGTTTGAGTATTTATATATATGTGCTATATATTTTTAAATATGTGATCTGGTGTGAAGAGAAATATATATTCATATATTGGGAAAGTGAGGTTTAATAGTTAATTTAACTATTGAAGAAATTAAATGAATTTGTTATGAAAAGAAAATTAACTGAATAAGATTAGTAAATTAAATAAATATTTTGGTTGATTTATTTGTTAAATAAATTAAATTCATGGATGTTGTTATGGAGTAATTTTATTAATGTGTGCTGATGATAATTTAATTAGAGACTAATTAAATTATAGAATTATTAAATTAAAAGAATAATATAATTAAAGGGATAATTAAATTAGAAGATTAGTATTTATTAAATAAATATTGAGAATTATATTGGTTAAATAAATATTATAAGGTTAAATAATGATTGTGATTTAAATTGAATAAATGTGACAATTGAACTATATTATATAAGTAATATAAAATAAACTAAAATGAGATTTTAAGAGGATTGCCAAACATGGCCTTGTGGCCTTTGGCATATTATAACCCGATAAAGCCTTTTTTGGTTTTTAACGTATTATATCGATTAGTGTATACGTATAATCCTAAGGCTAAAGATAGAAAGAAAAATCTGAGGAGGAGAGGCTCAGAGAGGAATTGGGAGGTAATTGGAAGATAAATCCTTGAAAACAAAAAGGAAGTAGCAATTCTCTAACATTTCCTAACAAAGCTAAACAAGAATTAAGAGGTAAATAACCTAGTTTCTTCTTAGTTTGGGTGTTCTTGAGTTATCCTTTAAATTTGGAAATTTAGTTGGATGAATTGCTAAATTGTTATATATATATATATATATATATATATGTTGTTAGATGTTTATAATCTTTTAGTTGTTATCTAGAAATGATTTTCAGAAATCAAATCCATGGAAACATGTTTTAGAATGAAGAAATTGAGTTTTATGGATATATATACATTAGGGCTTGTTTTGGAATCAAAATTTATGATGAAGTCGTGATATAATCTGAAATTGATGATATATGTTGATAGTATGTTGAATTACGAAAACAACAAAAGTTGAATGAATCAAAATGGTTAAGAAACAAATTCGTGGTGTTCGATTTCGCTAGAGATGTTAAAACATGATAATAGAGTATGAACATGTATTTTGGGTCAAATTTTAGGTTGGTTAATGTTTTTATACATTGTTATAATTATAGTATGTTGTAGTTCTATGAATTACGAATTCATAGAATCGAAAATGGACTAATTTGGATGTGTATAACTCAAGTTATGAAGATTAGTAGGAGAAAAAGGGTCAAAAATATGGAAGAACAATAGCTTCAGGTCCCGTTTCTACTAACGGGCGCAGCTGCATTGTGCCCTAAGTCATTTGGGCGTAATCATGTTGTGAAGTATGAAATTATGCTTATGCCCAAGGCTTAATTAGGCGCAAATTTATGCCAAAGTATGTCAGGTGTGACTGCTTTGACCTATTTTAGTAAAATAGGAATAATCTTTTCATACGAACTCTGATTGAGGTGATTTAAGATGATCCGGAATGAGGACGAATAGACCTACAACTTTTATTCTTTAAGGTTTTCAATTAGAGGTCCGGAACAGTAGTCAAAATGGTCATCTTTGTGACTGATGCGTATTCGAAGGCAATCAGAGGGCGTCGGACATGCGCATACACAAGTATAGTGATGTCGACGGTAATAGATGTTGTTCTAAGTTATAGACATAAATATTATAAAGTATAATGATGCTTAAAATTAATAAATAATATATTAGATAAGTTGAATACACATACTAAGCACACACAAGAGAGACAAATTGGGCGGGTGACGAATAAACGTCGAAACGCCGTGATAAGTGATAATGAACGTAAAAAGTGTTTTAAATCAAATGAAATAAATATAATAAGATATTGAATAGTGTTAATATAAAACCAATAAGTAGTCCTAGCAAGACTTAAACACTTGAATGAACTTCGAATATGAAGTACAGTGAGATATAAGTTGAAAGTTAACACAATCAAATTGAACATTGTGTATTAATTAGTAAGAAGGGTTATGGGAGGTAGAGTAAAGTTTACATTACAACTATTATGCATTGATATGTGATAGTTGGTGTGCATAATTATATAATTGTGTAGGGCACGTGAAGTGCAGATAACTGTAAGTTGTTAAATTGTTATTGGTAAACAATGATCAAGGCAAGTCTTTCAGTTCCTATTTGCTATGTGAATTTTATTGTTTTAAATCTTTGTTGCAAAGAGCATGATGTGTTATATATATGTTGAATGTATGAAATGTTAAAGTCAACTTATGACTACGTTGTTTGAGTAAAGCATCTTTGATTGAGTAAGGAACTCAATCTTTATACTTGTTATATGAACTGTAAGATGTATGTTATGTTAGTCCAATGTTTATGAGATATATATTGAGCATGTTATTATGTGCTACGTGATGTATGAAAACTGTTAGATTTTGCTGGGCTGTCGAGCTCAACCTTGCAAATAACTATTTTTGCAGACGCTTCGGATCTGGAGGTCTTATCCAACGAGGCCTGGCTCTACAAACATGGTTGTAAGTTATAAACCCCAAACCCTTTCTTAAACTTTCTTCCAACGTTCTTTATTAACTATCTTATCTATCTTGCAGTAACTATTTTCAAGCCTGAGGGGGCTGATGCAACCTTAATGCCTCTTCCTATCACTACCGAGCCCATCCCCCCCAGCCACAGACGATTTTCTTGATGAAGAGACCATCCCGATTCTGAGCTCTCAATCTGGTTACAGATCGGGTCAGTCCTCTAAACACCACCACCACCAAACCCGCCAATAAAAATGTCTTGAAGATGAATCGGACTGAGAAGATGGCCTTGTTAAAGAAAAATAAGAAGAAGACTTCCTCCAAATATCCCCCCAAGGCATCTTCTTCGACACTTCTGCAGCCGACTCCTCCACTAGCTCTACCGATCGCTGTCATAGAGGATTCGGAGGAAATCAAAGAGGTTCCTCTCGAACCTCGACCCAAGAGGCCTCGTTGGGCAAAGGATCCAGATCAACAGATCGTGGAGGTCGACCATCTTCCAACCTCGACACCTACTTCAAAGCCAACCATTGAGACGAGCTCTTCGCTCGGGACACCGACAACCTTCTGGCCGAGGAGTCCTTCGGAGGTGTTCCTTTTTGCCGAGCTCGAACATTTCAAACTTCCTAGAGATGACGAGCGGTTTAAGGGATATTCCTCTAAAGAATATCTAGTGGCCTACATCAAGGCCCAGTGTCAGGTAAATTTGAAAACCATACAACCTTTCCCTTTATTTATCCTTTATTTATTTTGACTAATACATGTATCCACTTTACTGTAGGCCAATACCATCCTCGCCCGAGCCATTTCACCTCTGGCCCACGCCACTAAAAAGGAGGCACGGCTGAAGACCGATGTGAAGTTGTTCGGCGTTAAGGTTCAGGGTTTGAGATTGGATCTAAAGAAGGAGAAAGATCTTCATGCCGATACTCGTAATAAGGTGACCCAGGCTGAACGTCAGACCGAAGAGCTCAAGGAATAGTATTCCCTACTTCAGTAGGAATTCGTTGGTGTAGACAATCATGCAAAGAAACTCATCAAGAAGAAGGAACTTCTGTTAGAGGGGAACAAGGATCGGGAGGCGGCCATTCATGCCCTTTAAGAGAAGTTCACCGGATTGCATAGTCAGATGATGACGTTGATTTGGGAGAACAACACTTTGGAGCAAGAATGTTATGTTGCCAAGCAGCTGGCCATCAAGGAGTACGAAGAATCGTCCACCCTTACCGATAAGATCATGACCCAGTTTGCTGAAGGTTATGAAACTTATCGGGAGAAGTTGATTGCTGCTGGGCTCGAAGCTGCTATCCTCGAATCCTCCGAAGAAGAGTCCAAAGCTGAGAATGAGGGTCCCAAAGAGTAATTTCTTTTAGGATTTTTATTTATAATTTTTGTAATCTTCTTTTCTCTCTTTGTTTGTAACTTTCTTGATCAGTTATGCTCGTAACTTTACCGATCAGTTATGTTGTTTGCAACTTTCTGATCAATTTTTGTCCGAAGCTTATCTGATCGGATTTGTAAAAACTTATGAATATGAATGAAGTACAAATTTTTTCTGAACAGAACTTCTCGTTTATTCCATTGATAAATAAAATAATTTACATAAGTAAAGGAAAGAACAACATAACTTTTACTGGTAATATTTTCTAAGTCTTCCAGTATGCCATGTATTCTTTATGTCTGAACCATCCATTGCTCAAAGTCGATAAGTACATGGCTTCGGCACTTCTATTACTTTATAAGGCCCCTCCCAGTTCGGCATCAAATTTCCCGTATTCTGGGGGGTGGATGCCTCTGACTCCTGAAGCACCAAATCCTCAACCTCGAATATCTTTTGTTTCACCTTCTGGTTATAGTGTCGGGCAGTTTGTTTCTGATAGACAGCCAGTCTCACCATAGCTGAGTCCCGAACCTCTTCCAGAAGATCCAAATTTAGTCGTAGACCATCATCATTGTATAATTCTTTGTACTAACTGACCCAAAGTGTAGGAAAACCGATCTCAACAGGTATCAGTGCATCGGTCCCATAGGCCAGTCTGAACGGTGAATCCCCAGTTGTCATCCTCGGGGTAGTCTGGTAGGCCCATAAAACACTAAGTAATTCTTCATGCCATCGAACCTTTAATTCATCAAATCTCCTCTTAATACCATTGAGTAGAGTTCGATTGGTGACTTCAACCTGACCATTTGATTAAAGGTAAGCAACTGAAGTCTTTCTATGTTGAATCTCCAACTCCTTTAAAAAACCTTCAAACTTTGACCCCACGAATTGTCTGTCATTATCTGAGACCAGAGCCATCGGGATGCCGAATCGATAAACAATACTTTCTTTAAAGAACTTGAGACATTCATGTTCGGTGATCTTCTATAAAGGTTTAGCTTCGACCCACTTGGTCATATAGTCGATGGCTACGATTATAAAACTGACTTGTCCCTTGGCTTTTGGCAATGGCCCCAAGATATCGATTCCCCATATAGCCAATGGAATAGGTAATAAGACCGAATACAGCTCTTCGGGAGGCTGATGTGGGATGGTACTATTCAGCTGACGCTTAGGACATTTTTTGACAAAATCTTTGGCTTCCTGAAAGATAGTCGGCCAATAGTATTCCTGCCTCAAAATTTTGTATACCAGCGATTTAGCCCCCACGTGATCTCCACAAATCCCTTCGTGCACTTCCCAAAGTGTGTATTCTACCTCCAAAGGCATCAAGCACTTGAGTAGTGGAGAACTAAAAGACCTTCGGTACAGATCCCCGTCAATAAGGATGAAGTTAGAGCTCCTGTGCTTGATCTTTCTTGCATAGATGCGATCTGAAGGTAGAACCCCATCAGCCAAGTAAGAGATGTACGGGGTGAGCCAGTAGTCCAGCCGATCCAAAGCTAAAACATCAACTTTTAGAACATTGAGTTGTTCCAACACTTCTAAATACACTGAACTAATTGAAAGAGCTTGCTTCATGCTTTGTATTCTAAATACACTTCTAAAACTTTTAGAACTTTTGCACCTCCAAGCTTTGGGCAAACCGAAGTCCAGCCAAAATGGCTTTGTATTCTACTTCATTATTTTTGGCTTTGAATCGAAACCGAATAGCTTGCTGGACTTTGAACCCTTCACAACTTTTTAGGATAACCCATGCTCCACTGATGTCTGAAGTTAATGACCCATCCACATAGAGATTCCATGAAGTTTGCACCTGTTGCATCTCAGTAACCGAACCAACATTCGTTTCTGTGAAAGAACACTCTACAACAAAATCTTCCAGTGACTGTCCTTTGATTGTTTTTCGGGGATGGTATTCCAAAGCGAACTGAGTTAATTCCATTGCCCATGCAGCAAGCCAACCCGAGACTTCCGGCTTATGCAGCACCTTCTTCAACGGCTGATCAATATACACCACCACCAACTGACCCTAGAAATAATGTCAAAGCTTTCTACTTTCAAAGATTAATGCATAGGCAAACTTTTCCAGGTTCGGGTATCGGGTCTCTACATCTCGAAGAACGTGGTTGACATAGTATATTGGGAACTACTTTCCTCCTTTGTCCCGTACCAGTGCAGCACCCACTGCCATCGAGCTTGCAGCCAAATATAAGTACAAAGGTTCCGAAGGGATCGGTTTCATCAATAATGGTGCCGATGACAAATACTGTTTGATCCCTTGGAATGCATCTTCACACTCTGAAGTCCATTGGAAATTTTTCTCATTTTTTAACCCCTTCAAAGTGTCAAAAAATGGTAAACACCTTTCGGCTGATCTTGACACAAATCTCCGAAGGGCAACTATCTGACTTGTTAACCTCTGCACTTCCTTGTACGTCTTCGGGTATTTCATATCTAAGATCGCCTGAATCTTCTCCAGATTCGCTTCAATTCCCCTCTTATTGATCAGATATCCGAAGAACTTTGTGGACCCCAATCCGAAGGTACACTTGGTCAGATTCAAACGCAGCTTATGTCACCTGACTATTTTAAAGCAGCTTTCTAGGTCCTCGAGATGGTCCCGAACTGACATACTTTTTACAATCATGTCGTCCACTTAGACCTCCATGTTTCGGCCTAGTTGCGTCGTGAATACATAGTTCATCATCCGCTGGTAAGTCACCCCAGCATTGAGCAGTTTGAAGGTCGTCTTCCGATAAGCATAAATGGCCCGATGTGTGATGAAACTCATCTTCGGGATGTCTTCCTTATTCATTAAAATCTTATGGTACTCCAAAAAGGCGTCTATGAAACTTAGCATACCATACCCTGAAGTGGCGTCGATCAACTGGTCTATATTAGGTAAAGGGTAGAAATCTTTCGGGTAGGCTCTATTTAGGTCTGCGTAATTGATGCACAACCTCCATTTTCCATTTTGTTTGTGTACCAATACTACATTTGCTAACCACTCAGGGTAATCAATCTCAAAGATGAATTCTGCTTCCAGGAGTTTGGCGATCTCTTCGTCTATAATCCTCTGCCTTTCTGGAGCAAAAATTCTTCTTTTTTGTATAATCAGCTTTCTCTTAAGGTCCATATGAAGCCTATGTAGTGCTACTGATTCATCCACTCCTGGTAACTCACTGGTTCCCATACAAAGATATTGGCATATACCCAAAGTAGATCTATTAGCCTAGTCCGAAATGGTTCTGTCAACCCTGATCTGATCTTGATCAATTTCTCAGCATTCCTCAGGATCAGTTCCACATCCTCTGTCTCCTCAGCAGGCAAGGCAAGTGTTTTAGTGCTGCTTTTAGTGAACGGCTCTATCTCGATGGTCATGGTCTGCTTCTGCTTACTTACCCCAACTCCCATTGAGATCAAAGTATTCTGATAACACCTTCGGGCAATGTCAAGATCCGCTTTTACCTCCTCAATCCCATTCAGTGTGGGAAATTTGATTTTAAAATGAGGAATGGAACTAACTACTTGTAGGGCTGCCAGGGTCGGTCTTCCCAGAATTGCATTGTATGCCGAATCCACCTGAACAACAAAAAATCTAACCATAATCTCAACCTGTTGGGGTGTTGTGCCGAACCTGATAGGCAATTCGATCGTGCCCGACACATGCACCAGATCTCCACTGAATCCGAATAAGAGGCCTTCCCCTCCTAATTTCATCTTCTTTTCTTCCAAATCCATCCTTTGGTAGACGTGAATATATAGAATGTCGACCGAAGATCCATCGTCGATCATCATCATCCTCATATCTATCGGGCTAACTTGGGCTATTATCATCAATGCCCCATCATGCGATTTTATAAGGTTCACAGGATAATCTTCGTCAGAGAAAGAGATAGATGTTCTCGGGAAGGCCCGATCCTTTCTTGGTGAGGCACCCATAACTGATAATATTGCATCGAGGTGCCCACTTCTTTTCTTTTCAGTTACACGCCCTACAAAACTGCTTGAGATCACGTCAATCACGCCTTGGGCTAGCTGGTTTTATTTTGGCTGTTTATCCCGAATCGACCCTCTGTTTTCCTCCCTTTGTGTCTCAGCATTCTCCCGACCTGTTACATACTGGACTAGCTAGCCGTTCTGAACATTTTTCTCTATTTGGTCCTTCAAGTCATAACACATCTCCTTTGCATGCCGAGGACTCTAATGGTATTCACAAAATTTGTCCCTTCCCCTTTTCCCAGGTTTCGGATTCATTGAACATGGCTTATAGAATGGTTTATTTTGAATTTCCTCTAATATCTTAGCCTGATCTGTATTATGGGGGGTATAAACTTTATTAACGTTTTTGCTTAGGAAGGGTGGTTGCCACTGCCTGATCCCCCACCATTGTAGTTCTTCTTCCTTGAGTTATCCATCCTGCCCTGGTTATTGTCCGAACGTTAATAGTTCTGTTTGTCCCGATCCTTGGATTTTTTGTTGGACTAAGAATGGGGTTTAAAGTTTACCATAGCTTCTTCTGTGGCAATGAATCCTTCCGCCCGATGGAAGGCTTCAGTCAGGTCAATAGAAGGGTTGATTACCAGATCCTTCATCAGTTTCTTCGACCTTCCAATGTCTAGACCTGTCGTAAAAAATCCCAAGGCCTGAGGGGAATTTAATTCTACTACCGACCCCACTGCCTTTCGAAACCTCTTGACGTACTGGCCAAGAATTTCATCCGAACGTTGTCTCACCTACATGAGGGAAGTAGTGATCTTCCCCCTTCTCTTGTTACTCCCGAACCGAGCATAAAATTTTTCCCGAAGGTCATTTCACGAACTAATTGATCCTGCTGCCAAAGTTCTCATCCATTCTCGGGCACTCTTCTTTAAATTCATGGCAAACATATGACATTTGGCAGCATTTGAATGCCCATAGTAGGTCATCATCCTGTCATACCCATCAGAATGGTCATAAGGATCTCCCAATCCATAATATGTCTCCATCGGGGGTATTTTCTTCTTCGGGTCGGTTGTGACCTGATTGATTTCGGGCAAAAAAGGTGAACTGGGGCAGCTCAGAGGTGCTCCCATCTGACGTTTTACCACCAGCAGCTTCTGCAACTCTGTGACCCTTCTTGCGAGGGGATCGGACTCCTCTTTACGAGGGGAGGATCTAAGCATGTCCCTCTCGTATTAAGGAGACGTGACCCTCCTCCTTTGTCCTGATCTGCCATGGTGCTCAGACCTTTTATCTAGGGAACGACTCCTCCTTCGGCTTCTGCCTTCTCGAGAGCGACTCCTAGGTCTACTCTGATCCCTTCCAGCTTCTTCTTGTCAAGGTGTCCTGGATCGTCTATGATGTCGGCGCCTCTTTGATGAAGCCTCCTGCTCTCCAGCCATTTTGGCCATCTGCTCTTCGAGCTCCTCTTGCTGAAGGCGTAATGCCATCATGGCATCTTGGTTTTGCTACATCTTTTTCTACAGGATGAATTGACATTGGTCTCTACTGCCCTCTGGCCGGTCTTTCCCTCGTCTTTCGTATGCCCGAGACTGATTGTCATTGGTATGACTGACGGGAATAGGAGTGTACTGACTAGCCAAAAACAATCATCGCCGGACAGATTAAGTGTGTCCAGCATTGTCTCCCTGATCCTTCGAACCTAACCTTTCCTTTACTGACCCCCTCACCTGGGTGGTGTGGTGGGTTTTTACTTTTTCCTGGTTAGAAGCACTGCTATCCCTACTCGCTATATCCTTTAACCAAAAAGTAACACAGTAATTGCTAAAGCACTAAAAGTCCTCCTTCTAGCGCCACTGTTAACGCCAAGTTTCGCCGACGCGTCCAATCACCGAATCCACGCTCTTAAACCTGTACAATAAAATATCACACAGGAAGCTTAACAGCTTGTGCCGCCTGGTGATAGCTCCGGTGTGAGAATGAGTACAGGTCGTTATAAGGTTTAACAATGGAGGGTTTAGTGTATAGTGCTCAAAAGTGTATTTCCTGTGAATTGAAGTTTAGCCTTGTATTTATAGCCATTCTCGCCACCTTAGAATCCACCTCCGAGTCGGATTAGGACTCCTAAACATGGCAATTACCATTGTTTAGGTCCAACACAATCTCCTTAAAAGGTACAAGTTGGATACGATCTAAATACTACCTTTGGAGTTAGCTTATTCAAATATGGTTAGGACTAGAATCCTTAACCATTTAAATCCCTTATGACTCTGGACTCCATACAAGGGCCAACCTACTGTATAGACCCAATCCAACAGATCCCACATAAACTGGTTTGGCCTCCGGCTCAAAGGACTCGGATGCCCAACCCCGAACACCATGCACCAGAACCGGACTCCAGCCCAAAGGACTCAGAAGCCCAAACCTGAACGACTCTAATATCCCTGTTAGCTTCGGCCCAATGGGCTTAACATCCCCTTCTTACCCTAGGCCTTCAGCCCACATGAGAGTCGGTAAAATACTCCCGAACACATATATACAAATTATCCTATTAATTTAAATTTGTAATTTAAATACTATCAATCATAATTACATATTTAAATCCTTACAATTTAAATTAATTCCCGTTTTTAATTACATTCTATGTGTGTGACTCTATAGGTTATTATTACGTTGGCAATAATTTTAAAATCATATTATAAAATTATAAATAGTGAGTGGCATCAAGTAATGCATCACTGCTACCCAAGTAATAATAAGATCAGTGATTCGATGCAACCTTTTCGTGATCAATGTTTCAATATAATTTAATCCTTTTAACATTGACATCCTAGATTAAACTCGATTCATGGAATGTGTCATACTCTTCATAATTTAATTTGAGTTTTCTTGATCAATGAGCAGACTATATGAAACAAATCACTATGTGAGCATAGCAATGCATTTCATAGTCCTACTCGATCAAGAGGCCTATGGATATCACCCCTAATATATAGGAGGGTTAAATTCCATCTAGATCACTCATATTTCTCACATGATTCATGATGTACCCAATAATCACCTTTATAGTCCACCCTATTAAAGGTGACCTTTGATGATATCAAAGTACATAAATTCTCGTGTAGTAATATAGTAATTTCAAGTCGGAGGATCATTATATCATTGTCACTATGAGAATTGCTAATGCCACTTTGCATAATGCTCCATGAAGAATTCTCATGGTGGGTCTGTTCAGTACATTGTTCTCTAACATGTACCTATGCATTGACTCAATATCTCATATATTTATGACCAATGAGATTTGGTCATCAGTCAATCCACATACTAGTCTCAATGTATCATTGTTGTCCCAGTAACTAAGGACATTTAAGAGCAATGATACTAATTGTAATTATATAATCTCATGTTCAAGTCACATACTTAAAGCTATATAATTTGTATCACTATTCTAAGGACTTTTATTATGCTAACATTTATAGAACGCAGTAAATAAAACCATAATAAAATAATTCATTTATTCAATCAAATATAATATTAAAAATGTTATGCAATTATATCAAATAATTGGACTCTAGGGCATAAACTCTAACAATGTGTACTCTCCCAACTCTTGAAATTGCTAGCAACCCAAATCAAAACAAGACTCCTCTTATTTATAGATGTAGACAACCCTCCTAATCTATTTAGGAATATGAATTTATTTTAATTAATTAAACTTCTTTAATTAATTAGGCTCCTAATCCAATTATGAATAATTAATTAACCTCTTTTAATTAATTAATCTCCTAATCTTATTTGGAATATGAGAGTTCCCTTTTATTAATTAATTCTCAAACTCCTTTAGGAATTAAATAATAATAATAATAATAAGACTTCTCTTATTAATTTATATTTAATATTTCCAAAATATTAAATAATAAATATTAAGCTATTTAATTTATTCTATCACTATAGATTAAATTAAATACACTTAACTTTTTATTATGATTATGTCATTTACTTCTTAAATAAATATTTTTTCTTTTATGGTGTGACCATTTAGGTTCTTCATATTAAATCGGTTGTGAATAAATCAATTAGAATCATTTTAATCTTATTTAAATAAATAATATTTATTCTACAATAAGGATAAGTCTCCTTAGCGATCAACGACTTTCCAGTTAATATTGATTTCAACATTAATCATAAAAGAACCCTTAAGTAAATAGTTACCGTATAATTCAATCCTTCAACTATACAATGTCTCAATTAAATATAAGACATGTAATTAATGTCAAGTCTTATTTTATTTAATTATATGAATTTCGATTCTTAAATGCACAACTCCAAATAATGCAAATTAGAAACTCCTTTCTGATTTTATTCTACCTTAGCCAATGACTACTGGGTTGTCATTTATCAAATCACATAGGACATTCTCTTCTTTTACTGGAAACGGTAGATTCTTTGTTGATCATACATTATCTCCATGTACAACTTATTACACCCAAGAATACCTTTCGATATACCCTATGGGTCTTAAGGGACATGTCAAAGTATAACTCACCATACACAAGATACTATGATGATCTCAAGTTTAAGGATCACTTGTACTACTATCACTACAGGAATTCCTATTGACAGGCAAGTAAAACTCTATTAGGTATTTCTTAACGAGCCACATTCAGTGAACTTATTCTCCAATAAGCACCTAAAGACTTGTTTTAGTGTCTCCACACAAATAATCATGAGATCAATCATCCTCATCCAATGAGCAAGCAACGTATGTACCAATCTATCCGGATTCACTAATCCCCTTTTTAGTAATCCAACGAATTGGAACAATTTTAGTTTGTAAGCTATCTAAGAATTTAGATCTCATTAGCATAATCATCATCATGATTCTAAAAGCATTGCTCAAAACTATGGGTTTATCACATATTATAAAACATCACCATGTAGATAAATTAAAAACCTGTAATTAAACAATTCTTTTATTAATAAATGAATAAGATTATTACAAAGTATATGCTTTATAATCAAACATGATTGGCTTGTGTGCATACTACTTTCAATCTCCCACTTGTACTAAAGCTAATCACCATAATATCTCATACCCTTCTTCTCTAAGTGGCGATCATCCTGCTGTTGGATAAGCTTTAGTTAATGGATATGTAACGTTGTTTTTGAGAGTCCATTATCTCTATAGTGACTTCTCTTTCAATGATTCTTTAATCAAATGAAAGTGTCGCAACACATGTTTAGATCCAAGATGAGACTTATGAACTATTCTTAGTTCTGTAATAAACTTTTCATCCAAACAATTAACTTGCAGCTTCATTTATAATTATATACTTTGTCTTTATCACTAAACCAGTAACTTTTTGCTGTTTAGAACTTTTTCAATTCAGTGCACCATCTTTCAAGGTAACGATTTACCCTAAAGTGGATTTTATGTATTCTTGGTCAGTCTGAAAAACTTAAGTCTGTTAAGCCCTCTAGTTTTAATTCAGACCCACCATGAATATGATCACATCCTTAGTGTCGGTTAAATACTTTAAGATGTTTTCACTGTCTTAAAGTGATCTTCTCCAGAATATGACCGATCAACATCAGGTCTCATACATTTCACTACATACATGATAGTTACTTATGTGATCTCTCTTTTTAGGAGTCTATGGGGACTATTAAGAGAGATACACTCCATGGCTCATCAACATGAGACATCTCTTGGAGTTTATCATGCTAAACAGCTTTAGCATCAAATGAATATACATTTCTTGGGTTATGTCGAGCATCTTTTTAAATCTATCAATATAAACTTGTATCCCCAATTAAGATACTCAAATCATTCATAGAGGAATATTTAGACAACTTTATCTTTACTAATTTTAGCATTGGTACGTCATTCCTTATTCGTAGTATATCAATATATAATACTAAGAATGTCACGGCGCTCCCACTGACCCTTTTGTACACACTAGGTTCATTCTTGTTTTTGATAAAATCAAACTCTTTTGATTATCTCATCAAAATGAATGTTCCATTTTTGAGGAGCTTGTTTCAATCTTAAAATGGATTGTTGTAGCTCATATATTTGATTTGGTTCAACCATTGAAAAAAATTCATCTGGTTGTATCATACATACATTCTTCTCTAATAATTTATATTTGAGGAAGGGCTTCTCCACGTCCATTTGCTAGATTTAGTAATAATAAGCTGCAATCACAAGTGAAATCCAAATGGAATCAAGCAATAATACTGGTAATAAGGTTTTGTCACAGTTAACTCTTTAACTTTATCTAAAACCTTTTTCAAACCAGTCTGGTCTTATAGGTCTCTACCGTTCCATTTGCTCCAAAGATCCATTTTTAAATTTCATGGTCATCTACCATTTCTCTGAGTGTCTAAAACTCTTAGCCTCATCGTATGTAACTGGATCATCATCTTCTATGAAGTGTACCTTATCATCATCATCCATGATGAATTCATATCTACCAGGTATCTTCGGTACTATTCTAGATTTATGATTCGATTGTGGTACAATAGATCTATCTACAGGTTCCTCTTATTTGACTTATAGCACTTTGTGGTTCTTGAACTCTTCAAGATCTATTATCCTCCCGCTAGCCCCTTCAATGATAAACACCTTTATTTTAGAAGGCATCGTATTTCACAACAAACTTACATTAGGATGTCCCACAAATATGCACTTGTCAAATCTTGTCCCAAGCTTATCCTTTTGAAACCAATTCATATAAGATGGACAGCCCCTTATCTTAACATCATTAAGATTAGGAATTCTCCCTGTCCATGACTCTTATGGAGTCTTGGGGCCAGATTTTGAAGTTACCTTTTTCGTAAATATAGCCATTTCTAGGGCATGACCCTAGAAGGATACTGGAATGTATATAAAATTATTATAGACCGCACCATGTCCAATAAGGTACACTTTTTCCTTTTAGATACACCAATCAATTATTGTGTATCTGGAAATGTCCATTGTTAGAAAACCATTTAAGACGATCTAGAAACCTATTGTGCAAGTATTTCTTCCTCAATCAAATCGAAGAATTTTAATACTTTGCCAATTTGTTTCACTTCTAAATTCTTTGAACCTTTCTAATGAATCAGACTTGTATTTCATCAAATACAAACATTTAACTCTTTTAATAATTATCTCCTTTTCATTTACTAGTTTGTTTAATTTGCAAAATTATTTTTATGTGAGTCAAGTATACAAAATCCATTAAGTAATATTCCAGTTCTATACAAAACATTATTAATATAAATAGAACAACAATTGTTCTTAAATATAATACCAAAAATTTTATTATCCAACAACAAAATGGAAATAATGTTTCTTACGATAACTGGAATACAATAACAACTTATTGACTTAATAGACTTGCCCATGGACAACACTAAACTATAAGATCCTATGGCTAATGCAGTAACCTTTGTTTTATTTTCCACATATAGGATTACTTATCCTTTGTTTAGCTTTCTATTTCTGCTTGGTCCCTTCATAAATCTATATTTAGAAGAATCAAAGTTGGTATCCAATACCCAAGTAGAACCTTGACTTAAAAAAAATTATTTCAATCATGAATAAAACTGTATTTGTAATCGAAGTTTCACTAACTTTCTTTGGTTAGCCTCTGCAAGATGCTTATTGCAGTTTTCTTTCCATTGTTCTGGCTTATTGCAATGGAAGCAAACTCCTTTGCTATCCATATCAGGTTTGTTCTTTTTATCCTTTATTTTTGCCTTTCCATTTACCTTCTTAGAATTGTTCTTCTTTTCAGAAGATCCTTTGTCCCCTACCTGTAAGACTTGGTCTTTCTTAGTTGGAAAGTGACTCAACAGTTTTCAATATGTTAAGCAAATCAGTGAGGCTGATATCTAGCTTATTCATATGAAAAATTCACTACAATTGTGAGAAAGAGTCCGGGAGTGACTAAAAGATCAAATCTTGGATCAACTCTCCATCCATGACAAAACTTGTTGTCCTAATTGTTCGATCAAATTGATCATATTAAGGACTTTTGTATGTACTGTAGTGTCATCGGTCATTCTAGATCGGAATAGTTTCTTAGATATCTTATATCTATTAGTCCTACTTTCCTCATCATCAACTACATGTTGTGCAGGAATATAGTAGGAGCATCCATAGTTTCATGTTAACGCTGAAGCTCATTACTCATGGCGCATAATGCATGGAGCTAACTGTGCATCATCTTGCAAATTTCTAAAACTAGAAATCTCTTCCTCAGAGGCATTGTCTGCAACCATTGCAGGGATAGGCATGTTAAGGACACAAGATAGCTTTTCAGCCTTGAGAACAATTCTCAAATTTCTTAACCAACCCGTTTAATTCGGTCCGGTTAAATAGCATCTAATATGTTCCGCAGTGATAGTAATTTAAACATTATAAAATTCTGAAAATAAATTTGTGATTAATAACATTTTAGCATGCATTCTTTTATTAATTACCAAAATAAATTAGATCGTGTTTTAAATTGACATCTCCTACTATTTTCTTCAAACTATATTACCCTCACTTATATAGTATGGAAAAATCTAATTAAAGATTTGCTAGTGAGAATATGGATCCCATTTTAAATGTATATAGCTTTGTGTGTGCACAACAAACTATATATAAATAAATAGGTAGACAATTCTTGTCAATTACATCAACATGTATGTAAGACTCCAACTTTTATGAATAAAGATGAATTTTCTATAATTATCATTTTTGAATATTTTGGAATGAATTTGATATAATGTTATAGTTGTGGGTAATAGTTATAAATTTTGAAAAGTACGCAAGTTGTTATATAATATTCGATTGGTTGGGGAATATTCGTACGATGGCACAATCATTGGTGGACCCCACAACAGAATTATTGTCGGATTGAGAAAACGACAAAAATATTTTATGAAAAATAACTGCATAAGTTTTATCGTTAACTGTTGAAACACCCGGTGTTAAAAGTACAGGAATACGTGTGGTTGCATAGTAGCACACGATATTGATTATTGATGCTTACGTGAGAAGTCACTCAGTTTTATTCAATTATTGTTTCAGTAATTGTTGCATAGTATCTCACGTTATTTGATTCAATTATTGTCGATATTTTTTATATTATTAAATCAATAATTGAGATGACAAAGTTATTAATATTATTATTTGCAATATTAACGATGTCTAGAAGTTCTACCAAGGAGAGGTTTGGTCACCTAATTGCGCGCCAATAGGGAGAAATCCTTATTTGAAATTCCCCACTTTCTTGGGAACGACCTGGTAGATTAATAGTGTGAATTATAATAATGATAAAGTTTTGTTTTATTAGTATTATTAATGTAATAAAACAGAAAAGCTTTTTCTATAAAACAGAATACTTTTATAAAGTTATTCGTTTTATTAGACTATAAATAGAATATATTATATTTTATTATGCATAGTGTTTTGTATAGTAAAATCTTTTTATATAAAACAGAATACTTTTATAAAGTTATTCATTTTATTAGACTATAAATAGAATATATTATATTTTATCATGCATAGTGTTTGCATAGTGCCTACATAGTGTTCAGATAGTAAAATCTTTTTTATATAAAAGCAGAATACTTTTATAAAGTTATTCGTTTTATTATATTATTAATAGAATATATTATATTTTATTTAAAAGATTTTATTTTATTAAAATATTTTATAGTAAACCAATCTCGGTAAAATCAGTTTAAAACTAAATCAATCTGGACCGATTAGTGAATTAGTTACTATTAGGTTTATTTTCCTATAAATGAAGCTCATTCCTTCATTATTACTTACAATTCTTTGAAACTCTAGAGAGAAACTATAGAGAGAAAGAAGAAAAGTATTATTCGCTACTTCACTACTCCTATATCCGGTTTGTTCTAAGGTAAGGGGTATTATTTCTTTCGTATTCATGAAGAGAACTTCATTATTCCATTCTTTATTATTACATTGGAATAACATGTACGCTGTGATCTACCCTATACTTGGTGAAATTCTTCTATTATTCCATTCTTTATCATTATGTTGGAATAAACTGCCTCATCTGAAGTACCACATACATGGTGAAATTCTTACATTATTCCATTCTTTATTATTACATTGGAACATCACATGCGTGCGTTTACGCATGACCGGTTCCGTTATTTATTATTCTATTGGAACATCTTGTCGGTCAATTTACTTTGACACAGTTTCGTTATTTATTATTCTATTGGAATATCATGTATGCATGACGTTTATGCATGACCGGTGGCCGTTATTTATTATTACATTGGAATAACCTATCCGTGCTTGGTCTATCGCATGCCTGGTGATTTCTTTTGATATTCCATTCTTTATTATACTCAGTTGGTTAAAGTTTTGACTTCTAT
This sequence comes from Panax ginseng, assembly GCA_020205605.1. Classification (NCBI taxonomy): domain Eukaryota; kingdom Viridiplantae; phylum Streptophyta; class Magnoliopsida; order Apiales; family Araliaceae; genus Panax; species Panax ginseng. The sequence continues at coordinate 131,996,956 of CM035134.1, read as the reverse complement.
ACTCCATGAAATTAGTGGAATATCCTTGATATTTGCGCTTCATCCAGTATCTTTTCATAGAAATATTCTTCTGAGTATTCTTAAATTTTACTCTACAAAGAAGTATCATGTTGACAATTTGGACGTTATTAGTTCCTGGATAAATTAATTCTTGAACTTGTTTTATTGAATTCTTATATCATTGTCATCATCTTCATATTTATATTATGTTAAAAGTCATCTGTGGCCTGTAGTGCATAGAAGGACTTGGTATGATTATGACCAGGGATTAATCGGTATAATCATGACTGTAATATTACAAATGATGTGGAAAAAGTCCTCATTGGCCCGTAGTGCATTGATGGACAGTTGTTGGCATGATCATGACCATTGATGAATACACGAATATCCTTGGCCCGTAGTACATGGATAATTTGTGGTTGTGATACTAATGAATATCATTGGTCGTAGTGCAAGGATGATGTGGATTATTTATTAAGCTGAGTCCCAGCGATAAAAGTGATGAAAAACCTTTTAAATCATAAAAGATAGTATATTTTATTCTCTACTTGACTCTTTTAATGGATTGCTTGTTCCGCTGCAATTAAACTTGATGTTTGTTATATTGTATCAGTTTAACACTGTTGAAGGCTAACGATAATTTATTCTGTATTATCTTAGTCATAATATTTCTTACTGGGCTAGTTGAGCTCACCCTTTTACTTTCATTGTTCTCTTCTGTGAAATGAGAACGAAGCGAGGACTAGTCGGGAAACGGAGTGACGGTCCAGATAATAGCATTAGTAGTCCTCGCTATTCTGTTAAATAGTGTGATAATAAATGTAATGAAGACTCAATTGAGTGTGGATATTGTCTAGATGACAATATTTGTATTAAAACTCACATCATATGTTTTGCCGTATTTTACACGACTGTTGTATACTTAAGTTGTATTTGAATTTTGTACCATGTATTTGGCGACTCAAGATGGGTGATGTATACCTATTTTGGGGGCGTCACAATGTAACTCCTTTTATTTTGCTTCTTAGATCATAATGGTCAAATGTGACATCCGAACTAAAATAATCCAAGTTAAGTCCAACCTAACACTCCATATATTTAAAAGAAAAATATTTTCCTTGTGATGACATAACAAAACAACATTGTTCAATCTATTTATAAGCATCAAATATGATAAAATAACATCTCAAAAAATTAAGATAAGCCTTGTGGTGACACAAAAAATTTATAATAATTAATTGATACTCTATTAATTTTTATCATACTAGAAGACAAAGTTCGATATTCCAAATATCTTTGAATGCTTAGGACTTAATATAAAATCTTTGAGGGTTTGTTATTATTTTGTCTCATCTTGTTTAGCGTGTATGTATGTGTGTATGTGTGTGTGTGTGTGTATATATATATATATATATATATATATATATATATATATATATATATATATATACACGTCATATTAATTTACATGCGAAGCATGTTGCATAATATATAATATATATAATATAAGTATGCATATATAGAATACTATATTCTACCCGGATTGATTATAGAGTTTTTTCTAGTTTGGTTCACTAGAGCCACCAAGTGAACCAAAAGGTCAAACCTAGGGTGCAAGAATTAAATTTAAATATAACTATTATATTTAAATCCCGGGCTCCATTATAAATGGGTCTTCAAGTGCTCCTTGCTCCTTGATCTCCAAATCTTTAAAATTAATTTTAACTATTCATATTACATAACTATTTATAATAAATAGAAACATTGATCAGTAGTCAAGGGTAAGTACATATAAGGGAGATAAAATTTACATCAAGAAAAACTATAGAAGACAAGATACGCAGACCCCATTTAATAAAACTCATACATTAATTCATCTAACTAAAATAAAATTCAATCACATTGGTCAATAGTCCATAATCAACCTCATTTATTATTATACATATCAACATATGTATTAATAAATAACATTCATCTCATGAATAATAAACATTCAATATATACATTGATATCGATTTAATGGGCAAATATTAGTTAGCATAAAATCTAATTTTGAATCAAAATAAACTTCTTTATTTTATTTTATCCAATTTTGAATAAAATAAACTCTTTTATTTTTAATCAAATTCCAAATCAAAATAAACTCATTTATTTTATTTAACAAGAAATCCAATTTCAAGTACAAAATAAACTCCTTTATTTAAACTTAAAATTGCTGAAAAAATAAAATATATTGAATCATATTCCTTATCAAAATTAAACATATTTAATTTTAAGAAACATGGAATCATATTCCATATGTAAATAAACTCCTCTATTTAATCAACATGGAATCCTATTCCAATTCAAAATAAACAACTTTATTTTAAATTAGAATTACTAGAAAAACATGAAATCCACTTCTAACTCCAATTGATTAGCATGGAATCCAATTACAAATCAAAATAAACTATTTATTTTAATTAACATAGAATCCACTTCCTAATTAAAATAAATATTTTTATTTTAATTAAATTCCAAATCAAAATAAACCTTTTATCATAATTTGAAAAATAAAAATAATAAAACTTTCAAATTCTGTGTTGCGGTGTTGTGGCGTCGTGTTTGTACTGCAGCGCTGGATTTGTGTTGCGATTCAGCGTTGCGGTGTTGTTGGGCAGGGGAAATTTTCCATCTTCGCGAATTTTGCATTTTTTTTCTCCAAAAGCATGATTCTTTGTCAATAATTATGCCCAATAAAATTGTTCTAAACACATATCAACATACATATCGACTCAAAACAATTAATAATCCGCATAAAGTTTGGCTTTGATACTAGGTTTGTAATATCCATGAACATGTAACAAATTACAAACATAGAGCGGAAGCGTTAAAAATCAGAGTTTAAAAATTTTACAAATCATATACCCGGATCATCCTTTATACGCAATTATTAATTAGATAAAAAGAGATGGAGATCAAATTCATACCCTTGTAGAAACTAGCTTCCTCATGTACGGGTTCACCTCCAATTCTTTTTCACGTTCAACTTGAATCCACAGGGTTTGATTCCTTCCTTTAATCAACGTTAGCCACTCAAGTGTTTGGCCTCTAGAGGTGATACACCAAGGAAGAACAAATATTTAAGAAGATGGGTGTTTGACAAAATCCTAATTCTATCTCTATAGAATATATGTACTCTCCCAACTCTTAAAATTATCAACAACCCAAATCAAAACAAGACACCCCTTATTTAAAGATGTAGGCAACCCTCCTAAACTATTTAGGAATAATATTTTATTTTAATTAATTAAACTCCTTTAATTAATTAAGCTTGTAATCCAATTAGAAATAATTAATTAAACTCTTTTAATTAATTAGCCTCTTAATCTTATTGGGAATTAAATAATAATAACAATAAGACTCCTCTTATTAATTTATATTTAATATTTCTAAAATATTAAATAATAAATATTAAGCTATTTAATTTATTCTATCACCATAGATTAAATTAAATCCACTTAACTTATTATTACGATTATGTCATTTACTTCTTAAATAAATATTTTTTCTTTTATGATGTGACCCTTTAGGTTCTCCATATTAAACCTGTTGTGAATAAATCCATTAAAAAAATTTAATCTTATTTAAATAAATAATTTAATCTATTAATTTATTTAAATAAATAACATTTATTCTATAATAAGGATAAGCCTCCTTAGCGATCAACGACATTTTCCTGATAATATAGATTTCAAAATTAATCATAAAAGAACGCTTGAATAAATAGTTACCGTACAATTCAATCCTTCCACCATATAATGTCTCAATTAAATATAAGATATGAAATTACTGTCAAGTCGTATTTTATTTAATTATATGTATTTCGATTCTTAAATGCACAATTCTAAATAATACAAATTCTTCAATCATTTCTAATTTCATTCTGCCTTGGCCAAGGACTACTGGGTTATCATTTATTGAATCATATAGAACATTATCTTCTTTTACTAAAAGTCGTAGATTCTTTATTGATCATACATTATCTCCATGTACAAATTATTACACCCAAGCATACCCTTTGATATACCCTAAGGGTCTTAAGGGACATTTCAAAGTATAACTCATCATACACAAGATACTATGATGATCTCAAGTTTAAGGATCATTTGTACTACTATCACTACAGGAATTCCTTTTGACAGGTAAGTAAAACTCCATTAGGTATTCCTTAGAGAGCCACGTTCAGTGAACTTATTCTCCAATAAGCACCTACATACTTTCTTTAATGTCTTCACACAAATGATCATGAGATCAATCATTCTCATCCAATTAGCAAGCAACGTATGTACCAATCTATCCAGATTCACCAATCCTCTTTTTAGTAATCCAACGATTGGGAACAATTTTAGTCTGTAAGCTATCTGAGAATTTAGATCTCATTAGCATGATCATCATCATGATTCTACAAGCATTGCTCAAAACTATGGGTTAATCACATATTATAAAACAGCACCATGTAGATAAATTAAAAGCATTTAATTAAACAATTCTTTTATTAATAAATGAATAAGATTGTTACAAAATATATTCTTTATCATCAAAAAATAATTGGCTTCTGTGCATACTACTTTCACTTTGGACTTCTGAAACTCAATTTATGACCCATTTAAGCTTACTAGTCCGAGAAGGAATCAAATCCAAGCAGGGTTCGAATCAACTTACTTTGAAACAATGTTTGGAGGCCCAAACAAACTTGGATTTTTTTCAAACCAGACCTTTCTAAAAATCTTAAGACGTTCTCTAAAAACTTCATGAAGACCACTTTCTCATTTTGAAACTCTAAACTTCCATTGAAGTTCCAGAGGTCAGTCTGCTCAAAAGCTGAAAATTGTAATATATGACCCAATTTGACTAAAATGCATTCAAATAGTTTCCATCTTCACTAAAATGCAACCAAGTAGCTTCCAACATCCTTTTCTACATAAAAGCATAAAAACACATAAATCATCAAAAAACTCATAAATCATCAAGTCAAAAATACTCAATTTATAGGTATAAAAATCACTCATCAAATACCCCAAACTTAAATTTTTGTTTGTCCTCAAGCAAAATACTAAGAACAAACTAAACAACTAACTCTAAATAGCAACTACCTCAAGCAACGAATCAATACAAATTGAATATTAACCTCAAAAATTTCCTTTAAACAATAACTTAAGCCAAATTTCAAAAACATGCAACGTCTAAAATTCCAGATTCACACCAATTCATGGCCCTTTAAGTGCGTGTGTATGCATCCACTATTCAAACTAGCCAAAACTCAGACAAACTCATATAATTAAATACTTTATAAAATATTTTCAAATGATCAACTCTATAAACTAATTTTCACATCAATCTCCGCTAATGAAGACAAAACATAAAATTTAGATGATGAAAATGATATTTCATACATTTAAACACACTTAAACCCTTCTTAAGTATTTTAAAAACACAATTTTTTTCTTCTTTTCTTTTCTTTTTAGTGAGTGCATTTTATGCTCCATCTCACTTCCCATTAAATGAGTGTTTTTTACGCTTCATCTCATTTTCTCTCGTACGAGTTCGTTTTACACTACATCTCGTGTCTGTGTTTATCGGTGAGTACATTTTATGCTCCATCTTAACCCACCACATGATTCATTATTTCAACTTGGGAAGGTTCAAAATTTTAAGATTTTTAAATAATCCAAGATTTCCCCCAAACTAATATTAAATCCAAAATTTTGCTTCAAATGATGCTTAAATAAATTTCTAGATTTTCAATTATATCATTCACGAGTATCTAACCATTTTTTTTCTAAACCCTAACTAGCTAAATAGATGGATATGTGTTTTGAAGTTCAAAAAGATCCTAAACAGTGTGTTAGTTCCCAGTAGGCACAATAGATCTAGAAGGGGGGTTGAATAGATCCTTTTAAAATTCAAATACTTTTCTGATTTATTTTGTATTGCTAATAATTTAGCATATGACAAACATAAGAATCTTTTCAAGCACATCGGAATAAATAAAAGATCCCCTTCATTGATATATTCATAATCATACATACATTGTTCGTATAGTTAGTTCAGTAGTAGTTAAGTCATACATAGCAATTATAGCAGTTAATGTACATAATGTAAATGACATAGAGTAAAAGACACGAGGAGTTTTAAGTGGTTCAGAGACTCAAGCTCCTAATCCACTCTTCTGCTTTCAACTAGCAGGATTTCCACTAAGGAAGGCGGCAAGACAGAATCACTAAGATTCCTTGAGGCCGTGACCTTGGGACTTCAATTCATTAAGAACTCTTCAAGGCCAGCAACCTTGGAACTTCTCTAGTTCCCTAGGAACTCTTCAAGCCCAGAAGGCTTGGAACTTGATTTAGTCCCTCCAAACAAGGACCCCTCAGGCCCTGGCTTCTTGTTGTTGAAGTTGTTGTTATTGTTGGTGCTGAGCTGTTAAGATGTCATTAAGCTCCAAACATCTTTTGTACTTAGCAGCTTGGTGTGGTCCTTTTTGCATTCAGCTTTGAGTCTGGACCACATCTTTTTTGGTGCAGCTGATCTTTACTCTTTTCTGCTCATCTTCATCTGATGTCAACTGTGCACCATCACCATCTGGATTTGCTAAGTCCCTGAGCTTTTGGTAGACTTCGTCTAGCACTTAGCAATCCCTGAACCCTTCTTGAATGTTCTGCAGACATGGTTCTGCACTTGTTTAGTTTCAGCTTTAGGTTCTTGGTGATTCGTAGAGTGGCTTTCCTGATCTTCTTTGTACTCTGCCACTTTTCTGAATGCTATTTCCTTGGCCTTCTCGTATTTCGGCCACAATTGGCCGCCATCTTGATGGCATTCTCATCTTTGCTGAGTGAAGCTCTAATCTGTTTAAGTCCTTCTTCAAAGCTTCTTCACTTCCAACTTAGTAGTCTCACTGTCACTGAGACTTGTTCTGTTGATCTTTGGTGGAACTCGTAGAATCAACAATAGCATTCCCAACAACTCAACGATTCTGCAACTTGACAATTAGCAGCAACTCTTGATCTTTGAAGCTCTGTTGATTTATACTACTTTCCAATCTTCCCGTTGGAAGGTAGCCGTTGAAAGCTATTCAAATTGCTTCACAGATCTCGAGTTATTTAGTGCAGACTGCAGATGTGACATGACATTTTTTTTGACTTTCTAACACTGCAGTCTACTGTTTCACCTACCCTGTTAGATATATTACTTTGATGTCTCGGGTAAGTCGACAAATTTATTTCCCCCTTCTGATTTCTTGATCAGAGGTTGTCCTTGCATTGATGCTCTCAATAAGCTTGTGTCCAAATGCCAGTGTGACGCCCCCAAAATAGGTACACATCACCCATCTTGGGTCGTCAGATACAAGGTACTGAATACAAATACAAACTAATTATACAACAGTTATGTAAAATACGACGAAACATAATCTAAGAGTTTTAATACGTATATTGTCATCTAGACAGTATACAAACTCAATGAAGTCCTCATTACATTTATTATCACACTATTTTATAGAATAGTGAGGACTACTAAGACACCATCTCAAACCGTCACTCCATTCCCCGACTAGTCCCGGCTACGTTCTCATTTCCTGAAGAGAACAATAAAAGCAAAAGGGTGAGCTCAACTAGCCCAGTAAGAAATATTATGACTAAGATAATGCAGAATAAATTATCATTAGCCTTCAACAATGTTAAACTGATAAAAATACAATAGACATCAAGTTTAACTGCAGCGGAACAAGCAATCCATTAGAAGAGTCAAGTAGAGAATAAAATCTATTATCCTCTATGATTTAAAAAGTTTTTCATCAACTTAATCGCTGAGACTCAGCTTAATAAATAAAATCGAATCATCCCTGCATCACGACCAAGGATATTAATGTAATCATCAATGGTCATGACTATACCGAATAATCAATAATCCCTGGTCATAATCACACCAAGTCCATCTATGCATGTAAGCCAAAGATGACTTTTATCACAATATAAACATGAGAATGATGACAATGATATAAGCATTAATCAAACAAAAACAAGGATAAGTATTAAAGACTTTAAATTTATCCAAATATTATCAATCACTTAATAAACTAATAATCTAATATTATTAATATTATAACAATATTTTAATCACTTCTTAAACTTATAAATAATTTATTTTAATTGTTTATACTTTACCAAATAATGCATTTAATCATTCAAAAATGTCATACTCATAAGATTTCATCACCAATGATCAAATTCCTTATCAAAAAAAATCTGCATATACCCTATATAGGATTCCCAAGCCAAAAAAATCATATTTACCAATTTTCAACTTCACATAACATATTTAACTCATATACTCATAACTAGTGCATTTTTATGAAAAATACCAAATTAGTCCCAAAAATATTTCTTTTTTAGAATTTAGCAGAATATAGTTCCATATTGAACATATATTTTTTTCATAATTTTTAAAATTCATTTACTATTTTTCATAAATCAATTTCTAATTAATTCCTTAAGAAATTAGCTACCTGAAGTTTAACTCCAGAAATACCCAAATCTTGGCAGGATCTTACACATGTTAACGTGATCTTCCAGTTTAAATTCCATGGTCATTGGAGTTATAGAACTCCGGTTATAGTATTTTTCGTCGGAAAAATCTAAATATTGAAATAGTCATAACTTGCTCATTTTAAGTCGGAATGAGCTCATTTTTAGACAGGAGGTACTTTATACCATATATTTCCATGTCCCAAAAGGCCAAAATTTTTATCACAAATTAAGTGGCCGAAATAGCCCTTTTAAACTTCTGGGCAGTAGCCTTTTTGCTATTTTACAGTTTTTGACTCCTTTGCTAAAATCAGTCCACACGAAAATCTACAACACCTTTTTCAGTTATTCCACTTGGATAAGTTAGAAAACTCATAGATCTAACTCTAGAACTTTACCATACTCAAAAATTCGAAATATAATAGGAGATATGGTCAATTGAATTTCATATTCTATTTTCACCAAAATCTAATTTTCAACCCTTTGTGATTTCTAAGAAACTTTCATGTTTTCACATAATAACCAACATAACTTATCATGACAATGACATAATAATTGAATAAAACAAGTTCAAGAATAAATTTTAAAGAATTATAAGTTAATTTATCCTGAACTCAATAATGTCCAAATTGTCAACATGATACTGCTTTGTGGAGACAAATTCAAGAATGCTCAGAAGAATATTTCCACAAAAAGATACTGGATGAAGCGCAAATATCCAGGATATTCTACTAATTTCATGGAGTATAGAATCCAAAACTTTAACCAACTGAGTATAATAGAATATATGAAACTGCAAATAGATTTTCACCCGCCATGCGGTAATCCACGTATACAGATCATTTCCACAATTTAATAAGGAATGAATACAAAGGATCATTCACCATGCATGTGGTAATCCACATAGACAGGTTATTCCAATAGAATAATAAAGAATAGAATAACAGAAGAATTCACCATACATGTGATAGATCGCACAGACATGTTATTCCCAATAGAATAATAAATAATGGAACCAGGTCATGCGTAAAACGCACAGACAGGATATTCTGACAGAATAATAAAGAATGGAATAATAGAAGAATTTCACCATGTATGCAGTACTTCGCATAGACAGTTATTCCAACATAATAATAAGGAATGGAATAACAGAAGAATTTCACCATGTATGCGGTGCTTCGCATAAACAGGTTATTCCAACAGAATAATAAATAATGGAATAACTGAAGAATTTCACCATGTATATAAAGATACTCAGCATATAAAAGTTATTCCAACATAATAATACTGGAATGGAATAATGAAGAATTTCACCAAGTATAAGGTAGTCCACGTATCTGAGTTATTCCAACAAAATAATAAAGAATGGAATAATGAAGTTCTCTTCATGAATACTGAAAGAAATAATACCCTTACTACAGTACAACAAATAATATCCCTTACCCTAGAAGAAACCGAATATAGGAGTAGTGAAGTAGCAGAATACTTTTCTTCTTTCTCTCTATAGTTTCTCTCTCTAGAGTTTCAGTGAATTCGTAAGAAATAATGAAGGAATGAGCTTCTATTTATAGGAGAATGGGTGAATAGTAACTAATTCTAAGCGGTCCAGATTGATTTAGTTTTAAAGCAGACGGTCAGATTGGTTTACTATAAAATATTTTAATAAAACAAAATCTTTTAAATAAAATATAATATATTCTATTTATAATATAATAAAATGAATAACTTTATAAAAGTATTACATTTTATATAAAATAATTTTACTATGCAAACATTATGCTAAATACTATACAAATACTATGCATAATAAAATATAATATATTCTAATTATTGTCTAATAAAATAAATAACTTTATAAAAGTATTCTTTTTTTATATAAAAAGATTTTACTATGCAAAAACACTATCAGGACACTATGCAAAAACACTAAGCATAATAAAATATAATATATTCTAATTATTATCTAACAAAACAAATAACTTTATAAAAGTATTACATTTTTATATAAAAGCTTTTACATTTTATTACATTAATAATACTAATAAAACAAAACTCATCATCATTATTATAATTCATACTATTAATCGACCAGGTCGTTCCCAGGAAAGAGAGGGCTTTCCAATACGGATTTCTCCCTATTGGCGCTCAATTAGGTGACCAAACCTTTCCTTGGCAGAATTTATAGACATCGTTAATATTGCAAATAATAATATTAATAACTTCATCGTCTCAATTATTGATTTAATAATATACCAAATATCGACAATAATTGAATCAAATAACGTGAGATACTATGCAGCAATTACTGTAACAATAATTAAACAAAACTGAGTGACTTCTCATGTAAGCATCAATAATCAATACCATGTACTACTATGCAACCACACGTATTACTGTACTTTTACTACCGAGTAGTTCAACAGTTTTAACGGTAAAACTTCTGCCGTTATTTTCATAAAATATTTTTGTCGTTTTCTTAATCCGACAATAATTCCGTTGTGGGGTCCACCAATGATTGTACCGTCGAACGGATATTCCCCGATAAAAAGAATATTCCCCGACCAATCGAATATTATATAACAACTTGCATACTTTGCAAAATTTATAAATACTACCCACAACTATAACTTTATCTCAAATCCACACCATAATATTCAAAAAAATATTTCGAGAAAATTAAATCTTTATTCGTAAAATTTGGGGTTTTAAAGCCAGCCTTCAAATTGAACCGTTGTCAATGCTTCAATCCTCAATTGTTCGAACTCAACGATTCTGATGCACTTCTTCTTGGACCTGATCGTAGTGTCTTATTGACATGTAGAGTCAGCACTTCGATCTTGAAGAGTCTTCACTTGATCTTTAGTGAAGAACAGCTCTTCCTTTTTTTTGTGCAGTACTTCAACACTTCTATTTGCCTCGACTGCTCTCAGATACTGATGGATTGACTCCTTGTTCTGGCCCCTTCTGAATTAACAAGACACTTCAGATTTGTGGCGTGTCCAGTTCGCTTTCTCCTTGTGATCTCCCGTTCACTTATCATCAATGGACTGACCCAATGCTTAATAACTTTAGCCTTGTTCTTCAGAGGCTGACCAGTATCTTTGTGTATACTCCATCAGTTCCTTCTTCATTTGGCAAAAACTACGATCCTGGTTACTTCCAAGATCATTGTCATCTTTTCACTTGACAGCTACTGCATATGGTGACTTTCCTTTGTCAGCTACTGAAGTCTTCTTATGATCATCTTGTGGAAGACTTCATCTTGAATGGCTTCACAACTCAATCTGGATGTTGATTGGGTTGATGCTTAGATCTTCTATTATCTTGCATGTCATTCGTTGAGTGCTCTCTGGCTTCCTTTAGGTGAGATGTATCTTTGCAGTACCAACCAGAGGCTTCATTCCTTTGGATATTCTGGGAGTGCTCAATTATTGAGAATCATGTTTTCTCTACGATTCTACCTTGGCTTTGTGAGCACATCTGTTGAGGTCTTAACTCTGCACTCTACGATTCAGCTCCGGTTGTGCAGACACTACGACTCTAAGATCAGATCTTGACACTACGATTTCTGTCGTTGTGCTTGTTGTCTTCATCTGATCTTGCTCGACTACGATCTCTGCCTTTGATACGATCAGTAGACTCTACGACTCTGAGTGTAGTCTATGATCCTTTACTTGGCTATTAGTAGACTCTACGACTCAGAGTGTAGTCTACAATTCTTGACTTAGCTTCGGCAGATGCTCGATCGGCTCGTAGGCAAGCTGTCTCTACAATTCTGGACATAACTTCCTCAGTAGACTACGGCTCCGAGGAAGCTTTACTCGACACACTACGATCCTTCCTCGTCTCTCCTGGCAATCTACGAACTCCGAGATCTACTATCTTGCAGACTACGATTCTGCCTCGATAGCTCTCGAGTTATCCTTAACTCTCCTGGCAGACTACGATTTCTGGTGCAGTGCTCGATGATCAGACAAGACTATCTATTACATCATACAATCAACCTAACATGCTTGATCTTTCTATGTTTATAGTCCTTGTACATCATTTCTTTTTAAGGACTTTACAAAGCTATTTTGCTTATGTAGGATCAACCTAACATATTTGATCAATTCATTCGAAGTCCTTGTACATATGTTTCTATCATAGGACTTTACAGCTTTTTTTAATGCAAGCATACTTGCATATTCATTCATATATATATCATAATCAAATCATATATAAATAGGAATATCATTCACATGTTTATTCCTTACACAGTGTAAACCCAACAAATAAGTCAAAATATAAACTAAGCATGCTACTCAATTTACCAGAGTTGAAAATTAATCACAATTTTTTTATCGGCTAATAATCAAATATAAATTAAATTCATTACTTAAGTTACCCTAAACATACTTTCTAAAATGCAACTCTAACAAATCACATACCAAATAAACAAACAAAAATAAGGACAAACACCCCCAACATAAACTAGACATTTTCCTCAATGTCAAAAATATAACAAGTAAAAATGGTGATTGGCCACTTCAACGTCCTCCTCATCCGCTAAGTCAAAACTGTAACCCATTTTGTTCAATACTTGATACCTTAAAACAATTGACACACCCATTAAAATGCTACTAACTATAGCCTACAAAACTAAACTGCAAAAATTGAAAATTAAACTTGGGTTATCTCCCAATAAGCGATTGGTTTATAGTCGTCAACCCAACTTTTTCAACTTTGCTATCTAATTCCTCTTCAATAATTGATTAACCCTTCATCCATCAGTAGCAATGTAAATTTTGAGGGATTTGCTTCTGTAAGGGCCATTGTTTCAAATTCACTTAGCTTGTTCTTCTTAGATAGAATTTCCTTTATGAAATTCAAGTAGCTAGGCATTTACTCAATTGTTCTTGTGAATAGAATATTTAATTGAAGATTCATAAACAAAATAGGATCTTCGTCTATCTTCTCATGCACCCTTCTCTCATCCACTATGGGTCCATATTTATGCTGCTGAAGATGAAAAAATTACTATCAATTGTATACAAGATTGTCAAGCTACCTCGATCCTTGAGATTTTTTGGAAAAGGCATCAGGGGCACTATCAAAATCTGTTTATCGACATTGAAACACAAGGTTGGATCGTCTCCTACCTTCTTTTTCTGACCCCCACTCGTCTTCTCCTTTTCAGCATCGACATCATTTAGCACGTCCATTTTGTAGCTTTGGCCTAGGTACTCCTTTAGTCTCGAGAACCATGTTTCTTGGAAAAGCATCTTGAGGACAACTGTTAATGGCGTTGACAAGCTGTCTCATTTCGTTCTTGAGATTCTGAATTTCCACCTCTTGATTATTCATCCGCTCCCCAGTCAACACTATGTATTTGGAAAAAAGCTCCTCCAAGTTTGAATTATTTTCCTGATGAGGATGAGCTTGATTCTAAAATTCTGAAAGATATATGGAGTAAAAGTTTGGGCTTGATTATTGAGGCTCCGTGGAAAATTCGGCATATTCCCCAAATCATGATGATAATTGTTAGGATAGTCACCAAAGTTGCCACCACATTGAACCGACACGAAATAGATGGCACATTAATGACTCGGATGGGTTCCAGCACAATAATCACAAAATACTGCTACATGCACTTTGAATAGGTTGCATTGCTAAATCGTCAATCTTCCCCGAAAGTGTCTATCTGTGCTGATAATGCATCGAGTTCATAAATCCCTTCCTCACTTGGTAGTCATTCTCGTATAAGACCACTGATAATCATGGGCAGCCATAGTGTACCTGTATAAAAAATTAAAACAAAAAAATACACGTTTAAATTAAGATTAAATTTATTGAAATTAATATTGAAAAAATTATTTGTAATATTTCCCGGCAACAGCGCCAAAAACTTATTATCCAAAATTGGTATTAACAATTTATACGCAAGTATACGTGATCAACAAGTAATATAGTAATAAGTAGAGTGTCGATCCCATGAAGAATATACTAACAATATTAACCAAGTACTTGTAAAACCCTCAAATCTGGGTCTACTTTTTCTTAACCACTTGGACCATTTAGGTCCTTCTGCTCTAACTGCAAAAGTTTTAGAATTTTGCAAAAGTAAGTATTTAATTGCTCAGCAAGTCATAATAGTTGAATAAACAACAAAATTAAGAATCAAATATTCTTTCTCTAAAAACTTCAATAACTAAACAATGGTTATGAAGCAGCTTGAGGAATTTTGGGATTTCAGGCCCCACGAGTGAGTTGCCAAGTGCCCCCCTAGGAGGGCAGTCTACCACAAGAATCTTTAAACATCTATAATATTTCTACTAAATGGTCCTAAAGACCTTTATCTTTTCTTTCTTACATCTTAGGTTTGACACCAACTGTGTCTTCTTCATTATTACGACACAAACTGTATCTATTTCATTTCTACGACACAATCTGTGTATGCTTTAACTTCTGAATCTTAACTTTACTATATTATGGTTTCATCTTTCTTACTACTCAAGAATACACACTAATTTAATCTATGTTAGATTAACTTTTCTCAACTACCATGAATTTATCACAATTCAGTTTAGCACTTTAATATTTGTCCAGCCGAAACAATTAGCATTGACACATTCTTACGCAGTTCAATCACGAAACAATTCATCACAAAAGCACATCATAAGTTCAGATATTGGCATATAGCACAATCAACAGCTAAACATATTGTACAAACATAACACATTTGCATAAAGATAAAAAAAACTTGCTCAATTACAAAATTTTGAGTAAGTTAAAAAACTTGCACACAATAATTATCTGAGTTCTAGAAAACTTGTCTTCTACGCGATTACCGGATTTCTATCCAATCACTCTTTAAACGACCTATAAATATTATTAAGATCATACATACCAATTAGTCACATAAATGACTCCAAATGTTGGTTAACATTAATTTATTTCATATACTATGATGTTTGTGTTTTACAACTCAAAATAATGTAACCTAACTCTGAGAACATCGCACGATGGCAAGACGTTCTGAAGTTAGCACCCTTCGGTCTTTTTCTCTTATCTTAGCTTCATTCATTGATTAGACTTCATATTTGAAGTCCCTCGATGCTCGTGTTTTATAACCCGACACATTTTAAATCATACTTATATTAACTTCCATGACATTCGTCTTATATAGCTCAGAACAACGTAGCATAACATTGCATGACTACTCGGCTTTTGGAAGTCAACACATTGGTTTACTTCCCGTTTAGCCTAAATCGTAATTTAGACCTACATTTCAAAGTCCATTCACGACCTTATTATCTTCATTTCACATGGTTCACATTTTTTAATTTAATTCACACGACTTAACTTCAAAAACTTCTCTCGACGTTCGGGAACGTCACGCCCCTCATAATCATCCTCTACGATGGTTTAAACCTATTTTAATTCATCTTCCACAATGTTTCCTTTTTTATTCGAAACATAAAATTAAACCATGTCACAAGGACTTTGCACAGTGTCATGACATAAAGCACGTCCAACACGTTTATGCGATCGCCCAATAAACATACACATAGTTGCTCATCACTGGTCACTCTAGCACTGCAGTGCCTATTTTAACCTTGCAAGCGGAGTTGTGGTGCCAATTAATTTCTCCATATTTTGCGATTCGGTATTGCGGCTGAACAAAAGCTGTAAAAAGTTTGGTAGCGCTGCACTGCGGTGTCGGCCAAAGACCTCAGCTACTACTATTCAAGCGTCGCGGCGCTCTCCCAACGCTTGGCCTGCCGAAATTTTTTTGTTTTTAGAATTTTGTCGCACTTACTTTTCAACGTCATAACTCGCTCATTCGATATCGAAATTAGTTCGTTATTGATCCATTTTCTTGCTCGTAACATTCTCCACAAGTCCCCTCGGACTCAATATTTTTTTTGATTTTCTAACTAGCCAGAAAATTGGCTCAAAAATCCTTCGTGAGTCAGTTTTCGACGTCAAATTTTTAAATCAACGTAACGCTCACCCGAATTCAAATTGAGCTTGTTCTTGAGCCTACGACTCACTTTTACTACGTTCTACAAAAACACCAGAAAAACATAATTTTTCATAAGCGTTAATTAGCCATAAAAATGCCCCGAAAGTAGTAACTAGACAAGATTTTTTGACTTTTAACGTCTTTTACTAAAATTCGTCATAATTTCTCTATGACTTATTTTTACTTCGTTCCACTTGGAACATATCCGTAACCCCCATATCTATATTTCTTTCTTTCCGAATTTCAATTACAATCCACGGACAACAAATTATACAAGTCTAATTACAGTTCTTTATGTAGTTTTCCATTCTTTACGCATAGACTTACGCTTTTAATTTTCGTTTTCACTTTTCATACATATTTACCGGTAATTTAAACGTAAAAACACTCTTATTATACCATCGGATTCATCGTGATCTTCCATCAAACCATAACAACCATCACAAATACAAAATTAAAAAGCTTAAGATGAAAAATTTTAGGGTTTATGACTTACCTTCTTGGTTCTTCTTTTTACTTAATCTTAATTTTGGATAATCAAAGCTTGATCTTCCTCTTTCTTTTCCTTCCCCTTTATTTGTGTCTCGCTTCTCTCTATTCTCTCTTGCTCTCTTTTCTCACTTAGCAAAATATGAAATGAAATGAAAAGAGATGATGGATTGTGTGTATATAATAAAACACACTTTCCAAAGATTACAAGTTGGTCATCCAAAGTCTTCTAGGGTCAATCCCCTTCATTTTTCAATCTTATAAACCATCCCCTAGGTTAACCTAACCACAAAACATGCTTTATTCTTTTCATTTTAGTGCAACAAGCTAACAAACATGACATTAGCACACCAGATTAAGCTTTTGGTATTCATCTCCTTGCTATTTGGACACAAGAAGCTTTACTTGTAGTACATTTGCTGTTGCTATCAAAATGTGATATAGACACCCTCAGCATATCATGTTCTTTAAACTGGAGGACAACTTTTGATAATGATAATAAGAAATTAGAAGAACACTGAAACCCCAAGTTACAGAACAGGAGGATAAAAGAAAAGAAAAAATCATTTGAATTTTGACCAAGTAAAGCAGCATTGAGTTCAAACCCAAAGTATTGTAAGTGGTAAATTATAGACGACCAAACACGATCCGAACAAAATAGACAAGTTGGAAAAAGGGGAAAAAGGATAGAAAAAGCCCTCAGAATTTGGGAATGAAACCAAAAAATAATTGACCTCTGAACCAAAAGGAAACTGCATTTTGAAAAGGGTTAAATAACCTTGCATCAAATAATCTACGGCTCTTGACAGTGTATGACTGTATGTGTCACCGGTAGTCAGTTCATGAGTATCCCGTTCCGTTAGGTATACCGCTAATCTTTAAACCTCTCTTTCCTATCCTTTAACCCTGGATATTGTTACTATTATCTTTCTTGCCTTTAAAATGTTTTGTCGGAGCTCGTGCATCAGTTGCAGCATGCTTTTGCGCCTAGCATCACCAGCAGAAGCAGGTTCTACCAATGGACCTGACCAATTTTGAACAGGTTCCTTAGAGTATGTGAGTGAGGTGGAACTATATGGCACATCGGTGGGAACAAAGGTAGGATCAATCTGATGTGAAGCGCCCAAGGGAACACCAAGTCCTCCATCCTCATGAGGTGGAGGAAACTTCTCACTCTTGCTCCTTGGCATTTGCATGGCTGACTAAACGCCGTCTCTGCATTTAGAAACAAATCAACAAAATTGAATAATTAAGAACGCAAGAAAACAAATTTTCCAGCATTTAAACTGAAATGGCGTTTGTGAGCATACAAGTCTCCAAATTACCGTAAATCAGATATCAGAAAACAATAAAAGAAGAACCTGGGTAAATTACACAACTTTAGTTTATTAAAAAAATGAATGAGCTATTTGTGCTTCAATTCACTAAAAGCAACAGTTTGTTCCTATTCATTTAACTGGCAGAAGATCAGAAGACATGAAACCATCATTCAACTCCAAACATGCATGGGGTTCTCGAATCACCAACTACTAGTCTTGAGAATTATCCACTTAACTTTATAGTCCAAAAATTACTTCACAAATGTACCAAATTATAGTTGTGTATTTGAATGGAGGCATAGACCAGTAACTATCAGGATCAGTTCCTTCCTATTCACTTCTAGTGTGAATAGAATAGTTCTTATTGGTTCTCTCTCTTACCCGTGCTGAGCCTTTAGTAGCGATAATCATGTCAAGTTCCTCAACACTAACACTAACCTATTTAACATTAAATATGTCCACCCATTTAACCCATTTGATACACAAATTCTGTCGCACAAAAAATACCACATTTTGCTCATACAATAAAAACGTGATTTGTTTAACATAACTAGACATATTTCACAAAATAAATGGTAAAATGCTTAAAAGAGCAATTAACAAATTTTATACTCTCTCATTTCAAAAATTAAGATCATTGACTTCTTTAAAGTTAACTTGAGACATTTTCAAACTCAAAATTGACATAAATTCATTTTAGTCGGTACAACGATAAATATTGAATGTCAATTTTGAATTTGAAAATATCTCAAATTACATTCAAAAGACAATAATGATCTTATAATTTGCGAGGGAGGGAGTATTTACTATTTTAGGCAAATTATAAGTTTTAATATCATTTTAAATAACGGTGTTAAGTGTGTCACCCAGTTTATAACATGTGTTCAACTCATTTAAATTTAGTATTAAATATGTCTACCGGTTTATGACACGAAACCCATTTATACTCAACACCAACCATCTCATAATGTTTTGTATTCCTGTCGTGTCAAAATTACCGCATACCATGGCTAATATAAATACCACAAATCTTACTCAATTTTCATACGTATAATCCTACTGATTACTTCTTTAAAATTGAATTACAAGATTTAGTTCCTCACTACGTTAAAATTAAATTATAATTTTTAGTTCCTGTTGTGCAGAGAGGGTGGTTTGGGATCAACTGTCTAATTTTACCAAGATAAGAGAAGAAGATATCTTAACATAAGTTTTGCCTTTTTTACCAAAAATGATTTTGAACTTCGAACTCATTAAGGTCTATAGAATGATTGAGTTAAATCTCAACCGAAAAATTTATAAATGCCCAATGAGTTTCTCCCTCGCTATATGGTGAAACCTAGTTAACAAAGTAATTTGAAACTATATTCATTATGATTGCACGATTACAGGTCAACTGCTGTTGAATACTACAAGCTTCCAAACCAGTACGTTATCTTTTCTTCTCTTTTACAAGTTTAATTTGAGTGCAGGAAGACTCCCAAGAAACTAAGAACTTGTCTCAAAAAAAATTTGGCTTCATGTATGTTTCTCTTACATTCTTATGACATTCTTTGTTGTTCAAAAAAGTAGTTCTTTGAATTACCAAAAAAAAAAACGTTCTTAAAACCTTTTCTTCTTTAATGGATAAGAACGGCTCAGCTGTGAGCAAAATTTAGAATCGAAACATGCAAATGATATCCCCTAATCACTAGAGACATGATACTAAGCTAGCATATCTATATGTGCATATGCTTACATAATCCATATGTTGACCTTTACACATTCTCGGATCTAAAAGAAGAGAATATCTAAGTAACACAAGTCAAGCATAGAACTTCGAACTATATTGACTTATTTGGAGAACATAAATTTATATAGCAAAAGAAGACATGAGACACACATATCTATACAAGAGTTATTAGTTAAAAGAAGCGGCACATAAGACATACATCAAGATTAGATTGCGGCTCAGCATTGGCTTCAGGAGCAGGAAATGCACGAACAGCCCGGTCACGCATGCACGTTCTCTTAACACCACCGCCTTGGGCTTTACTAGCAGCTCTTACCCTGTAAACAAGAAATTCGATACCAGTTATAGCAATGGATACACACACACACATATAGAGAGAGAATAATTAAAACACCTGAGTACATGCACATAAATGAAGAGGATTTGGACTTCAAATACGTAACATGATACAATATAAAGCAAGATTTTGTAGATCTCTAAATTGAACAAACAATATTACAAATACAATATATATACACACAAAGAAAAAGAGAAAAAAATGGAGCATCAAAGTTTTAAATTCAGATTAATAACACAGTAAGCACTCCCCTAGCCCCGTGAAGGATGCCACCATCCTTTTTCTTCTCCATCAAAGAAATGTTATTCTTTGTGTTGGGCCCAGGATATTCGGGCCTCTGTATTATAGTGGACCGGTGTCCCTATGGAGTCATGTGGGCTTGGACCAAGGGTTGTTTTGGTAGACGGAGGATTTGTGGATTAAAGTTCCTAATTCTATTTAATCTCTAGATATGGAAGGAAGTGTTGGGTTATAGATCAACTTCCTTAATTCTAGGAGATTCGGTGCAATCCTATTAAAGAATGGTTATTTGGGTGAGAACATTAAATCTGA
Organism: Panax ginseng; assembly: GCA_020205605.1. NCBI lineage: Eukaryota > Viridiplantae > Streptophyta > Magnoliopsida > Apiales > Araliaceae > Panax > Panax ginseng. Next base: position 131,975,958 of record CM035134.1, on the reverse strand, counting down.
TTCGGAGAAAGATTTCATGAAGGTGGATTTCATGAAGGTGGTGAGAACACTATAAATACAAGACTTTTCTCTGATTCTAAGGTACATGCAAATTATTATTTTCCAACACTAGAGCGTTAAGCCTCCATTGTTAACCTTGTTTTGATCTATACTTATTCTCACACCGGAGCTATCCCCCGGCGGCCCAAGCCGTCAAGCTTTCAGTGCTTACTCGTTTATGTGCAGGTTTGGACGCGCCTCGGTGATTGGAATGCGTGGACGGATCTTGACGTTAACATTGGCGCTAGAAGGAGGGATGTCTAGTGTTGCTGGATTTCCAATCACAATCATCAACTTCCTACATCTGAAATCATGAAGAATAGTAGGACGATTTCATCTGTAGGACAGTCGACGATAGGAGGTTCTTCTCGTCAGAGAGGATCTGTTAAAGATAGGTTGGGGCCATCAAAGAGCATCCATGAGCGGCTTGGCCCACAAGGCACCTCGGTAGGGTCCGAGGATAGAGATCGTGATGATGTCAAGAGGAGGTTGTTCTCCACAGCCAGTAAGGGGACCAAGAACGACCGGAGAAGGGTAGAAGGCACACTGCCTCGAACACGACCCCGAGACGTTTAGGAAGATACAAAATCTGTTCTGGCAAAAAGGCACAGGAGACAGAGGAAGCACTGAGGGTACTGTTGCAACAAAGAAAAGAGATCGCGAAGTAAATGGTCCAGGTAGCCGAGCAGGAAAATGAGGTCTCCAGCCACAACAATCCAGACGGCGTGACAGGTCTACAGATAGGCGATCCAAGGGACGGAGGGATAAAGGTACAAGGTGATCTGAGAGTAGGCTTCGGAGCTGCTCTCGAGATCAAAGCAGATCGAGAGGTCGTTCACCCGGGAATCCAAAGACAGTACACCACCCTGTGGATTGTCGGCATAGCAAGAACGAAGCCCTTCCAGAGTGGATAGTTCGGATGAGAAGGGTCGATCCGCTCGTGGTAGATGGAACTGTTGGCCAGAAAATTAAAGGAGCTTCAGAAAGAATTGACCGAAGTTAAACAGGGGAAGGTGAGTTCGGGCAAAAAGGCGTCCCTTTTTTCTCCGAAAATCATTCGAGAGAAGGCGACCCCAGTAAAAAGCTCCCCTATATGGAAAGTTATAATGGCTCAGGAGATCCGTACGAGCATAGCGTGGAGTATGACAAGTTGATGAATTATTATGAATACTTAGATGCGGCTAAGTGTCAGACCTTCATGACGACTTTAAGGAAGGATGCTAGACAGTGGATGATGACCTTAGCCCCGAACTCGGTCTCGTCATGGGAAGAGCTATGCGACAAGTTCCATGCCCGGTTCGGGAGTAACAAGAGAAGAGAGAAGCCCACGGGATCGTTGTCACAAATTCGACAACACGCCAATGAGACACTGGGCCAGTACGTGAAAAGGTTCAGAGAAGTGGTGGGCCAGGTGACAGACCTTAATGACCTTCAGGCTATAGGGCTCTTTCAGAATGGGTTGGATCTAGTGAAATCAGGGAAACTAGTGAAGAAGCTCATATTCAATCACCTAAAGAGAAGCATTCGAGAAAGCTGAAGGCTTTATAGTTGTGGAGGAGGCTATGAGCAATTTGAAGCAAGGTGCTTCAGAAAAATCAAAAGGATAGATCGGATACAAGCCAAAGGAAGTTCGGTAGTGGTAACGATCGGTCTGATGGGTACCAAAGGAGATACAGTAATAATGGGGGTTCAAGGGGAGGTCACCTACTTTCCCGAATCAGAAGGTGAACAGGGTTTTCACTAAGCTTAATACTAATCGGGCTACCATACTGGAGCAGATCAGAGGGAAACCCTACTTTGAGCCGCCCAAAGATAACATAAAACCCGACATGGGGAATCCGAATAGGTATTATGATTACCATCAGGCGGCAGGGCATGCTACGGAGGGTTGTTGGGGTTTGAAGGAGATGATAGAAAAGAACATGTAGAATGGTGCCTTGGTTCAGTATGTGGCGGGACAAGAGGCCCCAGAATATGACAAGAGAGAATGTCAGATCTGTCTGGATCGGTCACCCCGTCATACCAGATCAACGCAGAAGACACGCCAAGTCGTGGATATAAACACAGGTGGAACCATGGGGAAGGTCGCCGGAAAAAAGCAATGTGGGTACTTGGATATGGGAATGTCGGTGGCAGACAAACCTGCACGACGTGAAAGGGCGTACCCTAGTTCGGTGATGCCATTCACTGATGATGATTTCCCTTCAAAGCCGATCGAACCACACGAAAGAGCATCGATAATTACTGCACAGGTGGGATCGGTGGATATAAAGCGGATGATGATAGATAATGAGTCTTCGGTGGATATACTGTACGCGCATGTTTACCAAAGGATGAATCTGGATGGGAGAAAGATGGAGATCGGGCAAGAGTCTCCATTGTATGGGTTTAGTAACTAGCCGGTTAGAGTTGCAGGGACGATTGAGCTGCCAGTTATCTTCGGAACGTCTCCACAGCAGGTGAAAATCATGTGAAAGTTTTATGTGGTGCATGTGGATTCGGTGTACAATGCGATTCTGGGAAGGCCCACTCTGACAGCTCTTCAGGCAGTGACGTCGATTCCCCATTTCAAATTAAGTTTCCTATGCCACATGGGGTTGGGGAAGTCGCTGGTGATTTGGATTTAGCAAGGAGATGCTATAGAAACGCTCTAATCACTTCAGGCATAGGGATTAGTAAGCAGAAGCAAGCTATGGCTATTGAGATCGAACCGTTTACAAAAAGTAGCACTGAACCTTTAGTCATGTCTGCAAAAGAAAACGAAGAGGTTGAGTTGATCCTGGGGAAGAAGGACAAGACTGTAAGGATCGAGTCAGGTCTGCCGGAACCTTTTCAGACAAACCTAGTGGAATTGCTTTAGTGCTATGTAGATATCTTCGCTAGGGTTTCCAGTGACATGCCTGGAGTGGATCGGAAGGTTGCTGAACATAGGCTGCATGTGGATCCGACGAAGAAGCCAGTTCGGTAGAAGAGAATTTTTGCACCAGAGAGACAAAAGATAATTGATGAGGAGATCACAAAACTCCTGGCGGCAGACTTCATATTTGAAATCGACTATCTGGAGTGGATGGCGAATGTTGTGCTGGTGCAGAAGCAGAACGGGAAGTGGCGAGTTTGCATACACTATACCGATCTGAACAAGGCATGCCCGAAGGACTTTTATTCTCGGCCACACATTGACCAACTTATCGATGCAACTTCGGGTTATGCTTTACTTAGTTTTATAGATGTTTTTTCGAGATACCATCAGGTCTCAATATGTAAGGAGGACATCCCGAAGACAGTTTTTATCACTCATCGGTCGGTATATGCCTACAAAAAGATGATCTTTGGCTTATTGAACGTGGGAGCTTTGATAAGGATGATGAATTACGTGTTCACGAAGCAGTTGGGACGAAGTATGGAGGTCTATGTGGATGACATGATCGTCAAAAGCATGTCAGTTCGGGATCATTTGGATAATTTGGAAGATTATTTTCAAACTGTTCGGCATTATAATTTGAGGTTGAATCCGACCAAGTGTACCTTCGGACTGGGTGCAAGGAAGTTCTTGAGTTATCTGGTCAGTAAGAGAGGGATTGAGGCTAATCCTGAGAAGATTCAGGCAATTCTGGACATGACGTCCCCACAGTCTTATAAAGATGTTCAGCATTTAACGGGTCGGATTGCAGCTTTAAGGAGGTTCATGTCCAAGTCGGCAGAAAGGTGCCTACCATTCTTTGATACATTGAAAGGGCCGAAGAATGCGAAGAGTTTTTAGTAGACTTCGGAGTGTGAAGATGTCTTCCAAGGGATAAAGAGGTATTTGTCTTCGGCTCCTCTGTTGGTGAAGCCAGTTCCTGCTGATCCTCTGTACTTATATTTGGCGGCGAATTTGTTGGCGGTGGGAGCTGTTTTGGTGCAGGAGATTGGGGGTAAGTAGCACTCGATTTATTATGTGAACCATGCCCTAAGGGACACAGAGACAAGGTATCTAAATCTTGAGAAGTATGCCTTTGCCCTAATAATAGCCAGTCGGAAGCTTCGGCAGTACCTCCAAGGTCGGTTAATAGTAGTGCATACAGATCAGCCGTTGAAGAAGGTATTGGGAAGACCAGAGGTTTCGGGAAGGCTTGCCACGTGGACAATGGAGCTGTCAGTTTGTTCTGGTTGCAGTACTTCGGCAGGCACAAAACTCAAGGACATTGTATGTGGATGGGTCATCGACCTCGGATGTCAGTGGTGCTGGGATAATTTTGAATAGTCCAGAAGAGTTTAAAGTGCAGCAGGCGATCTGATTTGGGTTTAAGACGATGAATAACGAGACCGAGTATGAGGTGATATTAGCGGGGTTACGGTTGGCGAAGAATCTTGAGGTACAGAAGTTGGTTATTTTTAGTGACTCTCAGTTGGTCGTCAGACAGGTATCAGGAGAGTATGAGGCTCGAGGTACGAGAATGGTAAAGTATTTGGCAGAGTTAAAAGATCGGCTTCAGTATTTTGATTTTTACATGTTTCAAGGAATAGACAGATCTGATAATGCAATAGCTGATGCACTGGCGAAGTTGGCTACAACCGAAGTGAGTACGTTCAACAGGTCGGTTTATTTAGAGGTTTTAAATCAGCTGAGTGTTCATCATAGGGAGGTGATGCATGTTGAAGGATCTAATTGTTGGATGTCTCTGTACCTCAACTATTTGGCAGATGGCATCCTTCCTTTAGATCGGATGTTAGCAAAGAAAGTTAAGTATTGAAGCTCGAATTTTGTACTTATAGATGGGGATCTTTATCGACGGGCTTATTCATCTCCTTTGTTGAAGTGTTTGGTTCCGTCTAAAGCTGAATACGTTCTTCGAGAAATTCATGAAGGGATTTGTGGTGATCATATGGCAGCAAATTCGTCAGCATATAAGGAGCTTCGGCAGGGGTATTATTGGCCTACTATCTTCAAAGAAGCACCCAAGTATATAAAGAAGTTCCTGAAGTGTCAGTTGAATAGTCTAATCCCACATCAGCCACCGAAAAAGTTGTATTCAGCATTATCTCCAATTCCTTTTGCTGTTTGGGGTGTGGATATCTTGGGTCCATTGCCGAAGGCTAAGGGGACAAGTTAGTTTTGCCATAGTTGCAATCGATTATATGACTATGTGGGTGGAAGCCAAGCCTCTTCGGACGATCACGGAGTAAGAATGCATGAAGTTTCTAAAGGAATGTGTTGTGTTTCGGTTCGACATTCCTATGGTGGCGGTTTCTGATAATGGACGGCAATTTGTGGGTTCAAAGTATGAGGCATTCTTGAAAGAGTTGGGTATTCAGCATCGGAAGACTTCGGTTGCGCATCCACAGTCGAATGGGCAGGTTGAAGTGACCAACAAAACCCTTCTAAATGGAATAAAAAGAAGACTTGATGAGGCAAAAGGAAGGGACCTGAAGAGTTTCTCAGTGTATTATGGGCTTATCGAACCATGCCAAGGACAACTACGGGAGATTCACCTTTTAGATTGGCTTATGGTTCTGACGCATTGGTTCCCGTAGAGGTTGGCTCTCCGTCTCTTCGGGTCAATCAGTTTCAGGAAGTATATAATGAGGAAGGACTTCAAGCCAATCTGGATTTGCTAAAGGAGGTTAGAGAAGCGGCCTTGGTAAAGCTTGCAGCATATCAGCGTCGAACGGCCAGTTATTATAACAAAAGGGTGAAGCTCCGAAGGTTTGAAGTAGGGGATCTTGTTCTTCATGAGGTCGAAGCTTCTATGCCTCAGAATTTGGGAAAGTTGATGCCAAATTGGAAAGGTCCTTATGAAATTATTGAGGTACCAAAATTGAGAACTTATCGGCTGCGAGCAATGGATGGGTCTGAGATAAAGAATATATGGCATGCGGGAAGACTTCGAAAATATTTTTAGTAGGGTTGAAGTCAGAATTTTGAGTCTGTAATTTATTCAATGATTATCAATAAAAGAAACATTTTTTTCTCTCCAGTGTTATTTTGTCTGCTTTTTATTCGGTGGGATCTGCTCGACCCATTGTCAGTGAGTAGGATCGTTTGGAGGTTCGGTGGGATCTGTTCGACCCTTTGGCGGTGAACAGGTTCATTTGGTAATGTTTGTGTGAAAGGTGTTAAGTGTTGAGTTCGGTTTTTTCTTTTTAGAATGGTTAATTTTATTGATTGTTGTTAGTAATTGTTTGGCAAAGCAACTATGTGAAGTTTTTATGGAAGAATAAAAAGGAAAGTTTGTATTTCATTAAAATATAGAAAAGATTACAAGATTGTATATTTACAAGTTCGAAGCTATGATGGTGGGGGGTCATCTTCAGTATTATCCTCGTCTTCGTCATCAGAAGAATCGAGGAGTAGTGGATTCAAAGACGACGGTTGAAGAACTTTGTATTTTTTTCTTTGTGGGCAAATGACCGTAGCCTTTTAGCGTACATTTGTATTATTTCATTGGTGAGTTTAGGAGATCTTCGATACACGCATCGAATTTGGTTCGTAGTTCGTCGGTTAATGGTGGGCCGAGGTTTTTAAGCTCCCGAAGTTCTTTTTCTATGGCAGATCGAAGTTGTATGTGTGTTTATTCTTTCTTCCTTGTGTCAAAGATTTCATGAGTGAGGGTTTGATTGTTCCGTTTTTGCACTTCATTTTCTGTTGTGATCTCGTCATTCTTTTCGGAGATGGTTTTTTGAAGTGCTTCAGCTGCTGCCAGTTGTTCTTTTAATTTGGCGTTATCTTTTTTGAGGCCTTCGCGGAAGAAAGAGGCCAGGGCATGCAAGTTCCTCTCCTTCACTAAGGCAGCTTTCAAGAGCTCGTTCTCTCTTCGGGCGGCCTTCTTCTCGACTTCGATTTCTTTATATCTTTGGTTGAGCCGCCCGGAGATCCTAGCAGCCTCCAGATGTTTAATGGTTAGTATGTTCGGTTGTTCATAAATAAAAGGGATCACTGTTATTCTTTTATTAAAAGTGACTTACGCAGGCTTGATAGATCATGTCGGCGCGGACGAGTATCCCCGAAGAGGTGGTCGTCGGTTGAGAGGACGAAGTGATCGAAAAGATGTAAAGGGAATTCTTCGTTGTCGTCTGGCCATAGGGTTAGGGATCGAATGGCTTCGGGTGTGTGTGTAGATAGTTCTTAGGTAGGTGGTATGGGTGTTCGGATGGAGTGGGGATGTGGGTTTCTTTTGGAGGGATCGGTTGGCTATCAGATGTGTTTTTCTATTTTTTGATGAGTTGAGGGATGGGTTCAACTGGTTCGTCTGACTCCATAGGTGTGTCTTGGGATTGGCTAGCTTCGGAAGAGGGAACCCTCAGTTCTTCGGCTGTGAGGGGGTTGATCTTTGCGCGTTTCTTTTTGGTTCGAAGAATTTGAGTTCTTTCGGAGATTGGCATGTCGAGGAGGCTTTCTGTGAGGGTAGGAGTTGGGATGTTTCTTGGTTTCTTGGTTGCTCTTCTTTTCAGTCAGGGTTGAGTGGAGTCTTCGATGGTGTTCTCTTCGGCTTCGGTGTTTGGTGGTTGAGTAGGTGTTTCAGTTATGGTGTTAGAAAGGAATTCTTCAAGGTCTTTTCGATCGGCTGAAGTTGGTTTGATGAGGGATACTGTGGAAAACGAGGAAGATTTCTCAGAATAATGATTGAAGATAATTTAAAGATTATAAGTAGTGAGTTCAGAACTTATATTTATGGTCGTATAGCCATGCCTGTTTGGTTAAGAGGTTGAAGCTCCACTCTTTCAGAGGAAGTTTCTCATGTAACTTCGCCATTTCCATCACTCGTTCGGGAAAAGTTTCGCCGAAATCTAGGATGGGGCGTTTGTGGGAAGATCAATCTGGGATTTTGGGTATTTCTGGTCCTTTGACGAAGAACCAGTCCTTGTGCCACCATTTATTGCTTGAAAGGGCGTCCATCAGGGGGCGTTTGTCAAATTTGGAGTTTGGTTTTGGGGGGTTGTTTGCTTAGTACCTTGAAACCCGACTCGCGGGAGTTTCTGAGTTGGTACAGAGTGAAGAAGAAGTCGATTGAAGGTGAAACACCAATCTCGTGGCAGAAAGTGATGAAAGCTATGATGTTGATGTAAGAGTTAGGCACCAGTTGGGCTAACCCGATGCTAACAAACCCTAGGAGGGTGACGATAAAAGCGTGGAGGGGTAGTCAGACTCCTTTCTCCAGCAGGGTGAGGGGGATGGAGGTCCAGCCTTGGGGTCGATGATACATACGCTCAGTGTGTAGTGGAGTTCTCAAATGGTGGGTTTTTGGGATTTGATAGTGTTCTCAAATTACGAGGAGGTCAACATCTGTGATTTGAGAGGGGGTGTTAGCATGAAGAAATTGTTTCTCATTTGGGTATTCGAGAGTCGTTTTCTGTGAAACTATTTCTGGTAGGTTTTGGGTGGAGGTAGTGGCGGTATTGGGGGTTGATTTAGGCATAGTGTTGGGGTTAGGGTTTGAAGAAATCTTAGGAAGGTTGGAACTATTGATTTAAGGAGCAGGGATGCTTGATATAGGATTAACGAAGATGGGGTTGGAGCTTTCTGACAAAGTGTTGTCTGGGTTTTAGGAGAAGGCCATTGTTGCAGCTTGAAGAAAGAAAGTCGAGAGGTTAGAGAGAAGAAGGCTATCCTTGATTTTAAAATGAGCTGGTGAAACTGTTTGAATTGTGGGAAAAGGAGTTTTATAATTTTGTCTTTTTAGTTATTCTCGAATCTCGAGGGCGGCTCATTAATAGGGCTTATGATGGCATTTGAATTATGGATTTGAAGAGACGGTCTATTGTCCGGTGTTGGGGTGTTTTGGTGATTGAGCCTTGTTTGGCCTCGTTTGGGCGTCCTTATTGCTGATGGGTCATGTTTTGAATACTATTCCATCAAATATTTTATTTGGTGGAAGACTGGGGGGCAATGTTGGGCCCAAGATATTCGGGCATGTGTATTATAGTGGGCCGGTGTCCCTATGGTGTCATGTAGGCTTGGACCAGGGGTTGTTTTGGTAGAAGGGGGATTTGTGGAATAAGGTTCCTAATTCTATTTGATATCTAAATATGGAAGGAAGTGTTGGGTTATAGATCAACTTCCTTAATTCTAGGAGATTCGGTGCAATCCTATTAAGGAATGGTTGTTTGGGTGAGAACCTTAATCTGATTCGGAGAAGGATTTCATGAAGGTGGTGAGAACACTATAAATACAAGGCTTTTCTCTGATTCTAAGGTACATGCAAATTATTACTTTTCAGCACCAGAACATTAAGCCTCCATTGTTAACCTTGTTTTGGCCTATACTTATTTTCACACCAGAGCTATCCCTCGGCGGCCCAAGCCGTCAAGCTTTCGGTGCTTACTCATTTTTGTGCAGGGTTGGACGCGCCTTGGTGATTGGAGCGCGTGGACGGATTTTGGCATTAACACTTTGATATGGCAAAGATTTGACGTAACATAATATACTAATTTCTGATAAGCAAACCACAAGAAAACAAAAAAGACCAACTTTCAATTGTCTAAAAAACACGACTTTTTTCATTACCATGAAAGGAAAACTGACATCTTCCAAGGGCCGGAGGGGAGTATAGCAATATATTTGAAGCAACTTCAATGCTTTACCCTCAATCTCCTTCTCTAAAAAATGCTGGCTTATTATATATTAATATGAGTGGTTACATTTGTATTATATTTTAATATTTATGTATGCTAAAAAATAAACTTGAAGAAAGGAAGAGGTTTTTGGGCTATCAAAGTTAGTGAGCCCTTCGTTGAATTTTATTATGGTACACCAGGTTTTGAGAGTTCAAGACCATGGAAGTCTTTTGCTTTTATTTAGTTTCTAAGGGCCCTCAAACCCCCCTCCCCCACCCCCCCACAAAAAAAAATTAAATAATAAACACACACGGACAGACCCTACACAAAGGCAGGCAAATAAATAACCACTCGAATAGCAAGAAAACAAATAAGAAAAATATTCTCATCCAAAGTGGATTAAATAAGCTGTAAAATTGTACACCTTGAGCCGGTGAATGGATAAAATTATTCAAAAATACAAAATAGATGTAATAATATTGTAAGATTTCTGAATTTGTAAGTTATCTTTACCTTCACGCTTCATCATCCCATCGTTTGGCATCCATTTCTTTGCTTGGAGGATATTTTGGGAGGCAAGAAGGATCACAAGCATACGGTTCTGTGGTGAAAAACTGCATGAAGAAAAATATAGAAAAAAAATTAAATAAAAATAGTATATGTTGACATCCTTCAAAAGAAATATATTTTCAGCATGATAGGACTCCATTCGAGTGAGTGAGTGAGTGTGTGTATGCATGAGAGAGGGAGAAAGGGAGGGAGCGAGGGAGGGAGATATGACTCTTCAAGCATGTCTAGTGCTATTCTTTTGGTGTTTTTTTGCTAAATGCTACTATAACCAGGGGTATGCTCACCAGCATTGGTGAAAGTAAAAAATGCAAGGGCAAAGGGCGGGAGGGCACACGAAAAAAGGGAGGAAGGGAGTGGTAGGGGTGATGGAAGGAGGAAGGGAGGGAGTGAGGACCAAATGGCATTTGGAGTTTGAATTGTGTTAGCAAATGACTAAGAATAGGAATAACCTCCAGAAGCTCAATGGCATTTACAGTGAGTCTTGAGAGCTCCTCATGGGCATGTGACCATCCAAGAAAATTTGTACATTGTAAATAATGTAAGTTCACTTACAATTGAAAAAAAGTCCATCACGAGAGCCAAATCTAGATTCATGAGATCCAGAATCATGATCACATGATTCCTAGGCTCACATGATAATCTGCATTTATATGGAAAGCGGTAAGCAATTATATATATAAAAGGCAGTAAATATATATATATATATATATATATATATATATATATATATATATATATATATATATATATACAGATAGGATCAACCACCACGAAGCAACTCCATGGGGATCGAAATGTAAATATATAAAAGCGGTAAAATATATATATATATATATATATATATATATATATATATATATATGGACATGATCAACCACCACGAAGTAAACTCTGTGGGTGGAACGAAATGTAAATAAAGTCAAAAGCGATCAATCGCCATAAGTAAACTCCAGGCGGAGACGAAATGTAAATAAAAGTCGTAAAAAGGCCATAAGTAAACTCCAGCTCGACAGAAATGTAAATATATATATATATATATAAGCGATACGCACTGGATGTGAATCCAAAGCTAAAGCGGATATGTCCGACAACAATTATATATATAAGTATATATATATATATAAGCGAGTAAATGCACCGGATGTAAAATCCAGGCTCATCGGATATGTCCGACAACAATTATATATATATATATATATAAGTGAGTAAATGCTCCGGATATAAAATCCAGGCTCATCAGATATGTCTGACAACAATTATATATATATATATATATATATATAAGTAATAAACACTCTGGACCGAAGTCTAGGTTCAATCGAGGCATAACTCGATAATGTTAGTCCATATATGAAATATATACATATATAAGTATATATATACAGACAGAAATGAAAACCACGGACCGAAGTCCAGGCAAACGCACACAACACGACTCTCAATGTGTATAACAGTGTGTGCTAATATGAGAAGAAGGCTTTATAGAATGTGAGAAGGCTTACAGTGGGCTGCCAATGTAGACTTCTATGACTCTATACGGATGAATACTCGGCTCCCACCGGTAAAAATATGACAAAATATAAGCTCAAAAGTGTTTGAAATAAGACATCACTCAGTTTATGGGGTGTATGATGATTGGGTAATATACCCATGAATTGGATATATTTGGACTTAATTTATTGTACTCTCAAAGCGTTTAGATTTGTTTTTACTGTGTTTAGTTGTTATGTTGCAGATTTGAGAGCTGAAAGAACATTTGAGAGACTTTGAGCTTAAAAAGGGGCATAATAGTCAATTTCTGGACCTCAGCGCCGGGGCGCTCAATATAGTATTAATCCCGGTACGGGCACTTGGTCGAAATTGGTTGACCAGGTTGGCGCGTTGACTATCCAGGTGATTTGATTATTGGAAGTTATGTGCTAAGTTGATTTGGAAAAGGATTCGATTAGAAGATGTGAAGTATATATTGGTTATTTACATTGAATTAGGGGACTATTCTACACAATTGAAGGCTGATCAAGGAGCAAGAGGAGAGTCTGAAGATTTTCACTTGGAGTTCTTCTTCTTCTTTATTCTTTTAATTTGTGTAATTCTTTAAGGATGATTTTTCAAATATTGTTGGTTTTAATTTCAGTTATGAACTAATTTCTTTAATTAAGATTCCAATTGAACCTTTTATGATTATGAATTAATTATTTGATTTGTTCCAATTATTTATGTTGAAGTGAATTGTTCATCTTGCTTTGTGCTGATTGATTAATTATCGGCCAATAATTACCTTGTTACTCTAGAAAGGAATTGAAAGAGGAATTCTAGGGTTAGAACTGGGCATGATGACATGTGACTTAGTTATTTGCACAGTGAATAATTAGGTTTGTGAATAGAATGGAAATATCTTTAAATCGCGATATAACACATAAGGAATTGGGATTGAAAAGAGTTTAATTCAATTGTTTTGCATAGAAATATAGCAAGATTAATCTGGGTTAAATAGAAGGCAATTGATCACTTGGAAAAGAACTTTTGGCACTTGTGAATTCCTGTTAACAATTCAGTAGACATAGTAATTGGGATAATTGGATAATTAATTTATAGTTCATAATTGGGGATATTGGATTCTTAATCCTTATTTATCTGAATTCAATCAAATCTTAGTTTTGTTTATTTTCTTTCTTTTAGAATAATTTCTTTTAATTGGATAATTTAGTTTACTTAATTTGAAAAATCACATTTTATGGTTGTTTAAATAAAATTGGATTAATACAGTACTAGTAGTTGGAATTTATTAATTAGAATTCTCTGTGGGATCGACACTCTATCTTATCACTCTATTACTTGTTGACCGTGTATACTTGCACGTTTGCTTTGATTGTGAAATCAACCAACAAGTTTTTGGCGCCATTGTCGGGGACTTCTTTATTAGTATTAATTCCATATTAGTTATAATCAATTCGGTCTTAATTTAAACGTTACTTATTTTTCTTCTTGTATTTGCAGGAATTCTTTACGAGTGTATGCACACTAGATCAAGGGCGAAAAAGGAACTTTTTCCTTATACGGACAATATTGAAAGGAAGTTCCGAAAATTGCAGTCGACTAGTGCAGTGTCACCTGTGGAAGAAGAACTGGCAGAACAAGAAATTCCAGCGAACATGGCAGGGAACGACCAGAAATCACTTAGGGATTATGCCATGCCGAATGTCACGGATATACAGTCGAGTATTAGGAGGCTGGCGATCAATGCAAATAGTTTTGAGATTAAATCGGGAACAATTCAGATGCTTCAGAATACATGTCAGTTTGGGGGTAGTTCGATAGATGATCCGAATGAGCATATCTTAAGTTTCTTGGAAGTTTGCGACACCTTCAAATTTAACAATGTATCGGAAGATGCTACAAAGTTGAGGATGTTCCCGTTTACCTTGAAAGATAAAGCGCAAAGTTGGCTACACTCTTTGCCTCCTGGCTCAATCACCACTTGGGACGACTTAGCTCAAAAAATTTTAGCTAAGTTTTTCCCACCAGCGAAGTCGGCAAAACTACGGAACAATATTCACACTTTCTCACAATTTGATTCAGAATCATTATATGAGGCGTGGGAAAGGTTTAAGGATATTCTTCGTAAGTGCCCTCATCATGGAATTCTGTAGTGGATGCAGTTAGGGTTATTTTGTGATGGTTTGCACGCTTCTACGAGGGCCAGTATTAATGCAGCAGCAGGGGGAGCGATCATGTCTAAGAGTTTTGATGAGGCATATCAACTGTTAGAGATAATGGCCACCAACAACTATCAGTGGCCCATGACTAGGTCTAATCCTCTAAAAACACCGGGAAAGTATGACGTAGATGCGATGACAGCATTAACAGCACAAGTGGCCGCAATGGCTAAGCAAATGGAAGCATGACGTCCACAATCCACACAGCAGGTAGCAATGGTTTGTGAATTATGTGCTGGGGGTCATGCTATGGATCAATGTGCCATAAATCCTGAATCAGCTCAGTTCGTAGGGAGCTATAATCGATCTACCCAACCTTACCCAAATCAAAATGCATATAATCCGGGTTGGAGAAATCATTCGAGGTTTTCATGGAGTAACAATCAAGCTCAAGCTCAAGCGCCGAGATAACAAAACACATCCGGATTTCAAAATCAGACACAACAACCAGAGCGGAAAGCAAATTGGGAAGAAGATTTGGATAGATTTATTAAAGCTTCTAAAAAGAAGAACGAGGAAAATGAGAAAAAAATTTAATCAAACAGAGCTGAATATGCAAAGCCTAAGTTCGTCGATCAAGAATCTAGAAAATCAAGTGGGACAGATAGCTCATGCGCTGAATAACCGACCACTTGGAACACTTTCGAGTGACACAGAGAAAAATCCGGGTAGAGATGAGCATTGTAAGGCCTTAACTCTACAAAGTGGAAAGGATTTGCAAGAGACAGTCACGGATAGGGAAAAGAGGGACAACGCAATAATAGAAACAGAGGAAGTGATGGACACCGGGAAACATCAAAATGAGACCTTCGAGCAGAAAGAACCGAAACCAACCATCACAATGCCTCCCATACCGTATCCGCAGAGGTTTCAGAAATCCAAGTTGGATAAGCAGTTTTCACGATTCTTGGATATCTTCAAAAAACTGCATATTAACATCCCCTTTGCCGAAGCCTTGGAACAAATGCCGAGTTGCGCCAAGTTTATGAAGGAGGTTTTGTCAAGAAAGAGGAAATTGGGTGAGTTCGAAATAGTAGCATTGACCGAAGAATACAGCGCGATCATTCAGAATAAGTTACCACCGAAGCTTAAAGATCCGGGTAGCTTTAATATACCATGTGAAATTGGAAATCAATTCTTGGGACGAGCATTGTGTGATTTGGGAGCCAGTATAAATTTGATGCCATTATCCGTTACAGCCAGTTTGGACTTCAGGCTCCACAACCAACAAATATTAGTTTGCAGTTGGCAGATCGATCGGTTACATATCCACGAGGTATTGTTGAGGATGTTTTAGTTAAAGTGGATAAATTCATTTTCCCTGCGGACTTCTTTATCCTGGATTGTGAAGTGGATAACGAAATTTCAATAATTCTTGGGCGACCATTTTTACCAACGGGTAGAACTTTGATTGACGTTCAAAAAGGTGAATTGACGATGCGAGTTGAAGATCAACAGGTCACTTTTAATGTTTTTAAGTCAATGTCTTATCCGAAAGAAAAAGGTGAATGTTTGCGGGTTGATATCATGGAGGAATTGGTTAATCATAAGTTCAGTGGAAATTACTCGGAGGATTCGCTTGAATCCATTTTGCTTGGGATAGGCGATTGCAGTATTGAAGATGACGTAGAGTATGTCAAATGGCTAGATACACCATCAGTCTTCCGGAAAAGACTTCAATCATTCGACACCCTTGAGAGGCCCGAAACGGAAGGTAAAAAGTTCAAACCCTCGATAGAAGAGCCATCGGTGTTGGACTTAAAACCGCTTCCATCCCATCTGCAGTATGTTTATTTGGGAAAAGATGATACCCTACCAGTTATTGTTTCAACGGAGTTAACTGACACGCAAAAGGAGAAACTGCTACGGGTCTTGCAAGAGTTCAAAACAGCAATTAGGTGGTCTATAGCGGATATTCGGGGAATTAGTCCATCTTATTGCATGCATAAGATCTTAATGGAAGAGGGGGAAAAACAACCATTGAGATGCAAAGAAGGCTAAACCCCATTATGAAGGATGTGGTGAAAAAGGAGATTATAAAGTGGTTGGATGCCGGCATTATTTACCCAATCTCGAGATAGTTCATGGGTGAGTCCTCTGACAATGTGTACCAAAGAAAGGGGTATGATGGTGGTGAAGAATGAAGCTAATGAGCTCATCCCTACTCGAACAGTTACAGGATGGAGAGTATGCATGGACTACCGCAAACTGAATAAAGCCACTCGTAAGGATCACTTCCCTTTGCCATTCATTGATCAAATGTTGGATAGGCTCACGGGACATCAGTTTTATTGTCTCTTGGATGGATATTCTGGGTATAATCAAATTGCCATAGTGCCGGAGGATCAAGAGAAAACTACATTCACATGCCCCTATGGTACGTTTGCATTCCGGCGCATGTCTTTTGGGTTATGTAATGCACCGACAACCTTTCAACGGTGCATGATGGCGATTTTCTCCGATATGGTCGAGCAAAATTTGGAGGTATTTATGGGCGATTTTTCTGTGTTCGGTGATAGTTTTGATTTATGTTTGAAAAATCTGATTTTAGTGTTGAAGCGATGCGTGGAGACTAATTTGGTTCTTAACTTGGAAAAATGTCACTTTATGGTGAAAGAAGGGATTATTTTGGGACATAAGGTTTCTGCAGCAGGGTTAGAGGTGGATAAAGCGAAGATTGAGACAATTGAGAAATTACCCCCTCCATCATCTGTGAAGGGAATTCGGAGCTTCTTGGGACATGCGAGTTTCTACAGACGATTCATTAAAGATTTTTCCAAGATTTCAAAACCCTTATGTTCCCTGTTGGAGAAAGACGTTCCTTTCAAGATGGATCAGTCATGTATCGAGGCATTTGAGGTATTAAAGAAGAAGTTGGTCTCCGCTCCAATTATTGTGGCGCCCGATTGGTCGTTACCGTTCGAATTGATGTGCAACGCCAGTGACTATGCAGTTGGAGCAGTATTGGGACAACGTCGCAACAAGATTTTTCACACAATATACTATTCCAGCAAGATGTTGACGAACGCCCAATTGAATTACACAACCACCGAAAAAGAATTACTTGCAATTGTATTTGCCTTCGATAAATTCAGAGCATATCTCATTGGGACCAAGGTAATTGTCTACACAGATCATTGTGCTATCAAATATTTGATTGAAAAGAAGGATGCCAAACCGCAACTAATACGGTTGGTGTTGTTTTTGCAAGAGTTTGATTTGGAGATCCGGGATAGAAAGGGTACAGAAAATCAAGTGGTTGATCATCTTTCTCGGTTGGAGAATGCAGACATCCAGCAAAAAGACAATAGCATGATCAATGAGAAATTTCTGGATGAACAACTTCTCTGAGTAACTACAATATTGTCGTGGTATGCAGACTACGTGAATTATGTGGTTGCTAAAGTGTTACCCCCAGATTTGAACTCGCAGCAACGTCAGAAGTTCCTCCACGATGTGAAGCAGTTTTATTGGGATGAACCATTTTTTTTAAGGCCTGCGCGGATCAAATGATTAGACGTTGTGTGCCACATGAAGAGATGGACAGCATAATGGGTCATTGCCACTCATCGATTATGGAGGCCATTATTGGATGATCGAGCAATGACCAAGGTGTTACAATCGGATTTTTCCGCCTTCTTTATTCAAGGATGCTTACCTCTTTGTGCTGAAGTACGATCGATGCCAACGCGTAGGTAATATCTCCAAGCGCAATGAAATGCCACTCAACTCAATTTTGGAGGTAGAACTGTTCGACATTTGGGAAATCGATTTTATGGGACCTTTCCCATCCTCATTCAATAATCAGTACATTCTGTTGGCGGTCGACTATGTCTCCAAATGGGTAGAAGTCGCAGCTTTACCCACCAATGATGTCAACGTTGTCCTCCGATTTTTGAACAAAAACATCTTCACCCGATTTGGGACACCGAGGGAGATAATAAGTGATGAGGGAACTCATTTCTGCAATAAACAATTCACAAAGTTGCTCACAAAATATGGGGTTCGTCATAAAATTGCAGCCGCGTATCATCCCCAAACCAATGGTCAAGCAGAGGTCTCTAATAGGGAGGTCAAGCGAATTCTAGAAAAGGTGGTCAATCCATCACGAAAAGATTGGTCTTTGCGTCTTGACGATGCTCTATGGGCATATCGAACAGCATATAAGAATCCGATCGGCATGTCACCTTATCAAATAGTTTATGGAAAAGCGTGTCATCTCCCGGTCGAATTAGAACACAGTGCACATTGGGCCATTCGTAAACTTAACTTTGATTTACAAGCAGCGGGTGAGAAAAGGTTATTGCAATTGAATGAGATGGACGAATTCTGATTCAACGCCTATGAAAACGCAAAACTCTACATGGAGAAAGTCAAAGCTTGGCATGATAAGAAAAATCTTGAACGGACATTTGAGCCGGGCCAACAAGTCTTTCTTTTCAACTCAAGATTGCGTTTATTTCCTGGGAAATTGAAATCCCGGTGGTCCGGGCCATTCGTGATTATATCTGTCGCCCCACACGGAAACATTGAGGTCGAAGAACCAAATTCAAAATGAAAGTTTAAGGTTAACGGCCAACGTCTGAAACATTATTGGAGTGGACCCATCGAACGTCAGTCCACGGTCATGTACCTTTCCGAACCAATGGCCAATTGAACAACACTGCAAAGTCGGGCTGAAGACTTTAAACCAAGCGTTATTGGGAGGCAACCCATTAAGTTTTTATTTTATTCAATTTAGTTTCATATTATTTCCTTATTTTAGTCCTTTAGTATTGCTAGTAAACATTTTGGTAGATTAAGTCACAAATTCCCCAAGTGTGCAGGACCTGTACATGGCATGAAAAACATGAAGAAACAGGTACTGGCGCCCAGCTATCATGAGCTTCATGATGGCGCCCGCCTTATTGGGGTTCTTAGATTACTGGGTCCACAGGCCCGGGCTCATCAATACATGTTCACAAATACCGACGCTAGGACCTACCTCGATATCTTTTCCTTATAGCGCCCATTGGATTACTATACACTTACTAAATAGCCCGATTTGGATGCATTCCACTGATTTTGTATACAAGCACCCCGCTAGATTTATTTTATACCCCCAAATCTTTGCTACTGTGGGAATGATATAGCTGCATTGATATCTGAACAAGTCCAGTCTGTTCCCACTTCTTCCCTTTAAATTCTCTTCAAATTTTTTCCCCTCTCATATGATAACTGAACGAAATTATTTTGACAAGTGCAAAACCTGTGACACCATTTCATTTCTCGCCTCTTTGTTTCATAAATTTGCTTCCTCTACAAGGTATGTACTGCTTTAATTTTCAAATCACCACTACATCAAATAACAATTGCATACCCATACTTGAAGTAGTATATGCTTTAATTTTAATATGTTTGTGATAATTGAAGCAGACTTGATCTTGATTCATTTCCCCATAACTAAGTTTGCCTAATATCGGTTGTTGTTTTGGCTTAATGCCGGTTATATGGGTATGAAATAAATGTGATTGTGATGCCTTTATTATGTGTCTATGATGAGGGACTGCATAAGGTTTGGATTGCTATGATAATAGGGATGTTCAAGGAGATTCATTACATGCCCACAAGTTGTTTGAGAAAATACCTGAATCAATTGTCGGTGCTACCACCACACATCAACTTATGCACACAGATTTATTGACCATCTTGACACCATAATGTCATATATTTACTGTCATATACATATTTCATGATGGTGGGGGGGGCGTATTCATATTGATACATACATGGGATCATATAGCTTTACATGATAAATCTTTTGGGCATATCATGAATTTTTGTGACCAATTATGCTCTGCAGACATTAGAATGAGGCTACGTGACACAATTCTCCTGCTAATATATGTCTCTTATTACCCCCAACCATGTACTCACCATGTACCTAGGCGGAAGTTTGGGGGTAGTGTTATTGTGACATATGTTCATCGTTCAATGTATGCCCAATTCTAATACTTATTAATGCAAAATTGTGCAGAATTTTAAAATGGCTTCCAAGCGTCAACGCGGCGAAGGTTCAGGGACCGCTTCGACTCCACCTCCAAAATTTGACAGCTGGCGTTTTGTCAGTGTCGCGGCACAAGAACGCTACAACCGCATGGCTACACGCACATTAGTCCTCGAACGCGATTTGAGACCTGATCAAGCAAAGGATAGAGAAATGGTAGTTATGATAGCTGAGCGGAATCGGTTCACCCTCACCGAACAACCAGACCCAGCAGTCATTGCACTAGTTAAAGAGTTCTACGCCAATGTGCCCGAACACTTCCACTATGGGGTGTTTGTAAGGGGGAAAACTGTTGAAATTGGCGATGAGGATATAAACGGGTGCTATCAACTACCATTAGAGGGACTGCATGATGAGTATGCTAGTCTTGTGAGTGACGGGCCGGACTATGAGAAGATAATTCGCGAGCTATGTCAGCCGGGCACCACATGGACAGTGCATGAACACGGCAGCATGACATTTCCACTCTCTAACCTCAGCTTATATGGAAAGGCGTGGTATGCTTTTATCTGCGCCAAACTCATGCCATGCACATATGTGAGTCATGTCACTAGGGAACTAGCGATGCTATTATATTCCATAATCAAAGGCTTCAAAGTTGATGTCGGCCACCTTATCCAGCAGTCCATTCTCCGAGCGTCACGAGGAGGGACCACAGGAGGTTTACCCCATCCGTCTCTTATTTGCGTTTTATGTGCCAAGTTTGGGGTCAAATGGAAATTCGATGAAATGATTCAAACGCATATGCCAGTATTGGACCATAAGTTGATCAGCAGGTATAAAGTGTGGACAGGTGGGGCAAACCACCCTAGGGGATTGGGTTTCATAATTTCCCAAGTTGAAGCTTCTCAAGCTCCACCACCTCAGGCTCCACCTATTTATGGCCCTTCCTCCACAACTCACTGTGGTGTGGTTCCAGAAGCAGTCCAGCGTGAAATAGACGGATGGTTTTACAATCTCGAAGCCCAAAATGTCCGCCTGTCTGAACGTCAAGATGTGATTTATAAGTATTTGGTCGACCAAAAATGCCATGCACGCCCAACTGTACCCCGGGCGTTACTCTTAGCCAGTTCCCCACTGCTCCAATTATGCCTTTGTTTCCCCCTTCTGATCAAGAGATGAGCGAGGATGAGGATGCTCCACCCGAGGAATAAGCTCGTAAGGGAAGTCCTCTGTTTTATATTGTTTTATCTTTCACATGAGGACATTGCTCTTGTTAAGTTTGGGGGTAGTTAATTTTTACTTTGTATTATTAGATTGTTAATGGTTTTAATTTGGATCTTTATTATTATGATTAAGTGTTGCATTTTAGGATTGCATGTTAATTCCAGATTTTGATAGTACGTATGTTTGGGGCCAATGATGAAATTAAAACTGCATGAATAAGGCTAGTAAGGATTGTTAAGCTAGTGATATGATTTTCTTGATATGATTTAAATCTTCATCTGTTTGACACTGATATTATAAGGATAGCACATTTTGAAAAATGACCATGTTGGCTATGATAGTTTAAATGGTTAGATAATAGAGTTCTAAAGGATGAATGCTAGTGAAATGAAGGAACGATTTAAATAGCTAGTGAAGACTGAATTTAGATATGAACTCAAGTTTGGGGGGAAAATATTTGTAGTATATAAGCTTTCCAAAAAAAAAAACACCGTGGCGTGCTTGTCTAGTTTTGTGGCCTTTGTTACTTAAGTAAGTAAGCCCGAGGGGATTGTCTCTACACCTAGCGCCGTAAGGTCTTAATGGCTTGGGAGTCGTTGGTCGAAAGCTCGTTAAGGTAGCATTGAAAAGCCTAAGGGAATAAGACAATGCATAGTCATAAGAAAAAAAAATGAAAATATATATGATAAAGCGGGAAAAGTGCAAAAAGCCCCCGTATTAAAAAAAAGCATAAATATTCCTTTTTGACCCCTGGACTTTGGTGATTGTTTAATTTCAGTTGAATCAAGTTTATTTGATGAGTTCTCGAGTTTAAACTGTATGATGCCTACTAAGAAATTAATTATCTTTCATATTTTTCTTTTCATTGGTTAGCATGGTTGTTGAACACACACTCACGGTATCAGTAATAACAGATTTAGATTCATTGATTGTTGGGATATTATTGACCTGCCTACACATGATGTATTAGCATGTTTTTGTGATTTTTCTGAGGCTTATGGATATAAGGTGTGCTATTCAATTGCTGGAGTTACGATCATTTAGATAGGGTGCATTTGCATGGTTGTTTAGTTGTTTTTTTGTGTCAGGTTTTGTTGCTTGAGGACAAGCAATGATTTAAGTTTGGGGGTATTTGATGATTGGGTAATATACCCATGAATTGGATATATTTGGACTTAATTTATTGTACTCTCAAAGCGTTTAGATTTGTTTTTACTGTGTTTAGTTGTTATGTTGCAGATTTGAGAGCTAAAAGAACACTAGGGAGACTTTGAGCTTAAAAAGGGGCATAATAGTCAATTTCTGGACCTCAGCGTCGGGGCGCTCAATATAGTATTAATCGGTGGTGGTAAGTACCGGGAAGAAAATGGTTGACAGTGGTAGCGTTGACTATCCGGGTGATTTGATTATTGGAAGTTATGTGCTAAGTTGATTTGGAAAAGGATTAGATTAGAAGATGTGAAGCATATATTGGTTATTTACATTGAATTAGGGGACTATTCTACACAAT
Source organism: Panax ginseng (assembly GCA_020205605.1). NCBI lineage: Eukaryota > Viridiplantae > Streptophyta > Magnoliopsida > Apiales > Araliaceae > Panax > Panax ginseng. The sequence continues at coordinate 131,953,376 of CM035134.1, read as the reverse complement.
TGAAGGCTGATCAAGGAGCAAGAGGAGAGTCTGAAGATTTTCACTTGGACTTCTTCTTCTTCTTTATTCTTTTAATTTGTGTAATTCTTTAAGGATGATTTTTCAAATATTATTGGTTTTAATTTCAGTTATGAACTAATTTCTTTAATTAAGATTCCAATTGAACCTTTTATGATTATGAATTAATTATTTGATTTATTCCAATTATTTATGTTGAAGTAAATTGTTCATCTTGCTTTGTGTTGATTGATTAATTATCTGGCCAATAATTACCTTGTTACTCTAGAAGGAATTGAAAGAGGAATTCTAGGGTTAGAACTGGGCATGATGACATGTGACTTAGTTATTTACACAGTGAATAATTAGGTTTGTGAATAGAATGGAAATATCTGTTCGTCGCATATAACACATAAGGAATTGGGATTGAAAAGAGTTTAATTCAATTATTTTGCATAGAAATATAGCAAGATTAATCTGGGTTAAATAGAAGGCAATTGATCACTTGAAAAGGACTTTTGGCACTTGTGAATTCCTATTAACAATTCAGTAGACATAGTAATTGGGATAATTGGATAATTGATTTATAGTTCATAATTAGGGATATTGGATTCTTAATCCTTATTTATCTGAATTCAATCAAATCTTAGTTTTGTTTATTTTCTTTCTTTTAGAATAATTTCTTTTAATTGGATAATTTAGTTTACTTAATTCGAAAAATCACATTTTATGGTTGTTTAAATAAAATTGGATTGATACAGTACTAGTAGTTGGAATTTATTAATTAGAATTCTCTGTGGGATCGACACTCTATCTTATCACTCTATTACTTGTTGACCGTGTATACTTTCACGTTTGCTTTGATTGTGAAATCAACCAACAGTGTACAAAGCCAATTGGATAGGGCTTCCTCGATCTTTTCTCTCCCAAAATGGCTAGCCCAAGCCCCATATTTATAGAACTAATTTCCGCAGGTGTACCTGTTGCAGCCTCTGTTACACCTGCAGCTGTCCGAACTGCCCGGGGTTCCGCGGGTCCCGTCGTCTCGAAGTACGTGCACTCGTGCAATGTAATATCCATTCGAACTTGTAGAACTTCAATCCGAGCATCCGAATGAGGTGTACAAGACCATCTTCGGACTGCTTTTGTCGAGAGTTACTCAATGACATGGGATTTTCCCTTTTTGATTCCAAGAAGATGGGTCCATGACCGAAATAGCATTCCCGGGTTCCCGTCAGGCAATCCGGTGAGCTGTTTCGCGTAGTTTTCGCTCCGAAGTTAAGATATGAGTCTTGTGGGACTAATTTTGAATCAATTTGAATTAACATGAGTGTACTTGATTTGAAGTGTAGTTGAGTTGGGAAAATGACCATTTTGCCCCTCCCGGGGTTATCTCGGTTGCCGCCTGACATTAGAAGCGAGTTTTTCCTGTGGTTATCTCGAGAGATGGTCATCTTTGAGGTTGGAATTGATGTTGTGGTCCTCCAGGGTTATCTCTGGAGTGTGAAAAAGATGATTTTGCCATCCTGCACAGTTAGTAACAGGAAAAGAAAATTTTGAGTGTCTACAGATGCCCCTCTTTATCATGTTCATGCAATGCAATGGAATGGACATGATAAAGATTAGTACACTTGAAACATGACAATGTATTTTCAATGATACAGATCGCAATGTAGTGAATGTGATGATGAATGCTAAAAATGTTTTCGCAAATCGCAGTTCGTAAATCGCACATCGTATTTTGCATTTCGCATTTCGCTTTTGGCCAATCGCAACTCGCACATCGCATTTTGCATATCGCAAATCATAAATCGCAATGTAATGAATGTTACGATGCATGTTTAAAATATTTTCGCAAATCGATTTACCTTTACCAGGGATTGTTGATGCCTATGCTGGTGTTGACTTCAACGATTTGGCTTTTTGTCGGTGTTGCTAATGCCTGTTTGATGAAGAGAAATTGAGATGTCACCGATGCATACGCTGGTAGTTTACAATGGTGCCTACCCTGATGGTAGTTTGATAACAGATCCTACCTTGCTGGCAGTTGACATCGCCCAGCTGTTTTGGTTCCCACTCGAACGATAGTATACAAAGCTTTCATTGCTGAACTGTCTTGATGTTGCACTGAATTGATACCAATGGTTTTGAATACCGGATCTCCCGATACCTTTGCTAAAGTAATATTCAAAGGTTTGTTTCGCTAGATTCTGCCTGATGTTTTGCTGGATAGAGATGTACGTTGATGTAGCGCCTCACCCTTTTTGAGGTGATTTGTAGTTTCCTTTTGTTGTTGAGTGTTTGTGCCCCATTTCCTTGAACATTTGATTCGCAACCCAACTAAACTGATTATCTAAATGCCATTGATATCCCTGGGGGTGCAGTTTGTACTTTCACTACCGAACTTTGAACTTTAGTGTAGAGGCCTCAGCTTATGAGGATTTGGGGCAAATTGATGGTGTAGATTTCATTTGCCAGACCCTTTGTCATTGGGCTTCTGCTCTTAAGTTAAGAACTTTGTTGAGAATTTTCCCCTTCGTCTGTAGGGGCAAGCTAATGTCGCCATGATTCTTTTCAGGAGTTTTCTTTCTTTTGATGAGAGGCCTGATCCCGCCTTAAAATCCTTCACTTTCCTGGAATCGAAAAATGCCCCAGTCCTTTCGCATACTGATGCCGGGGATTCATACTAAAAACTCTCTTTGTTGATGAAGTCGCAAGTGAGTAATATCTAAATCGTTAGTGAGCTGATTATGAGGGAAGCTTTGATGATGATGGACCATGCTGATGGTGTTGACTAGGGCATTTTCCTCTTTAGGATGTTTGATAAATGCCCTAGTGTTGAGTTGTCGCTATTTCTGAGATTGCCCAAGTCTTGTTGTAGTTGTCGCAATATCGGGTTGTCATCGATTTTGAAATTGCCCCAACCTTGCTTGTTGTCTGGGATAGTCGCTTTGACAGATGGGCTGATAAGATGCTGAGATCGCAAGAGACTTTTTCTCTGTATCAGATGGTGAACAAGTACAGGACTTGGGATTTGATGCCTTCAATCATTATTCCTGACTTGTTATTGCAATCGGTCTTATTTTTCTTTTGATTTGATGAAGACTCGTGATTAAGGGTGTCGAATCTTTGAAGGTCCTCGCTACTGGTCGTCTTGGTATATCGTTGTTTCTTCCTTTCTGGGATTTGTGCCAGATTTAATGGAATGACATTGTAGTGTTGTTGGGTCTTCTCTACATAGGTCGCTGACTTGGAGGGTCGTTCTTGGGATCAACGTTTGGATTTGGACGTTTTTGTTGAGGGTTAGACCGCACCACTGGTGGTTGCCTACGTACTCCCGTGAGTGTGGGAGATCATGTTTGCGTAGGTCCTACTTGATAAGATAAACGGTTTGCCAAGTGTTTGTTTGAGAAGCGTTTGTTTGAGAAGTGTTTGTTTGAGAAGTGTTTGGTTTGGGTTTTTTTTGTTTGACCACACCATAAATGGTCACGCCACGTACTCCCATTGAAGAGGGAGATCAGGTCTTCGTGAGTTCAGGCTGATGAAATTTGAAACTGAATGACTTGATTTTTAATTTTTTTTTTTTTATCTTCTTTTTTTTTCTCTTCTTTTTTCTCTTCTTTTTTCTTTTTTTTTTCTTTTTGTTTTATTTTTTTTTTCTTTTTTTTTTGTTTTTTTTATACATGCATGGAAAATAAAAAGCATATTGTGAAGGAAGTAATACCGTCCCAACATCTCCACGAAACTCGCATGACTTTATCCCGGATCTACATCTTTTGGCTAGTTGAGGTCTCGATAGTCCAGGTTGTCGATTGGTTGTGTTGCCTTCAAGGCTCATGACGAGAGGTTACTTCTTGGTTTTGAATGTCTTCACTTATGGCCATAACTTGATCGATTCCTGGTTCAGTACATTCCTCAGGGATGCTTTGGACCCATCACAAAAAGGTATGAAATCTTGATTCTTTGATGGGTTGGTTTCCCCGACAACCTCACCACCTTTTTCTTCATCTGTTCCTTCATGCTTTTCCTGGGCTTGAGAGGATTCGACCATGAAATCTCCCTCGAACTGTTGTCGAATTTCTTGCAAGAAACTTTCCTTTTTTGCTTTTTCTTCCTTGGAAAGGATTAGTATTTCCTCTGCATCATCCAAGGTGATAAAATCAGGAACGTGGGTGTTATCCTTGGACCACAGGATGTTGGATGTTGGCGGAGGAACCTCTTCTTGAGGATTCCTTGTCTCTTCTATCATTTCCTGCATTAGGATCGCTCCATCTTGTGTTTTACTAGGATTATCGTTCATAGCCTTCACCTCATTTGAGCTGCCTGTCTCAAGTGGACATCTTAAGCTTTTTATTGCCTTTTCGACTTTTTTGGTCATGGGAATTTCTATCTCCAGCTCTCTATTTTCAATGAGATCCTGGATTTTATGTCGCAAAGCCCAACATTCCTCAGTCATATGTCCAAGTGAGTTAGAATGGTAGAGACATATCTCAGGGGAATCATAGCTCTTTATCTTGGGATTTACAGGAGGTAGCAACTCAGTAATCCTTCCTTCGCTCATCAGAAAGTGTAGCATTTCTTCATTGGATTTGCTTAGAGGGGTGATTTTTGGACTCTTGTGGAGGTTGTTTGATCTTTCTTCTTTGAGAGTTCGCATTCCCCCAAGCGATTTTTCCGTTGGCGAGGTCTGCTAGCAATTTTATCATCCCCCTTTTCTTGGCCCTCTGATAGTTGAGTGAAGAAATGCCTCAGATCTCGATGTTGGCGCGCACTATCGCCTTAGCTAGCGATTTACTTGGTTACGGATCGTCTCTAATTTTTGCATTACTATGATACCTTCCTCCGAAGTTTTCCCACTTTAGGACATTTGTTTTGTGCCTTTGGGGTAGTCCTCTATCCTTCATATGCACTTACAAATTGGATACATTCAGTTGACTTCTGACCGATCGGGTTTACTTCCCAGAATATCGTCAGTAATGGAAGATTGGTGTTGACATTACATTGATGGGAGTTCTTTGAACCATAATAACGCCACTTTCGATCGATTTTGAATTTTATGCTTTAAGGACCAACAATCTTACATATCATGTCCCGGAGACCACGAGTGGTAAGCACATCTTTGGTTGAGATTATATCTTTTGCTCCCCGGTTACAGAGGTGGAGCCGAGTTCGGTAATTTTCTTGTGATCCATTAATATCGCAAGATATGTTCAAGGAATCGCCTAGTGGAGTGAACACTCGATTTTCTGTTCTTTCAAATTTTCTTTCCTATCGGGTATTGGTTGAACTTGACTTTGTTGTTGAGATGGCAGATTGTCTTGTATTTTTACGAATGGGGGGTCAGAGGTTGGTCTCTAACTTGCCCCTCGTACAACAAGGATACATCTTCATTGCCTTTATCGGGTACACCCTTAGGATCGCTCGCATACTTGCCCGTCTGTATATGCTTGGCGACTGCTTCCAAGGCAGTGAAGTCTTTAATCTTGCCTGCTTTAAGGCCCATCTCTGCCATTTCGCCATGTTTGATCATTTTCGAGAATGGCTTTCCTATACTCTTTGGGATCCTCTCGTAGTCTGAACCTCTTGGATATCAATAAATGTCATCACCATCTCAAACACATCATTGATGGAATGACTTATGACTGCTAGATGTCTCCACCTTTGGGCATATTCTCGGAAAGATTCAGTACTTTGCTTTTTTACTTTAGTCACTTGGTATCGATCAGGTGCCATTTGTGACTGAAAATTGTACTGATTTAGAAAGGCGTGGACCAATTCTTCCCAGTTGTGGATTTTGGCATTGTCAAGTCGGGCATACCAGGCTTTAGCCTCTCTAGTGAGACTCTTTTCGAAAAGCTGCATTCTGAGGCTTTCATCTTCAGCATAAGATCCTAGTTCGCCAATGTACACTTTCAAGTGCGTATAGGGATCGCCTTCCCATCAGATACTTTTCAAACTCGGGACTTTGAATTTGGCGGGGATATAGCATACTTGGGAATATGCAAAGATCTGAATAGGTAACACTCCCATAATTTCAAGTCCCTTTGATTGACCGGATGGTCTCCTCCATTTATTGGACTTTCTTTCTTATATCCCCAGTTTCTCGATCATCCCTAAGATTTGTGATTTCTTTATTGGAATGAGGTTCAGATATCTAGGTTTCCATCTTTTTGCCAATACCCTGATTGCCTCCTGGTGTGGATGACTCTGGTTGAGTAGGCATTGTTTGGCCCTGGATTCCTCCATGTGCAGAGGATTCTGTGTGGATGGGTATTTGTGGACTCTGAATAGATTGGTGTAGTTCTTTGAGCATAACAACCAACTCTGTCATTTGATAGCTTAATTTTTCAAACTCTTCGCGAAAGACAGAAGTTGGATCAGGTTGGGCACTTTTATCCATATCTGACTGTGGCCTTAATGCCCTTTTGGTCTTTGAACGATAAACGGGATCAATTGCTTCCCTACAAAAATTTATGTAGTTTAGTCTTAGGGAAATGTATAAAAATTTTACATGTTATCATAACGTGTCCATTTTAGGAATATTATCCTGCAAAATGGGTGTCATTTAATAGCATGTAAAGCCTTAATATGCATTTACACATATTCTTCATTTTTTCCTTTACATTGAGATTGACAAGTAATTGAAATTACAAGTAATTTAAATGGGAAAGTATGAAGAGACTTCCCTTCGCGTTTGGTTTATCAGAGGCTGACATATCTTAGGTTACTCTCGCGGCTTTTTGGCATGAAGGTTCCCAGATCATCGCAATTTACTTGACGGGAAGTTAATCCGGTCGTTCAACTAGAGCGAATCTGAGTGGTGCCTTTCTTGAGCCCCGGGAAATTATTCTTTCCACGAGTCCAATAATCAAACACCGACAGGATAGCCTCCTGGTGGAGGGACCACACAACATACATTCACATACAACGTGTCTCACCGTTTATGCAAAATGTAAAAGCGATCAACTGCCACGAAGTAAACTCCAGGCAGGACGAAATGTAAATAAAGCTGTAAAAGGCCACGAAGTAAACTCCAGGCCTGACAGAAATGTAATATATATATATATATAAGCAGTAAACGCACCGGATGTGAATCCAGGCTAAACGGATATGTCCGACAACAATTATATATATAAGTATATATATATATAAGCGAGTAAATGCACCGGATGTAAAATCCAGGCTCATCGGATATGTCCGACAACAATTATATATATATATATATATATAAGTGAGTAAATGCTCCGGATATAAAATCCAGGCTCATCAGATATGTCTGACAACAATTATATATATATATATATATATATATATATATATATAAGTAATAAACACTACGGGACCGAAGTTCAGGTTCAATCGAGGCATAACTCGATAATGTTAGTCCATATATGAAATATATACATATATAAGTATATATATCTGAGATGAAATGAAAACCACTTGACCGAAGTCAGTGCAAACGCACACAACACGACTCTCAATGTGTATAGCAGTGTGTGCTAATATGAGAAGAAGGCTTTATAGAATGTGAGAAGGCTTACGTTGAAACGCCAATGTAGACTTCTATGACTCTATACGGATGAATACTCGGCTCCCCACGGTAAAAATATGACAAAATATAAGCTCAAAAGTGTTTGAAATAAAGACAAGACTCGGTTTTATGGGGTGTATGATGATTGGGTAATATACCCATGAATTGGATATATTTGGACTTAATTTATTGTACTCTCAAAGCGTTTAGATTTGTTTTTACTGTGTTTAGTTGTTATGTTGCAGATTTGAGAGCTGAAAGAACATTTGAGAGACTTTGAGCTTAAAAAGGGGCATAATAGTCAATTTCTGGACCTCAGCGCCGGGGCGCTCAATATAGTATTAATCCCAGCGCCGGGGCACTTGGCTGGGAAATTGGTTGACCAGGTTGGCGCGTTGACTATCCAGGTGATTTGATTATTGGAAGTTATGTGCTAAGTTGATTTGGAAAAGGATTCGATTAGAAGATGTGAAGTATATATTGGTTATTTACATTGAATTAGGGACTATTCTACAATTGAAGGTCGATCAAGGAGCAAGAGGAGAGTCTGAAGATTTTCACTTGGAGTTCTTCTTCTTCTTTATTCTTTTAATTTGTGTAATTCTTTAAGGATGATTTTTCAAATATTGTTGGTTTTAATTTCAGTTATGAACTAATTTCTTTAATTAAGATTCCAATTGAACCTTTTATGATTATGAATTAATTATTTGATTTGTTCCAATTATTTATGTTGAAGTGAATTGTTCATCTTGCTTTGTGCTGATTGATTAATTATCTGGCCAATAATTACCTTGTTACTCTAGAAGGAATTGAAAGAGGAATTCTAGGGTTAGAACTGGGCATGATGACATGTGACTTAGTTATTTACACAGTGAATAATTAGGTTTGTGAATAGAATGGAAATATCTGTTCGTCGCATATAACACATAAGGAATTGGGATTGAAAAGAGTTTAATTCAATTATTTTGCATAGAAATATAGCAAGATTAATCTGGGTTAAATAGAAGGCAATTGATCACTTGGAAAAGGACTTTTGGCACTTGTGAATTCCTATTAACAATTCAGTAGACATAGTAATTGGGATAATTGGATAATTGATTTATAGTTCATAATTAGGGATATTGGATTCTTAATCCTTATTTATCTGAATTCAATCAAATCTTAGTTTTGTTTATTTTCTTTCTTTTAGAATAATTTCTTTTAATTGGATAATTTAGTTTACTTAATTCGAAAAATCACATTTTATGGTTGTTTAAATAAAATTGGATTGATACAGTACTAGTAGTTGGAATTTATTAATTAGAATTCTCTGTGGGATCGACACTCTATCTTATCACTCTATTACTTGTTGACCGTGTATACTTTCACGTTTGCTTTGATTGTGAAATCAACCAACAGTGTACAAAGCCAATTGGATAGGGCTTCCTCGATCTTTTCTCTCCCAAAATGGCTAGCCCAAGCCCCATATTTATAGAACTAATTTCCGCAGGTGTACACATTGACCTCTGTTACACTGCGCAATTTGTCCGAATCGCCCGGGGTTCCGCGGGTCCCGTCGTCTCGAAGTACGTGCACTCGTGCAATGTAATATCCATTCGAACTTGTAGAACTTCAATCCGAGCATCCGAATGAGGTGTACAAGACCATCTTCGGACTGCTTTTGTCGAGAGTTACTCAATGACATGGGATTTTCCCTTTTTGATTCCAAGAAGATGGGTCCATGACCGAAATAGCATTCCCGGGTTCCCGTCAGGCAATCCGGTGAGTGCTTTCAGCGTAGTTTTCGCTCCGAAGTTAAGATATGAGTCTTGTGGGACTAATTTTGAATCAATTTGAATTAACATGAGTGTACTTGATTTGAAGTGTAGTTGAGTTGGGAAAATGACCATTTTGCCCCTCCCGGTTATCTGGGGTTTACAGCGATTATAGCGAGTTTTTCGGGGTTATCTCTGAGATGGTCATCTTTGAGGTTGGAATTGATGTTGTGGTCCTCCAGGGTTATCTCTGGAGTGTGAAAAAGATGATTTTGCCATCCCCGCATGTTAAGTAATGAGGAAAAAAATTTTGAGTGTCTATAGATGCCCTCTTTATCATGTTCATGCAATGCAATGGAATGGACATGATAAAGATTAATACACTGAAACATGACAATGTATTTTCAATGATCTGAGATCGCAATGTAGTGAATGTGATGATGAATGCTAAAAATGTTTTTCGCAAATCGCGGTTCAGAATCGCACATCGTATTTTGCATTTCAGATTTCGCTTTTGGCCAATCGCAACTCAAGACATCGCATTTTGCATATCGCAAATCATAAATCGCAATGTAATGAATGTTACGATGCATGTTTAAAATATTTTCGCAAATCGATTTACCTTTACCAGGGATTGTTGATGCCTATGCTGGTGTTGACTTCAACGATTTGGCTTTTTGTCGGTGTTCTTAATGCTCATTTGATGAAGAGAAATTGAGATGTCACCGTGCATCTGTTTGGTAGTTTACAATGGTGCCTACCACGATGGTAGTTTGATAACAGATCCTACCTTCTTTGGCGATTGACATCGCCCAAATTGTTTTGGTTCCCACTCGAACGATAGTATACAAAGCTTTCATTCTTTGAAGTATCTTGATGTTGCCGAATTGATACCAATGGTTTTGAATCTGGGATCTCCGATACCTTTGCTAAAGTAATATTCAAAGGTTTGTTTAGCTTAGATTCTCACTTTGATGTTTTTCTTTGGATAGAGATGTACGTTGATGTAGCGCCTCACCCTTTTTGAGGTGATTTGTAGTTTCCTTTTGTTGTTGAGTGTTTGTGCCCCATTTCCTTGAACATTTGATTCGCAACCCAACTAAACTGATTATCTAAATGCCATTGATATCCCTGGGGGTGCAGTTTGTACTTTCACTACCGAACTTTGAACTTTAGTGTAGAGGCCTCAGCTTATGAGGATTTGGGGCAAATTGATGGTGTAGATTTCATTTGCCAGACCCTTTGTCATTGGGCTTCTGCTCTTAAGTTAAGAACTTTGTTGAGAATTTTCCCCTTAAATGCGTGAGGGCAAGCTAATGTCGCCATGATTCTTTTGGGGAGTTTTCTTTCTTTTGATGAGAGGCTCGATCCCGCCTTTAAAATCCTTCACTTTCCTGGAATCGAAAAATGCCCCAGTCCTTTCGCATACTGATGCCGGGGATTCATACTAAAAACTCTCTTTGTTGATGAAGTCGCAAGTGAGTAATATCTAAATCGTTAGTGAGCTGATTATGAGGGAAGCTTTGATGATGATGGACCATGCTGATGGTGTTGACTAGGGCATTTTCCTCTTTAGGATGTTTGATAAATGCCCTAGTGTTGAGTTGTCGCTATTTCTGAGATTGCCCAAGTCTTGTTGTAGTTGTCGCATAATATCGGGTTGTCATCGATTTTGAAATTGCCCACCTTGCTTGTTATGCAGGATAGTCGCTTTGTGAGATGGGGTCGATAAGATTTGAGATCGCAAGAGACTTTTTTCTCCAGATCGGATGGTGAACAAGTACTGGGACTTGGGATTTGATGCCTTCAATCATTATTCTGACTTGTTATTGCAATCGGTCTTATTTTTCTTTTGATTTGATGAAGACTTCGTGATTAAGGGTGTCGAATCTTTGAAGGTCCTCTCATCGGTCGCGTCTTGGTATATCGTTGTTTCTTCCTTTCTGGGATTTGTGCCAGATTTAATGGAATGACATTGTAGTGTTGTTGGGTCTTCTCTACATAGGTCGCTGACTTGGAGGGTCGTTCTTGGGATCAACGTTTGGATTTGGACGTTTTTGTTGAGGGTTAGACCGCACCACTGGTGGTTGCCTACGTACTCCCGTGAGTGTGGGAGATCATGTTTGCGTAGGTCCTACTTGATAAGATAAACGGTTTGCCAAGTGTTTGTTTGAGAAGCGTTTGTTTGAGAAGTGTTTGTTTGAGAAGTGTTTGGTTTGGGTTTTTTTTGTTTGACCACACCATAAATGGCTGCCTACGTACTCCCATTGAAGAGGGGAGATCAGGTCTTTCGTAGTTCAGGCCTGATGAGCTGAAACCTGAATGACTTGATTTTTAATTTTTTTTTTTTATCTTCTTTTTTTTTCTCTTCTTTTTTCTCTTCTTTTTTCTTTTTTTTTTCTTTTTGTTTTATTTTTTTTTTTTTTTTTTTTTTTTATACATGCATGGAAAATAAAAAGCATATTGTGAAGGAAGTGATACCGTCCCAACATCTCCTGAAACTCGCAGCTTTATCCCCTGGATCTACATCTTTTTGGCTAGTTGAGGTCTGATAGTCCAGTTGTCAGTGGTTGTGTTGCCTTCAAGGCTCGCGACAGAGGTTACTTCTTGGTTTTGAATGTCTTCACTTATGGCCATAACTTGATCGATTCCTGGTTCAGTACATTCCTCAGGGATGCTTGAGCTGGACCCATCACAAAAAGGTATGAAATCTTGATTCTTTGATGGGTTGGTTTCCCCGACAACCTCACCACCTTTTTCTTCATCTGTTCCTTCATGCTTTTCCTGGGCTTGAGAGGATTCGACCATGAAATCTCCCTCGAACTGTTGTCGAATTTCTTGCAAGAAACTTTCCTTTTTTGCTTTTTCTTCCTTGGAAAGGATTAGTATTTCCTCCGCATCATCCAAGGTGATAAAATCAGGAACGTGGGTGTTATCCTTGGACCACAGGATGTTGGATGTTGGCGGAGGAACCTCCTTCGGGGATTCCCTTGTCTCTTCTATCATTTCCTGCATTAGGATCGCTCCATCTTGTGTTTTACTAGGATTATCGTTCATAGCCTTCACCTCATTTGAGCTGCCTGTCTCAAGTGGACATCTTAAGCTTTTTATTGCCTTTTCGACTTTTTTGGTCATGGGAATTTCTATCTCCAGCTCTCTATTTTCAATGAGATCCTGGATTTTATGTCGCAAAGCCCAACATTCCTCAGTCATATGTCCAAGTGAGTTAGAATGGTAGAGACATATCTCGGGAATCATAGCTCTTTATCTTGGGATTTCTGAGGTAGCAACTCGGTAATCCTTCCTTCGCTCATCGAAAGTGTAGCATTTCTTCATTGGATTTGCTTAGAGGGTGATTTTGGACTCTTGTGGAGGTTGTTTGATCTTTCTTCTTTGAGAGTTCGCATTCCCCAAGCGATTTTTCCGTTAGCAGTCTGCTAGCAATTTTATCATCCCCTTTTCTTGGCCCTCGATAGTTGAGTGAAGAAATGCCTCGTATCCTGATGTTGGCGCACTATCAGCTTAGCTAGCTGATTTACTTGGTTCTGGATCGTCTCTAATTTTTGCATTACTATGATACCTTCCTCCGAGTTTTCCCACTTTAGGACATTTGTTTTGTGCCTTTGGGGGTAGTCCTCTATCCTTCATATGCACTTACAAATTGGATACATTTCGGTAACTTCGACCCGATCAAAGTTTACTTCCCGTATCATCTTTGTAATGGAAGATTGGTGTTGACATTACATTGATCAAAGTTCTTTGAACCATAATATCGCCACTTTCGATCGATTTTGAATTTTATGCTTTAAGGACCAACAATCTTACAGATTATCATGTCACGGAGACCACGAGTGGTAAGCACATCTTTGGTCGAGATTATATCTTTTGCTCCCCGGTTCTAGAGGTGGAGCCGGTTCGGTAATTTTCTTGTGATCCATTAATATCGCCAAGATATGTTCAAGGAATCGCTAGTGGAGTGAACACTCGATTTTACATTCTTTCAAATTTTCTTTTCCTATCTGGGTATTGGTTGAACGACTGTTGTTGAGATGTGATTGTCTTGTATTTTCGAATGGGGGATTTGTAGGTTGGTCTCTCTAACTTGCCCTCGACAACAAGGGATACATCTTCATTGCCTTTATCGGGTACACCCTTAGGATCGCTTTCGCATACTTGCCCGTCTCAGATATGCTTGGCATCGCTTCCAAGGCGATGAAGTCTTTAATCTTACGCTTTAAGGCCCATCTCCGCCATTTCGCCATGTTTGATCATTTTCGAGAATGGCTTTCCTATGCTCTTGGGATCCTCTCAGTAGTCTGAGAGCCTCTTGGATATCAATAAATGTCATCACCATCTAAACACATCATTGATGGAATGACTTACGCTGCTAGATGTCTCCACCTTTGGGCATATTCTCGGAAAGATTCAGTACTTTGCTTTTTTACTTTAGTCACTTGGTATCGATCAGGTGCCATTTGTGACTGAAAATTGTACTGATTTAGAAAGGCGTGGACCAATTCTTCCCAGTTGTGGATTTTGGCATTGTCAAGTCGGGCATACCAGGCTTTAGCCTCTCTAGTGAGACTCTTTTGGAAAAGCTGCATTCTGAGGCTTTCATCTTCAGCATAAGATCCTAGTTCGCCAATGTACACTTTCAAGTGCGTATAGGGATCGCCTTCCCCATTGTACTTTTCAAACTCTGGGACTTTGAATTTGGCAGGATATAGCGCCCTTGGGAATATGCAAAGATCTGAATAGGTAACACTCCCATAATTTCAAGTCCCTTTGATTGACCGGATGGTCTCCTCCATTTATTGGACTTTCTTTCTTATATCCCCAGTTTCTCGATCATCCCTAAGATTTGTGATTTCTTTATTGGAATGAGGTTCAGATATCTAGGTTTCCATCTTTTTGCCAATACCCTGATTGCCTCCTGGTGTGGATGACTCTGGTTGAGTAGGCATTGTTTGGCCTGGATTCCTCCGTATGCGAGAGGATTACGTGTGGATGGGTATTTGTGGACTCTGAATAGATTGGTGTAGTTCTTTGAGCATAACAACCAACTCTGTCATTTGATAGCTTAATTTTTCAAACTCTTCGTGAAAGACAGAAGTTGGATCAGGTTGGGCACTTTTATCCATATCTGACTGTGGCCTTAATGCCCTTTTGGTCTTTGAACGATAAACGGGATCAATTGCTTCCCTACAAAAATTTATGTAGTTTAGTCTTAGGGAAATGTATAAAAATTTTACATGTTATCATAACGTGTCCATTTTAGGAATATTATCCTGCAAAATGGGTGTCATTTAATAGCATGTAAAGCCTTAATATGCATTTACACATATTCTTCATTTTTTCCTTTACATTGAGATTGACAAGTAATTGAAATTACAAGTAATTTAAATGGGAAAGTATGAAGAGACTTCCTTCGCGTTTGGTTTTATCGTAGGTCGACATATCTTAGGTTACTCTCGCGGCTTTTTGGCATGAAGGTTCCCAGATCATCGCAATTTACTTGACGGGAAGTTAATCCGGTCGTTCAACTAGAGCGAATCTGAGTGGTGCCTTTCTTGAGCCCCGGGAAATTATTCTTTCCACGAGTCCAATAATCAAACCACCGTGAGGATAGCCTCTGGTGGAGGGACCACACAACATACATTCACATACAACGTGTCTCTCACCGTTTATGCAAAATGATGACATATCGAAGCACTAATATCACAGATAGATATTTAGCGGCAAAGAATTAATTAAGATGAATTCGTACACATTCATCAGAAATGTAAATGCAACATTCACACACAAGCATATAACAATTTTGAAAAGCTTGTAATAGCGGCTTAAGCCCTCTTACTGGAGTCCCCAGCAGAGTTGTCATCTGTCGACGTCGGGATTTTTGAGTGTCCCTTTTCGTTACTTGTTCTTTGGTGTTCTCATGTTAATGTGAGATTTGTTTGAAAAAACAAGTGAAAAAGGTCCGACGTGTATAATGTCGACGATTTGACTTTAAGAGTCGCCAGTTGGTGTATTTAACTGGTTGCACCAACGCAACCGAAAAAGGTTTGCACATTGACCCAGTGATTTGACACTGCTAGACGGGTCTGTGAAACCGAGATTCATTTTGGGTCCGGGGGCTTGATTATGCGGAGAGAAGGTGTTAGGCACCCCCCGACATCAGTGTTACCACGGTGACCGCCACTTTTCAAAAAAATTGTTATATGAATGTGTGTTTGTGTGTGTGTGTGGATCAATGTGCAGTTATTTAAAAGTAATACGAGGCCTCGTTCGCACCTATATACACAAGGTTTGAATTTTATAGAAAAATTCAGTTTTAACCAAGATATAACAATAACGTTTTTGTAAAAGAGGTTTTTTCAAACCCTGTGCTCAATAGGAATTGAGACCTTTTCATACTTCCATTTTATTATTAAATGTTCGGCTTGTTTGCTTTTATTTTCGAGATGCGAAGCATTCTCGAGAAAATAATATACAGCAGTGCCGAGCTCCTCATGGGCATGATAGCCATCCAAGAAAATTTGTACACTGTAAATAATGTACAAGTCGCCATGATTGAAAAAGTCCATCACGGAACCGAATCTAGATTTAGTAGATGAATCAGTGATCACATGATTTCTAGGCTCACATGATCTGCGGTTTATATGGAAAGCAGTAAGCAATTATATATATATAAGCTGTAATATATATATATATATATATATATATATATATATATATATATACAGACAGGATCAACCACCACGAAACAATTCCATGGGGGATCGAAAATATAAATATATAAAAGCGGTAAATATCTACACCAAAAATGGCCTCTAGTGAAGGACAAATCATTCACTAGAGGCCCTATATCACTCACAAGTGATTTATTGTGAAGAAATATTTCCTTCACACAAGTGTTCGCATTAGACCTCCTCGCAATTGGGTATCATTCGCTAAGTAGTAACTAAATATTTTTTGTGAAGGATATATTGTGAATAACTTTTTTCTTCACAAATTGTATTTGGTAATGGAATATTGTTATTTAGTGAAAGATTGGTTTCCTTCACAAATAATATTTTAAGAAGGACTATTTGAAATTAGTGAATAACTTGATTCCCTCACAAATAATATATTGTGAAGAACAAATTTATTTAACTAGAGAATATTTTTCTTCACTAATTATAAATTGAGAAAGTTTCTTCAAATTAGTGAGAGAAATTCCTTCACAAATTATACATTTGTAAATAAAAAATTAATTGCTAAATAATCAAAATTCATTGAAAATTATAATTGATTTTTAAATCATTGATTTCATATTTATTATTATTATTAATCTCTATAAGAAATATTAAATATATATTTCAAGTAAATATAAATATTGCCATACTTTTTTTAAACTAATTAATAAGCTAATGCATAAAGAGCTAATAAAATTAAAAATTCACATATAAATAGATCATAATACTCGAGTCACAATAACTACAAAATTTATTATTGTATCTTGGTCTCCCAAGGACCATGGTACCTACAAAATTTATTAACTAAAATAAAAAAACTGAAAGAATAACAATGAACTAGAAGGAATAAAGTGACATGTTAGATCCACTTCATCATCATTTTCTTCAAGAAAATCAAGGTTGGGCATGTAAACTTCATGCTGCAAGAGAAACACCAAAATTCAATTTCAATAAGACGAGGAATAAGAAAAGATGAAACTGACAAACTTAAATTAAAAAAAATAAAATAAAAACCTTTTTTGGCAACAGACAATGATCCTAAACTAGTACAGAGAACTCACTATGAAACTGGAGTTGGCTGCACAACTACTTTTCTAGCTGCAATTACATAAAGTGAAAAATGTTAAATATGAAAAAAATAGGAAGATAGTTAATCAGGTAGTAAAATTTAAGGGGAGGAAAACAAAACGAATAGGTAAAATTTGGGGAAGCTCAGATCATTGAACAAACTTGTGTTGAGTGGAAACTACATCACTGGTTTGATTCCCAAGTCATTAGGCCTTTGTAAGGATTTGCAGTTCTTGGATATAAGTAGCAATAGAATGAGAGGTTCAATCCGAAATGTGTAATTTAAGTTGGAATTCTTTGACAGGACCAATCCCTGAGGGCTTTTCAAATTATGAAGCACAAAAGGTTCAAATGTCAAGTGCCTACCTACCTCTCTTTTTGCTTTGATCTGTCATTTTCTATTAGTTGGATCATTTGGCATTTTTTTTCCTTAACCAAATTGGCAAACACTTGAAAATCCTTCAGATAATTCAAGAATTGTTGTCTAAGCACTTGTGCAAAGAGTACCCAACTACAAAAAAAATTAAAAAAAAAATAATATGTTGATCTTACCAAATTAATAAGCTACAATGAATCATATAATTCATGTGAAAACAACATAGAAGCAATTAATCTCACATTCTCTCTGATTTTTCTAAAGTGTACCTACATATCTTAAGCACCTTTTCTGTTTTCTAATGAGTTTTAACTAAGCATAGAGGGATAATAGAGCATTGTAACTCGAACCATATGGAGTAAAAAGTCTGACACAACCATAGCCAAGTTACCCTATAAAAGAAATGGAAGGGAAACTCAAAAATAGAAAAAAAAATAATAGTAGCAAATCTCCATGTAAATATATATATATATATGGAGCCTTCCCATAGCAGGTTCTTTATAGTCTTATCTGACACACTCTTTTTGGACCGTTGATAAATTGAATAGATGGCTGCGATTAACTTTTCTATTTGATAAGCCAAATTATGAGTTGATGTGCCTAATTATTTACACATCTGAAATTTCTATTTTAATAAAGGAGGCCCGTAAAATTAACTTGTCAAGATATTTATAAAAATGAATATTTATTATTAAAATAATCCGACCTAAGAGCTTGTCTTATTACATATATATTTTTTTAATTTTTTTATTTCTCCATTATATGTCATGACACAAAGACATTAAAATGGAATAAAAAATAAAATAAATTCAATAGGAAGAGCTTCATCTTATTATTACACATTTTTTTTAATTTTTTTATTTCTCCATTATATGTCATGACTCAAAGACATTAAAATGGAATAAAAAATAAAATAAATAAAGTACTCTAAGAGCTTTGTACCGACTTACACATATTTTTTTTAATTTTTTTATTTCTCCAATATATGTCATGACTTAGCACATTAAAATAGAATAAAAAAATAAAATAAATTTCTACTTAAGACAAAATGACATACTACCAACATTAAAATAATAAAAAAAATTACTATTTGATGCAACAAAATGATACTACCGGCATTAAAATAATATTAAAATATTACCGGTCGGTCTAAGACAAAGTCGATACTACTTTGCAATAAAAAATTGAAAAAAAATAGTAAAAAGTACTTAAGACAAATGGTACTACCGACAATAAAAATTGAAAAAAATAATTTTATTCAAGCAATTCGCTGCTAAACAGATTCGAACTCACAACCTGAAACTCCATACACTTGTCATATGACCATCCGAGCACCACGGGCCTAGCTGTTAATTTCAACCAAGGATATATCTTTATATTAAAACTTCACCATCCCCCAAAATCTATATTCTTGCATTATTATTATATTACGATTTATTATTATTAATAAGTCTATATAATACATATGGGGGTTTTCTATTTAGAATAAGTTAATATCTATATTTATTATTATCCCCTTTAATATCATTCTTTAATAAAATATAAATAATGATCATTATAAATCTTGCATTATTAGTATTAATAATTTTATTATTAAGCAAATGATTATTAGTAATGATTTTATATATTAAGCAATGATTTTATTATTAAGAAATGATTTTATTATTAATAAAACTAGTTCAATTAGTCTAATAAGTAATGATGATAATTTTTCAAGTCATTTCAAGAAATTAATTTACTTATCGAATTTATAAAAGTAGTGAAGTATTATTATAATAATAATAATATTAGAAGTACAGATTATACCAATACTAGTACTGCATAACATTAAGAGGAATAGTACATATTACATGTTCATTTTCATAAAATAAAAAAACATAGAATGATTAATACAACCGACGCCTATTTTTTTGGCTCATAAATCCCTAGCACTCGATAGTGATTTCGCTTATCGTGGTCGGTTTCAAAGCCACAAATTGCACATTTTCGATGAGTCTTAGAAGAAATGATTTTCTCGAGTGCACTCTTGAATCTAGATTATTTTTTGCGGCCCTTTGTTTGAGAAATATTAGGCGGCAAAAATTCTTCTTCTTCTTCCACCTCTGCATCTTCATCGTCATTATCGTATCCCATATCATGATTTGGATCTCCAATCTGCGCAATCAATGTCGCCATCCGCCGATTCAAGAATATTCTCATCCGGATCATATTTGGTCAACCAACTCTTTTCCTCGTGCATTCGGTTTAAGAATAGTTTTGTAACCCTGATCGAAAGTAAGTCGCTTTTTTCTCATTAACTCCCGTAATCACCCATCAAATGATTATAGCGCATTGCTTAATTTTGTTCAAAGTCGGCAGATGTGGAGTTAAAGAGTAAGTCTTCACCATTGCTTTTGTTCGCCTCTCTTGTCCCACCGATGAAGGATCATGTCATTACCAGATTTGTGAAATACTCTTTTGCTATGAAATATCTCAAGATGTGCTCGCATAATTCACCGAGAGTGAGAAAACATTTGGCGCTTATATGTTACCGATCCCATTGTCGATTGTTGACAACTTCTTTATATCTTCCACCACTTTTTGAGTTGCATCTGCATTATACCTTTGCATAAACCTTAGTATCGGATGACACAACTCACTAAGTTTATGAATATTGTATTTCATGGAATCGATTTAATTGACGTTGGAAACGTCTAAACATCTCTTTGTGTACACTTGTGCAAAGCATGAACTTCTAAAGATGAACCAAAGTACCATAATCCTTTTACGATGTTTTGTTATGTAGTCAGATTCCTCTCCCGATAAATCTGTCTTTTCTGACCTTTTTTCGACTGCAGATACAAAATATAGCATACCCGCTGATGCATTAACATACTCATCAAAAAAAGGCATTCATGCTCGCTTCTTCGGTGGTAGTCATTTCCGCGTGCAAAATATCTCTTTGTATATCTTGGAATCCATTTTCGTCAGACATCATACAAACTTCCAAGCCATTCATTAGTATACAATTCATAGGAACTTATCGTAATATGCCAACGCTCTTCAAATTCCTCAATGGACAATGAGTTATACACACAGTTGTTAAAATCATTTTTGAACGATGGGTGCTCAGAATAAACATGATGCAATTTTTCAGGAAATTTATTGTTAATATGCCAAGAACACAATAAATGATAACTAATTGGAATTACCGTAGCAATAGCATTACTCATGGCTCTGTCTTGATCAGTGATGATGGTTGTAGGTGCCTTGTAGTCCATGGCTTCAAGCCATGTCTGTAATACCCAAACGAAAGTGTCCTATGTCTCGTCTCGTAACAGTGCAAATCCAAACAATATAAATTGATAATGGTGGTTGACCCCGACAAATGGAATGGAACAAGCGGCATGTCATACTTATTTGTCCCAGATGTATTATCAAATGTCACAACGCTCCGAACCGCTGATATATAAACCTTGATCAAGGCCAACCCACAAAATACAAGCTACGCGGTTGTTTTCACCGGGTTTCACTCGGAAAAAAAAATTTCGACACTTAGGATGCAAGTTTGTTCAAATGATCGACAAGCAAAGACTTGTGCATCATTTTCATCTGCAGAATCACGCCTTAAATCTCGCACCACATTCTCAACATTAGCAAGAGAGAAAGGAACATTTTGCAACCCACCTCCCATTGTGCTCAAAACATTCATCATCTTACTAGACCAATCTGGGACTTATTTAAAGTGTCAATTAAATTTCTTGCAACAGAGTAATATTTCGTGAGTCTCGATCAAATTTACTTTGGTGGGGGTCACTAAGTGATGATTGTGCTCTAATTCAACAAAGAGATATACGCCAATTGTCTTCTTTCTTATTGTGGACAACATATATTCTAGCTTTGCACATTGTTCATCCCTATGTAGTCTCTCCGTCTAGTTATTTTATTACTACTATCTTCATCATCTGTAAACTCTTACCAATAATTGGTGTACCGAGCTTTTCTTACATACATACCGCCTAGATCCGATATCATTCAGATTAGCATGTTTATGACTAGTTGCAATTCTAATCTCAAATCTATTTTTGCGAGCATATGATCTATAAAATATTCAACCTCTTCCAACGCATAAAAATAATTGACCAACGTTTTAACAATATCGATTTATTACTTTCAACTTCACTAACAAATTCGGATGTATTATATGACATTTTGAAAAACTTACTTGTGAATAATAGTGATGAATTTTGCTCGATCGTAACTCCAACTTGATTTTTTCAAGTGAAAGTGGGCAAACCAGATGAAACAAATTATGAGTAGAGGAGAAAAGAGAAAATAATATCGGAGAACAAATTCTATGGAAGGATAAGAAGATGGGTGCTCAGAATAAACATGAGAAAATAGCAGCTTCCTAGACAATATTTAAAGGTAAAAAGACTAGCCGGTACAGCTTGTCGCGGTTAATGCTCAAGAAGTCAAACTAATGTACTTTTTTCATATAATCAATGTCAGTTTTTTCTATTCCCATAGTGTTGTATTATTATGTTTGACTACTTATTCACCGCATGTTTTATAATAATAATAATAATAATAATAATAATAATAATAATAATGATGAAATAATTAAAAGTACATAAGCCGCTGTAATATGGAAGCGGCTTTTATACTCAATTTGTAATAATAATAGAATAATAATAATAATCGAATAAGTATAATAAAATATTGAGAAATTTAATTTGGGGGAGATGGAATGGTTTAAGATATATACAAATTCAAGGTCCGATATGGCAAATAGCCTAGTGGTGCTGCTGGGTGGTCATAATTAATGTTTGGAGCTTGAGGTCATGGGTTCGAGTCTAGCTAGAAATGAAAATTTGATTTATTTCGGTAATTAAATTTCTAAGTTACTTAAACGGTTTTATTAATAATATATATATTTTTTATTTTTCCAGCCGTTATAGCCTCTACCGGCCGAAACAATTTATTAATAATATATATTCAATAGGTTAAGTCTGCATTCAGTACTTAACGGTTTTTTTATTAATAATATATATATTTTTATTTTTCCAAATTATAGCCTCTACTTCTACCGAAAGAATTTATTAATAATATATATTCGGTAAGTTAAGTTTCTGTTTCTTAGTAGAACAAAGTGCCAAACCTTTATTCGCCACATTGCCTCTGAAATGCAATGAATAATGTTTTTGACCACTTTTTCGCAACATCGCTCGGGAAAGAACACCGCAAGCTCGGTAAACTAAAAAAGTCAATTAAACAACAATGTCGTTGTTTGAATTTGGTCCTAAATGTATTTCATGTGCAAGCTTGCATGAGCTTATTTAACCATCTATAGTGATCTATTGAGAACACACGTTGTTCAACCTAAAGTTCAAAGATATAACTAGATAAAATTACGAGAATGAGAGAGTGGAGAGAGGAGTATTTTGAAGAGAGAGCAAAAAACTTCAACAAGTAAATTTTTATTTATTGTTATTTGTTCGGGCTTTTTAATAGTTTCATTGTTATTATTTTCAGTATAATAGTAAAATAATATTATTACATTATATAAATGAAAAAACTTATTAAGTTGTACTCAATCAAGCCATTTTTTTTTATCAACGCATATTATTATTGAATTAAAGGGATATAATACCACGCATGTATTTATTTTTGTTGTCATTAATGCATGTTATCATTGCATATTATGCATACATGTTATTATGGAATTTTTTGTTGTCATTAATGCATGATCACTTTATATTTTATTAAAGAATGATATTTATTTTAATATATTAATTAGACTAATTGGACATATTTTTATAAAATAAGAAAAAATATTAAAGGGATAATAATAAATATAGATATTAACTTATTTCTATTTTAACAAATCCAATTAATAGATTTTGGGGATGGTGAAGTTTTACTATAAAGATATATCCCTGGTAGAAATTAATTAAGCTAGGCAAAATGGAAGTAGGTGGTGGTATATGACGAGGATTGGTGCTTGAGGTCGCGATTTGAATCATTTAGCAAATGAATAGTTTGGGATACCTAATTTTATTTTTTTTTTATTCCAAATTGTCGGTAGGACAAATTTGTCTATTTACGGGTCTTGTCAAGTCGGATGAAAGTCTGCACTTCTACGGATGCTTTTTTTTTATTTATTTTTTATTTTAATTTGTTGAGTCATCATTATCAATGGAGAAAAGAAGATAAAAAATTAAAAAAGCTGAATTTAATTTATCTTACGTAAAAAAAAAAAAGAAAACTTTTTAAAAGATATAGCATGCATCGATAAGTATTTATTTTATTATTATTTTCATTTATTGTTTTATTTTATTCCAATTGTACTCAATTGTTCACTTATTGTTTTAATTTATTTTTCTTCTTATTGTTTTTGTTTTTAATAGTTTACATTTTTTACTAGTTTTTTAATGCATGTTAATATTATTACATTATATACATGGATGTTATTATTACATGCATGTTGTTCAGTTTTTAATGCATGTTAGTGTGTATTGTTATTACTTGTCATTTTGCAAAGATGTTACTTTCAACTTCATTTTGTCATGCATCTTAATACTAATATGGAATTGATGTATTTTTATAGGTAAAAGATGGATAGTTGGGAATATGGGCCAATTGATCCAAGTGTTCTGTATGATCAACAAGATCATGTATCAGATGACATATATCATGGGAGAGATAGGGAAAACTAAGCTCCATCAATATAATTGATCGTAAATATAATCGGTGGGCTTTGACAAAAGAATAAAAATCCTTTTAAATAAATGTGGATTTGGAGTATTTAGTTATCAAGGTGTTGTACACCAAACCGATCTTGGTCCGATATCCGCTTTATTAGTCGAGAGATGATGGCCGGAGACCAATACTTTTCATTTAAACTGTGGAGAAATAACAATCACGTTAGAGGATGTTCACTTTATTTTTGGGTTACCGGTGGTGGAAAGCCTTAACGGGTCCCCTTCTTGCATCACCAATTTGAATTATTTTAGGATTCTTTTGGATATAAATTAGTGGTGAATATTTTAGTTCAAAAAACGCAAAGACAATTTCATTAGTGTGGTTACACGAATATTTTAATAAATGTCCCGAGAATGCAAGTAAAGATGTTGTAGGCTTAACACACAAAGGCATACATGTTGTGGTTGTGTGGGGCAATATTATTCCCTAATAGGAATAGAAATAGTGTGCACCCAACGATATATGTCTTTTATCATACCAAGATTGTGTAACTTACTCTTGGGGCGCGATGTTGTTAGCATATTTGTACAGATCTTTATATCGCTACTAAAAAGGAGTTAAATACATTAATGGTTGTGTTACATTGTTACAAATTTGGGCTTATGAACGTGTAAGTATTGGAAAGCCAAACCCTTGACCACAATCATCCTTATGGTTACCTAGGGCTTTAGCATGGTCCTATTTTGGAGCCCACAGTTACCCTGGTAGACGTGAAAATCCCCATCACCATTTGTCATTTTACCGAGGGGAGTTAGATATTAAGTCTATGTGGGATGTGGTTTGGCGGCTACTTTACATAATGTGGGATGATGATATCGTTGAATTTAATTTTGAAAGGCAAAGTTATGGGATCCGGTGGGGTCCCTCGATCCACTTTGATATTGTGAAATTTCGGATGTCGGATCGTGTGATGAGACAGTTCGGGTTCATGCAAGGCATACCATCAATGACCAAAAACCACGGTGACCTTAGGAAGGAGAAAAGTTTAAATTTATTGATGTCAAGGATCGTGGCCTTCGAGAGGGAATATATTTCAATGTGGGAGGCATACATGGATCATCTCAAGGACAACAAACCGAAATTTCGATTATGTCCCAATAGATGATTACATGGTGCGGTATAGGAAAATTACACGTTGGAAAATCCACCGACCTCGATGCAAAGTGACGACAATTACGGCGGTTGTTATGAGCCTCGTGCCATTTACAACCAACAACACCTTATTCAAATGGTATAAAATTATATTCTTCTTTAATAAATCATGTATTGGAGTAAATACTTAATATTACATTTATTCATATTTATTGTTAATAATATTTGTTTGTGTTTATCTTATACGACAAAGTTGAGTGCAAAGTCGTTACTTGATAAATTTTCAAGATTTACTCACCGCCTCCCGAGTTGGTTCTGCAAAAAAATAATTGGAATTTCCAATACGCCATATACGACTTCAAGCAAGAGGTAAACAAATACCTCGACTGGGAGGGTCCCACAAATTTTGGACCACGTCCCAATACACACAACTCAATGAAGGGCTTGGGAAACAAACTGATTATGTCAGACAAGAGAGCTACATACCCACCCCACAAGTAATCGAGGAGAGCTCCATTCTCACCACCCAAGCCTACGAGGAGTGTTACATTCCAACCTTCCAAACCTATGAGGAGTGTTACATTCTAATCAACTCTTCATTTGCGGGACTTTCTGACGCGAAGGGATCTAGTTCACAAAAGGTATATATAGTTATGTTAATAGTGATGATTTTAATTATTATTACTATATAATAATAATGTACATTTGGGTCTCAATCAGGTACAAGATGCGAGAGACCACATCTCTTATGGACCAAAAGGGTCCTTATCCAAAAGACTTAAAGATTGGAAGGAGACATTTGTAAATAAACATATGTTTGGAAACAGTGGTGGCACCCGGAAGGATTTATATCCTTTATCACATCCGCGCCGCTTATATGAATTAGAACACAATGCAAAGGTAATCCTTGTGGTCAGGAGTAGGATATTCGAGCATGTCACCAACGCTTATATGTTGTTGCTACGAGACAGAAAGGAATACTACAGGTCGCGGGGAATACAAAGGTGGTCCCAATTTGGTTTCATGAATTCATTCTTCATGCATCTTGGACAAAGCTATGTGCCCTGCACTAACGTGAATACTGCATGGAGTTTTTGCGATCCGTATGTTAACTAAGATGTTGGTCCACCTTTTACACTAATGCAAATACATATTCACGCTTGTGTAGTACCAATCAACGCCTTTTTGTCTTGTTCCTATTCGCAGTTGAAGATTGGATGGTTACCATAATCGACCAAGACTACAATGACACTAAGTATATTAAGTTACATGAAATGTACTCGAATTGTTAAAGTTCATAGATGTTTAGTTTTAAAATATTTTAATTTTATAATGTCCTTTAATATTAAAAATTATTAACCAACTACTTTTGTACATGCAGTACATTTGATACCATTTTGTTTTGAAATGATAATCCGATGCGTGAGTGGCCCAACCAGAATCCTATTGTGCGAGATTCTTAAAGATTCAATCAAACAACATAACAACTCAGACTGTGGCATTTTGTATGCAAGTATGTTGACTATTTCGTTAGGGCCAATGGTAATATTTCTGAAGAGAAGTGGTCCTTGGAAGATGTCACAGTCTTTCGTTACCGCGTCGCATGGGAGCTCTACAAGAAATTCGCAAGATTACTTCCGGCCTCTGAGATATAGAACTTATCCAACGTTATCTAATGTACATATTAATTAATAAGAATGTCTATTTGGTCGAACTTTATGGGATTTTCAAATTCATAACTTCAAGAATATGAATATTATTGAATCACATAAAACCACTTCATATTATTAATACGAAAAAATTATCTATTTTGTTGAACTGTATGGATATTTTTATTCGGACTAATATTAATAATCACATTATTTATATTAATATTAAAAATCATTATTAATATTATTTTTAATAATAGTAATACATGAATATAATAATAATAGTAATACATGAATATAAAATCATTATTTATATTATATTAAAGAATGATATTTTTTAATATATTAATAATCCTTTTATTGATATTATTACAAAAATAAGAAAAAATATTAAAGGGATAATAATAAATATAGATATTAACTTATTTCTAAATAGAAAACCCCATATGTATTATATAGACTTATTAATAATAATAAATCGTAATATAATAATAATGCAAGAATATAGATTTTAGGGATGGTGAAGTTTTAATATAAAGATATATCCTTGGTTGAAATTAATTTAGCAGTGTGGTGGTGCTGCTCGGGTGGTCATATGACGAGTGTATGGAGTTTGAGGTCATGAAGTCGAATCATTTAGCAACAAATTGCTTGAATAAAATCATTTTTTCAACTTTTGTATTGTTAGTGTGATGTCGCATCTTACTGGCTATTTTTTTCAATTTTTATTGCAAGTCAGTATCAACTCGCATTAATTTAGGTATTTTAATATTATTTTAATGCTAGTCAGATCACTATTTATACCTCTAGTAGTAATTTTTTTATTATTTTAATGTTGGTAAGTATTAGCCTCAGACTTACGAATTTATTTTATTTTTTATTCCATTTTAATGTGCCGAGTCATGACATATAATGGAGAAATAAAAAAAATTAAAAAAATATGTGTAAGTTTAAGTACAAGCTCTTCCTATTGAATTTATTTTATTTTTTATTCCATTTTAATGTCTTCGAGTCATAACATATAATGGAGAAATAAAAAAAAAATTAAAAAATATATCAGAAGTTTGGTACAAGCTCTTCCTAGGATTATTTTAATAATAAATATTCATTTTTATAAATATACTGACAAATTAATTTTACATGGGCCTCCCTTATTAAAATAGAAGCCGATACAGGTAAATAATTAGGCACAACAACCTTTGTCTTAAACTTATCAAATAGAAAAGTTAATCGTGACCATCAATTCACTTTATCAATGGTCTAAAGGGGTGTTGACAAGACTATAAAGAACTTAGCAAACCATTTTGTTATGGAAGGCTTTATATATATATATATATATATATATATATATATATATATATATATATATATATATATAACACATTATCTCATCCTTAAATTAATAGAACCTGCAACAGATGTATAATCACACATTCACACAAATATTACTACCCATCACTGCATTTATACCATTCAGTTACTAGTCTCTTTAATTCCTTGTTGTCAGTAACAAAATCTCAGTTAAAAACACAGTAAATTCATTAAATATGTGAAAGAGTTTCAAGGTTATAAATTCTTTTTTGTACTTCTAGAAACCAGAGGAATTTTGATTTTTGACATCCCAAAAAATATTATAGGGATGCCAATATATAACTTTGAGTCATTCCATTAACTAGGATTAGATGAGGTAGAACAGAAGCATGGTACAAACTTTAATATGTCAAGATCTAGAATTACCTTATTCTTATTGCTTCTCAATATATTCTGGTTCCCAGCCATTTCTGCTTTGAACCAATAAGGACTAGGATTGGAGCCTCTGTCTTGTTAACATGAGTGGTTGAACCTCCGCTGGTTTTAGCTGGTCCATCATTGTTAATAGACTCACCACCAGACTGCCCCACAGGATGTGACTAAACAGATGTAGGGCTTGAGAGACCAGAGCATGGTGGCGTATTCTTAGGCTGGTTCACAAAAACAACATCCTCTGCCACACGTTTTGAGCTAGGTGCCTGAACTTGATGTCTTGGTTGTCCAACATTTGAACCAGTAGAAAATTCATTTCCAGCCAATAACATAATAGCTTGAGCCTAGAAAACATGGCCATAATAATAAATTGAACTAAGGGTAAGGGGAAGGGGAAGGGGAAGGGGAAGGGGAAGGGGAAGGGGAAGGGGGGGAAGTTAAGAAAAGATTCAACTACAACTCTTGAAACTCACTAGCAAGTGCACACACCCACACAGAGTTATATATATAAAGAGAGAACCTTCTCAGGGGAGATATCATCAAAGACATTCACAGTACCCCCATAAAAGATGGTCAACTGAGCAGGAGCTCGGGAGGTCTTCAAATTGAACCTTGAAAAGAAAGAGAATAATCCAAGTATAAAACTATTTCCAATTAAATGATTTTTCATTTTAGAGCCCAATTCTTTAAGTTATATATCTATTGACAAATTTAGTAGAAAAGAAAATGAATCGATTAAATAAAATTATCCTCACCATGGTTCAGATGTCCCTGCCACAGAACCAATGGAAGGAAGAATTGAATGAGGGGCAGTGATAGGAATTCCTCCAAGAAAATGTGCCTTTGTAGGAGCAGCTGTGAAGTTCTGACCAGCACCAGCAAATTGTGCCTTAAAGAAAGGGTTGTTCATGGAAAGTGAAAATCCTTGGTTAAAGCCCGGAAGCACCTTCACATCAAGGGGAAGATGCACAGAGTACTTCATAGGTTCTGCTCTGACATTTCTTCTAACATTCAGAAGAAAATGACTGAAGGATAATAAAGGCTGCATTTATACACATATCACTTGAATTTAAAACTGGGTCATATTAATAAATATAAAGGGAAAATTCATCTAGCATATCCCTTGCTAGTGGAATTTAAATTGGTCAAAGTATTAAGAGATCTAGCATTCATTCAATGGGCAGGGCAAAACAAGATAAGCAATGCTAGAATTCTTGCTGCAAATTCAACACAACGTACGTCAAACTAGCATTTGTAATGATGAATCAATAAAAGATACAACATTCAGCAGAGCAAGCCCAATTTTAGAATATAAACTTGATGATACATGTCATTCTGAATATATAACCAAATTAAATTAGCCTGAATGGACCTTATCAACAACATAATTTGGTAAATAAAATCATGATATTCACCTGCTTGGACATATCTAAATAACTCAATGCCATGTTAATGATTTTAAGAAAATCTAATTAACAAAGCAGATACAAGTGGCAAAAACTTGATATCCACCATATGTACATATGAACACATACAGACAATTAATTGACAGTGGGTGTATGTATACTGTGGTCTGTGTGTGATAATGTGTGTGTGTGAGTATAGCAGTGGATGGGTGTATGTGTGCGAGTATAACAGTGAGTGTGAGAGTAACTTACCAAATAACCAAATCAAACCCAAATCAAGCCTCCTCCTTACGACTCCTTACGCCCAAATAAAGCCTTCTCCATTCACCTCCTCGCGACCAAATCCTCCATTCTTTTCCTCGTTGTGTATGTATATGTGGGTATTGGAGAGGAAGAGGGAAAGGAAGTAAGAGACGGAATCGTCGCCGTTGAAGAAGAAAAAGAGAGTCGCCACTGAAGAGGGAGAGGGAAAAGGGAATCGCAGGTGGGAGGGAAGAGAGCAAGCGCAGCAAAAGGGGGGAATACAAATGTAAGCGTTCAGCTAGGGCTTATAAACTCTGTTTCACGCTTATAGCTACTTTTCCAGACCAAGTACAGAAACTCCTAATTAAATTAGGGACTCTGTTTAAAAAAAAATTAGGAGTTTGATTTTAACTTATAAATATAATAAAAATAACTAATATTTTAAACTCTTTAAAAAGTAATATTGTAAATAAAATTATTATTTCAAAAACCTATATAGATTTTAATTTAAATTTTAGGATGCCATAAATTAGTTAATAACAAATTGAAATATAACTCTTTTGTGAAATGTAAAAGTAATAATTTAAAACATTTATGATTTGTTCCACAAAAAGAGTCTTAATTATTATAATTTTTTCAGTTTATAATATATTAAAATTTAAATTATTATAAATTAATATTTTAATTAATAAAACATTTATTATTATAAATTATTTAAAAAGAATTATTAAGAATAAAATTTTATTTTAAAAATTAATTGCATTACAATTTCAGGTTGTAGGATACCATAAATTAACTAAGAATAAAACTCAAACTTAACTCTTTTTACAAAATAGATGAGTAATTTTTTAGAATTTGAATTATTTAATGTATTTATATTATAATTTATATTCACCACAATTAATTTAAAAAAAAAATATTTAGAATAAGATAGCGACCAATTTTATCCCTCGTAAAAAACTTCTGAATAATGATATATAGTGAGTAATAATTCCTTCACTAAATAGATTTTTTTCTCGCAAATTTTCATCATAAATTGGCTCTAAAAATCTTTTTATCGCCCCAATTTTGCAAGGAAAAAAATATAAATTGTGAAGGATGTTTCTTTCGCTAATAACTATATTGTCACTATACTTTTTTCTTTCACTATTCTTTTGCTAAACAACTTCTCATGTGAAGGAATAAATTTTTTCACAAAATTTTCTTCGCTAGAGGCCATTTTTGGTCTAGTGAATATATATATATATATATATATATATATATATATATATATATATATATGGACATGATCAACCACCACGTAAGTAAACCTGTGGGACGAAATGTAAATAAAGTCAGTAAAAGCGATCAATCGCCACGTAAGTAAACTCCGAGCAGCAGACGAAATGTAAATATATATATATATATATATATATAAACAATAAACGCCTGCATCAAGTTCAGCTCAATCGAGGCATAACTCGATAATGTTAGTCCATATATGAAATATATATATATATAAGTATATATACAGACAAAAATGAAAACCATGGACCGAAGTCCAGGCAAACGCACACAACACGACTCTCAATGTGTATAACAGTGTGTGCTAATATGAGAAGAAGGCTTTATAGAATGTGAGAAGGCTTATAGGGGGCTGCCAATGTAGACTTCTATGACTCTAGATGGATGAATACTTGGCTCCCACCGATAAAAATATGACAAAATATAAGCTCAAAAGTGTTTGAAATAAGACAGCACTCAGTTTATGGAGTGTACAAAGCCAATTGGACAGGGCTTCCTCGCTATTTTCTCTCCCAAAATGGCTAGCCCAAGCCCCATATTTATAGAACTGATTGCCGCAGGTGTACTTGCGGCGATCTGCTCTCCTCCACCTGCTGGCCGCCTCGAATCGCCTCGGGTTCGCGGGTCCCGCTCTCAAGACGCGCACTCGTGCAATGTAATGTCCGCTCGAACTTGCAGAACTTCAATCCGAGCATCCGAACGAGGTGTACAAGACCATCTTCGGACTGCTTTTATCGAGAGTTACACAATAACATGAGATTTGCCCTTTTTGATTCCAGGAAGATGGGTCCATGACCGAAATAGCATTCCCGGGTTCCCGTCAGGCAATCCGGTGAACTATTTCGCGTAGTTTTTGCTCCGAAGTTAAGATATGAGTCTTGTGGGACTAATTTTGAATCAATTTGAGTTAACATGAGTGTACTTGATTTGAAGTGAAGTTGAGTTGGCAAAATGACCATTTTACCCCTCCCGGTTATCTCCTGCTTTTGCCGCATTGTAGTGATTTTTCCGTGGTTATCTACGAGATGGTCATGTTATTGACTCTGAATATCCTCAGGGTTATCTCTGAGGTTGGAATTGATGTTGTGGTCCTCCATGGTTATCTCTGGAGTATGAAAAAGGCGCTTTTGCCCTCCTACACAGTTAATAACAGGAAAAGAAAATTTCGAGTGTCTACAACAAGTACAAAACATTTCCAAGCTCCTTTTAAAATTAACTCCAGTATACTCTATAAATACGATAATCACATTTTAAACTTGCAGGAAATCCAGTCTCTACTAACACTAAGGGAAAAAATTAACCAGATCCATTGAGAGAAATGAAACTGAAAACTGAGATCAAAAGGTCATAAATATTTTAATATTTCTATTTAAACTTAATATTGATTTACATAAAAACGTACTTCACTTCTCAATGCATCTGTTGCAGTCTTGCGTTATGTGGCGGGGTCAATTGCAAGAAGAGCTTCAATCAACGGCAGCGATGATGATGGGAAAGCTTTAAATGTCTCTGAAATGCAACACTCGTAAGGTTCTCGTGGTCTAAATAGAGTTGCATTTGGCAATTTTGACTTTTTCCAATATTCATCGGAAGGCGAGCCACACAGCTTGTATATCTTATGCAGTTGTTCTACCTTAGCAACAAAAAAGATACTTTTCAATAACAAAAAATGATAATTGGTACAATGAATATAAATTAGTAAGGAAATATGTACTCTATCCTCTTGGTGTGTGTTTGATCATGTCTTGCTGAAAGGGCCTACCAAATAAAGGAGGTTCTAGGAGTGTGGGATGTGATTCCATACTGTTCGTTGTTGTAGTTGGGGTGGAAGGTAAAAGTATTATTCTAAGATAACTTAGCACCGACGCATAAAATTGGCTTATTTTTCAATGTTAGATCAATATGACCATTTGACATAACAAGATACTTGCTAAGTTTTTTTTTTGTTTTTTTTGTAATACCTGCCTCTCTCCTAATAAAAGAGTCTGGCTTAATTTATCATTTTAATTATTAAGTTTTGCATAAATTACACCTTCATAATTTAAATTAAAAAAACAATAATTTACTCCAAAAATAAATTCTCGATCTTTAAATTAATAAAAATCACAGGTTTCTGTGTAAAAATATAATCTTTAAGGAACTAATATAAACACAAGTGAGTAAAATAAAGCAAGTCTAAGGAGCTGTTTGTTTAGAAATTTGAATGAGCTAAATCTGAATTATTTGAATCCATTCGGTCGTTTTGTTTTGATCTGAATATTTGAATCCAGTAAGATGAACGAAATTTGAATGGCTAAGTCAGATTTTTTGAAATTTGAATGGTAATTTGAATGAGCAATTTGAATGAAGTAAAAAAAATATATTAACTATTATATTAAGTAATATTAAATAAATTTACAACAATTTTGAATTTTTTCAGAAGGGTAAAATAATAAAGTTTTGTCATTCAGATGTTTCAGACATGTCAATTATCAAACAACTTTTTTCATTCAAATTTAGATTCAATTCATTCAGATTCAGATTCAGCTCAATCAGATTCAGATTCAGATTCATTCAATTTTTATCAAACACCCCCTAAAGCTCATTTAGTCTCCCATTCATAAAGGTTACGTTATGATTTCATTTCAAAATTAGAGACATAAATTCAAGTCTAAAGCTCATTTAGTCTCCCATTCATAAAGGTTACGTTATGATTTCATTTCAAAATTAGAAATATATTTATAATACGATGATTTTAGATTTTATTTTTTAAAACTTAATCTTAACACCGACTAGAATATAGTATTAGTACATGTAAATATGCATATTTAATTTTGTATTTGTTAAATGTCATCATATTTATGGTCGTATAACTCATTAATCTAAACTACGTCATTTTAAATGATCCTATGAATAAGAATTTAGTGTGTTAAATTAGAAGTTATCTAGAAAAATTAAAAAAATTGCTTGTGAGGTTGTAAGTCGAAACCCTTTAATTGTTTTTCAAAAATAGCAAAGCTGACATACTTATTATAATTTAAATCTAAACTAGCTCAGCAAGTCTAACGATATATAATATAACCATTATATCAATAATCATATGATTTATCTTCACTAACTGAACAAATAGTTATGAAGTATTATGAATAATCAAAATAACACTTTTCATTTTCTTAAAACAATTCCAGAGTACAAATAGTGACTTAGGAATTCTGAGTAGGTCAAAAGACCATGATCATTCCCATTTGTTTTCATTTATGAAAAGAACAACACGACACTACGACCGTAAATCCGATATATCTTACGAGCACTTCTAGGTGATCAGCCTATAGTACTCTATGTTGATCAACACTCATCCGTTAAACGTATTTACGTTTAAGTTTTGACAACCTCGCGTGCCTGTCGAATAAACGACGTAAAATACCTTTGTTTATTCATACTCAGGCTTACCTTTGAATCCGTACCAACCAATTGGCATAGGATAGCGTTATCAATACTATATTGAAAGACTTGTAAACAAATCAATCAAACTCTTTGTCGACGTCGGGATTTTTATTTGCCCCTTTTCTGTTCTTATCTTTTGGTGTTCTCATGTTAGGTGAAATTTGTTTGAAAAAATAAGTTATGAAAAGGTCCCGACATATATATGTCGACGATTGGACTGTAAGAGTCGCCAGTTGGTATTTTTAAATGGTTGCACCAACTCAACCGAGAAAAAGTTTGCACATTGACCTAGTGATGTAACACTGCTTAACTGGTTTGTGAAATCAAGATTCGTTAGGGTTTGGGGGCTTGATTACGCGGAGGGAAGGTGTTAGGCACCCCTCGACATCCGTGTTGCCATGGTGACCGCCACTTTTCAATTTAAAATGTTATATGAATGTGTGTGTGTGTGTGGGTCAATGTGCAATTATCTGGAAGTAGTGATATGCCTCATTCACACCTATATACAAAGGGTTTGAATTTTGTATAAAAGTTCAGTTTTAACAAGATATAGCAATGATGTTTTGTAAAAGAAAATTTTCAAACCCTTATACTAAATAGTAATTGAGGCCTTTGATACTTCCATTTTATTATGTGTTCGGCTAAATTGCTTTTATTTTTGAGATGCGAAGCATCTTCGAGAAAATAATGTACAAAGCAATGCTGAACTCCTTATGGGCATGAGATCCATCTAAGGAAATTCAAACACCGTGAATAATTTACAAGCCGATTACAGCTGAAAATGTCCATCACGGGAACGAAATCTAGATTCAGGAGACTGAATCTGTGATCACATGATTCCTAGGCTCACATGATATTGCAGTTAATATGAAAGCGGTAAGCAGTTATATATATAAAAGCTGTATATATATATATATATATATATGAACGATCGACCACCACGAAGTAAACTCCGTAGGGGATTGGAAATGTAAATATATAAAAGCGGTAAATATATGTATAGACACGATCAATCGCCATGAAGTAAACTCCAGGCGGGACTAAATGTAAATATATAAAAGCGGTAAATATATATATACAAACGATCAACTACCACCAAGTAAACTCCAGGCGGGACTAAATGTAAATAAAGCAGTAAATGACCATGAAGTAAACTCTAAGCCTGACAAAAATGTATATATATATATATATATATATATATATATAAGTTTATATATATATAAAAGCAGTTAACGCTCCAGATATAAAATTTGGGCTCAATCGAGGCATAACTCGATGATGTTAGTATATACATATATATAAGTATATATATACAAAAGAAATAAAAAGCCATGGACCGAAGTCCGGGCATACACACGCAACACAACCCTCAACATGAATAACTGTGTGTGCAAAAAGTGGAAAAAGGCTTTAAGAAATGTAAGAAGTCTTACAGTGGGCTGCAAAGAAGACTTCAAATGGCTTTAATTGAATGAATACTCGGTTTCCACCGGTAAAATATGACAAAGCACGAGCTCACAAGTGTTTAAAATGAGAAAACACTCAATTTATAGTGTGTACATAGCAAAATGGACAGGGCTTCCTTGTTTTTTTTAAATGGCCACCCCAAGCCCTCTATTTATAGAGGGGGGAGCCGCAAGTGTACTTGCGGTAGCCGTAGGTGTACCTGCATACATGCAATGCATTGGCCTATGCGTTCTCTAAAGGCCCCACTGTCTCGAAGTACGTGTACGCATGCAACGCGTTGTACATTCGAACCTTCATTCCTTCAATCCGGGCATCCGTTTGAGGTATATAAGACCTTTTCGGAGTGCTGTTGTCAAGACCTACACAAATGACATGGGATTAGAGGTTGTACGAAGTCGAGAAGATGGGACCACGCCCAGGTCTTCAGGTCTTCAAATTCTATCTGGTGCACTGTCTTGTGTAGTAGTCACTCGGGATTGGATCTATGGTTCTTGTAGGACACTTTCTGTGTAGAATGTATGTTGAAATGTGGTTGAGATTGCGCGAATGTGGGATCGAGGTGGCAAAATGATGATTTATCCCCTCACCAAGGTTATCTCCGATTCTGGACTGATTTAGCAGTCGTTGCTTAGGGTTATCTCTGAGATTGGGCTGCTGCAAGTGCTGAATGTCCTCAGGGTTATCTCTGAGGTTGTGCCTGACCTCCAGGGGTTGTCTCTGGGTTTGGAACTGAGTGCCTCGGGGTTATCTCTGAGGTTGAAGATGACTGCTACATGGGAATACGCATTTCTGGGGTTATCTCCGGAACTACAACTACATTCCTCGGGGTTGTCTCTGGGACTAGAACTGGATATCTCGGGGTTGTCTTCGAGGTTAAAACTGAATCTTTCGAGGTTGTCTCCGGGACTGGAATTGAATATCTCAGGGTTGTCTTCGAGATGGAAATAGCATCTCCGGTGTTATCTCCGGAACTGGAAATGCATTCCTTGGGGTTATCTCCAAGGTTGAAACTGAATCTCCTAGGGTTATCTCCAAAACTGGAACTGGATATCTCGGGGTTGTCTCCGAGATGGAAAAGACTGAGTATCCCTGGGTTGTCTCCAGGATTGAGCTGATTTGACCTCCAGGGTTATCTCTAGAAGACGATTCTACCCTCCTACAAGGTTAGTAATAGGAATGCAAAATTTTGAGTGTCTACAGATGCCCCTCTTTATCATATTCGTGCAATGCAATGGCATGGATAGGATAAAGAATACTAGACACTTGAAATGTGAGAAGATAATCATGATGCAATGTACAGTAGCATGATGCAAATGTATGATGCATGTGGTTTGTTGGACCATTTTCCAACGGGATGTGATTACTGTTTGCTCCCACAACTTTTGGTGGGGACTGGAGTTATCACTGATGTCTTTGATGAACTGCTTGGACGTGCGATCCAAAGCTTCCAGGAACTTCCAGGATGTTGACGTTGGGGTTATCACCAAAGTCCTTAATCCCTGATGCAAATTTCCCACTGAGGATGTACCTCTCATGTACGAGAGACCTGTGGGGATGTGTTTTGTCTGATGAAAACTTGTATAACATATTCCATCATCGGTCCTCCCCGATGAGGATGGTCTTCCCTGGTTTGTATCGACAAGTCTTTCCAGAGTTCTATCGGAGTTACTGCTAACCGTTTATGTTTGTCCAGGTTGCCTAACCCTCGCTGAAATGTACTTCAATGGATACCATCATTGGACCATCTCCGATGCCTCGTTGGGTTTAATTGCTAACGGCTAAAATAACGTCAAGGTTGTTTGACCTTCGTTGAAATGTACTTCAACGGGTGAAATCATCGGATGGCTTCCGATGCTTCGCTGGATTTACTTGTCAATGGCTGAAATATCATCAAGGTTGCTTGACCTTCATTGAAATGTACTTCAATGGGTAAGCCTGTATGAAGTTTTTGCTGGGGAGAAGTGTTTTGGGGTTACGACCCCGAACTACCGGCATCGGACCCTTGTGAGGTACTGTCGAGTGTAGTTTGTAACAGCTATAATCATTAGTATAGTGAACCCTGTGTATGGGTGAATACCCATGAATGACATGTAGACCCGCGGTTTGGTCTATGAAAACCGGGATTTCAGGCTTTTTCGCTCAATCGCGTAGCATTTTTTTTCCTGATTTGACTTTTCCAGCTTGTGAAACCTCCTTTGCAACTTAAATTGGACCTAGCCAGAGGGGTGGGACCTACCTAGGGGAGCTACAGGTACACTTGCGGCCAACCGTGAGTGGTTTTAAGTGTCTTCTTGCTTTTACAAGTTATTTTTATATTGCACCATACATAGAATCTAAAAGCTCTTCTTCAGATTTGCTGAGTTCGGGTGGCTTTCTGCAAAATCTATCACCGTACAAGTGTTCTGCAGTATCCTGGTAACGTATGCATGTCATCTTTTCCAGTTTTTATCCGTTAAAAAATGAATTATCACATGAAATGCGTCTAAACACATAGTAGTGAATATGCATGCTTATATTACTTGATAAAAAATATGCAACACAGTAAATGTTAGTATTTAACCATGCTGAACATAATGATGTGAAAAAAATTTAACTTTTGAAATAGTCAAATTGGCTCCTTTTTCTGATATTTCTTATCCTATTTGAGGACAAATGAGCAAAGGTGGAAAGGCAAAGTAATCCTGGTAATTAGGTTACCCTTACGGATTGTGGCTTTGATGTTTTAATGTATCTAGGATGTTTATGACTGTGGGTAGGTGTGCTACTGAATGGCCACCTAGTCATGCCTATGTGCATGTGGATAGTCCTATTTACGAAGAAGACTCTGACAAAATTTTCCAAAAGTCTAGGCATTGGGTAGAGATGCATTTATAACTCTACTGTAGATGTATGTTAAAGTATTGCATGCATGCATATAGTCATAACAATGCATTTGAAAAGCTCCATATTAGAATTTACCACACCCTTTCTGAGGTGATTTGGAGACTTGTGTCCAGATATATATAGATCCGGATCAGCCGAGTAGTTCTCGCAGGACCACTTTAGGTGTGTAGAGGAGGGATTCTGATGTGCCTCGACCCCGTTCAGTTAGATAGCCTCGTCGTCTGGCAAAGGCGGTGATCCGTCCTATCCGGGTTAATATACCGGATGTTGAGGATGAGGAGGAGGATGTACCGGTTGTGGCTCTCGATCCTGCTTCTCATGCTCCCCGTAGGGATCTTCCAGGCATTATTGTGATGATCCCAGATCTTTTGGGTGATTTGAGTCACCACCCCTCGGTCTACTTACATGCAAACGAGGCAAAAGCTGGGTTTGATCTTCCGTTTTCCTATTGATGAGGAGCAAAGGTTCTGATGTTGATCTGCTTTTGTAATGTAGGTTCCCAACTTTACGCAACCTCGAGGGAACTGGTTAAACATACACTCTCTGTATCAGGCTCTACATCCAGATTATCGAGAGATTATGAATGGTTGGGGCTTTGAGGCATTCTTTTCTATCCTCCCCCGTCATTATCCCTGGGGTTATCTCAGGGCATTGTCTGAGCGCTGGTTTCACCAGACTCAGTCTATCGATTTGTTAGACTGTGAGGTGATGATGACGTCGATGGATTTGCGATTTATCACAGGTATGGAGTTTGGAGGGGCGCCAGTGCCTTGTACGGCGAATATCACCACGACTGCCGTCAGATCCTTGCTAGGAGTCCCAGTTGAGGCGCTCGAGGGTAGGACAATTCGTACAGGTCCTTTGAACGTAGATGCTATGAGTGGGCTGTTGAGTGAGCCCATACCCGCTGATGTGAGATTTAGAGATCACATTCTTCGGCGAGTGTTCCTAATGATTATCAAGGGTTTCTTCATAGCGGATAACTCTTCCACGGTGTCATTCGTTTTGATTAGCACCACACGGGAGGTGGACCATATTGGAGAGTATGACTGGGACTCCTACACCTTTGCCTATTTCCTCAAGGGCATGCGCATGCGCTCGCAGGGCTTGAAAGAGGCTTAGTTAGGATTTTACCTGTTTCTGCTGGTGAGTATTTCTCTTTTAATTTCTCATATAAAGGTTAAGAGTGTTGACTGACAGCAGATGTTTGCCTTTGTGTTGGCAGTTTTGAGACTATGAGAGGCTCCCATGTCTGCTTCCTATCAGTGTGTTAGGCTTGGAGACCTATCCACTAGGACGGCGATGGCATCACTCCATACTGGCGGAGGTTCCCGTAGCTGAGGGTTTCACCCATTGTCGCTTACAGTTGAAGTTGTTGACAGTAGATGCTATCACTTGGGTTCCCTACTCTGGGGAACATTTGACCATTGGTTCGAGGATGGGTTCTCGAATGGTGTCGAGTTCGTGATATCCACCCGCAAGATTCCTCTCTTCACAGAAGGAGGAGGAGAGCTCTATTTGGGAGAGTGTGCTATTAGGAGCACTACAGGAGTGATTCATGTACCGATCTTACCTCCTGCCAGACATTATTAGCCTGTATCGCAGTTGCTTGTCAGTGATATCCCATTGATGGGCGTTGATGGCTATACTTTGTCAGAGGGTCCGTTTACTCAGGAAGCATTATATCACTGGTGGTCCCCTCGTACCATCGGAGCCCAGACCTGCGCCACTCATTTCATAGGGGATATGGTTCCTGGATCCGTGATGATGAAAGATTGGATGGTCTATGTTTGAGATCCAACTCATTTAATGCAGATTGATAGCTTGACTCGGCAGTTGGACCAGACACATTTTTTCATCCGGCACTTGGGCAGAGATCCTTCAGAGGCGGATACTTTTAATCCTTCTAGTTCAGAGGCTGGCCCTTCAGATGACCCATATGGCTTTTTCGGTGCAGATCCTCCATTGTATAGGCCTAACATCCCTCTTGGCGGAGATCCAGTGACTCAGGAGGAGTTACATCAGATGGATAGGATTGATGATGTGGACATCAACACCATTGACTTCTTCTGATGTGTATTCTCGCTATATTTTTTGATAGGCCTCTGTTAGTTGTTGGCCGTCTGTGCCCCATTTCCCTGTATTTTTAGCTGTACACATAGATGATGTATTAGATATGATGTACTTAGGAATGTATGTACTGTTATTCCCTACATCGTATTGCCATCTATTATTTATCATGCATGTATTATGTTATGCATATGCATGTATGTCCAGAGATATTCAGCATTGACCCTTGGATGGTCTTATAATACGGCATGCACAAATGTCTTCCTCGACAGTCAGCCGCATTGATCACACCCCACCAGTATTGGTAGCCTCCTGTCTGAGGTCGTGGTACGATAGTATGTCACCTACAAATCGGATGACTGTAGATCAGCTATTGCAGCATTCTATGACCCTCCTGATGTTTCAGGTTCCTGTGGGTTTTGTAGATGGTATGCTAGAGCATTGGGTACCAGAGAGGTAGGTTTTCTGATTTGGGACCCAGGAGTTGACTCCCACTTTAGAGGAGTATGAGCGGTTGACGGCTTTGCCATTGGACATGCCTTGCGCTTGAAAGGCTATCAGTGATATGAGTCGATAGTTCATGATCCTCACCCGGTTGAGGCATAGAGTAGTGCAAGATGAGATTACATCCGATCATGTAGTGTTCTAGCATTTTTTGATAGATAGATTTGGCTCATCGAATAGTTATACACGGTACTTCGGGAATTTCACCACATCGAAGGATCAGTGGCGTGTGGCCAAAGTAGATGTATTCATGATGTGCATAGTGGCTTCTTTGTACATGCCACTATATATGGATCATCTTGACATCAGGGTCGTCATGGCAGTGAGAGCTCTCAGGGAGGGTCATACCATTGTGCCGATGATTGTGGCATAGACATTGAGATCAACCACGTATTGCTGCACCCACCCTATAGGGGTATTTATAGGTAGCTCGGTCATGTTATATGTGTGGTTTATGTCACACCTGAGACCGATTGGCACCTTCCGACGGCATGGGTATTGCTTTAACCATGAGATAGCCATGTCTTACTCTTTTCAGCCAGCGGAGTGTGCAGACGCTGCATCCTGGTCAGTATTCTTGGCAGGGATCGGAGATCCATTTAACATTTTGCCGTGTACAGGGCTTAGTTCTCCCTACAACTTCATTACTCATGCACCAGGCATGGATTATCTACCTCTGGCTGGTTTGAGAGGCATGACCACGTATCACCCACTGGCTGTGATGTCACAGTTCGACCAGTTTTAGGATGTATATCCTTTTGAGGGGTCATTAGGTCAGCGTTTGGCTTCTCGCCATTTGTCAGCAGAGGATAGATCCAGGGTGTATACCTGTTGGGCTCAACGTGAGAGAGCTAATTTTTCTGTTAGCCATCCGGGCTGTTCGACAGAGTATTTTGCATGGATGGAGACAAAGACTGCATCGATTGCGTTTGTATCCACAGAGCCGTGGATTGATTTAGATGGTGGAGAGCCCGTTGAGGATGTTGGTTAAAATCTATATACGCACAACACGCAAGTATACGTGGTCAACAAGTAATAGAGTGATAAGTAGAGTATCGTTCCCATAGAGACTAACTAGCAATAATCTTAACTTACAATTACCAATTTCCTATTAACCCTAATTTTATTAAACTATTCAACTTAATGATTATAATTAAAGATTCTAAATTAAATAATAAAATAAACTACCACAAACCAATCATAAATATCAAAATCTGGAATTTCAAACAATCAATGGAGAAATAGACTTATGATTTCACCCTAAGCTTCACTCTGATTTTAACACCTTTATTCCAATTCAATTTACTATCCAAGTTTATTAATCAAGAACACGAACATAGTATTAACCACCTCTCGATGCACTAATATCGTATTAACGTAAATCCACAATTAAGATAGAAACGCGTTAAACACCTTAATTAACTAACTCACTATATCTCTATGTGAATTACAATTAAAGAAGGTTTAAGAATAAGTTCTCTATCCGATTACATGCGATGTCAAGCATATCTCTACCTCAACATTCATAGAGATTCTGCTATTCGCAAAATTCATGAACACATACTATATTAATTAGGTCTAAATTTGAATATCCTCTCTCGATTCCAAACAAATCCACAAAGAATTGTTGATCAGGCAATTCATAAATTCAAGCTCAAATCAATATAGATAAACTGGAAATAGATTATTGAAATGGAAATCAAAGATTACAAAATTATCGTTTCACTTAGAGATCCATCATAAGCCTAAAAAATGAATTAGCTCATAATAAACGAAATAAACACTGAATAAATCATAGAAATCATTCTTGTGATTACAAATAATAGCCTAAGATGAAGAATATTGAAAAACACCCTTCGCATAGCCTAAAATTGCAATCGTCTCGAAAATCTTCTCGAAATACTCCTCCAAAGCTTGCTATCAAAAACTGAGGTTAGATCTTCGTTATGTGCCTTGTATGTTGTTTTTGTTGTTATTGATAGAGTAGTAGATGCCTAGCACACAAGCTCCAGCCGAAATTCCCTTCAATTAGAGTTCTATTGTCATGCAATAATCTAGATTCCATGCCCAAGAAGAAGTTCAATCATAACAGACATAGCAAGATCACTACCTACCTTTATTTTGCCGGGGTTCATGATTATATTCACCATTTCAATGCATCATCCTTCTATCAAGCTCGAATGAAGACCCCCCACCCCAGCGGGGGTGTAAAGGCAAAACATGCCCGCTCGGGCTACCTTTCGCTAATCGAAAGCTAAGACCATTTCGTGGGGTGTATAAGATAATTTGGTCGCCCACCGAGCTC
The DNA here is from genome assembly GCA_020205605.1 of Panax ginseng. Lineage (NCBI taxonomy): Eukaryota > Viridiplantae > Streptophyta > Magnoliopsida > Apiales > Araliaceae > Panax > Panax ginseng. The sequence goes on along the minus strand of CM035134.1, from coordinate 131,909,100 downwards.
AGTATTTTGTTGCATGACATGCTGAACTTCAAAATTTCTTCCAATTATGCTCCAATTGACTTCAAATCACACCGAATAGTTCTAAATGTACGTTAAAAGCCACAACCACCATCCTACACATGCAACAACATAAAACGAGTAAAAAGGAACATGATCACAAGAATTTAGCAACAAATAAGTATGAAATGGACATTGAATCACGTATATAAAATCCACTTATCAGAGGACACTAATTCTCCGACCGAGGGGGAGCTGTTTGCTGGTTTGACATCAGCTCTTGTCGATTCTCCCACTATGACTGCTACTGTGACCTTGTATTCGGTAGAGTAGTTAGAGCAGAGTTTGCATCTAATGACATTTGAGAGAGACCAAGCTAGGGCCTTGATGTTGACAGCTCTTGCTGGGAGAGATGCCACTCTATTGGAGAGAGATGATGCTTTAGCTTATAGAGATACAGCTATTGCTGAGTGGGATGAGGCTAGATTATCTAGAGATGCATTGATTGTTGAGCGGGATGATGCCATATCTGCCCGGGATGTTGCCATTACAGATAGCACTGCAATGAGGTCTCATACTACTGATATCATTGTAGAGATGAGTACATATATTGATGAGTATAGTGTCACCATGCAGTTGGTTGTAGATCTGTTAGCTCGTGTAGATACCCTTGGATAGGAGCTCATAGCGTTACCCCCTTCTTCTAAGAGGGATGCCATGATTGATCTGATAGCACGCATATATACTGATTTGTAGATGGGCTTGTATTTTCCTGCACAGACTAGCTTAGCCATTTTGTCATGTACAGTACATATCATATATATCAAACAACATTATATATGGCAAGGAAATATATTTTGATTCACTTCCCTTTTATTTATGCCTTGTTACTTGCTTGATATTTGCATATTTCTCTAGGGCTTGTGATCTTGATGCATTCTGAACTCTTCCTTGATGGATGGATATTGAGATGTCTCAGGATTTTTCAGAATGGATCGTTGATCTATGTGTATTCCCTACCTTCTTTGGTGTATTGGGACTGGTTTCTGTATGTAGATGTGAAGAGGAGTGTGGCTTTCCTCTCTGAGGTTGACCGCACCACAGATGGCCGTCGGTACTCCTTTGTACGGGGGATCCTAGGTAGTTCCATCTTTTATGGATTGGTGTTTCTCTTTGAGGATTCAACCGTAGCTTAGATGGTCGCCGATTCTCCCATTTTTATGAGAAGACCAGGTAGTTCCATCCCTTTGGTCTGAAGCCGATGAAGTGTGGTGTATTGAAGGATGATCCCAGTACCATTGACAAGTTTTTATGTTTTGGTAGGGGGTGAGACCGAACCATGAATGGTTGCCTACGTACTCCTATTGAACAGGAGATCAGGTCTGCGTAGTTCGAACCTGGTGTAAAGGTTCAATGTTGTATGTGGTAAGGTGGGTGTAGAGTTATGTATGTTTTTATGGTGAAGTGCGACCGGACCATAAAAACGGCTGCCTACGTACTCCCGTGTATTGGGGAGATCAGGTCGACGTAGTTCGCCCCATGTTCAGGATGAATTACAGATGAAAAGTTTGATCCCATGTACAGGATAAACTGCAGGGGAAAAAGTTTTATCCCTGGTAGGACAAAATTGCAGGTGAAAAGTTTTATCCCTGGTGGGACAAAACTGCAGGTGTGAAAGGTTTAATCCTTGATGGGATAAGCTAAATTGAGTGAAAAGCTTTGAAAACGAAATTAAGCGAAGGATCTACGGATCCGAAACCAGGCTGCTGGTTGGAAAAGTGTGTTTGTCCCTGATGGGGCAGATGGGTATGAAGAAAGGTTGTAGTGAGGTTTAGAAAACCTGAAGTGACTGGGAAGCTGGTGATCCAAAACCAAGATGTTTGCTTGATGGTTACTTCTGACATAGTAACGTTTCACGGTGTCTGAGTTGATAAGCTGTGGAAATTCATCGCCATCCATTTCCTGTAATCTGAGAGCACCTCCTGTCAATAACTCTTTGACGATAAACGGGCCTTCCCAGTTTGGGGTGAATTTTCCCTTAGACTGATCTTGGTTGTCAATGATCTATTTCAAAACCAAGTCATGTTGTTTAAACTTCCGTAGCTGGACTTTTCTGTTGTAGGATCTGGTGATCCTCTGTTGGTATAACTGACCATGGAAGATATTATAAGTTCTCCTTTTATCTATTAGAGACAATTGGTGATACCTATCTTGTAACCACTGGTCTTCATCCAGCTGAGCGTCTATCAACACCCTGAGGGATTCCATTTCCATTTCTATGGGGAGCACTGCTTCCATTCCATAGGTCAAGGAGTAGGGGGTTGCCCCAATAGAAGTGCACATTGATGTTCTGTAGGCTAATAGAGTCAGAGGCAATAAGTTAGGTCATCCTATGTGATTGGCAGACATTTTTTGCATGATCTTCTTGATATTCTTATTAGCCGCTTCAACAACACCATTCATATTTGGACGATAGATGACGGAGTTGAGATGTTAGATGTGGAATTTACAGCATAACTCCTCCATCATTTTGTTGTTGAGGTTCTTAGCATTGTCTGACACAATCACCGCTGGTTGTCCATACCGACAAATGACATTGTTTCTGATGAAATAATGATAACTTCTTTGGTAACCCTGGGGAAGGAGGCTGCTTTTACCCACTTGGTGAAATAGTCTATCATGGTGAAGATAAACCGATGCCCATTACTGGATTTGGGCTCGATAGGCCCGATCACGTCCATTCCCCACATTGAGAAGGGCCAGGGTGAACTCATATTGTGGAGCTCCCTTGGAGGGGCGTGGATAACATTCCTATAAATTTGGCATTGGTAACATCTCTTGATGTGATCATCACAGTCAGCCTTGAAAAAGAGCTAGTAATGCCCTGTTCTTAGGATCTTTTTGACAAGTAAAGGACCGCTCATGTGTGGGCCACATACTCCAACATGGATTTCGTTCATGAGCCCTTGAGCTTAGTCTTTGTCCTGACATCTGAGGAGACCTAGTCCTGCATCTATTTTGTATAGTGCGTCTCTGCTTAGGTAGAATTTCATAGCCTGTCGATGGATCCGCCTTCTTTCAGTTGGGCTTGCCTCAGCGGGTATAAATCCATCTTGCAGGTACTCCCTGATCCGCCTTCTCAGTTAGGCTCGCCTCAGCGGGTGTAGACCCATCTCATAGATACTCCTTGATGTGCTGATACCAAGGGTTGTGGATGGGAGGTAGCTCATCCGATACTTCTCCAATGTAGTTCTTATAGGCTGGAGCCTTTTGTAGGGCAAGTATGATGCTTGACATGTTTTCCTTTTCAAGTATGTTAATCAAGGAGGCCAAAGTTGCTAACACATCCACTAAGTCATTTCTATTCCGAGGAATGTGGTGGAAGGATATTTCTTCAAACTCTGAAGCCATCTGTAGGACTTGCCGATGGTAAGGCAACAAATGTAGCTCTTTGGTGTGATAGATTCCGGTGGTTTATCTGATTACCGATTCAGAATCTCCAAAGATAGTTAATCGTCTGACACCCATTAATTGGGCAAGTTTTAGCCCCATGATACAACCTTCATACTCAGCTGTGTTATTGGTGCTAATAAACTGCAATTTGACGGTGACGGATATCGCTTCCCCATAATAGATACTAGAATCGCTTCAAATTTCGTAACCTTCCATATTTCTGTACCCATCGAAATACATCTTCCATGTTTGGCATGCATAGTACTGATGGTGTTGCTGAACTGTCATTACCCCTTCATCGGGGAAGTATGTTTCTAAGGGTTTGAAATTCCCTATAGGTGCGGTGGCCAGTTGATCCGCAATTCCTTGACATTTGATGGACTTTTGTGAGACGATGCCAAACTACTGTAGGATCAACTACCATCTGGACAGTCGACAATTTAACATGGGTTTACTAAACATGTACTTGAGAGGATCCACGCGGGATATGAGATGGGTTGTGTGACCATGGAGGTAATGCTGTAACCTCATGGAAGCCCATGCTAAAGCACAACAAGTCTTCTCAATCAGAGTGTGCTTATGTTCACGGCTGTTGAATCTTTTACTGAGGTAATAGATAGCTCACTCTTGGCCTCTATCATCTTTTCGTCTCAAAGATGATGCAACCATGGCATGGCATTGTCATTGATCGATGTACATGAACAGGGAACACCATCCAGGAGGTACTAAAATGGGAGCTCGACTAGTCGCTTCTTTAATTGTAAGGAAGGCTTTTCGGCACTCATCATTCCATTTCATGGAGGAGTTCTTCTCAATGACTTGAAGATAGGCTCACAAGTTGTCGTGAGTTGGGAGATGAATCTACCGATGAAGTTGATCCTTCCCAAAAATCCCCATATTTCCTTCTCTGTCTGAGGAATGGGAATTTCTGTGATGGCCTGAATTTTGGTGGGATCCAGCTCAATCCCTTTGTGGCTGACTAGGAACCCTAGCAACTTGCCTGATTTAATGCCAAAGGTGCACTTGGTTGGATTCAACTTCAATTGTACTTACGCAACCTGTTGAATAGCTTTGTGAGATGGTCTAAGTGGTCTTCCTCCCTTCGGGATTTGACAATGATGTCATCCACGTAGATCTCTATCTCTTTGTGCATTAAGTCATGGAAAAGAGTCATCATAGCTCGCTGATAGGTAGCTCCAGTATTGATGAGGCTAAATGACAACTTTCTGTAGCAAAAGGTTCCCCAAGGAGTGATGAATGCAGTTTTCTCATGATCCTCTTCAGCAACCATGATTTGATGGTACCCCGCAAAACAATCAGCAAAGGAGTACATGTCTTATTGAGTTGTATAGTCAATGAGTATATAGATGAATGGCACGGGAAACCTATCTTTAAGACAAGCTTTATTTAGATCCCTGTAATAAACACAAACTCGCAACTTTCTCCCAGGTTTAGGTACGAGGACTATGTTGGATATCCACTCAGGGTATGTTGACACCGTGATGATGCCGGCTTCAAATTGTTTCACAATTTCTTCTTTAACCTTTAAACTCCACTCATGTTTCAATTGCCCAAGCTTCTGCCTGACTAGCTTGAATCCCTCTTTGATGGGGAGGCGATGAATGACAATGTCAGTGGATAAACCGCCCATGTCTTCACGAGACTATGCAAACACATCCTAGAATTGGGTCAATAGTGTAACTGTGAGACCCCAAATTTTATGAATAAAGATTTAAATTTCTCGAAATATTTTTTTGAATATTATGGTGTGGATTTGATATAATGTTATAGTTGTGGGTAATATTTATAAATTTTACAAAGTAAGCAAGTTGTTATAGAATATTCGATTGGTCGGGGAATATTCGTTTTAACAGGGAATATTCGTACGACGACACAATTGTTGGTGGACCCCACAACGGAAGTATTATCATAGTAAGAAAATGACAAAATTCTCTTTTTATAAAAATAACGGCGAAAGTGTTACCGTTAAACTGTTGAACTACCCAAAGAGTAAAAGTACAAAGAATACGCTGTGGTTGCATAAGTAAGATTACCAGATTGATTATTGATACTTTACGTAAGAAGTCACTCGGTTATACTCAATTATTGCTACAGTAATTGCTGCATCATATCTCCCATATTATTGATTCAATTATTGTCACAATATCATCTGCATAATTTGTTATATTATTAAATCAATAATTGAGACGATAAAGTTATTCATATTATGATTTGCAATATTAACAATGTCTAGAAGTTCTGTCAAGGAGAGGTTAGATAATCTAATTGCACGCCAATAGGGAGAAATCCTTATTGGAAATCCCCCTCTTTCCTAGGAACGACCTGGTTGTTAAATATTGTGAGTTATAATATTAATGATGAATAAGTTCGTGTTGATTAAAGATGAAATTGATAGTTCCATTGTGTTGGGATTATTAGTGTTAGTGGAAATCGATATTTATTTCGATAATAATTGATGTTTGGAAGTTATCGGGTAATTAATCGGATAAATGAGCAATTAATTGCTATTAATTCACATGCTTATAACTATGTGTTCACATGTGTGTACTGATAAGTAGGTTTTATACCTACTTATCCGGTATCTATTACTTGAATTAGTTGCTTAAACTCATGTTTCATAGTTACTTTTCATGCATTTTGTGTTCATTTTGTAGGTTATATGTTTGGGAGCGGTGTGCGCGACTATTAGTATGAAAAAGCAAGGAAAACGCAAAGAAAAGCAATCTGGACATCATTTGGGCTTTCATGTTCATTTCATGTTGTTGGCTTAGAACTTGGACTATATTGTAGAGCTTCTTCTTAGCTTTCCGGAACATCTTGAATCATTCCAATCGGAGTTCGGATGAAAGAGTTACGACATTTCTACCAACGGACGTCGTTGAACTTCATTGTTTTGGGTGGCCATTTGCATAGCAGTCACTTCCAGTCCAATTTCGACCTTCATTCGTTTGTTATTTCTCAAACCTCAAAGAATGAAAGTTGTAGATCGTGTCGATATCTTCGATTTGATAGGTGGAAGGTCCCGTAACTCTTCCCAGATCAAAAGTTATGGCAATTTTATCAGAGGACACTGAAGCAGAAAAAATAATTAGCAGCTTGCACCCAAGCCGGGGATTGCTCTTTTGTGCCTTATACCCAAGCCGGGGCTTGGGGTCCAGAGTGCGAAATCAGTAGCATAGCAAGCCGAGGCTTGCTATTTACAAGGCAAATAGCAAGCTGGGGCTTGGGTATGCGCAGAAAGAGTAGATTTTGTCTGAATTTGAGTCCGATAAGGATTGATTCGAGTTGTTTGATTCAAGGACTTCCAAGAGGACTTAAATACATATAAAGAGACATATAAAAGGAGTGGAATTACAAGGATTAGAAGGAGTTAGAGGAAGAATTCCATTAGATTAGATTAGAGTAGATTGGGAAAAACCGTAGTTCTTATTAGATTTGGAGATTGAAGCAACTTGGAGACCATTGAAGATTCAAAGTAGGAGCAAGGAGAGAGCATCAAATCTACAGACAATAGATTATATCTTCTTCTATCTTTGTCTTTTATTGTTTATTCAATTGTGGATTCTTAGTTTTAATTCAATGAGCTAATTCTTTGTTTGAGATTACAATGAATCTTATTGTGTAGTTTATTTTAATATGCTTCGTTATCAATTGTTATGTTCTATCGTGAAGATTGTCTATTGTGATTTGGACTTAATTATTTAATTGATTGGCCATCAATTACCGTGATAATCTATATGAACTCGAGAGATGAAGTATTGATTTAGATCTAATCATGATAGCATGTGTTCAGGATTTTGTTAATAGCTTAAACTTGATGAGTGTTAAGGTAGAGATATGCTTGACATCGCATGTAATCGGATAGAGAACTTATTCTTAAACCTTCTTCAATTGTAATTCACATAGAGATATAGTGGGTTAGTTGATTAAGGTGTTTAACGAATTTCTATCTTAATTGTGGATTGACGTTAATACGGTATTAGTGCATCGAGAGGTGGTTAATACTACTTTAGTGTTCTTGATTAACAATTCGGGATAGAGAATAATTGATGAAAAGTGTGTTAACTTAAATGAAGCAATAAGTGAAGTTGTAATCTTAAATCTCCGTAATCTTAATTTAACTAGTGGAATTTAATAGTAGTTTAATTTATATAATTTAAAATTCATTCGTTTAAATAAGATTGAGTTGGTTACGGGTTAGTACTTGGTGATTTTTATTAAATAATTCTCTGTGGGAACGATACTCAACTTATCACTTTATTACTTGTTGACCACGTATACTTGCGTGTTGTGGGTAATTAGATTTTACCCAACATGTACTATTGATTCACATGATTTACTATTAGGGGAGTTGGTGCAAGATTGATAATACTTGCATGACTAAATTAAAAATGGAGGTACAGATGAAGGTACTATACTGTAATTAATTTTTTCACATGTTTAGAACTATTGAGTCACAGGATTTACTATTGATTCACATGATTTACTATTAGGGGAGGTGGTGCAAGTTTGATAATACTTGCAGGACTAAATTAAAAATAAAGAAAAAGAGGAAGGTATTATACTGTAATATTTTGAGCCCCAAAATGTGCAATTATCGAAACAATATTTTTCTATAAATAGAAGCTTATTCTTCCTTCATTTCTCACCAATTCACTAAAGCTATAGAGCAGTTATTATAGAGAGAAAGAAGAAGAAAAGTCTGCTACCTCACTATTCCAATATCCAGTTTCTTCTAAGGTAAGGGATATTATTATTATAGTAAGGGGTATTATTCTTTTGTATTCATGAAGAGAGTTATTTTTTTTCAATACTCATAAGGGTTGTTATTTCATTCTTTATTATTATATTGGAATAACCTGTCTATGCGAAGTAACGCATACATGGTGAAATTCTTCTGTTATTCCATTCTTTATTATTCGCATTGGAATAACTCATCTGCATGCGGCTATCGCATGCACCGTGAATTCTGTTATTATTTCATTCTTTATTATTCTGTTGGAATATCCTGTCTGTGCGGATTACGCATGACCTGGTTCCATTCTTTATTATTCTATTGGGAATAACCTATCTGTGCAGTCTATCACATGCATGGTGAATTCTTCTGTTATTCCACTCTTTATTATTCTATTGGAATAACCTGTCTATGTGGATTACTGCATGCATGTTGAATGATCCTTTGTATTCATTCCTTATTAAATTGTAGAAATGATCTGTCTACGTGGATTACCGCATGGCGGGTGAAAATCCATTTGCAGTTTCGTATATTCTATTATACTCGTATGAGATATCATTTCTTTTGTACTCATCATGGAATATAATTTTCTTTGGTATTTTTCTTTTACGAGTTACTATTCACGGGTTACTATTCACCCAGTTACTATTCACTAGTATTATTCACTCGGGTATTCGGGGCACTTTTTGTGCCAGAGTACTATTCACGAGTTACTATTCACTCTAATATCATTCACTCGGGTATTTGGGACACTTTTCGTGTCGGGGTACTATTCACCCGAAAAATATATTTCTTTTCTGTCCAAATTATTTTTGGTACATGAATATTATTCTTGAATTTTACTCTACAAAGCAAAGTCATGTTGACAATTTTGGACATTATTGATTTCGGATAAATTAAATTATAAATCTTTAAAATTTATCCTTGAACTTGTTTTATTGAATTATTATGTCATTGTCATCATCCTCATGCTTATATTGTGATTAAATTCATCTTTGACTTGCGTGCATAGATGGACTTGGTATGATTATGAACAGGGATTATTCGGTATAATCATGACCGTAATGTGACGAATGATGTGGTAAAAGTCTGCTACCTCACTATTCCAATATCCAGTTTCTTCTAAGGTAAGGGATATTATTATTATAGTAAGGGGTATTATTCTTTTGTATTCATGAAGAGAGTTATTTTTTTTTCAATACTCATAAGGGTTGTTATTCCATTCTTTATTATTATATTGAATAACTGCCTATACATCAAGTACCGCATACATGGTGAAATTCTTACATTATTCCATTCTTTATTATTCTCGTTGAATAACTCGTCTGCAAGCGATCTATCGCATCCTCGTGAATTTCGTTGTTATTCCATTCTTTATTATTCGTTAGAATATCCCGTCTGTATGGATTACGTATGACCTGGTTCCATTCTTTATTATTCTATTGTGCGGATTACGCATGACCTAGTTCAATTCTTTATTATTCTGTTGGAAATAACCTGTCTGTGCGGTCTATCACATGCATGGTGAATTCTTCTGTTATTCCATTATTTATTATTCTATTGGAATAACCTGTCTATATGGATTACTGCATGCATGGTGAATGATCCTTTGTATTCATTCCTTATTAAATTATGGAAATGATCTGTCTACGTGGATTACCGCATGGCGGGTGAAAATCCATTTGCAGTTTCGTATATTCTATTATACTCATATTAGATATCATTTCTTTTGTACTCGTCATGGAATATCATTTTCTTTGGTATTTTTCTTTTACGAGTTACTATTTATGGGTTACTATTTACCTGGTTACTATTCACTCTAGTATTATTCACTCGGGTATTCGGGACACTTTTCGTGCCGAAATACTATTCACGAGTTACTATTCTCGGGTTACTATTCACCTGGTTACTATTCACTCTAGTATCATTCACTCGGGTATTCGGGATACTTTTTGTGTCAGGGTACTATTCACGGGGTACTATTCCAAAAGTACTATTCATATTCGGTACTATTCAATTAGAAAAATATATTTCTTTTCTCATTCAAATTATATTTGGTATATGAATATTATTCTTGAATTTTACTCTACAAAGCAATATCATGTTGACAATTTGACGTTATTAATTTCTCGGATAAATTAAATTATAAATCTTTAAAATTTATCCTTGAACTTGTTTTATTGAATTATTATGTCATTGTCATCATCCTCGTGCTTATATTGTGATTAAATTCATCTTTGGCTTCATGCGTGCATAGATGGACTTGGTATGATTATGAGCAGGATTATTCTAAGTATAATCATGACCGTAATGTGATTTAATGATGTGGTAAAAGTCCTCATTGGGCTCGTAGTTCATCGACGGACAATTGTTGGTATGATTATGACCGTGGATTATTCGGGTATAATCATGACCATTGATGATTACATGAATATCCTTGGCCGTGGTGCAAGGATGATTTGATTTTATTTATTAAGTTGAGTCTCAGCGATAAAGTTGATGAAAAACTTTTAAATCATAGAAGATAGTAGATTTTATGCTATACTTGACTCTTCTAATGGATTGCTTATTTTCACCGCAATTGTTGATCTAAAACTTGTTGTCTATTGTATTCTATTAGTTGTTATCTTCGTTGAAGGCTAAGGATAATTTGTTACGCATTATCTTAGTAATAATATTTCATCGGGCTAGTTGAGCTAACCCTTTTCTTTCATTGTTCTCTTGTGAAATGAGAATATATATTTGGGATTTAGTCGGGAAATGGAGTGATGGTCCAGGATAAGTGGCTTTAGTAGTCCTCACTATTCTGTGAAATAGTGTGATAATAATTGTAATGAGGACTCTATTTGAGAGTGGATATTGTCTAGAAGGCAATATTCTTGTTTAAACTCTCAGCTATGTTTTGTTGTATATTACACGACGGTTGTATAATTAAGTTTGTATTTGTATTCTGTACCATGTATTTGGTGACTCAAGATGGGTGATGTATACCTATTTTGGGGGCGTCATAGTTGGTATCAAAGCTTAGGGATATGATCCTTGGCTGAGATGTGAGACAAGAACTAGGAGGGAAGAGACGGAGAATTCCTTCGCTAGTATGACCTACCTAAGTTTATTTGGTATTTAATTGGTCGGTCAGAGTATAGGGATAATATGTGATATGTCAATTAACCTTTGTTTTGTGACAGTGTTTGAAAATGACATCTGAAAATGTTGAGATAAGCAATGAAGCACATGAGACCGTTGAGTCACCACAGATTAATACCCAGGATAATGTGCAACAGGAAGACAATAATCCTCAGGTAACTAACAACACCGATCAGATGATGAACGATGGGATGTTCAGAGGCTTTATGCAATTCATGCAACATCAGACGAGAGAGACTCATGTTCATAATGCAGGTGGAAACAATGGCAACCCACTACCGTCATCGCTAAGCGATTCAAGGACCAGGGAATGACCAGAGTTTTTGGGAAAGCCAGAACCACTTAAGGCGGAGACGTGGTTAAAGCAGATCACCAAGATATTTGATGTCTTGGGATGCTCCGAGGAGCAAAAGGTTCCCTTTGCCACCTTTATGTTGCGTGAAGAGGCAGATTATTGGTGGGAATCTATAAAACATACCCAGCCTGACGCAATGATAAGTACTTTCCCGAAAGTATTCGTCACATGAAAGAGGTGGAATTCATCAAGTTGGAGTAAAATAATATGACTGTGTCGCAATACGAGGCTAAATTTGCGGAGTTATCCCGATTTGCATCCCATTTGATCGATAATGAGGAGCGAATGATGCGAATGTTTCTAAGAGGTTTGAAACCCTATATACGTCAATACCTCATTTCTCACAAACTTTGTTTATATTCAGATGTTGTGAATAGGGCTCAGTTATTGGAGCGCGATAATGAGTCAGCACAACCAAAGGATAACGAGCAACAACATGATAATAATCGTACTGGTGGCAACGACCATCGGAACAATGATAACCATTGTGAGGGAAATTATCATCCCAAGAATGGTAACCACTTCGGTGGTAACCATGGCAAAGATAATAGGAGTGAAAATTTCAATAAGAGAAGGTTCAACAATGATGAAAAGACAGCAGCACCAACACCCGTTTTCAAGGAAGGAGAACATCCACCAATTGTATGCTTCAAATGTGGAGGGGAGGGACATATAAGTCCAAACTGCGTGATGCAGTCCAAAACATGTTACAATTGTGGAAAAGAAGGCCACCTAGCCCGATTTTGTCGTGCACCAAAGTCAAGTCCAGCTAGGACGGTGGCACCAAAGGCGGATACGGACAAAACAAAGTCGGTGGCTTCAGGGAGAGCATTTTTCGTGACTTCTCAAAAAGCGAGTAACCCAAACGAAGTTAGCACATGTTAGTTAATTATAAATTCTTGCAAACTCTATACCTTATTAGATACCAGTTCTACCCATTCTTTTATCTCTCTTGCTTGCGCTCAACGTTTAAATTTAACTTCGGAGAAGTTAGACTTTGACTTATTGGTTGAACTTCGTTAGTAAAAACCTTCGTTACCTCCACTATTTATAAATCTTGCTGATTCAAATCAACACTTTCATGTTACCTGTCGATCTTATCTCTTTGAAAATACTAGCCTTTGATGTGATTTTAGGAATCAATTGGTTAACTACTCATCAAGCTTTTCGTAAGGTTGTTAGCTTTCATATTCCTAACCAACCTGTTATGCGAATTCAAGAAACTAAACCACTAAAGTCAATCATTGTCATATCAAGCCATAAGTAAAGAGCCCCAAGCCTTTCGTTGTTGACTTCCTTGTGTGGAATGCACCGAAGCCAGACTTTCCGTAGGGGACATCGTGAATAACGGTGACAAGTTGATAGATATCAATGTGACATGTTATCCAAGTCTTGGATTCGGGTCACAGTTTTGAATGATATTTCTATTGTTAATAAATTTCCTAATGTATTCCTGAAGACTTATGAGCTTACCCCTAGAGCGTGAAATCGAATTTTGTATTGACCCCAGTACAAAACCCATTTCTAAAACCCTCAAATATTTCTTCAACTAAAATGAACGTAACTTGCACCAAAGATGTTGGCTTGAGCTGTTGAAGATTACGATCATACCATTCAATATCATTGTAGAAGAGAGAACGTGGTAGCTGATGCGTTGAGTAGAAGATCGTATGCGTTTATGAGTGTGATGTTATTAACACAAAAACCCATTTCGTATAACTTACAAATGATGAAGATTGAGTTTAAGACTCTAGGGACCCACATGAAGATAATGAATATACGAGTAGAATATACTTTAATCGATAAAGTTAAAGCCGTTCAAGCTACATACTCAGAGCTGATGAATGTGAAGAAGAAGGTTCAAGAGGGCGTTATTCTAGAAGCAAGAATCGATGAAGAGAGGAAATCTCAACACTCAATTTAATTGGCCCATTTGAAATCCTTGACGGAGTAGGAACTGTGGCCTATAGACTCGTTTTACCGCCAAGTATGTTGCGTGTTCATAACATTTTTTTAACGTATTGATGTTACATAAATATGTGGATGACCTGAACCACATTATTGAATTAGAATTAGATGAGATAGCAGAAGATTTAACGTATGAGGAGATACGTGTTAAAATCTTGGATAAGAAGGATCGTATTCAACACTCAAAGGTTATACCTCAAGAGTTAGAATCGAAATGAAGTCAAGGTATCCTCATCTCTTCTAAGATACTGTGTATGTACGTAAATTTCGAGGGCAAAATTTTATAAGGAGGGAGATCAGAGACCCCAAATTTTATGAATAAAGATTTAAATTTCTCAAAATATTTTTTTGAATATTATGGTGTGGATTTGATATAATGTTATAGTTGTGGGTAATATTTATAAATTTTGCAAAGTAAGCAAGTTGTTATAGAATATTCGATTGGTCGGGGTATATTCGTTTTAACAGGGAATATTCGTACGATGACACAATCGTTGGTGGACCCCACAACGGAAGTATTGTCGTAGTAAGAAAATGACAGAATTATCTTTTTATAAAAATAACGGCGAAAGTGTTACTGTTAAAACTGTTGAACTACCCTATAGTAAAAGTACAGTAATATGCGTGGTTGCATAGTAGCACACGGTATTGATTATTGATGTTTACGTAAGAAGTTACTCAATTATACTCAACTATTGCTACAGTAATTGCTGCATCATATCTCCCATATTATTGATTCAATTATTGTCACAATATCATCTGCATAATTTGTTATATTATTAAATCAATAATTGAGATGGCAAAGTTATTCATATTATGATTTGCAATATTAACAATGTCTAGAAGTTATGTCAAGGAGAGGTTAGATAATCTAATTGCGCGCCAATAGGGAGAAATCCTTATCGGAAAGCCCCCTCTTTCCTGGGAACGACCTGGTTGTTAAATATTGTGAGTTATAATATTAATGATGAATAAGTTCGTGTTGATTAAAGATGAAATTGATAGTTCCATTGTGTTGGGATTATTAGTGTTAGTGGAAATCGACATTTATTTCGATAATAATTGATGTCTAGAAGTTATCGGGTAATTAATCGGATAAATGAGCAATTAATTGCTATTAATTCACATTCTTATAACTATGTGTTCACATGTGTGTACTATTGATTCACATGATTTACTATCAGGGGAGTTGGTGCAAGATTGATAATACTTGCATGACAAAATTAAAAATGGAGGTACAGATGAAGGTACTATACTGTAATTAATTTTTTCACATGTTTAGAACTATTGAGTCACATGATTTACTATTGATTCACATGATTTACTATTAGGGGAGGTGGTGCAAGTTTGATAATACTTGCAGGACTAAATTAAAAATGAAGAAAAAGAGGAAGGTATTATACTATAATATTTCAAGCCCTAAATTGTGCAATTATCGAAACTATATTTTCCTATAAATAGAAGCTCATTCTTCCTTCATTTCTCACCAATTCACTAAAGCTATAGATCAATTATTATAGAGAGAAATTATAGAGAGAAAGAAGAAGAAAAGTCTGCTACCTCACTATTCCAATATCCAGTTTCTTCTAAGGTAAGGGATATTATTATTATAGTAAGGGGTATTATTTTTTCGTATTCATGAAGAGAGTTATTTTCTTTCAATACTCATAAGGGTTGTTATTTCATTCTTTATTATTATGTTGGAATAACCTGTCTATGCGAAGTACCGCATACATGGTGAAATTCTTCTGTTATTTCATTCTTTATTATTCTGTTGGAATAACCTGTCTGTGCGGTCTATCGCATCCCTGGTGAATTCTGTTGTTATTCCATTCTTTATTATTCTGTTAGAATATCCTGTCTGTGCGGATTACGTATGACCTAGTTCCATTCTTTATTATTCTATTGGAATATCCTGTCTGTGCGGATTACGCATGACCTAGTTCAATTCTTTATTATTCTGTTGGGAATAACCTGTCTGTGCGGTCTATCACATGCATGGTGAATTCTTCTGTTATTCCATTATTTATTATTCTATTGGAATAACCTGTCTATGTGGATTACTGCATGCATGGTGAATGATCCTTTGTATTCATTCCTTATTAAATTATGGAAATGATCTGTCTCACGTGGATTACCGCATGGCGGTGAAAATCCATTTGCGCTTTTCAGTATATTCTATTATACCAGTATTAGATATCATTTCTTTTGTACTCGTCATGGAATATCATTTTCTTTGGTATTTTTCTTTAACGAGTTACTATTTATGGGTTACTATTTACCTGGTTACTATTCACTCTAGTATTATTCACTCGGATATTCGGGACACTTTTCGTGCCGAAATACTATTCACGAGTTACTATTCTCGGGTTACTATTCACCCGGTTACTATTCACTCTAGTATCATTCACTCGGGTATTCGGGACACTTTTTGTGTCAGGGTACTATTCACGGGGTACTATTCCAAAAGTACTATTCACGGGGTACTATTTACCCGAAAAATATATTTCTTTTCTGTCCAAATTATATTTGGTATATGAATATTATTCTTGAATTTTACTCTACAAAGCAATATCATGTTGACAATTTGGACGTTATTAATTTCTGGATAAATTAAATTATAAATCTTTAAAATTTATCCTTGAACTTGTTTTATTGAATTATTATATCATTGTCATCATCCTCATGCTTATATTGTGATTAAATTCATCTTTGGCTTGCGTGCATAGATGGACTTGGTATGATTATGAACAGGGATTATTCGGTATAATCATGACCGTAATGTGACGAATGATGTGGTAAAAGTCCTCATTGGCCTGTAGTTCATTGACGGACAATTGTTGGTATGATTATGACCAGGGATTATTCGGTATAATCATGACCATTGATGATTACATGAATATCCTTGGCCGTGGTGCAAGGATGATTTGATTTTATTTATTAAGTTGAGTCTCAGCGATAAAGTTGATGAAAAACTTTTTAAATCATAGAAGATAGTAGATTTTATGCTATACTTGACTCTTCTAATGGATTGCTTATTTTCGCTGCAGTTGTTGATCTAAAACTTGTTGTCTATGTATTCTATTAGTTGTTATACTGTTGAAGGCTAAGGATAATTTGTTCTGCATTATCTTAGTAATAATATTTCTTACTGGGCTAGTTGAGCTAACCCTTTTCTTTCATTGTTCTCTTCAGGAAATGAGAATATAGTGGGACTTAGTCGGAAATGGAGTGATGGTCCGGGATAAGTGGCTTTAGTAGTCCTCACTATTCTGTGAAATAGTGTGATAATAATTGTAATGAGGACTCTATTTGAGAGTGGATATTGTCTAGAAGGCAATATTCTTGTTTAAACTCTCAGCTATGTTTTGTTGTATATTACACGACGGTTGTATAATTAAGTTTGTATTTGTATTCTGTACCATGTATTTGGTGACTCAAGATGGGTGATGTATACCTATTTTGGGGGTGTCACAGTAACCATGTCATTCCTTTGGTTTGGAGTGAGGTCCGTACCAATCTGGATTTGTTTGGGGTTTTCCGAGGTTCCAAGATTAAAAGAGATGGTTTGATCAAGATTTAGCTTGGGTTTTTCTTTGACCCATTCTTTGATCTCCTGAGGTATCTCAGAGTCCTCTTGTATTTCCATTAAGTTTGAGTCCAACTTCACATCAAAGTTACAGTCCTTGTGGAGAAAAGGCACCTCATTAACAAGTTTAAACACATCTATCTTTAGAGTCCTGAAACAAAATATGCTTTCACTTAATATATGAAACTGTTCAATCATACAAAGTGTTAGCACGTAATGACAAAACAACTGCTAGTGTTGTACAGAAAAAGTAAGCAGTTATGGCTATCTATAGGGCAGAGGGAGTTTCTGCCTTTTTTACCCTTGTCGACAAATGCAAGGAGTGCTGCTCCAATTGTCAAGGGTGAAGTCCTGGTGGACAGCAGTATTAAAGGGGCTGTTATCGTCCTCCTTCTCCCGAATAATGACCATGATGTCTTGACAATCATTGTCTGGGATGTCTCTATTCATACCCTCAGTATGGATAATGATGCGTATATTTGACAATCGCCTTGTGATGTCTTGTTTACGTCTCCGATCCTTTTCCTCCGCCTCCGGGTCTAGCATCAAGACTTCCTTTCCTTTGATCGGTATAGGCTTAGGAAATAACATAGTCATCACATGCGCAGGAACCTTTAATGAAACCTGTGTAAGCTCAGCCTCTGTAGGTTTAAGCAATCGCCGTGTGGCTGAAGATGAAGGAACCTGTTTGTGTTTATGAGGATTCATGTGACTGGAACTAGCAGAATAGCCTAGTTCGGCAGTCCCTGTTTGACTGGGAATTTGAATTGGGCGCTTAATGCCCTGATGATCTTTGCCCAACCCGTGTCCAGGTTGATAACCCAAGTATATCATTTCTTGGCTTGCCAACATCACTTCGGCAGAAATTCTGGGTATCAGAGGTGGTGCCCCAATGGGATGATAATGAGTGTTGTATGAAATGTGTTCCCACTCTCCAGTAATACAGTGTCATTGTCTGCCATCTGCAGGACACTGCTGTCAATAAGATTCTGAATAAGATGGCGGAGTGCCCATCATTCTTCCGTGTTGTGACCGCGAGAGCAGAAGTGATATTGGCATACTCCATTGAACTCAAACCGTCTTGAGCGTGGGTTAATTGGAGGTAGAAAAGTTATAATTCTTCCCTCATTGATCAGCATTTGCAAGATTTCTTCCATCGGTTAGCCTAAGTAGGTGAATTCCATTTTATTGGCTAAATCCCGATGAGCTTTGGCTTTTGCTCTTTTTGCAATTTTTTCCTCCAATGTTTCACCTTCTGGAGTAAGTGGTGGAGTACTTGTAACAAGAGGAAGGAGACTATCATGCTCCTGGCTGAATAATTGACGTGTGACTTGGTGCTGATGAACCACCAGTTTTGCCAATTGGTTGACTTGCTCACAAAGAGACTTAATTTTCCGTTCCATCATAAACTAGAACTGTACATGATCCCATTTATCAGCACTATCCTTGCTGATTTGGGATGATCCACCAAGAGGACGGGAGCTTGGTCCACTGCTCCAATTAATCATATTAACCTCCTCTTTTTTGTGTTGAGGAAGAGGGTTGTCTTGCACATGGGGTTGGTCGGGCTTAGTTACCACGATCTCACCATTATCAATTAAATCCTGGATCTTATGCTTCAAGGCCCAGCAATCCTGAGTATCATGGCCTGGAGTTCCAACATGATAAGCACACTTCGTGTTAGCATTGAAACCCTTCCCACTTGGGTTGGCTAGTGAAAGAAGATGGGTAATTTTCTTCTGAGTTGTCAGAAGATTGAGAATGTTCTCGAGTGAATCCCCTAAGGGTGTGAATGCTCGAGTGCGTCTGACTTCTCCATTTTTTGGCAATGGAGGGTTTAAAGACTGTGCTTAAAAAGGGGAGTAGTTTTTCCTCAGAATAGGCATATTTTCACTGCCTTTTTTGTCCTTGTAATATCAAGGAAACATCCTCCTCTTTCTTCTTATGGACCCTCCGGGGGTTATTTCCATATCTTCCAGACTGGATGTGCTCAGCTACAGCTTTCAGGGCGGCAAGGTCTTGACTTTTTCTTGACTTCAATCCCATTTAAACTATTTCTTCGTGTTTGATCATTTTAGAAAATGGATTGCCTATTCCAGCTAATACTCTCTCATAGAAGGGAGCTTCTTAAATGTCTATGAAGGTCATCACCATTTCAGACTCAGTTATAGATGGAATAACTTGAGCAGCAAGGCATCTCCACCTTTGAGCATATTATCTGAAAGACTCATTGGCTTGTTTCTTGACCTTGGTAATTTGGTACCGGTCTGGAGACATCTGAGATTAGAAACTGTATTGACTGAGGACGGCATGAGCCAACTCTTCCCAGCTATGAATCTTGGAGTTGTCTAATCTGGTATACCAAGCTCTGGCTTCTCTAGTTAGACTTTTCTGAAACAGCTGCATTCTGAGCTTTTCGTTTTCAACATAAGATCTGAGTTCTCCAATGAATACCTTCAAATATGTGTAAGGATCCCCCAACCCATCATATTTTTCAAATTTAGGAGTCTTAAACTTTTCTGGATAATGAACCCCAGGGAAGATACAAAGGTCTGCATATGAAACACTCACGTGTGCTCCAATACCTTTGATAGACCGAATGGTCTCTTCTATTTGTAGGACTTTTTTCCTAATATCACCGGTGTCTGGATCTTCTTTGAGATGGGTAATTTCAGGGGTTTTGTTGGTTTTATCCAACTGATACTCAGGTATGGGATCTTCTTTGTCCGGACCTGGGGTTCCTCCATGTGCAGAGGATTCTATATGTATGGGCATTCGTGGACCCTGAGTAGACTGGTGTAGCTCTTTGAGCAGAACAACCAACTCTGTAATTTGGTTACTTAATCCTTCGAACTCCTCGCGAGAGAAAGGAGTAAGATTAGGCTAGCCAGATGAAGCCATGCTTGGCTGTAGGCTTTTTGCCTTTTTGGACTTTGAACGGGTAATAGGACCAATTGTTTCCCTACAAAAAGACTTACGTAGTTTAGTCTTAGGGAATGTATAAATGTTACATGCTATGTGATGTATCTATTTTAGGAGTATTATCCTACAAAACGGATGTTAGCTGTTTATAAGGCAAGATAGCATGTCAGTTTTTAATATGCATGTACACATATTCCTTCATATTTTCCATTACATTGAGATTGGCATGGGATAAAATTACAAGTAATTGAATTTACAAGTAATTGAAATGGGAAAGTATGAAGAGACTTCCCTCCATGTTTGGTTTATCATAGGCTGACCTATCTTAGGTTACTCTCGCGGCTGTTTTGCATGAAAGTTCCCAGATCATCATAATTTACTCGACGAGAATTTAATCCGGTCTTTCAACCGGAGGGAATCTGGGTGGTGCCTTTCCTGAGCCTCGTTGGAATTAGTCTCCCTATGAGTCCAGTAATCAAACACCAATAGGATAGCCTCCTGGTGGAGGGGCCACACAACATACATTCACATACAATGTGTCTCACCGTATGGAAATGATGATATGTGAAGCATTAAGTGCAATAAGTAAATGCATTCGTACACATTTTTTTAAATGTAAATGCAACATCCACACACAAGCATATAACATTTTTGAAAAGTTTGTAGTAGCGGCTTAAGCCCTCTTACTAGATGTCCCCAACAGAGTCACCATCTGTCGACGTCGGGATTTTTATTTGTCCCTTTTCTGTTCTTGTCTTTTGGTGTTCTCATGTTAGGTGAGATTTGTTTGAAAAAACAAGTTATGAAAAGGTCCGATATATATATGTCGACGATTGGACTGTAAGAGTTGCCAGTTGGTATTTTTAAATGGTTGCACCAACTCAATCGAGAAAAAGGTTTGCACATTGACCTAGTGTTGTAACACTGCTTAACTGGTCTGTGATACTGAGATTCGTTAGGGTCCGGGGGCTTGATAATGCGGAGGGAAGGTGTTAGGCACCCCCCGACATCCGTGTTGCCACGGTGACCGCCACTTTTCAATTTAAACTGTTTTATGAATGTGTGTGTATGTGTGTGGGTCAATGTGCAATTATCTCAAAGTAGTGTTATGCCTCATTCGCACTTATATACAAACGGTTTGAATTTTGTATAAAAGTTCAATTTTAACAAGATATAG
This sequence comes from Panax ginseng, assembly GCA_020205605.1. NCBI lineage: Eukaryota > Viridiplantae > Streptophyta > Magnoliopsida > Apiales > Araliaceae > Panax > Panax ginseng. The sequence goes on along the minus strand of CM035134.1, from coordinate 131,887,736 downwards.
CAGTGATGTTTTGTAAAAGAGGTTTTTCAAACCCTTATGCTCAATTGTAATTGAGGCATTTGATATTTCCATTTTATTATATGTTCGGCTAGATTGCTTTTATTTTTGAGATGCGAAGCATCTATGAGAAAATAATGTACAAAGCAGTGCCGAACTCCTTATGGGCATGAGAGCCATCTAAGGAAATTCAAACATCGTGAATAATTTACAAGCCGGTTACAGCTAAAAATGTCCATCACGGGAACCGAATCTAGATTCAGGAGACTGAATCTATGATCACATGATTCCTAGGCTCACATGATATTTCAGTTTATATGAAAGTTGTAAGCAGTTATATATATAAAAGCTGCAAATATATATATATGAACGATCGACCACCATGAAGTAAACTCCACGGGAGATTGGAAATGTAAATATATAAAAGCGATAAATATATATAGAGAGACAATCAACCGCCATGAAGTAAACTCCAGGCGGGACTAAATGTAAATATATAAAAGCCGTAAATATATATAAAGAGACGATTAACTGCCACGAAGTAAACTCCAGGCGGGACTAAATGTAAATAAAGTAGTAAATGGCCACGAAGTAAACTCCAGGCCTGATAGAAATGTAAATATATATATATATATAATCTGTAAACGCACCGGATATATATCCAGACTCAATCAAACAGAGTTGATGTAACCTTCATTCTTTCTATCTGGGCATCCGTTTGAGGTATATAAGACCTTTTCGGAGTGCTGTTGTCGAGTGCTACATAAATGACATGGGATTAGAGGTTGTACGAAGTCGGGAAGATGGGACCATGCCCAGGTCTTCAGGTGTTCAAATTCTATCCAGTGCGCTGTCTTGTGTAGTAGTCACTCGGGATTGGAGCTATGGTTCTTATAGGATACTTCTGTGTAGAATGTATGTTGAAATGTTATTAAGATGGTGCGAATACGGAATTGAGGTGGCAAAATAATGATTTTTCCCCTCACTGGGGTTATCTCTGGTTCTGGGCTGATTTAGCAATCGTTGCTCAGGGTTATCTCTGAGATTGGGCTACTGCAAGTGCTGAATGTCCTCAGGGTTGTCTCTGAGGTTATGCCTGACCTCCCAGGGTTTTCTCCGGGTTTGGAACTGAGTGCCTCTGGATTGTCTCCGAGGTTGAAAGTCGATCTTTGGGTGGGAATAAGCATTTCGGTTATCTCGTAATCGCAATCGCATTCCTCGGGGTTGTCTCTGAGGTTGAAACTGGATATCTCGGGGTTGTCTCCGAGATGGAAATTACTTCTCCTATGTTATCTCCGGAATTGGAACTAATTTCTCAGGGTTGTCTACGAGGTTGAAACTGAATCTCTCGGGGTTATCTCTGGGACTGGAACTGGATATCTCGGGGTTGTCTCCGAGATGAAAATGACTTCTCTGGTGTTATCTCCGAAACTGGAACTGCATTCCTCGGGGTTGTCTCCGAGGTTGAAACTGAATCTCCCGGGGTTGTTTCCGGGACTGGAACTAAATATCTCGGGGTTTTCTCTGAGATGGAAAAGACTGAGTATCCCGGGGTTGTCTCCAGGATTGAGTTAATTTAACCTCCAGAGTTATCTCTAGAAGACGATTCTGCCCTCCTACAAGGTTAGTAACAGGAATGCAAAATTTCAAGTGTCTACATTCTTAAGGTTCGTCTAGCCGAGTTAAAACTGGCATCGACTGTTTCGTAAAATAATTCATGCATGATATAACATGAATCACAGAAACTTGACTAACATGAAGGTTAGACAAGCATTGGGAAAACTTGTCCTCAAGCGTCTTCTACTTTTAAATTCAACAATTTCTATATGATATATTCATATAACACACTGAAATTAGCTACCAAACAATCTAAACACATTGTTTATACCAACTTCTTTCTCTTTTATGTCTTAATCGAATTTATTTCATTAATAATATTTGGTCAAGCTTATTAAACATGCATGACGGCTTATTAACATTACATGTCTTAAACTAAAACTCATCAATCATCGTTAAGTATCACGATAGTTGTAACCCTAATTTATTCGCTAGTTCAGACACATTTCCCCCGGATTACCAATATCGGATTCCGTATAAGAATTACATAAGTTTTATCTTCATTTCTCATCATTCTTGTACTACGCATGTCTATTATATTTTATATAACCTTACGATATGCGTTAAACCCGAATACGATTCATAGTTCATGTTTTCACATTTTACGTTCTTCGTTTAATTATTTTTTATCAACGTTTAATTCCTAAATCTGTAGTTATACATGTTAAATAGGAAGTCTTTATTCTTGTATATTAAGTATATACATGCCCCATAATTAACACGCAAAAAGTTGGATTAACAAAAGCTCGCGTCGGAATTTTCTTCCTTAAGGGCACTACAGCACCACTTCTAGTTATAATACTCACGCTACAGTGTGAGTTAGCAGTGACTGAACCCCGAGTTGGCACTACAGCGGGGCTTTACAAGGCATGGGTGGCGCTGCAGCGCCTCCCTTGAGCCTTTGAATTTTTTTTATAATTTTCAATACGATTCCTTCCCGAGCTCGTATTGCGATCATTATAACTCGGAATTGGCTTGTTTAAATGCCATTATCTCACATATATCAAATACTACGATTTCATCCGGACAGAATAGGTTTCTAAATTTGTTAACAATAAATTCATCGTTTAAATTTTCATTACGCATTCGTTAAACGTTTGCAAACGTTCTTTGCTCGTTTCTTCGTTTTAAGTCTGAATTGGACCTTTCTTGATTCCAAAACTCTTAAATACATTGTTCTTCGCTACGCCACCGAAACCTAGGTTTCTAAGCTAAACGGTGACTATGAGATCCCGAATTTTATGAAATAAAAGTATTCAATTTTCTTATAATTATTATTCTATTTAGTAAATGGTTAAATTGATAAAAGGTTAAAGTTAAGGGTGATATGTGAATTTTTTTTGCAAAGTAAGTAAGTTGTTATAAAATATTCGATTGGTCGGGGAATATTCGTTTTAACAGGGAATATTCGTACGACGACACAATCATTGGTGGACCCCACAACGGAAGTATTGTCGTAGTTAGAAAATGACAAAAATATCTTTTTATAAAATAACGACGAAAGTTTTACCGTTAAACTGTTGAAATACCCGATGATAAAAGTACAGTAATATGCTTGGTTGCATAGTAGCACACGGTATTGATTATTGATGCTTACGTGAGAATTCACTCAGTTATACTCAATCATTGCTACAGTAATTGTTGCATAATATCTCTCATATTCTTGATTCAATTATTGTCACAGTATCATCTGCATAATATTTTATATTATTAAATCAATAATTGAGACGACAAAGTTATTCATATTATTATTTGTAATATTGACGATGTCTAGAAAGTTCTATCGAGGAGAGTTTTGGTTACCTAATTGCGCGCCAATAGGGAGAAATCCTTATCGAAAAGCCCCCTCTTTCCTGGGAATGATTTGGTTGTTAAATATTGTGAGTTATAATATTAATGATGAATAAGTTCGTATTGATTAAAGATGAAATTGATATTTCCATTGTGTTAAGATTATTAGTGTTAGTGGAAATCGACATTTATTTCGATAAGGTTATATTGACCAATCGGGTAATTAATCGGTTAAATGAGCAATTAATTGCTATTAATTCACATGCTTATAACTATTTGTTCACATGTATGTACTATTGATTCACATACATGTACTATTAGGGGAGGTGGTGCAAGATTGATAATACTTGCATGACTAAATTAAAAATGGAGGTATAGATGAAGATACTATACTATAACTATTTTTTTCACATGTATAGAACTATTGATTCACATGATTGAACTATTGATTCACATGATGTACTATTAGGGGAGGTGGTGCAAGTTTGATAATACATGTAGGACTAAATTAAAAATGGAGGAAAAGATGAAGATATTATACTATAATATTTCGAGCCCCAAAACGTGCAATTATCAAAACTATATTTTCCTATAAATAGAAGCTCATTCTTCTTTCATTTTTCACCAATTCACTAAGACTTACGAGAGCAATTATAGAGAGAGAAGCTATAGAGAGAAAGAAAAAGAGAAGTCATCTACTTCACTATTCCAGTATCCAGTCTTCTTCTGAGGTAAGGGGTATTATTTCTTTCCTATTCGTAAGGGATATTATTTTTGTTCAGTATTCATAAGGAATAATATTTTTTCCATACTCTATAGTATGTGAGTAATATTATTTCGTCTCATATTCCTGATTATACCCTCATTCTGTTAAAGTATTGCTTCTATACTCCGTGAAATTAGTAGAATGTCCTTGATATTTGCGATTCATCCAGTATCTTTTCATGAAAATATTATTCTGAGTTTTTTTTGATAATTATTGATCTTTTCATGCCGAAATACTATTCATGAGTTACTATTTATGGGTTATTATTCACCCAATTACTATTCACTCGAATATTATTCACTCGGGTATTCGGGGCAATTTTCATACCAGAGTACTATTCATGAGTTACTATTCATATATTACTATTCACCCAGTTACTATTCACTCAAATATTATTCACTCAGGTATTTGGGAGACTTTTCATGTCGCGGTACTATTCACGAGGTACTATTCTTGAAGTACTATTCACAGGATACTATTCACTCGAAAAATATATTTTTTTCCTGTCCAAATTATCTTTGATACATGAATATTATTCTTGAATTTTACCCCACAAAGCAGTATCATGTTGACAATTTGGATATTTTTAAACTCTTGATAAATTTAAAGTCTTTAATATTTATCCTTGATTTCGTTTGATTAATGCTTATATCATTGTCATCATCCTCATGCTTATATTGTGATGAAAGTCATCTTTGGCTTACGTGCATAGATAGACTGTTGATTTGTATGATTATGACCAAGGATCATTCGGTATAATCATGACCCGTAATGTTACAAATGATGTGGTAAAATTCCTCATTGGCCCGTAGTGCATTGATGGACATATGTTGGTATGATCATAACCATGTGTTCTCTTCGGCCAAGGGTGCAAAGATGAATTGTTGTTTGACATGATCATGACCATTGGTGAAACACAAATATCCTTGGCCCGTAGTGCATGGATAATTCGTGGTCGTGATACTAATGAATATCCTTGACCGCAATGCAAGGATGATTCGGTGATGTGGATTATTTATTAAGCCGAGTCTCAGCAATATAAAATTGATGATAACATTTTAATTCGTAGAAGATAGTAGATATCATGCTCTACTTGACTCTTCTAAAATATAGTTGTATGTCTTTAGCCTGTAGTGCAAAGATGAACTGTTAATGAATATCTTTGGCCCATAGTGCAAAGATGAATTTATTAGTATGATTATGAACATGAACTGTGATTTGGTATAACCATGATCTTTGATGTTTCAGGTAGAGACAGGTGATGAAAATTATCTTCGTCCTAGGTGCGAAGAGGAACTTAGAATCACAATTATGATTATGAGTTATTCACATGATTATGGACAGGAACTATTGATTGATGTTACAAGGATAAAACATTGTTGGTGGACTTTTAACATGGAGAAGATAATAGACTTTATGGTCTATTTGACTCTTCTAATGGATTGCTCGTTCCGCTGCCACTATGGTTGAAAAGTTTTATCATCTACCATATGTTCTAAAAATCTGATTTATTACTGACGAAGGCTATTGATAATTTAATTATCTTTAGTCATGATATTTTTTACTGGGCTAGTTTTGCTCACCCTTTTGCTTCATAATTCCTTTCAGGTAATAAGAGTGCAGCTGGGTCGAGCGGGGGTAACAAGGGAATAGAACGATGGTCTATAGCTGTTGAGGTTTCCCCTAAAATAGTATAGAAATAATTTTATTGAGAATTTTAGATAAGTGTGTCGTATTTTATACGTTATTTTAACCGTTGATTTTGGTGAACCGAATAGGGTGAGGTGAACCCAACTTTGGAAGGGTGTTTTGCCACTATCATACAAGATGTCTAATGATAGACGACTTCATGTTATCATAAGAAAGGGTTGTGTACATACACTTGTTGATTATATCTATGAGCACTACCTATATAATCTCGGAGTTTGGTTGAAATATAATTCTCAATTGGAAATAATGGAGATAAATATATGTCAAGAGAAGACTCACCATGGGAAAGAATATGATAGTAATCTTCTCATTTTTCTTTGGGGTCTATTAGGTCAACCAAGGATAATTCTCGAGTCATATGATATCTATCATAACTTAGATGCATGGCCTCCTATGTACGAAGGTTTCCTTGAGTATTTTCTAAAGATTTTAATTTCTAAAACAGTTATTGACTGTACTTTTATGTAAAGTGCCATTGTAAGGTGTTGTGGTTGAGGCACCATGAGAGTTACATATATTTGTATTAAAACTCACAGTTTAACTGTGGTCGTATTCCGTACGACAGTTTAAAAGTTAGAATTTGAAGATTTATATTTGGAAATTGTGTTGATGTATTTCGTGGCGACCCATAATGGGTTGGGTGGATTGGACCTGTTTTGGAGGCGTTATAGTGACTTTTGACTACCATTCTGAAAATCCTAGTTAACTACGATTTCGACGATTTATGTCTCTTCCCGTAAATTTCATCATAAATTCATTACTCGAGATTATTACGTCAAACCAAATGGAATCAATTTATTGTTTAGTCATCTATATCCTAACCAATCAGTTTGAATCTAACTTATACACGGTGGTTTTTAATTTGTCCATCAAGAACCAATTCTAAGTTTTATATGTTTTCTTCTATTAATGCTTAATTAGTCGATTATGATTCTCACTTAGACATAGCTTATTAATGTTTTTGTTCACTAATAGCCATCCTTATTACTCTGGAAGAGACATGCTCCACCAATTCATACTTTTCTATAAAAACTTAATAGAAAATAATCGAAAGCTAGGATTTACGTGTTTATACCTTAGCGTTTTTCGTGTTCCTGACTTAGGGGTTGTTTGTTTAGGTCTGAATGACTGAATTGGTTAGCCATTAAGTGCGTTTGTTTTGAAAAAAAAATTCGTTTGAATGGTTGAATTGGTCAGCCATTCAAACAATTTGTGCTGAATGGTTTAGTATCATTTTTTTGGCTGAATGGACTAAATGAAGTTTTATTTTTACAATATTAACTATTATATTAAGTAATATTAAATACATTTATAACAATTTTGAATTTTTTTTAGAGGGGTAACATAATAAAAATTTGTTTTTTCGTGGTTCGTACATGTCAATTATCAAATAATTTTTTCATTGATTGATTCAAACTCATTCAGATTGATTGATTGATTTGATTTCATTGATTGATTGATTGATTCATTTAGTTTTTATCAAACACCCCCTAAGCTTGAATAGTTAGCTTTTTTTCTTCCTAGATTGCTTGTTAATACTCTTTATCTTTCTCTCAATATAGGTGCTCAAAGTTGGTAAAACAACTAATGAACACTTAAGCTTTTTATTTATAGAAAATCAAAGTGAAGGCATTTTGGTCATTGTGGCACTTCCTTACTATTCACACCTCCTCTCCAAAGCTTTAAAGGAAGCTAACCAACTTACTTGGCCACTAAGTGACCGACTCTATGGGGTTGTGGGGCCCTCATGGGTTGCCCAACCCTTTTACCCATCCCTTGACCCATTGGTTCGACCCACGGGTTCGGTTCTTAGTTTAGGCTTAGAATTAATTCATATCGGGCCTAACTTTGGGCTTGATTTAACTTATCATTGGGCCTTGATATAATTCATCCTTGGGCCTCATTCATTGTCTAATTGGGCTTGACAAAGTCTAGGTTCAATAGCTAAAGTCCATTAAGACTTCTTCGTATTCTTACCGTATTATTCTTGTATTCTCTTCGTATATACTTTGTATGATATTCGTATTATACGTCGTATTATCTTCGTATTATACTTGTACAATACCTAGTATTATACTCATATTCTTCCCGTATAATAACCATTTGTATTACACTTAATCATTTTGTTCTTAGATTTCACATTCCCTAACACTTAGGGTTTTAAGTCTGCAGGCGAAAACTTCGTTTATCATAACTGAAATATTATTAGATATTCCATCTCATCTTAGAATTCTATCATTACGTATTTCTCGAAAATTCAAAATTAATTCCTGAGCTGAAATGGATGAATAGTGATTCTTCGAAAATTTCTCGAAAAACTTTTATTTTCGTCTTGGAAATTCAAATCATTTAATTCTAGCACACAACCAGAATTCTAACCACATTCGCACAGTCTAGGTCATAGAACGACCTTTAAACAGCTAACTCACTTTAATAAATAATTAAATTCATTTAATTCAAATAATCAAATAAAATTTATTTCACATAATAATCCGATTTTCTCATGCGTTACAGAAATGACCATAAAATATGTTCTAACTCCACCCTTATATTTCACTTAAATATAGTACTAGCGAGACCTCACATAAGTATACCACTGAATCTTGGAACTCACATAAGTATACTAATGAATCTTCTTTTTCTTAAAACACAGGTATCAATTTAAGGGTAGTACTAATATAGTCTTTACAAAGCATTATACCTTCAAATTATATACTTAAGTGTGTCTATAAGAACCTTGACATTTGGAAAACCAAAAGGTCAACAAACGAGTAGGGCTCCTTTTTTATAGAACATATAGCATACAGATTTTTGCACAAAGGTCATAGTGTTGCATCTGAGTTTCAGCTCAAGTACACTCACATGTAACGAGACTACTTAATGCCAAAATGGAGGTATTAACCTGTCATATTATATTACCAATTGGTAAACTTCAAAATGTGGCGAATCTTTGTTAATTTGATTTTCGAGGTTTTGACAACTACGCATTTATGCTTAACTAAATTAGTTTTCAAGGAATATTATGCTTAAAAAAATTAACAAGTAGTACAACAGTGAAGTCTTAGGTGGTTTGAAATTGTCATGCCAAATGCTCAAGTGTCAGCATCTATATGTACATTTAGCACACGGATGATACCTCGCCTTTAAGTAAGCTTTGAATTAGCAACATCTACTCTCATGAATTATTCTACCCAGAGGTTTTTATATGGTGTGCAAGTGTCTAAACTCAAAATAAAGCTCAAACCCCATGCTAGATCAATGCTTTTAACGTTTGGCAGATGTAAGCAAGTCAGAAAATGTCTAAGAAATGGTATTTTCGCACACCAAAACTAATTTATTGCAGTGATTACAATTTCATGGTCAACCAAATGCTAGCTACAATACATGTTAAATTTGACCCAAACATCCATCCAGTATTCCAGTGAGAATTGGGTTTGGCCCATTCATATTCTTTTACTTCTTGTAGAATTGATGTCCTTAATTTATTGCCCTTGAAAGTTCCTTCTTATTATATTTCGATTATGTGCACGTTTCTCTTCCCCTCCCCCCGCCTAACCAACCAAAGTTTTTTCATATAAATAGTATGCATACCTTATTTGATTATTCTACATCAATTCTATAAAATTATGACACCATCCAACCCAATATTACCTGAAATGTGGTACATTTCGGTACGTGTTGCGGGAACGCAGTACGCTACATAGTTAAAACGCGATGCACTAGAGTATTTTTCTATAAATTTTTATAGTTAGAAATTCTCTTATAATCTAAATGATATAAACTAAATTTTATAGAAGATTTTTAGTTCAATATTTTATATATATATATATTAGTAAAAATAATGTTTGGGCATCCAATACTAAGTTATAATATTGATATTTGAGAAATTATAGTTAAACACGAAATAAATTTTTTAGTACACTAAATTTAGTGTATTGGTACGTAATAGTACCATGTTTGGGTATGTAAGCATAGTTGTCACGGCACCACGGCGAGTCATGGCGGTAGCCGACTGCTTGGATTCCTAGGCGACAAGGCGACCGCCATGACTTCCGTATGGCGACAAGTCTTTACAGTGTGCAATTTATATATTATTTATTTTACTTAACAAGTATATTGACAATAAAATTTCATATAAATTAAAACTCAAGACATAACACTATGGAATAACATTAAAAATACAATTATGTAAAAACTTAGCAATAACAATTCAAAAATGAAACACTTGATATTAAAAACAAGTAGAAGAAATGAAGAATTCAACAAACACCACATAGAAAATAAAGTTCAGGGGATAGTTTAAAACTTTTGGCAAAACTGAAAGTCTAAAATAAAAGAAATTTAAAACTTTAGTTTCCTTAACTATAATTTTCTAGAAGATATTTAGTTGGCAGATAGATCAAAAGTTATTCCCAACAATACCCACAAAAGAAATCAGTAGCTAGAGACATGGAGGAGAGTCGCAACTGTGAGAGAAGCCAACTACGCGACTGGGGGAGGCTCCGACTAGGGGAGGCATGAACTGGGGGAGTCACCGACTGGGGTAGGCGCGACTGGAGGTGTCGTGATGTCATAAGGAAGAGGAGTCACAATGTCGTGAGGAAGAGGAGTCGCGAGAGGCAGAGGAGTTACGAACTGTTATCGAGACTTGGATCTGCTTTGTTCTTCTTCTTCTTTCATTGTTCTTATATTGCCGACTTATCACAACTTAGACCTTCGACTTTCTCTGATGCAGCTAGGCGACCACTAGACTTGGTGTGGTAGCAGCGATAAGGCGCCTTGGCGACACTATAATAACCAGGAATTTCAAGTCACTTTATATGTATATACATTATTGATATTAAAACTTTGTGCCATATAGTGATTTAATATGTGATAACATATGTGAAGTGGTGTATGGCTAAATAATTATATATACTATAGTCATGGATATATATATATATATATATATATATATATATAAAAGAAAGCTTCATAACCTAATTATACATTAGGTGAGATAATTAAATAACCTAAGGGTTATGATAATAATGAATAGTTAGTATTTAATATTTATACTAACTTAAGTGGATAATTTTATTATTACAAGTGATTAATAATTTTAAATCTAATTATAGTAAACCTAATTAGGTTACAAGTTAAAGAGATATGTGTAAGTAATTAAATTCCATAAGATTGGAAATATAAACCCTAAATAAATAATTAGGGTAATATATATTAAAATTGTTAAACTATGTTTATTACATAGCCCAAAACAATTAAATGAGAAGCCCAAAAGAAATAAAATGCAAACCAACACTTAGCCCACTTGATTAAGGGTATTTTAGACTTTTGATTAATCGTATTTGTGCATTAAAATAAAATTAAAATGGAGGGGATAATGGGGCAAGAGTGACCGGCCCTTTTAGGACTTTTAAGGCAACAAAATTATGCTAATCAAGTTCCTTAATTAGTAACTCTTACATCAAGTACAAGTGCGTCCATCTCCAATTGGTAGAAAATCTACTTAGCACCCTTATGACATGATTAGGCTTAATTGGAAGAGATAAGGCAAAGCCTTTTATCCAAGGGACAACAAAGATATTGGAGATATTAGTTATGATCCTAGTTGTATCTAACTATATTGCAAGATACATTTTTAAATCACTACATTTTATTTTCTCTTCATTTCATTTCTCCTGTTCTTCTATTTTTCTCCCAAGCTAGCAAAATACAAAGAGAGAAAAGAGATAGAGGGGTTCAAATTTTTGAGGAGAAAGAGAGGAGTGTGCTAGCTTGATTAATTCACCCTAAGTTCATATCTTACTTTGGTAGATCAAGGAAGGTTGCTACTAGAACAATGTATAACCTAAATCTTCATCTTCTTCTTCTATTTGGTGTTATAGCAAGATTTGATGGGGTTATGAATTAATACCCAAGATACCCTAGTTCTACATATCATCATGTATGGAACTAAGTATCTTTAGTGTTAGATCAAAGGTTTAGAGGAAGAAAATTAGCATATGTTCTCCTAGGGGTGAAATCCTAGTTTTCCTTCCACTAAATCTTGTGTAACTCAAGTTTTACAACTTGGATTTGTGATCCGTCAAAAGGGGGTGCTAGATACATGAGTTAGCTAGTAAACCCAAGTGGTAGAACACAAATTCAACAATTTTTGAAGCCTTGGAGGCTATTTTCCCAAATTAGTCCAGGTATAGAACTTAAAGCTTTAAAACCCTAAAAGTCCCATGACCCCATATTTCCTAAGGTTATTTCGACCAGTTCTGAATCTTTTAAAAATCTAGGAAAAATCACAGAGGTACCGTAAGAAGTTATATACATGTAGGAAAAAGAACAGACATGTTTTGATGTGTGGTTTATGTGTAATGGCTTTTACTGTGAAGGACTCCTAAATATTCTTACCCGGATTCCTCACTATATATACCTTGGAAAATATGAAATTTATACAGTATGTGTATATATGTTATGAGAGTGTACCTTGAAAGTTTCAGCATTTTCTAAGAAAAACTCGATTTATGAAAAATGTAACAAGATTCGGAGGTTTTGAGTACTTTAAATATAGTAAATCACTTTCTAAAATTTCAAACAAATTTGTGAATCATTGTTGGATCATATACTGTCAAGATCCAGAAGATAATAATTTTCAAAACCTGTTTGCTATTTTTCATAATAATGTTATAGTTATGGTTAAAAGGAAATAAATGGTTAAATGATGTCATAAATGAGGAAAATAGGATGTTAAATCTTAGATAATCCTATTATAGTGTAATCTGCCCTATGTGAGGTAATTTGGTAATCTATTATGATAAATAATATTTTTGACCTTTTATGGGTATTAAATAAGTTGTTTAATTAAAGGGTAAAACAATTAAAATAAATTGTTTATTTTGCCTAATAACTTATTAAAATGTTACTATGATATTTGTAATATAAGAATCGATATTTTTAAGTAAATAAAATATTAAGATTAAAACTTTATTGAAATATTATTGAATAATTACTAATATTTGATTTAAGCATTAATAAATGATTAAAATATTATTAAATGGCTAATAATATTAGATTAAATATTATTAATATTATTAGATTAAAATATTATTAAAAGATAATATTAATAATATGAAATGATGAGAGTTATTTATGTAATAAGTTATATTTCTGCATATGATGTAATGTAGCGATAAACGCTAAGTTAAAGTTTCAGTTTATTTAAGGTTGTAAAGACTTGAGATTTTATTTTGAATAAGTATGTAATAGTTAATATTATTATTATTATTGTTAGAGTTACTTAGATGATGATGTATGTTGTATCGTGAGCACCATGTCCTGTAATCGATGTTACACGAATTAGGGGGCGTCACATTAACTATAGGTCTCTCAAAGAAAGATAATTAAACTGCATAGCGGATACAATTTAATTGCGTAGCAGTAGCCTACAAACGAGGCAAGTTCCATAACTCAAACTCGAGTTATTATTTTCGAAGCATGTTAGTGAATAATTATTGTTGATTATTCACATCTATACTGATTATTGAGATTCACACCTTGTGCAATTGAATTCATGTTCTATTATTATGGAATTAAAGTTCTTTCATTCATGAATTGTTTATAAGATAGATATATGCTAATTTTATCGGCTAGATCAAACATGTCTAAATTTGTTAAATCAAATGTGTTTTAAAAGTTGTTCTTATTAAATTGATATGGTAAGAACTCTTGGCTGAGAAAAGGACAAATCTGATTAAAGCATGATATCAATATTGGATTATTAAGTGTTTATGCATAAATCACGGGGTATGAAAGGTTAATCCCCTTGCTTACCAAAACTTATTAAAAGGTCCAGCTTAAATGCTGAGAACCTTGGCAAATGTTTATGGTTATTTCAAACCACTCAATACTTGTTATTCAATTATTTGAATATTCAGCTATTGACTATTAATTCATGTTCCTTCATAATTTTATACTGTTGTTGAACATTCAAAGCGAAACTTCTTTCTAATCATGATATATCTCCCTTGTGTATAAACTTGCTAAGAAAATTAGTTGTTACCCTTGCTATATCATGACATTTATTTCAGCTAAGGCATAAACGTCCAAAGAGGACAAAGTAAAAGGGAAGGTTCGAGAGTAGATGTTTGAGAAGGCTTATGTACTAGTTTATTTTAAATGCTATTTAGTTATGTAAACTCTTTATAGTATTAAGAGTACATTTTAAGTTAAGGTTAAAGAACCTTGGGACTATGATTGTAAGACTTTATTACTATTATGATAAACAATGTATGTTTATTCTTCCACATTAGTTAGAAAGTATGTTTATTGTTGAGTATCGTGAACACCGAATTCGAGGTTAGGAAACCCATATTTGAGGGTGACACAGGTTGGTATAAGAGTTGTACGTTATAAACATTAGGAATGCGAAACCTAGGTTATAACCTTAGTAGAAAACTCATATAGAGTATGTAGGTGATGGGTTGAGGAGATCCATTGAGTTTTAGTTGTACTGAATAAAATATCATTTCATTTTATCAATGAATATATTTTATTGTGGTAGTGATGTTGGTTTTATTTGTGGTGTTTGTAGGATGTTGGATGAGAGACAGGATAGTCACTTTGATGATCAGTCGGAGCCTATAGAGGATATGAATATTTCACTTAATCCGATGGGAGGATTGCTCGATAGGATTCGCGAGTTTGAGGAGAGAGTAGTCTAGATGGAGGCAGAGAACCACACTCTGCAAGCTACAAAGCAGTAGTATAAGGATGCTATGTATCAGGCACAATTAGTGTCAGCACAGGCCCAAGAGAGTCTGGAGCTGACCAAGACCCAACTAGGTGAAAAAAGGATTAGGAATCAAGCTCTTAAATTCAAGTTTGATTTGGAGATAAATGATAAGATAAGAATTGAGAAGGCTTGGATCAAGGCAGCTAGGATGGTGGATCAGCTGCGAGAGGAGATGGCGGCCAAGGATGTTAGGATTAACACCTTTGCGAGGACACTAGACATTGCCTATATGGGCTAGAGAGCTGGGGTGGTGAGGATGAGCTTCAAGATTGGAGAGTCTAGTCGATCTGTTTGACGTCGAGTGGGTGGAGGTGCATCCCAGACTTCTTAGGATGAGCAATGATGTTGGTAGATATGTTATGTAAATAGATGCACTAGTACTACTTTTGGTTTACTAGGGTTTATATTAGCCTCAACAAGTGCGAGGTAGTTTGTATGTAGGTTATATTTTAAACTTATGTAGGTAGGAAAGAATGGCTTAAGTGAATCCTGTAGACAGTAAAAAATTTCTGCGCTCCTATTACTAACATTGCAGGAGGGTAGATTCGTCTTTTGGAAATAACCTTGGAAGATAGCTTACATCCATTTCGGATACTACCGGAAGTTCAGTTCCAACCCGAAACACAAACCGGGAACATCAGTTCCAACTTGGAACACAAACCGGGAACATCAGTTCAAACCCCGAAACACACACCGGGAATGTCATTTCCAATCTCGGAGATAACCCCGAGATATGTAGATCAAAAGACCGACAACAACACTGGAGAGGACAATTCTATCTCGACAATAACACCGCGACACTCAGTTCCAGTCCTAGAGATAACACTGGGAGTAGCAACCCCATCCTTGGTGATAGCCCCAAGAGATGCCATTGCAGTTCCGGCGATAACCCGAAAATGCTTGTTTCAAACATATGCAATCAGCTTCAACCCCAGACATCCTGTCGAGGCACACACACCTCAGACCCGGAGTTAACAAACGGGCAGACAGGAACACCCACAGATGACAGTGAGACATACAAACAAGCAGCAGTCCAATCTTAGATGTAACCCTGAGCAATGTCTACTTTCTGCTTAAACCGGCGATAACCCCGGTGAGGAGTCACAACGTCATCTTATCATCACAACAAGATGATATCGCGGCATACCGATAAGTAGTCCAATCTTAGCTGTAACCCTGAGCAACGTCTACTTTCAACTCAAACCGGCGATAACCCCGATGAGGAGTCAAACGTCATCTTGTTCCTTCGACAATGGCACGTCATCTCAACACTTCATACATACATACATACATCCAACAATGTCCCACAAGAACCGAGGATTGACAATCCCGAGTGACTATTACGTGTGACAGTACTTTGGATATAATTTGAAGCTTGAAGACCATGGGCATAGACCCTTCTTCCTGACTTTGTACAACCTCTAATCCATGTCATTGCGTAACTCTCGACATAAGCAGTCCAAAAGAAGGTCAGATATACCTCGTTTGGATCCTCGGATTGAATTTCTGCAAGTTCGAGTGGACATTACAGTGCATGAGTGCACGTACTAGGGGACAACAGGACCCGCGAGGCTCGGATGCTTCACGACCAGCCACAGGTGTACCTGCGGCCATTCGTCTATATATACAAGCCTTGGGGTCAGCCATTTGAGAAGAGGAGGGAGAAAAAAAGGCGAAGAAGCCCTGTCCATTTTACTCTGCATACACATCTTTTGAGTGTTTCCTCATCTTTAAACACTAGTTAGCTCACATAAAGTTATCTTTTATCCGGCGGGAGCTGAGTGTTTATCCATTTAAAGTCATAGAAGTCTACTTTGGTATTTCAATCGTAAGCCTTCTTATATTCTATAAAGCCTTTTTTCATATTAGCACACAATTGTTATACACATTAAGAGTCGTGTTGTGTGCATTTGCTTAGGACTTGATTCCGTGGTTTTTTATTTTCATCACGTATATATATACTTATATATGTATATATTTTATATATGGACTAACATTATCGAGTTATGCCTCGATTGAGCCTAGACTTCGGTTTGGAGCCTTTAATTGCTTATATATATATATATACTTATATATATAAATTGTGGTCAGACTTTGTCTGATGAGCCTGGATTTTATATCTGGTGTATTTAATTTCTTTTATATATATATATATATATATATTATATATATAACTGTTGTCAGACATATCTGATGAGCCTGGATTTACATCCAGTGCGTTTAATCGCTTTTATATATATATGCATATATATAATTGCTGTCGGACATATCCGATGAGCCTGGATTCACATCCAGTGCGTTTACTACTTTTATATATACATATATATATATATATATATATATATATATCTGTACATATATATATATATATATTTACATTTCTGTCAGGCCTGGAGTTCACTTCGTGGCCTTTTACAGCTTTATTTACATTCTGTCCTGCCTAGAGTTTACTTCGTGGCAGTTGATCGCTTTTACAGCTTTATTTACATTTTGTCCCGCATGGAGTTAACTTCGTGTGGTTGACTATGTTTATATATATATATTTATAGCTTTTACATATATATATAACTGCTTACTGCTTTCCATACAAATTGCAGTATCATGTGAGCCTAGGAATCATGTGATCACAGGTTCAGTTTATTGAATCTAGATTCGGTTCCCATGATGGACATTTTTCATTGTAAGGTAACACATGTACATTATTTTACTGATGTCTCAATTTCCTTGGATGGTCATCATTCCCATGAGGAGTTAAGATCACAGATATTATTTTTTCTAGAATGCTTCAGATCTCAAAAATAAAAGCAAACAAGTTTAGAACATTTAATAATAAAATGGAAGTATGAAAAGGTCTCAATTCCTATTGAGCATGTGGTTTGAAAAACCTCTTTACAAAACGTCATTGCTATATCGTGGTTAAAACTGAATTTTTCTATAAATTCAAACCCTTTGTATATAGGTGCGAACGAGGCCTCGCATTACTTTCAAATAACTGCATATTGATCCACACACACACTCACAAACACACACATTCATATAAAAATTTCTTTGAAGAGTGGCGGTCACCGTGGTAACACAGATGTCGGGGGGTGCCTAACACCTTCCCTCCGCATAATCAAGCCCCCGGACCCAAAATGAATCTCGGTTTCATAGACCCGTCTAGCAGTGTCAAATCACTGGGTCAATGTCTAAACCTTTTTCAGTTGCGTTGGTGCAACTAGTTAAATACACCAACTGGTGAATCTTAAAGTCAAATCGTCGACATTATACATGTCGGACCTTTTTCACTTAGTTTTTCAAACAAATCTCACATTAACATGAGAACACCAAAAAATAAGTAACGAAAAGGGACACTCAAAAATCCCAACGTCGACAGGTGGCGACTCTGCTTGGGACTCCAGTAAGAGGGCTTAAGCCGCTATTACAAGCTTTTCAAAATTGTTATATGCTTGTGTAAATGTTGCATTTACATTTCTGATGAATGTGTACGAATGCATCTTTATTTTACTGCACTGCTAAATATCTATCTGTGATATTAGTGCTTTGCACATGTCATCATTTTTGCATAAACAGTGAGACACGTTGTATGTGAATATATGTTGTGTGGTTCCTCCATTAGGAGGCTATCCTGTCGGTGTTTGATTACTGGACTCGTGGGAAGAATAATTCCCCGGGGCTCAGGAAAGGCACCACCCAGATTCACTCTAGTTGAAAGACCGGATTAACTTCTCGTCGAGTAAATTGCAATGATCTGGGAACCTTCATGCCAAAAAGCCGCGAGAGAAACCCTAAGATAGGTCAACCTCTAATAAACCAAACGCGGAGGAAAGTCTCTTTATACTTTCCATTTTCAATTACTTGTAAACGCATTTACTTGTAATTTTATTCCATGTTCATCCATATGTAATGGAAAATATGAAGAATAATTGTGCATGCATAACATGTTATCAATTAACAACCGATTTTGCGGGACAAAATTCTAAACGGACATATTATGATAACATTTGCATTACCCTAAGACTAAACCACGTAAGTCTTTTGTAGGGAAGCAATTGGGCACATACACCGCTCAAAGTCCAAAAAGGCCCACAGCCTACTGACCAATCATGTCTTCTTTTGACTAATCTAATGTCTTGTTTCCGAGAAGAATTTGACTGATTGAGTAAACAAATTACGACTTGGCCGTTACATTGAAAGAATTGCACCAGTCCACTCAGGATACGAAGATACCTACACATACAGAATCCTCTACACAAGGAGGAGTTTAAGGGCTGGAAAAAACAATTCCAGAACATCAGTTGGATACGACCAACAAAGACCCTGAAAACACCCATCTCAAAGGAGATCCAGACACCGGTGATATAAGGAAGAAGGTCCTCTAAATGGAGGAAACCATCCGCGTTCTCAAAGGGATTGGAACACGTGGCAGTGTTTCATATACAGACCTTTGCATATTCCCCGGTGTTCAATATCCAGAGAAATTCAAGACCCCTGATTTTGAGAAATATGATGGATTAGGGGATCCTTATACACATTTAAAAGTGTTCATTGGAGAACTTTGGTCTTACGCAGAAAATGAAAAGCTCTGAATGCAGCTATTTCAGAAAAGTCTAACTGGAGAAGCCCGTTCATGGTATACCAGATTAGACAACTCTAAGATCCATAGCTGGGAAGAGCTGGCTCACGCCTTCCTCACTCAATACGAGTTTTCAATCTCGGATGGCTCTGAATGGGTACCAAATTAACAAGGTCAAGAAACAGTCTAATGAGTCATTTAGAGAGTACGCTCAAAGGTGGAGGCGCCTTGCTGCTCAAGTTATTCCTTCCATGACAGAATCAGAAATGGTCATGACCTTCATAGATGTACAAGAAGCTCCTTTCCATGAAAGAGTTCTAGCTGGTATTGGCAAACCATTCTCTGAAATGATTAAACATGGCGAGATGGCTGAAATGGGATTGAAGTCTGGTAAAATTCAAGACCTAGCCGCTCTTAAAACTATTGTTGAGCACATCTAGTCTGGATCTTATGGAAACAACCCCCGGAGGGTCCATTAAAAGAAAGAGGAGGATGTTTCCTTGATACTACAAGGACGAAAAGGCAATCAAAGCATGCCTATACAGAGGAGAAACTACTCCCCTTTTTCAACACAATCTTCAAACCCTCCATTGCCTAAAAGTGGAGAAGTAAAGCGACCTCGAACGTTCACACCCTTAGGGGACTCGCTCGAAAATATTCTTGCTCTTCTGACTGCTCAGAAGAAAATTACACGGCTTCTTCCACTAGCCAACCCTAATGGGAGGGGTTTTAATGCTACTCGAAAGTGTACTTATCATGTCGGGGCACCTGGACATGATACTGAAGATTGTTGGGCCTTGAAACATAAGATTCAAGATCTAATAGACAACGGTGAGATCGTGGTCACTAACCAGATCAACCTCATGTGCAAGACAACCCTCTTCCTCAATACAAAGAAGAAGAGGTCAACATGATCAGTTGGAGCACTGTACAAGGTTCCAATTCTAATAACGAATCATCCCAACCCATCATAGACAGTGTTGACAAATGGGATTATGCAAAGTTCCAGTTTACCATGGAACAAAAAATGAAAGCTCTTTGCAAACAAATTGAGCAATTGGCAGAACTGGTGACCCACCAGCATCAAGTCATACGCTAATTAATCAGGCAGGAACATGCCTATCTCCTTCCATTTGTTGTAAATGATCCATCAACACCTTCAGAAAGGGAAGCTATGGAGGATAAGGTTGCAAAGCGAGCAAATCCTAAAGCCCATCGGGATTTTGCCAATCAGAGGGAATTCACCTATTTGGGCCAATCTATGGAGGAGATACTTCAAATGTTGATCAACGAAGGAAGAATTACATTCATTCTCCCTCCCATCAATCCCCGCTCAGGACGGTTCAATCCTGATGAAATGTGTCAATATCATTCACATTCTCGCATCCACAAAGACGGAAGAATGTTGGGCACTCCGCCATCTCATTCAGAATCTTATTGATAGCGGTGTCCTGCAAATAGCAGATGATTACACTATGAAACTCAAGGGTGGGAATGCATATCCTACCAAATGGAAGGGATCAGTAGCAGTTATATCCGAAGTGGATGATAAGACTGTCAAAGTATTTCCTATACAACTAATTCAACTCAAAGGAGCTGACAATCCTTTGAAAGTGGCCTCACCAGAGCCAATTCCTTTACCTTTCAGACCACAACATCCTGTTGTTAACTTACACAAAGTTCCATGGAATTATGGAGAAGCTGAAGGATCCACGTCTCATACTACTGCTACAGTGTTGAAGGAAAATCCACTGTACCTTCCTCAATGGGTTGTCAAACCAACTTGCAAAGCAAAGGGTAAGTTTCCCATGGAGAAGATTGAAAAATTCCTCCGTACTATGGGCCACAATGAAGCCAAAGTGGTTTTAAGCTTGCGAGAAGCTCCACACCAGATTTCGATACTGGATTTGTTTTTCTCTTCCGAGGATCATCGAAAGATCTTATTGAAGGTTTTAGAAGAAGCCTACTTGCGAAAATCAGTGGATGTAGAAAAATTTCAACATTTGATTGATCACATTTTCAACAACAATGTGATATCCTTCACTGATGACGACATACCTCCCGAAGGGACCGGTCATTGCAAGCCTTTGCATATTGCAGTTTTGTCTTTCGGGTACATGCTAGCAGGAGTATTGATAGATGGAGGCTCATCTCTAAATATTTGTCCTTATGCCACCTTGGTAAAGATGAATACCAATCTCAAGCGGATCCAAAGTAGCCATACGATCATCAGAGCTTTTGATGGATCCTGGTGAAATTTCGTTGGAAAGATTGAATTGCCAATTGAGATTGGTCCCAATACATTCAATGTACCTTTCCACATCCTCAAGATAGAAATAGGGTATAACATGCTCTTGGGGAGACCATGGATACACATGGCTGGAGCTGTTCCCTCCACCTTACATCAACAACTCAAATACATTATCAACAACAGTCTAGTCACTGTCAACGCTGAGCCGGATTATCCTGAACAAGGATCTCTACCAATTATCAGCTTCAATTCAGAAGTTGAACCGACCAGTTTCCATACTCTGGAAGTGAGTAACAAGCAATACCATTATATTGGAGCGCCACTTCCCGTACCCAAGATTTCTGCTGAGGTTATATCGGCCACTTAAGAAATTATGTCATTGGGTCATCAACCTGGACAAGGTCTTGGTAAAGATAATTAGGGTATTAAGCACCCTATTCAAATGTCCAGTCAAATTGGAATAGCCGGACTAGGCTATTCTGCCAGTTCTAGTCACAGGAATCCTCATAAGCACAAGCAGGTTCTTCAAGCTTCTGCCGCTCAATTTTCTATACCTTTACCTCATGAGTTAATGCAATCTCTAGTAAAGGTTCCAGCCCATGTTGTGGCTATGCTGTTTCCAAAACCAGTGCCAATCAAAGCAAAAGAGGTGCTGATTCCTGATCCCGAGGTGGAAGAAAAGGAACGGAAACGCAAACATGACCTTGCCTTGATGATGGCAGGTATTCGCGTCATTGTTCATGATGAACATACAAACAGATACACCCCAGATGATGATTGCCTAGATGTCATGGTTATCATTCGGGAAAAGGAGGACAATGACGATCCTTCCATCATTACAGTCCATCAGGACTTTTCCCTCGACAATTGGAGCAGCACTCCATGCATTGGTCGACGAGGGTAAAATGGACAGAAAATCCCTCTGCCCTGTAGATAACTTTAATTGCTTGCTTTCCTTTATAGCACTAGCAGTTATTTTATCAAGTACATGCTAACACTTTTGTATGATCGAATAGTTGCATATATTAAGTGAAAGCATCTTTTGTTTCAGGACTCTGAATTTAGATATGCCTGTACTTGCTGATAAGATGCCTTCTCTCCACAAGGGTTGTAACTTTGATGCAAAGTTAGACTTAGACTTGATGGACATCCAAGAGGACATTGAGACACCTCAGGAGATTAAGGAATGGGTCGCAGATAAACCCAAACCCAATCTTGATCAAACCACTTCTTTCAATCTCGGAACCTTAGACAACCCTAAGCTAATCCATATTGGTTTAGACCTTACCACAAATCAACGGAATGACATGGTTGCACTGTTAACCCAATTCCAGGATGTGTTTGTATGGTCTCATGAAGACATGGTGGGTTTGTCCACTAACATTGTTCTTCATCGCCTTCCCATTAAAGAAGGATTCAAGCCACTTAGGCAAAGACTCAGGCGATTGAAACCTGAGTGGAGTTTAAAGGTTAAAGAAGAAATTATGAAACAATTTCAAGCTGACATCATCATGGTGTCTACATATCCGGAGTGAATATCCAACATTGTTCCCGTGCCTAAACCAGGAGGAAAGGTGTGAGTCTGCGTGGATTACCGGGATTTGAACAAAGCTTGCCTTAAAAATAGCTTTCCCGTGCCCTTTATCCACATTCTTATTGACAATACTGCTCAATACGGCATGTACTCCTTTACTGATTGCTTTGCGGGGTACCATCAAATTATGGTCGCTGAAGAAGATCGTGAGAAAACGGCTTTCATCACGCCTTGGGGAACCTTTTGCTACAGACGGTTGTCATTCGGCCTCATCAACGTTGGGGCAACCTATCAGCAAGCTATGATGGCTTTTTTCCACGATTTAATGCACAAAGAGATAGAGATCTATGTGGATGACATTATTGTCAAAATCCCGGAAGGAGGATGACCACTTAGACCATCTCACAAAACTTTTCAACAGGTTGTGTAAGTACAACTTGAAGTTGAATCCCGCCAAGTGCGCCTTTGGTGTTAAGTCAGGAAAGTTGCTAGGTTTCCTAGTCAGCCACAAAGGGATTGAACTAGATCCTACCAAAATCTAGGCCATCAAGGAAATGCCCATTCCTCAAAAAGAGAAGGAAATACAGGGATTTTTGGGAAGAATCAACTTCATTAGCAGATTCATTTCTCAACTCACAGCAACCTGTGAGCCTATCTTCAAGCTATTAAGGAAGAACTCCTCCATGAAATGGAATGATGAGTGTCAGAAAGCCTTCCTCACAATCAAAGGGCAACTGATTAACGCTCCTGTTTTGGTACCTCCCAGGGATGATGTTCCCCTGTTCATGTACCCGTCCATAAATGACAATGCCATGGGCTGTATGCTGGGGCAAAAAGACAATAGAGGCCAAGAACGAGCTATCTATTACCTCAGCAAAAGATTCAGCATCAGTGAACACAAGTACACTCTGATTGAGAAGACTTGTTATGCTTTAGCATGGGCTTCCATGAGGTTACAACATTACCTCCATGGTCACACAACCCATCTTATATCCCGAATGGATCCTCTCAAGTATGTGTTCAGTAAGCCCATACTGAATTATCGACTATCCAGATGGCAGTTGATCCTACAGCAATTTGACATCATCTATATGATGCAAAAGTCTGTCAAAGGTCAAGGAATTGTGGATCAACTGACCACCGCACCTGCAGGGGATTACAAACCCTTAGAAACATACTTTCCTGACGAAGGAGTAATGACAATTCAGCTACAACATCAGTCCGATACATGCCGTACGTGGAGAATATATTTTGATGGAGTCGTTAGTTGTAAGGCTCTAGAAGTTTGAGCAGCTTTTAATATCCCAGATGGGGAGCAGATCCGTCGCCAATCAAATTGCGATTTATCGGCACCAATAACACACGGTGAGTATGAAGGTCGATCATGGGACTAAAACTTGCCCGTTCATTGGGCATCAAAGTGATTAACTGCCTTTGGGGATTCGAATTGGTAATCAAACAATCCACAGGAGTCTATCAAACCAAAGAATTACATTTACTGCCTTATCATCGACAAGTTTTACAGATGGTTTTGGAGTTCAAAGAAATCTCCTTTCTACACATTCCTCGTAACAGGAATGATTTTGCAGATGCATTAGCAACGTTGGCCTCCTTGGTTTACATACCTGACAAGGAAAACATGCCAAACATCACGTTTGCTTCGCAAAAAAGCCCGATCTATGGGAATTACATTGGAGAAGTATCGGATGAGCTACCTCCCCATCCACAACCCTTGGTATCAAAGACATCAAGGAGTATCTACGAGATGGATCTACACCACCGAGGCGAGCCTAACTGAGAAGAGGCGGATTCATTGACTTGCTATAAAATTCTACCTGAGCGGAGATGCACTCTACAAAAGAGATGCAAGATTAGGTCTCCTCAGATGTCTTGACAAAGACCGAGCTCAGAGACTCATGGATGAGATCCATGATGGAGTATGTGGCCATCACATGAGCGGACCCCTACTTGTCAAGAAGATCCTTAGAACATGGCATTATTGGCTTACACTCAAAGTTGATTGTGATGATCACGTCAAGAGGTGCTATCAATGCCAGATTCATGGGAGTGCTATCCACGCCCCCCCAAGGGAACTCCACAATATGAGTTCGCCATGGCCCTTCTCAATGTGGGGAATGGACGTGATCGGGCCCATCGAGCCCAAAGCCAGTAATGGACATCGATTCATATTCACCATGATCGAATGGGTAGAAGCAAATGGGTAGAAGCAGCATCCTTCCCCAGAGTTACTAAAGAAGTTATCATATTTTTCATCATAAATAATGTCATTTGTCGATATGGACAACCAGAGGTCATTGTGTCAGACAATGCTAAGAACCTCAACAACAAAATGATGGAGGAGTTATGCAGAAAATTCCACATCAAACATCTCAACTCCATCATCTACCGTCCAAAGATGAATGGTGATGTTGAAGCGGCTAATAAAAACATCAAAAAGATCATCCAGAAAATGTCCGCCAATCATAAAGGATGGCCTGACCTCTTGCCTCTGACTTTATTAGCATACAGAACTTCTATGCGTGCTTCCACTGGGGCAACCCCATACTCACTAGTCTATGGGATGGAAGCAGTGCTCCCCATAGAGGTGGAAATGGAATCCCTTAGAGTATTGATGGATGCTCAGTTGGATGAAGACCAATGGGTACAAGATAGGTATCACCAATTGTCTCTAATAGACGAAAGGCGATCCGCGGCTATCTTCCATGGTCAGTTATATCAGCAAAGGATCACACGATCCTACAATAGAAAAGTCCGACTACGGCAGTTGAAACAACATGACTTGGTTTTGAAGAAGATAATTGAGAACCAAGATTAATCTAAGGGAAAATTCGCTCCTAACTGGGAAGGCCCATTTGTTGTCAAGGAAGTATTGATAGGAGGTGCTCTCAGATTGCAGGAAATGGATGGCGATGAATTTCCAAAGCTTATCAATTTGGACACCGTGAAACGGTACTATGTCTTAAGTTACCATCAAACAAACATCCTGGTTTTGATCATCAAATCACCAGTCATTTCGGTTTTGAACCCTTTCCTTTTTGAATACTCTTACCCCTCGTGGAAACATACACTTCAAACCCGAACTGGTACGGTACTTCATTTCAAACCTTTCACAATTTCGGTTATCCTGAAGACGGGATTAAACCTTTCACACTTGCAGTTTATCCTGAAGATGGGATTAAACTTTTCTACGCCTGCAGTTTATCTTGAAGACGGGATTAAACTTTTCTACGCTTGTAGTTTATCCTGAAGACGGGATTAAACTTTTCTACACTTGCAGTTTATCCTGAGGACGGGATCAAACTTTTTTACACCTGCAGTTTGTCCCCATTATGGGATCAAACTTTCTTCTCTCCGCAATATAGCCTGCACATGGGATTCACACTTCTCTTCGCCTTCAATTCGTCCTGAGGGACGAACTACGTCGACCTGATCTCCTCTTCAATAGGAGTACGTAGGCAACCATATGCTATATGGCCCGGTCGCAATAAAAAAAAACAACCAAAAACATTTCTGCCCTTTCTCTACAAAACAACAAAAACAACAAAAATACTTCTACACCTAGATGCCTTGAAGAATCAAAGATTGAACCTCTTACACCGAGTTCGAACTACGCAGACTTGATCTCCTCTTCAATAGGAGACGAAAGCGACCATTCATAGTGCGAATCTAACCCCTACCGTAACAACATACTTGTCACACTGAAGATCGGGATCTACCTTCAATTCGCCACATTTCATCTGCTTTTGAGATCAAAGGGATGGAATTACCCAACCTCTTCTCACAAATAGAAGATTCGGTGACCATCTAAGCTGCGATCATGCCTCGAAGAGCAATACCAACCCATAAGAGATGGAATTAACTAGGTTTCTCACAAATAGAAGTACTGACCACCATCTGTGGTGCGGTCAATCTCAGAGAGGATGAAACTACCCTCCTCTCCACTTCTTCATACAGATACCAGTCCTAAGACACCAAAGATGGTAGGGATTTACAGAAATTAATGATCCGTTCTGAGAGATCTTGCGACGTCTCAATGTCCATCTATCAAGGATATGTTCAGAATGCATCAAGATCACAAGGCTCTGAAGAAACAAGCAAATATCAAGCAAGTATCAAGGCATAACTAAAAGGGAAGTGAATCAAAATATATTTCCCTGCCATACATAATATTGTTTGATATATATATATATATGTGTTGTACATGACAAAATGGCTAAGCTAGTCTGTGCAGGAAAATACAAAGCTATCTACAGATCTGTATACATGCGGACTATCAGATCTAACATAGCATCCCTCTCTGAAGACGGAGGTAGCACTGTAAGCTCCTGCCCAAGGGTATCTACACGAGCTAGCAGATCAGAGGCTAACTGCATGGTGGCATAATTCTCATCAATGTAAGCACTCATGTCGGCAAGACTGACAGTCATCTGGGATCTCACTAAAGTGCTGTCTGCAATGGCCGCATCCCTAGCAGATAAGGCGGCATCCCGCTCTAACAGAGTAGTATCTCTCTCATCAAGAGCTTCAACATCGCGGCCCTAGCCTGATCTCTATCATAGGTCATCAGATGTAAGCTCTACTTCAAATGTTGTCTTAGAACATCGAAAATAAAATGGCTTTTCGGGGTGGGAGAATCCATCACAAATGGCAAATTTCAAAGCATCAATTCATCGATGGGAATAACAACCTCCTCTATAGGCTCCTCATCGTCAGAATCAATCCCCTAAACTATGGATACTTCCGCAGTCGATGCAGTCTTTGCCTCCATCCATGCGAAATACTCTGCAGAACAACCTGGATGACTAACAGAAAACTCAGCCAGCTCTCGTTGATCCCAACAGGCATACAACCTGGATCTGCCCTCCCCGAATAAATGGTATGACATGAAGCGCTGACTCACTACCCCCTCATACGGATGAAAATCCTAAAACTGGTCAAACTGACACATCACGGCCAATGGGTGGTAAGTGATCATGCCCCTTAATCCAGCCAGAGGGAGATAATCCATGCCCGAAGCATGAGTAATGAAGCTGTAGGGTGAACTAAGCCCTGAACATGGAAATATGGCAAATGGATCCCTAATCCTCGCCGTAAATACCACGACCACGATGCAAAGATCAGACATTCCAAGAAAGTGAAAGGAGTACGACATGGCTATATCATGGGTGAAACAAAACCCCTGCCGTCTAAATGTGCCAATCGGTCCTAAGTGTGATATGAACCACACGTACAGTATGACCAAGCTACCTGTAAACACTCCTGCCAGATAAGTGCAGCAGTATGTAGCTAACCTCAGTGTCTCTGCGATAATCATCGGTACAATGGTACGACCCTCCCTGAGAGCTCTCACTGCCATAATGACGTCGATATCCAGCTCATCCATGTACCGCGGCATGAAGACGTATGACAATACGCATAGAAGCAGTACATCTACTCTGGCTGAACGCCAATGATCCTTCGGTGTGGTGAAATCCCCGGAATACCGTGCATAGATGTCCTCAAAGCCAAACCTGTCAAAAAGAAAACGCTGGATATATACGCGTGGTAGGATGTAATCTCGTCCTGGACTACTCTACGTCTCAATTCGGTGAGGGTCATGAACTGTCTGCTCATGTCTCCAATAGCCATATGCACGCAAGGTCTGTCCAGTGGCAGCATCATCAACCGTGCATACTCCTCCAAAGTAGAGTCAACTCTCGGGTCCCAAATCGAAAAACACCTCTCCGATACCCGGTGCTCCAAAGATACCCTCTATAAATCTGTGGGAACTCAAACATCAACAGGTCATAGTAAGATGTCAGAAGAACTCATCTACAATGACCATATCGATGGTGATATACTATCATACCATGAGCAAGATATCAGCCTACCACCATAAATGGTGGGGTATGATCAATACTGTTAATCGTCGAAGAAGACATCATGCGGGGCGCGTGTCATAAGACCATCCAGGGTCAATGCTGAGTATCTCTAGACATATATACATATGCATAACATAATAACATGCATGATACAATATATGACAATATGATATAGGGAATGGAAAACTGTACATACATTCCTAATTATATCATAATCTAATACATCTCTGTCTGACTAAAATATGTGGAAATGGGCGGCTACCCAACATACAACAGAGGCCTATCAAAAGATATAGCGAGAATAGGCGGTTACCCAACAAACTAACGTAGAGGCCAATCAAAAGAGATAGCGAGAAATACATCAGAAAAAGTCAAGAGTGTCGATGTCTACATCATCGATACTGTCCACCTGATATAACTCCTCCTGATTCACTAGATCTTTATCTACAGGGATGTCAGGCCGATACAAAGGAGGATCTGTGCCGGAAAAACCATATGGGTCACCTGAGGGACCAGCGCCAGAGCTGGAAGGATCAAAAGTATCTACCTCTGCAGGATCTCTGCCCAAATGCCGAATGAAAAGATGTGATCGGTCCAACTGTCGAGTCAATCTGTCAATCTGTGTCACATGAGTTGGATCTCTGACATAGGCTAGCCAATCCGTCATCATCACGGATCTTGGAACCATATCCCCCATAAATTGTGTGGCGTGGGTCTGAGCTCCAATGGTACGAGGGATCCACCAATGCTGGAACATCTCCTGAGAATAGGGGCCCTTTGACAATGTAAAATCGTCAATCCCCATCAATGGGATGTCAATGATGGGCGACTGCGAAACAGGCCAATAACGCCTAGCAGGAGGTAAGATCGGCATACGAATCTCTCCTGTAGTGCTCCTAATAGCACACTCTCCTAAATAGAGCTCCCATCCTCCATCTGTAAAGAGAGGAATCCTGCGGGTGGAAATGATGTACTCTACTCTAGTCGGGTACCCATCCTCAAAACCAACTCCCAAATGCTCTCCAGAGTAGGGAATCTATATAATGATATCGGCTGTCAACAACTCCAGCTGTAGGCGACAATGAGTGAAACCCTTAACAACAAGGACCTCCGCCAGTATGGAATGATGCCATCTTTGTCCTCGTGGATAGGTGTCTAAACCTAACACGCTCATAGGACGCAAACAGGGAAGCCTCTCATAGGCCCAAAACTGCCAACATAAAGGCAAACATCTGCTGTCAGTCAACACTCTTAACCTATACATGGGAAAAGACAAGAGAAACACTCATCAGCAGAAATGGGTCAAGCCCTGCGATTGCATGCGCATTCCCCTGAGGAAGTAGGCAAAGGTGTAGGTGAAAGTAGTATGCATGCAAGCCAATCATGTTTTATGATAAAGCATATACTTTGTAACAATCTTATTCATTTATTAATAATAAGTATTAAAGGCTTTTAAATTATCTACATGATGCTATTTTACAATATGTGATAAACCCATAGTTTTAAGCAATGCTTTTAGAATAATGATGATGATCATTCTAATGAGATCTAAATTCTTAGAAAGCTTAAAACTAAAATAGTTCCCAATCGTTGGATTACTAAATTGGTGATTAGTGAATCCGGATAGATTGGTACATACATTGCTTGCTCATTGGATGAGGGTGATTGATCTCATGATCATTTGTGTGGAGACACTAAAGCAAGTATGTAGGTGCTTATTAGAGAATAAGTTCACTGAACGTGGCTCACTAAGGAATACCTAATGGAGTTTTACTTGTGTATGATAAGTTATACTTTGACTTATTCCTTAAGACCCTTAGGGTATATCAAAGGGTATGCTTGGGTATAATAAGTTGTACATGGAGATAATGTATGATCAATAAAGAATCTACCACTTCTAGTAAAAGAAGAGAAATGTCTTATGTGATTCGATAAATGATAACTCAGTAGTCCTTGGCCAAGACATAATGAAATTAGAAAGGTGTTTCTAATTTGCATTATTTGGGGTTGTGCATTTAAGAATCGAAATACATATAATTAAATATAATAAGACTTGACAGTAATTCCATATCTTATATTTAATTGGGACATTGTATGGTGGAAGGATTGAATTGTACGGTAACTATTTACTCAAAGGTTCTTTTATGATTAATGTTGAAATCTATATTATCTGGAAAGTCGTTGATCGCTAGGGAGGCTTATCCCTATTGTAGAATAAATATTATTTATTTAAATAAATTAATCATTTAATTTATTTATTTAAATAAGATTAGAATTGTTCTAATTAATTTATTCACAACCGGTTTAATATGGAGAACCTAAAGGGTCACACCATAAAAGGAAGAATAATTATTTAAGAAGTTAATGGCATAATCGTAATAATATGTTAAGTATATTTAATTTAATCTATGGTGATAGAATAAATTAAATAGCTTAATATTTATTATTTAATATTTTAGAAATATTAAATATAAATTAATAAGAGGAGTCTTATTAATATTATTACAAAATTTTTAAAAGAGTTTAGGAATTAATTTAATATAAGTACTCTCATTTATTCCTAATAGGATTAGGAGGAAAAATTAGTTAAAGGAGTTTAATTAATTATCCCTAATAAGATTAGGGAGCTCATTTAATTAAAAGAGTTTAATTAAATAATACCTTATTTTAATTAAATAGGGTTATCTGATATCTTTATAAGAGGAGTCTTATATCATATATCAGATTTACGCAATTCCAAAAGTTGGAGAGTACGTTCTTTTCTATAGAGATAGAAAACTAGGGTTTTGCCAAACACTCATCTTCTTGAATCCTTCTTCTTCCTTGGTGGATCACCTCTAGAGGCCAAACACTTGGGTGGCTAACGTTTATCAAAGGAAGGAACCAAACCCGGTGGATTCAAGTTGAACGCGAAAAGGATTGGAGGTGAACTTGTACCTGAGGAAGCTCGAATCTTCAAGGGTATGATTCTTGTTCTTTCTTTTTCGTTTAATTAATAAGCATAAAGGGTGATCCGGGTATATGGTTTGTAAAATTTTTAAACTCTGATTTTTACACGTTTCCGCTTAATTGTGCAATTTGATTGCGTTCATAAATATTACAAACCTAACAGTAGGAACCCCAATCATACTCTCCTATACGGTCCACGTGTCGAATGGCGCTGATCAAAGCGAAGGACACCGTAGAAGAGTTATCTTCTATGAAGTAGCCCGTAATGATCATCAGGAACAATCGCCGGAGAATGCAATCCCTGACTCTCACATCATCGGGTATGGGCTCACTCAACAGCTGGCTCATAGCATCCACGCTCAAAGGACCCCATCTGAACAGTCCCCGCCTCGAAAGCGCTCCGCCGAACTCCCAACAAGGATCGATGGCGGTGAGGTAATATCCGCCGCAAGGCAAGGCACCTCCCTCCAAACTCCATACCTGTGATAAAACGCCTATCTATCGGCATCATCATCACCTCACAGCCTAGCAAATGAAGTGGATCGAATGTCGGTGGAACCACCGCTCAGATAATGCCCCGAGGTAACCCTGGGGACAACGACGGGTAAATGGAGAAGAACCTCCCGAATCCCTCACCATGGACAATCGCTCTATAGTCATCATGCAAAGCCCGATACACGAGTGGATGCTAA
Source organism: Panax ginseng (assembly GCA_020205605.1). Lineage (NCBI taxonomy): Eukaryota > Viridiplantae > Streptophyta > Magnoliopsida > Apiales > Araliaceae > Panax > Panax ginseng. The sequence continues at coordinate 131,855,189 of CM035134.1, read as the reverse complement.
ACCCATTCCCTCGAGGCCGTGTGAAGCCGGAACCTACATCAAATGCGAGATCAACATCGACTCCTTGAATCCTCATCAATAGGAAATAAGGAAGATTAAAATCTAACTTCATACCTCGTCATGGTGTATATCAAGGATGCCTACTCAAGTCACCCAGAAGATCTGGGTTCGCCACTTGAATACCTGGTAATTCCCTACGAGGAACACGTACAGCTGATAAGTAGGTTTTATACCTACTTATCCGATGTCTTTTACTTGAATTAGTTGCTTATATTTATGTGTCTTAGTTACTTTTCAAGTTTTTTTGATTCAAGGACTCCCAAGAGGACTTAAAGACATATAAAGAGGCTTATAAAAGGAGGAGATTTACAAGGATTAGAGGGAGTTTTTGGAAGAATTCCATTAGATTAGATTATAATAAATTAGATCAAAACCCTAGTTCTAATGAGTTTTGGAGATTGAAGCAACTTGGAGACAATTGAAGATTCAAAGTAGGAGCAAGGAGAGAGAGTCAAATCTACAGACAATAGATTCTATCATTTTATCTTCTTCTATCTTTGTCTTTTAATGTGTATTCAATTGTGGATTCTTAGTTTTAATTCAATAATCATGAATTAATTCTTTGTTTGAGATTACAATGGATCTTATTGTGTAGTTTATTTTAATATGCTTCGTTATCAATTGTTATGTTTTATCGTGAGGATTGTCTATTGCGATTTGGACTTAATTGTTTAATTGATTAGCCATCAATTACCGTGATAATCTATATGAACTCGACAGATGAAGTATTGATTTAGATCTTATCATGATAACATGTGTTCAGGATTTTGTTTGTAGCTTAAACTTGATGAGTGTTAAGGTAGAGATATGCTTGACATCGCATGTAATCGGATAGAGAACTTATTCTTAAACCTTCTTCAATTGTAATTCACATAGAGATATAGTGGGTTAGTTGATTAAGGTGTTTAACGAATTTCTATCTTAATTGTGGATTGACGTTAATACGGTATTAGTGTATCGAGAGGTGGTTAATACTACTTTAGTGTTCTTGATTAACAATTCGGGATAGAGAATAATTGATGAGAAGTGTGTTAACTTAAATGAAGCAATAAGTGAAGTTGTGATCTTAAATCTCTATAGTCTTAATTTAATTAGTGGAATTTAATAGCAGTTTAATTTATATAATTTGAAATTCATTTGTTTAAATAAGATTGCGTTGGTTATAGGTTAGTACTTGGTGATTTTTATTAAAAAATTCTCTGTGGGAACGATACTCAACTTATCACTTTATTACTTGTTGACCACGTATACTTGCGTGTTGTGCGTAATTAGATTTTACCCAACAAGTTTTTGGCACCGTTGTCGGGAAATTAGTTTAATATTTTTTTACCAAAATTAATTTTAATCAAATTAGTCTTAATTTAAACATTTTTATTTTTAATTAATTCTCTTTCTATATTTCTCTCTTTTCAGGTGCCATGGATGACTTTGCGTATAAATGGCCATACACAAACATGACTCAGCCAAGGGGAGCGGAGATTGACAGACTCACGACACTTTACGTAATGTCAGCACAGATTGAAGAACTTTCGAGGAAGTTGGACATTGTCGCAGTCCAATGTAATCGAAGGATAACAGTTACTTGCAATTATTGTGCTGGTAATCATCTGAGTCATCGATGCACCATTAGTTTTGGGCCAGGACAACATGGTGGTGAATACCTCAACGACTATACATATGCTAATTATCATCAAGTTTGGGGGTATCACCCGGATTCTTCATGGAGCTATAACTATCAAAACCAATACTCTACTCCAAATCCAACATACACGCCGGAATTCTCATATCAACCTCCATTAAAAGAAGAAAAGTCAAGGTTGGAGGAATTGTTGTCCAAGTTCATAGCATCAAATGAGGAGAGGAGGATTAATCAAGAGCGGTCAATTCAGAATCAAGAGATATCAAGGCAAAATCTGCAGAACCAGGTGGATCAAATACTCAAAGCCTTGAACAATTGTCCTCAAAATAATTGGTGTTATGATGAGGATTCCGAGATTAATGAAGTGCCCGGGCCAAATCTACAACTGGATGAGCCATGAGATGTTGAAAAAGAGGAGACACGTGGGGATAATGAAAACAAGGCCGGTAAAGAACTAATTGTGAGAACCAATGATGATGAGCCGATGTTATTTATGCCTCAAGTGCCTTCTCCTCCACAGTTCAAGAATCCGGTTAGATTTGCAAAACCTTGTTCGATTGGTAGTCATGTCATCGGCAATACTCCTTATGACATAAAAGCGAGTACAACTTTGTAGCCATGGTGTGATGAGCTGGAGAAGATAGAAGAAGAGATTGTCAGGTAATCGACAAGCCTCAATGCCGTAATCTATTCGCAGAGTACACAATGGAGAAAACACCTAGATGTTGGATGTTCTTGAATGTATTCTTATCTAAAGAAAGCATGCTAGGTGACTTTAATACAATGGCTATCACAAATGGGAACCTACCAAAAGCTATATTATTTCTGATGGATGGAGGGTTCCTCAACTTACTTAAGAGGAATTAGATAGCATTGAATTTTGCATAAAGTCAGGTGAAAGACTATAAATCAAGTTACCAATCGGGAGGCAACCCATGAATTTTTATATTTATATGCTTTACTAGTTTATTTAGTAGATAGGAATTAATTTGCTTATTAAGCTCTCTTATAATCTAATCCACGTTGTCTCTTCATTGCAGGTATTGGAGGTTCAATGGATAGGAAAATGATCATCACCGTCATCGCCACCATCACCTTATGCTTAGCTGATTACAGGGAAGTTCTCTTCTACTTACCACTATATTCTTACAATGAGGACATTGTAATTGCTAAGTTTGGGGGAGTTTAGTTTAGTTCTTTATTGCATGTTTAGTTTCATGTTTATGTTATGTTATTTTGCATACGTTGTTAATTAGTTTAGGTTCATTATGTTTGCGTTCATGTAGTACAACTACATAAGTAGTTGCATCATAGTATAGTTTGAATAGCATTATATTCAGTTTTTTTTTTTAAAAAAAATTCAAAAAAAATTCAAAAATTCAAAAATAATAGTTAGTTATTATGTTCATCTTGCATGATTCCAGCTGTTAGATATTTACAATTTGTTTTGGCTAATGATGTGATTGGAATTGGGTAGTCAAGTATAGTACTGACTATTAGAGCTTTGATGTGATTTCTTGTTATGAATTGAGTCTTTTTCTGTTTGAAACTGGTATAATAAGGATAACACAGTAAAAACAACTTGTTGATTGATTGAGTTTAAATTGATACATAATGGGACTCTAAAGGATAATGCTAGTTTGAATGAAAGAATGACAAGAATAAGTAGTGATGGCTAAAGTTAAACAAGAACCTAAGTTTGGGGGAATATTTGGGGTATATAAGCTATAAAAAAAAAGAAAAAAAAAGAGAAAAAAAAAGTATGAATAAACACCGTGGCGTGCTTGTCTAGTTTTGTGACCTTTGTTACTTGAGTAAGTAAGCCCGAGGGGATTGTCTTTACACATAGCGCCCTAAGGTCTTAATGGTCCGAGAGTCGTTGGTCGAAAGCTCGTTAAGGTAGCATTCAAAAGCCTAAGGGAATAAGACATTGCATAGCTATGTGTATATAAACCAAAAGAAAAAAAAAGATTAAAACGGGAAATAAGAGCAAAAAGCCCCGTAGATGAAAAATAAAGCATAAGTATCCCATGTTGACCCTCGATATTGGTAATTGTTTGATTTTAGTTGGATCTAGCTTGTTTTTGGATTTCTTGAGTTTACACTGTATGATGCCTTTAAAGAGACTTGTTATGTGTTAAATTTGATTTTATATCAGTTAACATTGTTGTGGAGCACACACACACTATACCAGTAATAACAATTTAAGATTTGATGATTGACTAGAAAATTGTTGATTGGTTTTGATATGATGTATTATCATGTTTACTTAATTTCTCTGAGGCCGAGTGAATAGATTTGATTCTATCAATACTGCTGGATTCATAGGCATATAGATTAGTTGCATTTCATTTCATTGCATTGCATTATGTTGTGTTGCTTGGGGACAAGCAACGGTTTAAGTTTGGGGGTATTTGATAAGTAGGTTTTATACCTACTTATCCGGTGTCTTTTACTTGAATTAGTTGCTTATATTCATGTGTCTTAGTTACTTTTTATGCATTTTGTGTTCATGTTGTAGGTTATATGTTTGGGAGCGGTGTGAGCGACTATTGGTAAGGAAAAGCAAGGAAATCGCAAAGAATTGGTAAGAAAACGCAAAGAAAAACAATCCGGATATCATTTGTGCTTTCATGTTCATTTCATGTTCTTGGCTTGGAACTTAGACTATATTGAATATCTTCTCCTTATCTTTCCGGAACATCTTGAATCATTCCAATCGGAGTTCGGATGAAAGAGTTATGACTTTTCTACCAACGGACGTCGTTGAACTTCATTGTTTTGGGTGGCCATTTGCATAGCAGTCACTTCCATTCAAATTTCGACCTTCATCAGTTCGTTATTTCTCAAAACGCAAAGAATGAAAGTTGTAGATCTCGTCGATAGCTTCTATTTGATAGGTGGCACGCCCCGTAATTCCTCCCGGATCAAAAGTTATGGCCGTTTTAGCAGAAGACACTGCAGCAGAAAAGTAATTGGCAGATTGGGGGCAAGCAAGGGGCTTGCTCTTTTGTGCCTTTGGGAGCAAGCCAGGCTTGGGGTCCCTGGCATGAATCAATAGTATAGCAAGCCAGGGCTTGCTATTTATAAGGCAAATAGCAAGCCGGGGGCTTGCCTATCTTGTAAAAGAGTAGATTTTGTTCGAATTTGAGTCCGAAAAGGATTGGTTCGAGTTGTTTGATTCAAGGACTCCCAAGAGGACTTAAAGACATATAAAGAGGCTTATAAAAGGAGGAGATTTACAAGGATTAGAGGGAGTTTTTGGAAGAATTCCATTAGATTAGATTAGAGTAAATTAGATCAAAACCCTAGTTCTAATGAGTTTTGGAGATTGAAGCAACTTGGAGACCATTGAAGATTCAAAGTAGGAGCAAGGAGGAGCGCCAAATCTATGCATAATAGATTCTATCTTTTTATCTTCTTCTATCTGTGTCTTTTAATATGTATTCAATTGTGGATTCTTAGTTTTAATTCAATATCATGAACTAATTCTTTGTTTGAGATTACAATGGATCTTATTGTGTAGTTTATTTTAATATGCTTCATTATCAATTGTTATGTTCTATCGTGAGGATTGTCTATTGTGATTTGGACTTAATTGTTTAATTGATTAGCCATCAATTACCGTGATAATCTATATGAACTCGACAGATGAAGTATTGATTTAGATCTTATCATGATAGCATGTGTTCAGGATTTTGTTAGTAGCTTAAACTTGATGAGTGTTAAGGTAGAGATATGCTTGACATCGCATGTAATCGGATAAAGAACTTATTCTTAAACATTCTTCAATTGTAATTCACATAGAGATATAGTGAGTTAGTTGATTAAGGTGTTTAACGGATTTCTATCTTAATTGTGGATTGACGTTAATACGGTATTAGTGCATCGAGAGGTGGTTAATACTACTTTAGTGTTCTTGATTAACAATTCGGGATAGAGAATAATTGATGAGAAGTGTGTTAACTTAAATAAAGCAATAAGTGAAGTTGTGAACTTAAATCTCCATAGTCTTAATTTAATTAGTGAAATTTAATAGCAGTTTAATTTATATAATTTGAAATTCATTCGTTTAAATAAGATTGAGTTGGTTACGGGTTAGTACTTGGTGATTTTTATAAAAAATTCTCTGTAGGAATTATACTTAACCTATCACTTTATTACTTGTTGACCACGTATACTTGCGTGTTGTGCGTAATTAGATTTTACCCAACAACAGCAGGAGCAGGAACATCGATCGGTGCATCCTCCTCCCCGTCCTCGACATTACACACTTCAACTCGAACAGACGTATCACCGCCTCCGCCAAACGACGAGGTCAGTTTAATGTAATCTGCTACCGAGGGCTCTTCAAAAGCTCTCTCCATACACCGTAAGTGGTCCTGCAGGGAACTACTTCGCTTAATCCGGATCCATGATATCCGGACAACAAGTCTCCAAATCACCTCGTAAAGGTTGTGGTAATTTCTTACCGGAGGCTTTTCAAAATGCATTCTATGATTACATGCATGCATGCATTGTTTTAACATACATCATCTGATGAGAGTTAAAATGCAAGACTACCCAATACCTACATTTTTGGGAAAATTTTTCCATAGCCTCCTTTGTAAATGGGACTATCCACATGCACATAGGCATGACTAGGTGGCCATTCAAGAGTACACCGCATACGGTCATATACATCCTATATGCATTAATACATTGCAAAGAAAAAATCCGTAAGTGTAGTCTAATTACTGTGATTATTTTGCTTGTCTACCTTTACTCATTTGTCCTCGAGATAGGATAAGAAATGACAAAGAAAAGGGCCAATTTGGTATTTCAAAAGTTAATTTTTTCACATCATTATGTTCAGCATGGTTTAATATTAACATTTGCTATGTTGAATATTTTTTATCAAGTCATATTAGCATGCATATTCATTACTATGTGTCTAAATGCATTTCATGCGATAAGTCATTTTCCAACGGACAGAAATTGGAAAAAAAAATACATGCATGTGTTACCAGGACAGTGAAGAACGCTTGTACGGTGGCAGAATATGCAGAAAGTTGCCCGAACTCAGCAGATCTGAAGAAGAGCTCTCAGATTTCCTTCGCTGCGCAACTTGAAAATGACTTATGAAAGCAACCAGTTGCCTATACATACGCACGATTGACCGCAGGCTAACTGCGGCTCCTGCAGGTACACCTGCGGCACCCCTCCATGGGTCCCATACCTCCAGCTCGCTCCAGTTAGAGTTGCAAAGGAGGTCTCACAAGTTGAAAAGGCCAAATCAGGAATAAAAATGCTACGCCGATAGCGAGCGGAATAGCTTCGAAACTCGGTTTCTCATCCACAAAGTTAAAACTCTCGTCGTCTCAAAGGTATTCGCCTGAATGCAGGGTATACTATACCAATGAGCTCAGCTTTCATAAATCATGCTCGGAAATACCCCACGAAGGTCCGATGCTGTCATTTGCAGGGTCACAACCCTAAACCTCCCTGACAGGGGTTACAACGCAAAACCACGATATATCAAACCTCCCCGGCGGGGGTTACAACGCAAAACCACGATATATCAAACCTCCCCAGCGAGGGTCACAACGCACATCCTTCAAACTTCTGCATGTCCCCGGCGGGGGTTATAACGCAATGCAACCATTGACACTCACATCAATGAAGGTCAAGCAGCCTTGATGTCATGTTAGCCGATGACAGGTAAACCCATCGAAGCAACCTTCCCCGACGGGGGTTACAACGCAATGAAACCATTGACACACACATCAATGAAGGTCAAGCAGCCTTGGCAATGCACCCAGCAAGGATTTATCCAGTGATACACACATCAACGAAGATCAGGCAACCCTGATAACAACAAAACGTCAAGCAAGAATCGACAGAGTGAGGGAATATGTTATACACATCCTCAAACAGAAAAAGCATTATCCCCACATATCTCTTACACACAAGAGGTACCTCTATGGAATATAAGCCAGTGTCTAGGATTCAAGACTTTGGTGATAGCCCCAACGTCAACATCCTTGGAGACTTGGATTGCATGTCCAAGCCATCATCGATTGTCATCCCAACAGGATTACCTGACAATCATTTATTCATTCTACATGCATTTGTATCATGTTGCTGTATATAACATCATGTTTATCTTGCTTGCATTTCAAGTGTCTAGTATTCTTTATCCTATCCATGCCTTGCATTGCATGAATATGATAAAGAGAGGCATCTGTAGACACTCAAAATTTTCTGCGCTCCTATTACTAACATTGCAGGAGGGTAGATTCATCTTTTGGAAATAACCCTGGAAGATAGCTTACATCCATTCCGGGAACATCAGTTCCAACCCAGAACACAAATCGGGAACATCAGTTCAAACCCCGGAACACACACCAGGAATGTTATTTCCAATCTCGGAGATAACCCCGAGATATGAAGATCAAAAAACCCAAGAACAACAACCAGGAGAGACAGTTCTATCTCTAAGAATAACACCGCGACGCTCAGTTCTAGTCCCAGAGACAACACTGGGAGTAGCAACCCCATCCTTGGTGATAGCCCCAAGAGATGCCATTGCAGTTCCGATGATAACCCCGAAAAATGCTTGTTTCAAACATATGCAATCAGCTTCAACCCCAAACATCCTGTTGAGGCACACACACCTCAGACCCGGAGTTACCAAATGGGCATACATGAACACCCACAGATGACAGTGAGACATACAAACAAACAGCAGTCCAATCTCAGATGTAACCCTGAGCAACGTCTGCTTTCCTCTTAAACTGGTGACAACCACGGTGAGGAGTCACAACGTCATCTTATCATCACAACAAGATGATATCGCGGCATACCAACAAGTAGTCCAATCTCAGCTGTAACCTTGAGCAACGTCTACTTTCAACTCAAATCGGCGATAACCCCGGCGAGGAGTTAAACGTCATCTTATTCCTTCGACAATGGCAAGTCGTGTCAACACTTCATGCATACATACATCCAATAATGTCCCACAAGAACCGAGGATTGACAATCCCGAGTGACTATTACGTGTGACAGTACTTTGGATAGAATTTGAAGCTTGAAGACCATGGGCATAGACCCCTCTTCCTGACTTCGTACAACCTCTAATCCATGTCATTGCGTAACTCTCGACACAAGCGGTCCAAAGAAGGGCAGATATACCTGGTTCGGATGCTCAGATTGAAGTTCTGCAAGTTCGAGCGGACATTATAGTGCATGAGTGCACGTACTACGAGACGACGGGACCCGCAAGGCTCGGATGCATCACAACCAGTCGCAGGTACAACTGCGGCTACCATAGGTGTACCTGCAGACATCCGTCTATATATACAAGCCTTGGGGTCAGCCATTTGAGAAGAGGAAGGAGAAAAAAAGGCGAGGAAGCCCTGTCCATTTTACTCTGCATACACATCTTTTGAGTGTTTCCTCATCTTTAAACATTAGTTAGCTCACATATAGCTATCTTTTTATCCTATGGAGCCGAGTGTTTATCCAATTAAAGTCATAGAATTCTACTTTGGCGACCCACCGTAAGTTTTCTTATATTCTCAGAAAGCCTTCTTCTCATATTAGAACACAATTGTTATACACATTGAGAGTCGTGTTGTGTGCGTTTGCCTGGACTTCGGTCCATGGTTTTCGTTTCTGTCTGTATATATATATACTTATATATGTATATATTTTATAAATGGACTAACATTATCGAGTTATGCCTCGATTGAGCCGAGACTTCGGTCTGGAGCGTTTAATTGATTTTGTATATATATATATATAAAAATTGTGGTCGAACTTTATTCGATGAGCCCTGATTTTATATACGGTATGCTTAATTGCTTATATATATATATATATATATATATATATTTATATATATAACTGTTATCGTATTATATTCGATGAGCCTGGATTTACATCCAGTACGTTTAATCGCTTTTATATATATACATATATATAATTGTTGTCGGACATATCCGATGAGCTTGGATTCACATCCAGTGCATTTACTACTTTTATATATATATATCTGTACACATATATATATATATTTACATTTTTGTCAGGCCTGGAGTTCACTTCGTGGCCTTTTACAGCTTTATTTATATTCTGTCCTGCCTGGAGTTTACTTCGTGGCAGTTGATCGCTTTTTCAAAACTTCATTGCTATATCTTGGTGAAAACTGAATTTTCCTATAAAATTCAAACCCTTTGTATATATGTGCGAACGAGGCCTCGCACTACTTTCAAATAATTTCACATTGATTCACACACACACACACACAAATACACACATTGATATAACAATTTCTTTGAAGAGTGGCGGTCACGGTGGTAACACGGATGTCGGGGGGTGCCTAACACCTTCCCTCCGCATAATCATGCCCCTGGACCCAAAATGAATCTCGGTTTCACAGACCCGTCTAGCATTGTCAAATCACTGGGTCAATGTGCAAACCTTTTTTATTGCGTTATGCGTTAATTAAACCGATTAAATACACCAATGGCGACTCTTAAAGTCAAATCGTCGACATTATACATGTCGGACCTTTTTCACTTGTTTTTTCAAACAAATCTCACATTAACATGAGAACACCAAAGAACAAGTAACGAAAAGGGACACTCAAAAATCCCGACGTCTACAAATCCCATCTTTTGTTATTTAAAATGGGATGGTAGCATTTATAGCAATATACCTATGATGAACGCGTAAGACACCAAAGTTGTTATATGAATATAAATGCATTATTATGATATGTGTTTGAGAATTTACATACTAAATTGTCTATTTGATGTTATGAAAATTCAGTAAACTGAATCGGTACTTTTAGCAAACCTAACCCACTAATCAGGGAAGCAGAATTCCAAAGTTTGGTAATCTAAAACTCTCACATGATGATCATGTGATTGTTTGAATACAATATTGTATTACATTCTAAATACTTATATGATAATAAAAATTCGAGTAACGTGTTAGAACTTTGTTTAACTAGATAATGCCACCCAGACGAGTACTACGAAACCAAGAGATCGAAGAGTCTGTTAATAATGTAGAGGGAGCTCAACCAAAACCAATGCAAGACTTTATTAACATAATGGCAGAAGCTATGCAAAATCAAACACCAACCGCAGGAAACCAGATGGGAAACCAATTAACCAATTTTAAAGAATTCAAGGCAGTTGGACCACCGGAGTTTAGGGGAACATCATAACCGATAGAGTCCCATACATAGATAAAGGATATTGAAAAGGCCTTTGTTATTGCTAGAGTCGCTGAGGAGCAGAAGATAATTTTTTCTACCTACTTAATGAAAGGTGAGGCTAACTTTTGGTGGGAATCCAACCAGAGCAAAGCCGGAACTGGAATCGTGACGTAGGAAGCATTCAAGACATTTTTTGAGAACTACTTCCCTGAGAGTATGCAGACGAGAATGGAGATCAAGTTTTTGGAGTTGAAATAAGAAAATATGTTAGTGTCGGAGTACGCTGTAAAATTCAATGAATTGGACAGATTCGCTCTACATCAGGTGGACACTAAGGTGAGGAAGGGAAGAAGATTCAAAAATGGGTTAAAGCCATGGATCTATAGCAAGGTAGCTATTTTACAAATTACGTCAGTCTCAACTTTGTTGGAGAAAGCTCTCATTGCTGAATGTGGGAGTGAAGCGGTTTTGAAATATAATTGGGAAAAGAACAAGAAAGTAGAAGGAGGAAATTTGAATGTTAGCAGTGGTGGTAACAACAACAAGAAGCGTAAATGGGATAGTGGGGGTAGCAATTCCAAAATTTAGCAAGGGAGCGTGCAGCAGAAGAAGTAAATGGTATGTTATACCTGTGGACAAGAAGGGCATATTTCACCCAATTGTCCTAAGGCGAAGAAAGGAATTTGTTTTAATTATGGAGAAGCGGGACATCGGATCAAGGACTGTCCAAGGAAGAAAAGCATAGATGGCAGAAACGGCAATAGGGGAAACAACACTAGGGTAACCAGTGAAGGACCAGCCCAGCCAAACATGCCAATAGTGAGGACCTTCAACATGACAGTGCAAGATGTTGTGGCATCCAGGGAGGTGGTGTCAGGTATTATTTCGATCAACGATATAAATGCCTATGTGTTATTCGATTCAAGAGCTTCATTTTCTTTTGTATCTGATGAATTTGCTGAAAGATTAAATTTACCTCGTGAACTATTAGAACACCCAATGAAGGTAGAAGTAGCGAATAAAGTAATTATCCCTGTAGACTACATTCATAGGAATTATTGTGCTGATTTGAGAGGGTTTAAGTTTAACGTGGATTTGATATCGATTCTTCTAAGAGAGTTTGATGTAATCCTTATGATGGATTGGTTATGGAGTCACAGAGCGGTCATTGACTGTAAGAAAAAGTGTGTAAACCTAAAGAGTCCGAATAAGTCGAAGGTGGTATTTCATGGTAGTAAATAGCTGAGACAATCTTGTTGTCTGATGACGATGCAAGCAAAGAGGTTTCTTAGGAAGGGTTACCTAGGTTATTTGGCTCACGTTGTGGATACTCGCAGAGTCGAGGGTGAACTGGGTCAGATAACTATTGTAAGGGAATTCGTTGATGTCTTCGTAGATTAGATTCTAGGATTTCCACCAGATAGAGAGGTAGATTTTGTTATTGATTTGTCACCAAGGACAACACTGGTATCCAAAGCGCCGTATCGTATGGCTCTGGTAGAATGTATTCCTTATCTAATAATTCTTGTAGTTGAACCATCAGTTCTTTAATTTCTACCAGAGCCATACGATACGATGCTTTGGATACCGGTACTATCCCTGGTGAAAAATCAATAACAAACTCTACCTCTCTATCCAGTGTCAATCCTAGAATCTCATCTGGGAAGACATCAATGAGTTCCCTTACAATAGGTATCTGACCCAGTTCACCCTCGACTCTGTGAGTATCCACAACGTGAGCCAAATAACCTATGTAACCCTTCCTAAGAAACCTCTTTTTTTCAGATCATCGCTCGACAACAAGATTGTCTCATGATTTATTACCATGAAATACCACCTTTCGACTTATTCAGTAGTCTTTAGGTTTACGACTTTTCTTACAACCAATGACCGCCTGCTTGACTCGACAACCAATCCATCCCAAGGATTACATCAAACTCTCCAAGACTAATCTCCAGATTAAATCCATGTTAAGCTTAAACCCTCTTAAATCAACACAACAATTCCTATGAATGTAGTCTACAGGGATAATTTCTTTGTTTGCTACTTCTACATTCATTGGTTGTTCTAATACTTCACGAGGTAAATTTAATCTTTGAGCAAATTCATCAGATATAAAAGAACATGAAGCTCCCGAATCGAATAATAAATAGGCATTTATATCATTGATCGGAATAATACCTAACACCACCTCCCTGGATGCCATGGCATCTTGCACTGTCATGTTAAAGGTCATCGATGTTGGCTTGTTTGGCTAGGCTGGTCCTCCACTGGTTGCCCTAGTTTTGTTGTCCCTATTACCTCTTCTGCCATCCTTTCTTTTCTTCCTTGGACAGTCCTTGATCCGATGTCCCGCTTCTCCACAATTAAAATAACCTCCTTTCTTCGCCTTAGGAAAATTGGGTGAAATATGCCCTTCTTGTCCACATGTATAACAGACCATTTTTCCTTTCATGCACTCTCCCGAGTGACCCTTTACACAATTCCTACATACATGCTTCTTATGTTGCATGGTCCCTTACTGAATTTCAGAATTGCTACCCCCACTGTCCCATTTAAGCTTCTTGTTGTTACAGCCACCACTGTTAACATTCAAATTTCCTCCTTCTACCTTCTTGTTCTTTTCTCACTTATATTTCGAAACCGCTTCACTCCCATCTTCAGCAATGAAAGCTTTCTCCAACAAAGTTGAGAATGACATAATTTGTAAAACCGCTACCTTGCTATAGATCCATGGCTTTAACCCATTTTTGAATCTTCTTCCCTTCCTCACCTCAGTGTCCACCTGATGTGGAGCGAATCTGGCCAATTCATTGAATATTGCAGTGTACTCCAACACTGACATATTTTCTTGTTTAAGCTCTAAAAACTTGATCTCCATTCTCTTCTGCGTACTCTCAGGGAAGTAGTTCTCGAAAAACGTTTTGAATGCTTCCCACGTCACGATTCCAGTTTCGGCTTTTCTCTGGTTGGCTTCCCACCAAAAGTTAGCCTCACCTTTCATTAAGTAGGTAGCAAAAATTATCTTCTGCTCCTCAGTGACTCTATCAATAACAAAGTCCTTTTCAATCTCCTTTACCCATGTATGGGCCTCTATCGTGTCCGTTGTTCCCTAAACTCGATTTCGGCCCCATCGCTTGAAGTCTTTAAAATCAATGATTGGTTTTCGTCCGTTTCCTCGTCATTGGTGTTTGATTTCAGATAGCTTTCATCATCATGTTAATAAAGTCTTGCATTGGGTTTGGTTGAGCTCCCTCTGCATTGTTAACCGACTCTTCGATCTTTTGGTTTCGTAGTACTCGTTTGGGTGGCATTTTCTAGTTAAACAAAGTTCTAACATGTTACTCGGGTTTTATTATCATATAAGTATTTAGCATGTAATACAATACTGTATTCAAACAATCACATGATCATCATGTGAGAGTTTTAGATTACCAAACTTTGGAATTCTCCTTCCCCGATTAGTGGGTTAAGTTTTCTAAAAATACCGATAACATTAAATAGACAATTTATTATGTAAATTCTCAAATACATATCATAATAATGCATTTATATTCATATACCAACTTTGGTGTCTTACACATTCATCATAGGTATATTGCTATAAATGGTATCATCCCATTTTAAATAACAAAAGATGGGATTCACTTAAGCCATTCTTTCCTACCTACATAAGTGGAAAATACAAACTACCTCGCACTTGCTGAGGTTTATATAAACCCTCGTAAACCAAAAGTAGTACTAGTGCATCTATTTACAAAACATATCTACCAACATCACTACTCATCCTGAGAAGTCTCGTCATCATGCCCGTGCTCCTGAGTCTGAGATGCACCTCCATGCACTCGACGTCGAACAGATCGACTAGACTCTCCAACCTCGAAGCGCATCCTCACCACCCCAGCTCTCTGGCCCATATAGGCAGTTTCTAGTGCCCTCCCCAAGGTTTCAATCCTAACATCCTTAGCCGCAATCTCCTTTCGCAGCTGATCCATTATCCTAGTTGCCTTGATCTAAGCCTTCTCAATTCTTATCTTATCAACTATCTCTAAATTAAACTTGAATTTAAGAGCTTGATTCCCAATCCTCTTTTCCTTTAGTTGGGTCTTGGTTAGCTCCAGACTCTCCTGAGCCTGTGCTGACACTAACTATGCCTTATATGCAGCATCCTTATACTGCTGCTCCGTAGCCTGCAGAGTGTGGTTCTCTACCTCCAGCTGGACTACTCTCTCTTCAAGCTCGTGAATCCTGTCGAGCAATCCTCCCATCGGATCAAGTGAAGTATTCATATCCTCTATAGGCTCTGACTGATCATCAGAGTGACTATCCTGTCTCTCGTTCGACATCCTACAAATACCACAAATAAAACCAACATCAGTACCATAATAAAATATATTCATTGATAAAATGAAATGATATTTTATTCAGTACAACTAAAACTTGATGGATCTCCTCAACCCATCACTAAAATACTCTATATGAGTTCTCTACTAAGGTTATAACCTAGGTTTCGCATTCCTGATGTTTATGACCTACAGCTTTGATACCAACCTGTGACACCCCCAAATCTAGGTTTTCTAACCTCGAATTCAGTGTTCACGATACTCAACAACAAACATACTTTCTAAATAATTTGGAAGAATAAACATACATTGTTTATCATAATAGTAATAAAGTCTTACAATCATAGTTCTAAGGTTCTTTAACCTTAACTTCAAACATACTCTTAATATTATAAAGAGTTTACATAACCAAATAGCATTTAAAATAAACTAGTACATAAGACTTCTCAAACATCTACTCTTGAACCTTCCCTTTTCCTTTGTCCCTTTGGACATTTCTACCTTAGCTAAAATAAATGTCATGATATATCAAGGGTAAACAACTAATACTTAGCAAGTTTATACACAAAGGAGATATATCATGATTAGAAAGAATTTTCGCTTTCAATGTTCAACAATAGTATAAAATTATGAAGGAACATGAATTAATAGTCAACAGTTGAATATTCGAATAATTGAATAACAGATAGTGAGTGGTTTGAAATAACCATGAACATTTTCCAAGGTTCTCAACATTTAAATTAGACCTTTTAATAAGTTTTGGTAAGTAAAGGGATCAACCTTTCATACCCCATGATTCATGCATAAACACTTAATAATCCAGCATTAATATCATGCTTTAATCAAATTCGTCCTTTTCTCAGCCAAGAGTTCTTATCATATCAATTTAATAAGAACGGATTTTAAAACACATTTGATTTAACAAATTTAGACATGCTTGATCTAGATGATACAATTAGCATAGATCTATCGCATAAATAGTTCATGAATGAAAGAACTTTAATTTAATTTACAGTTCAATAATAATAGAACATAAATTCAATTGCACAAGGTGCGAATCTTAATAATCAGTATATATGTGAATAATCAACAATAATTATTCACTAACATGCTTCAAAAACAATAACTCAAGTTTGAGTTATGGAACTTGCCTCGTTTGTAGGCTACTGCTACGCAATTAAATTCTATCCGCTAGGCAGTTTAATTATCTTCCTTTGAGTGACCTATAGTTAATCTTTCAATTAGCCATATCATAACATTACATTATGTAATCACATAGATATTACATATTACATTTAGTTCTTAGAAATATTATCATGCCTCGATAATATTACTAATAACACTTTTAGTTGACTATAAATAGTGGACTAATAATAAAAGGTGAATTAAATTATCCACATTTTAAAAGTGTTAAATATTAATGGACTAATAATACTAAAAGGTGAATTAAATATTATCAAGATTAATAATATGAAGTGAATTAAAGGTAGTTGTAGAACTAGGGTATTTTAGGTATTAGTTCATAACCCCATCAAATCTTGCTCTAACACCAAATAGAAGATGAAGATGAAGATTTGGGTTATACCCTGTTCTAGTAGCAACCTTCCTTGATCTACCAAAGTAAGATATGAACTTAGGTGCATTAATCAAGCTAGCACACTCCCCTCTTTCTCCTCAAAAATCTAAACCCCTCTCTCTTTTCTCTCTTTGTATTTTGCTATCTTAGGAGAAAAATAGAAGAAGAAGAATATGAGAAATGAAATGAAGAGAAAATGAAATATGGTGATTTAAAAATGTATCTTGCAATATAGTAAGATACAACTAGGATCATAACTAATATCCCCCATATCTTTGTTGTCCCTTGGATAAAAGGCTTTGCCTTATCTATTCCAATTAAGCCTAATCATGTCATTAAGGGTACCAAGTAGATTTTCTATCAATGGGAGATGGACACACTTTTACTTGATGTAAAAGTTACTAATTAAGGAACTTGATTAGCATAATTTTGTTGCCTTAAAAGGCCTAAAAGGACCAGTCACTCTTGCTCCATTATCCCCTCCATTTTGCTTTTATTTTAATGCATAAATTTGATTAATCAAAAGTCTAAAATACCCTTAATCAAGTGGATTAAGTATTGGTTTGGATTTTATTTCTTTTGGGATTCTCATTTAATTGTTTTGGGCTATATAATAAACATAGTTTAACAATTTTAATATATATTATCCTAATTGTTTATTTAGGATTTCTATTTCCAATCTTATGGAATTTAATTACTTACACATATCTTTTTAACTTGTAACCTAATTAGGTTTACTATAATTAGGTTTAAAATTATTAATCACTTGCAATAATAAAATTATCCACTTAAGTTAGTATAAATATTAAATACTAACTATTCATTATTACCATAACCCTTAGATTATTTAATTATCTCACATAATGTATAATTAGGTTATATGACTTTCCTTTTTAATGAAATCTATATATATATATATATATATATATATATATATATATATATATATATATATATATATCCATGACCATAGTATATATATTTATTTAGCCATACACCACTTCACATATGTTATCACATATTAAATCACTATATAGCACAAAGTTTTAAATATTAATAATGTATATACATATAAAGTGACTTGAAATTCTTGGTTATTACATCCTCCCCCCTTATAAGAATTTTGTCCCCGAAATTACACATAAGGTTACCCAAAAAGATGTGGATAATTTTCCCTCATCTTTTCCTTAAGTTCCCACGTAGCTTTTTCAGTATTGTGGTTCCTCCAAAGAACTTTTACAAAATGTATAACCTTATTTCGCAACTTCTGCTCTTTTCTATCTAAAATTTCTACATGAATTTCCTCGTACGACAAATCTTTTTTGGCCTAAATTGGTTCGTACGATATCACGTGCTTGTAGTCGGGCTTATATGTTCATAATACTGACATATGAAACACATTATGAATATGTTCCAGTTCAGGAGGTAGAGCTACCTCGTACACCACTTTGCCTATCTTCCCCAAGATCTCAAATGGTCCAATAAATCTCAGACTCAACTTACCTTTCTTTCCAAATCTTATCTTCCCTTTCCAGGGAGATACTTTTAAAACCGCATAGCTTCCCACTTCAAAATATCTCTTCTTGCGATGTAAGTTCGCATACTTCTTTCGGAGATCTTGAGCTGCTACCAGCCGGGCTCTTATCACCTTGATGATCTCTACTGTCTGCTGCACTAATTCTAGCCCCAACAGCCTACGTTCACCAACTTCATCCCAGCATAAGAGCGTTCTGCATTTCCTCCCATACAGTTCTTCGTACGAAGGCATTCCAATGCTGGCATGATAACTATTATTGTATGCAAACTGTACTAATGGAAGATGATCCTCCCAGCTACCCTTGAAGTCCATCACACAAGCTCTGAGCATGTCTTCAAGTGTTTGAATCGTTCTCTCACTTTGCCCATCGATTTGCGGATGATACGCAGTTCTCATCTGTAGATGCGTCCCCATTCTTTCTTGAAGACTCTTCCACAAGTTTAACGTGAATCGCAGATCTCTATCTGATACAATAGATATCGGTACTCCATGTCTCGAGATAATTTCTTTGATATATAATTTGGCTAGCTGGTCCAAACTATACCTGATCTTGATCGGCAAAAAGTGAGCTGACTTCTTAAGACGATCTACAATCACCCATATGGCGTGTGCCCTTTTTACGTTGCTGGAAGTCCCACCACAAAATCCATCGTGATGTGTTCCCATTTTCATTCTGGAATTTCTAATGGTTGTAGTAATCCACTCGGTCGTTGATACTCTGCCTTTACTCTCTGATAAGTTAGACATCTGCTGATGCATTCTGCAACCTCTCTCTTCATGTTTGGCCGCCAAAAGTGTTAATGCAAATCTTGATACATCTTTGTGCTTCCTGGGTGTATCGAGTACCTCATACTGTGCGCTTCTTTCAAAATCTCCTCTCTTAGTTCTGGTACTAACGATACCCAAATTCGTCCTTCGAATCTCAACAGTCTGGTGTCATCAAACTTATATTTTAATTCGTCACCTTCAGTTAACCGCTTCTTGATGTTGTCGCAATTTTCTTCCTTCTCTTGTGCCTCTTTAACCTTATCTAATAAGGTCGGGCTTACTGCTAGTGTAAATAATTTTTCGTTGGTCTCCATCGGATACTTGATTTCCAATTCCATCCGTTCAAAATCTTTCACTAACTCCTCTTGAATGGTCAATTTCTGTAACGCCCGAGAAAATCGAATTTATATGAGAATTAAATTTTTATTTGATTATGTGAATTAAATGAATTTAATTGATTATTTATGTGAGTAAGCTATGTGAAGGTCGTTCTATGACCTAGAATGTGCGAATGTGGTTAGTATTCTGGCTATGTGCTAGAATTAATTGTTTTGAATTTCCAAGACGAAAATAAAAGTTTTCCGAGAAATTCCCATAAAATTACTATTCATCCTTTTCTGCTCGGGAATTAAGTTTGAAATTCTGAGAAATGCGTAATGATAGAATATGAAGACGAGATGGAATATTTAATAATATTTTATTTATGGCAAACGAAGTTTTCGCCTGCGGACTTAAAACCTAAGGGTTGAGAAGAATGATTTCTGAGAAGGAAATGAGCTTCGTATAATGAATTACGATAATGATTTTGCGTACGTTATACGAGTATGATACTATTTAGTATACGAGTATTATACGAAGATTTAATACGACGTATAATACGAATATTGTACGAGTACTATACGATGAGAATACGTGAATTATACGTGTAGAATACGATTGGTGTATTAAACTTAGAGTTAAGGACTAAATATGATTCAATTGGATTTAGATTATACCAAGCCCAAGTGATTAAGTAATCAAGCCCAAAGAATTGTGAGTTAAAGCCCAACGTTAGGATTAATTAAGCCGATCCAATAAATTGAACCGTGGATTGAACCGGTGGGTCACCGAATGTGTAAAACCCATGGGGAAACCCATCGGGATGACCCATAGGCATGTGGGCCGGCCACTTGATGGCCATGTAAAGTGATCTACTTGATCACCAAGTATTTTACTTGGTGATGAAGTAGTGAATAGTAAGGAGGTGGGGAGAAAAGACCTTCTTGCCCTCCATTTGAATTGCCTATAAAAGAGAAGCTTATGTTGGTTATTTTTGGTTTTCCAAGAGTCATCCAATATATATTTAGAGAGAGAAAGAGCTAGACATAAGCAAACATCCCATTTTGAGCTTTTCATTAGAGATTTTAGCAAGAACACCAAGATCGTAAAGGTAATATTCCCTTAATAATAGTTTTCCATCCCCTTTTGATTTCTTTGTTATAAAGAATCATAAATTGGTGGAGCATGCCTCTTATGGAGGAATAAGGATGGCTTGTAATATATAAAACCATTATAAGTCATGTGTAAATGAAAATCATAAGGGTTTACGTAAGTTAAAACCGTAGGAAATATTGAATTATGAACTTTGTTGTTGATTGACAAATTGAACACCATCACTATTAAGATATGTGCATCTTGCTTGGTTAGGATGTAGATATGAAATCAATGGAGTGTTCCATTTGATTTGGCATATAGAACACTAGTAACAAAGTTATGGCAAATTTTATGGAATTAGATGTTAAACGTCAAAAACGTAGAAATTCTGGATTAGTAGTCGGAAGTTATCGTGGGAATTGAAAACGTTATTTTTTAATGTCAACACGTGAGATAGGGTATTTAAGAGTCATGGGCTAAAGAATCGTCGGATTCCGACTGAAAATGAAGAAAATGAGTATTGAACGCTCGAAAGCGTTTAACGAACGCTCGAAAATGAACATAGAAGTGAATTTCGAGTTAACGGATTCAGAATTGTAAAATTCTTATATGAACGCCTAGAATATGTAATTTGTGAGTTGTAGACTTAATGTGTCGCGGCGTAGCATCGAAACAGTGTAATGACCTACTGAAGAGTGGCACCGCAGCGCCACTCATACGAAGGAGTTTTAGTCGCTTAATGCCGGAACCGAGACTTAGCTATCGTGAACCCGGCGTCCCGCAGTGCCAAATGTTGTATAGAAGGGCCCATGCATGGCATGCCGAGGTAGGGGAATTGTTAGACAAGTTAGGTTTTGAATTCAATTGTTTCAAGACCAATATGAAATGAGTTTATATACTTAATAAGCGTACTAAAGCTATTCCTATGTTACATATACTAGTGTATATGGTGATGAACTTAAGAATTGAACGCGAGTTGTTAGTATGATAATGAAGAACACGAAGTGTTAATAAATAAACCGTGAATGGTAATGGACATTGGTACTTCACCAATGACGATTGAGTTCGGTTAGTAACGTAAGAACGTTAACAAGCCGGGATGAAGGGTAGTAAGTTGAATTGACATTATTAATGAAATAAAGTCAACTAAGACATAGAAGAGAAAGAAGTTGGTAGAAACAATGTGATTGATTGTTTAGTAGCTAATTATAGTGTGTTATGTGAATATATCATGTAGATTCTGTAAAGGCTGTGAACAGTCGAATAAATTATTTAAAGACGCTTGAAGGCAAGTTTTCTTAAACGCTTGTCTATCCTTCGTGTTAGTCAAGTTTTCTGTGATTCATTGTACTGAGTTGCATGAATGATTTTAAAGAAAGGGTCAATGCCAGTTTTAACTCGGCTAGACTATTCGTAAGAGATAGATTGATTTGTATACATATCTTTCTATGTAGAAATGATAACGCTATCCTATGCCAAGTATTTGGTACGGATTCAAAGTTAAGGTTTGTCTATGAACAAACAAAAGTATTTTTCATCGATTATTCGATGGGCACGCTGAAGTTTGCCAAAACTTAAACGTAAATACGTTTAACGGATGAATGTTGATCAACATAGAGTACTATAGGTCGATCACCTAGAAGTGCTCGTAAGTAATGCGGATGTACTGACCTTTGTCTTTGTGATGTCCTTTTCAAGTATGAAAAAACGTAAAAATATCGCTCATGGTCTTTCGATAGGTTCGTAATTCCTAAACTATTATATACTTTGGGAATTGATGTTATGAATTGTTAAGTATTAATGTTTCGTAATACTTCATGACTATTTGTACAGTTATGGAAGATTTTCATATAATTCACGAATGTGGTATTGATATTATTCTTTATTAGACTTGCTGAGCTTGTTATGCTCACTTCTTGCGTGAATTATATGATTGCAGTTAAATCCGAGCATACTGAGAATGCTAAGTGAAATAAGGGCAAGGCTAAGATGGATAGTTAACCATCTTGTAATAGATTAGTATGATTGTATGTATTATACTTAAGAACAACGAATGATGTATTCGATTTATAAACCTGGGAAAGGATTTCACTTTGATTGTAATAAGAAGATAGTAATTACATTCATTATGTTGTGTTTTCAATGGAATGATTGTATAGTTATGAGTACCGTGTAGCACCATATGTCGGGTTGGAAGATACCCGAATTTGGGGGCATCACAGGTTGGTATCAAAGCATTAGGTTATAAAACTTAAGGGGGGAAGAACCTTAGGCTAATAAACTTGTAAGGAAGGTAAAGTCCGAAGAAAAAAATTCGAGTCAAATGAATTAATATGGTATTGAGAAAACTCAGTACCGAAAGATTTAAAAGATGGAAATTAATCCTAAATGAATTAAATGTGATTTGTGCTTATATTATTGTGTATTATGTACTAATCAACGTGTTATATGTTTTGTAGATGTCAAACGATAGCTTGATGTATAGAGACATTCACGTGATAATTGAAGAGTCAATGAACCAAGTGGAGATAGTACCTATGCCAGTGGTAGAGGTACCAATAGTGGTTCTAGAAGATTCTGATCCAGAAGAGTACATGTCTGGGGAGGATTACTCTGAGGAAACAATGGGAATAACATCATATCTAAATATGATGATAGATGTGGAGGAGGATATAGAGGTAACATCGATTAATACGGTGGTACCTACTCAGGAGTCAACACATCCAGATGCAATGAGATCATTGTATCTGGAAGTGCTTGATAGGAATGTGCATCTGCGCACTATGGTGCAGACACAGAACGAGGAGATTACCACCCTATATGAGGCAAAGGAATCTGTAGAGGCGGATTTTGAGTTAGAGCACGACGAGAAAGTGCTAATAACGGATAAAGCGAGGGATTATAAGGAAGAGGTCGTAGAGCTTCGAAAGAAACTAGTTGAAAAAGACTAGAAGATTACTAGGATGTCGTACATCCATGAATGTGCTCACGAGAATTTCAAGCTAAAAATTGCTTGTTATTCTATTGAGTCAGGGCAGACTCGACATACGATTAGTCGAGATATTGTTTCGAATTTAGCAAATTAGAAACATAAGAATGTCGTACGGCAGTGTTAGTAGATCATTAGAACTTTTTGGTATATGTATAGTGACACAAACCCTCTTTTTTATAATTAAAGGGTAGTCTTTTTGTAAATCCCAATTTTTGTAGAAGTTAATCGCGGGATAGTAATGTAATAGCTTTTTGGCTAAAGAAGCAAAGTGTAAATAGTTTTGACTATGAAAGCATATTAATATAATGAAGTTTTTATTTAATGTGCTTGTTGTGGTATGAGTTGTTATTTGAGAATGATAACTAAGTAGTTAATTAGATAATAATGAAACTTTATTTATTTAATCAGAATTATGCTGCCAAGAAGGAGACAACGTAACCAAGAGGCTGAGTCACATAATGAAAATCAAGGGGGTCCTAATAACCCTATGCAAGATTTCGTTAATTTATTAACGGCAGCAATTAACCAACTTGGGGGAGGAATTCTAGTAGCACCTAGGGTAGCTAGAATAACTACCTTTAAGGAATTCAAAAGTGTGTTCCTCCAGAGTTCCGAGGAACGACAGACCCCTTAGAGGCCCAGACATGGGTGAAAGAGATAGAGAAGGCGTTTGTTATCACAAACGTGGGTGAGGCGCAAAAGACTTCTTTTACGACTTACATGATGAAAGGGGAGGCCAACTACTGGTGGGAGGCTCACCAGGGTGGGGCTAAAATAGAAGCAGTTACATGGGAATAGTTCAAGAAGGTATTCTTCGAGAACTATTTCCCTACTAGCATACAAGGTCGAATGGAGATTAAGTTCTTGGAACTTAAGCAAGGGGATATGACAGTTCCCCAGTACGCAGCCAAATTCAATGAATTGGCGAGATTTGTTCCACATGAGGTGGACACAGAAGAGAGGAAGGCTCGTAGGTTTGAGCAGGGCTTAAAACCTTGGCTCTACAATAAGATTTTGGTGTTTCAGAGTGCTTCCTACGGGACCATTCTTGAAAGGGCGATAATAGCTGAAGGTGGTGGTGAGGCGTTGTCTCAGTACCAGAAGGAAAGGAAGAATAAGAACAAAGTAGAGGGAGGAAATAAGGCAGAAGTTGCCAGTGGTAGTGGCAATATGCCTAAGAGGAAGAGCTTTAACCCTGGGAATACTGGGGTGAAACAAGGAGATCCTAAATGTAGGATGGAGGCATGCAAGACATGCAAAAAGACTCATCTGGGAGTCTGTTTAAAGGGGAAATCAATTTGTTACAACTGTGGGCAGGAGGGACATTTATCACCCAACTGTCCTAACCCTAAGAAAAATCATGGGTGTTTTGTTTATGGATCGTTGGACCACATGACAAGAAATTGCCCGAAGAAAGGGTTAGAGGGAAATAAGGGTTCTGCTAGTGGTAAATTAGCCATTACTGGACCAACACCATCGGTGGGTAGACCCTTTGCCCATACATTTAATATGACTGTCCAAGATGCGGTTGCATCATCGGATGTAGTAGTAGGTATCATTCCAGTCAATGAAAATAAATGATTATGTGTTATTTGACTCGGGTGCTACTTGTTCTTTTATAGCATGTGAATTTGCTAAGCGATTAGGATTAATCCCTAAAAAGTTAGCAATAACTTTAGACGTTAAGGTAGCAAATGAAGAGATAATCCCCATTGAACATATTCATAAGGATTGTTGCGTAGATATTAGAGGTAATAAGTTATCGGTAGATTTGGTACCGATAAGGTTAAAAGAATTTGATGTAATTCTTTGTATGGATTAGTTGATTAACCATAAGGCTATAATAGATTGCCATAGGAAAAGTATGAACCTTCGGCTTTATAAGAAAACCAAGGTAGTGTTCTTCGGTAGTAAATCACTGAGACGTTTTTGTTGTCTTTCGATGACACAAGCTAGAAAGATGTTAAGAAAGGGGTGTGTAGGTTATTTGTGCCATGTTGTGGATACCCAAAGAGTGGGAGCATCCTTGGACCAGATACCTATAGTTCAAGAGTTCGCGGATATATTTTCGGAGGAGTTATCGGGTATTCCACCGGATAGGGAGGTTGAGTTTGTGATTGATCTGTTATCGGGGACGGCACCAGTTTCAAGGGCACCATATCAGATGTCGCCAGTTGAGATGAGGGAGTTAATGGTTAAATTACAAGAACTATTAGATAGGAAGTACATTCAACCGAGTGTGTCTCCTTGGGGAGAACCGGTATTGTTTGTAAAGAAAAAGGATGGGTCGTTACGACTTTGTATCGACATCGAGAGTTGAACAAGTTAACAATTAAGAATAAATACCCGTTGCCCAGGATAGATGATCTATTTGATCAGTAGAAAGGGGAAAAGTATTTTTCTAAAATAGATTTGCGTACGGGGTATCATCAGTTAAAAGTAAGGAAAGAGGATGTACCTAAGACGACGTTCAGAACTCGTTATGGTCATTACGAGTTTCTGGTGATGTCGTTTGGGTTAACTAATGCGCTCGCCGCATTTATGATTATGATGAACAGAGTGTTCAAACAGTATTTGGACAAGTTCATTGTAGTGTTCATTGATGATATTCTAGTCTACTCTAAGACATCAGAAGATCATGCTGAACATTTAAGGATAGTGTTGGAAACACTACGGAAGGAAAAGTTGTACGTAAAATTGATAAGTGGTATTTTTACCTACTTATTGCATACCAATTCATGTGAATTGTGCCTAGCTCAAGTACATTTTATTGTGTTTTAGATGCATTTCACGTTATTTTGCATTGCATGTACTTAAAACTCCTTTTGGTGAATAAGTGCAGGAATCAGCTTAATTTTTGTGGAATTAGAGGCTAACGGATGCGTGAAGACGAGTGACAAGCGAGGATGTGCATGGCATGGAGGTACAATGAAGCATGAAGGTGAAATGGAGCAAGGAGATCAAGCAATGAAAGAAAAAATAGCAAAGAAGCAGAATGTAACGAGAAGTAAATCCAGAGCCGAGCTCAGAAAGTGCAAGTGCAAGTCAAGGCACAAAAAAGCTCAGGAAGGCAGCGCTACCGCAAGTGCGGACTGGACCGAATGACCTCCATCGTAAGTTGCACGGCCATGAAGGTAGGGCGCGCTACCGCAAGAGAAGCTTAGCTGAAAAGAGCAAATGATTCGTAAGTCTCACACCCAGACCGAGAAGCTATAGAGAGGCGCAGCCACGCTGTACGATCGACAACACTGTAATTTTGTTTTAATTTTAATTCTTAATTAAATGATGTGTAATTGGTTTTAAACGATTCTGACTGGTGTTAGACACACACTTGATAACTTTTAGCGTATTCTTTTCATATAAACTAGGGTTTACACCTTGGGAGAGATGCCAACGTAGAACGAAGCCAAAACATCTACTTCTCTACTTCTTCTTGGAATTCTCTATCATTGTGGATTTTGATTATTATCTATTGGATTTCTATGAGGATTTAATAGTTGAACATTGGTTTCTATCCAGCGATTGGGTTTGATCGTTCTATCTTTCTTACTTCAATTGTTTGTTTATTGATCATGGTGAGCATTGATCCCATAATGGCTTTTGGTTCAGTCATGAACTAAACTCCATTATGGGATTCTAACGGATCTTAATATGTATTTTGGTTGTACGCTTAAATGCTAGAGATGTTTTATATATCATATGAAATATATGTCATGGTTGTTTTATATGTATGAATGCTTGATCACCATTCGTCTCAATACCTCTATGGAATTGATAATGAACAAATGGGTATGGATTGTAATCATGATAGCATGCGAATATGGGGTTGTTGTATATGGCTTGCGTATTTTGTGAACCAGATAGACATATACTGTTTCACCGTATGAGCTAGAATTTGAGCTTAAAATCAATATAATTGCAATTTCACATAGACATATAGTGATTTTGGTTGTATTGGTGATTACATAGAGTCTAACATTTGTAGATGTTGTGTAAGTAGGTTATAGTGCATTGAAAAATGGTTATAACACTCTTCGTGCTCTTGGCTATTTTCCTGTGATATGTGAACACTTCTTGCATGATAGTGGCAATTAGATGAAATATTGAATGAAGTTAGGATCCCATTATTTCCAAATTATATTTATTTCATTATTATCCTTATTTTTAGTTGGTAATCATAATTAGTTTAATTCAACAATTTTAGTCAATAGTCTAAGCATATAAATAAGGTGAGTTAATTAACGCATGATAGTTTAAATTTAACAACTTTCTATGTGGGATCGATACTCTACTTACTCAGACACTTGTCAATTCGTGTATGCTTGCATGAGTTAGAGCTCTTTTATTAGAACTATAAAAGAGGCAACAAGTTTTTGTGCTGTTGTGGGAAAGGCGTTAATTTAGATAATTATCATCGGTTTAAAGCTAAATTGTATGACTTAGACAAATCTGTTCGTTTCTTATTTCTATTTTTGTTTCGTTTGTGGTTGCAGGTACTTGTAGATTTTTATGCACACAAGATCCTCTAATTCCGAATTAACACCAGCGTAGGAAAACATCAACGAGAGAGGTTGGAAAGCTAGCGTGCAAAGAAATCTACAAGCTCAGTTAGAGAGTATTATACCGGATATGGTAGAAGAACAGAGAATCGAGCAAAGAGAAGAGCATCGGGCTCTAAGGGAGTATTCTATGCCAAACCTAAATGGACTACTGGCCAAGCATAGTCGGATTCCGCGATAGCAAAGAAACACCTTTGAAATCAAACCGGGCACGATTCAGATGGTACAGAACTCAGTTCAATTTGGGGGTGCTGCTATAGATGATCCGAATGAGCACCTATTGAGCTTCATCAAGATCTGCGACACATTCAAATATAACGGTGTGACGGAAGATGCCATCAAACTACGGCTATTTCCATTTTCATTGAGAGATAAGGCTAGCAGTTCGCTACATTCTTTGCCGTCAGGGTCAATAACCACATGGGAGGACTTAGCACAGAAATTCTTAGCCAAGTTCTTCCCAATGGCCAAGACTGCAAAGATGAGGACAACTATCTCTCAGTTTGAGAAACAACAGGGCGAGTCCTTATATGAGGTGGGAGTGTTACAAAGAGATGCTCAGAAAATGTCTGCATCACAGTATGCCAGACTGGATGGTGATAAATTCCTTTTACAATGGGTTAGGATGGAAGTCGAGACCGATTGTGGATGCAGCTGCAGGAGGGGAGTTATGGGCAAAGAGATATGACGAGGCCTATATGCTTATCGAGACTATGGCTGCGAATGATTATCAGAATCCTACAGCTCGGATGCCATAGCCCAAGGTTGCAGGTGTGTTGGAGGTTGATGCCATTACACAGTTGTCGGCACAAATGGCAGCTATGGCTAAGAAGATAGATACTTTGGCAGAAAGTAAAGTGAAAATAGTTGCCTTCGTTTGTGAGATTTGTGTGGGGTCACACTCCACGGATTAATATGCCATCAGCTCAGAGTCAGTTCAGTATGTGAGCAATTATAGAAAAGGCCAAGGTCAATTCCAGAACACATACCACCCCTACAACCGTAACCACCCAAATTTTAGTTGGTCAAATAATCAAGGACAACAAAGAAGAAAAAATTCAAATTTGAACCATCGGGCCACCACAGTCATCACAACCGCAGTTTACATCAAAACCACCATTTCCACCAGGATTTCCTCAGCAGCAACAACATCACACTCTAGCTACACCACAGCCGGAGAAGAAATCAGAGATGGAGGAGATGATGTTGAAATACATGGCAAACACTGAAGTCATGATCAAAAGTCAAGCAGTGGCTATCAAGAATCTTGAGACTCAGATGGGGCAGATGGCGAGCATGCTGAACAATAGGCCCCAAGGTTCATTGCAAAGTAACACTGAGAAAAATCCAAGGAGAGACGGGAAGGAGCAGTATCAAGCAATCACATTGAGATCTGGGAAAGACTTGACAGACACTGCAAGTCGCATGCCCGCGCATGATAATACCACTGCAGGTGGTGAGCCACACCCACGAGGAAAATCTGGAAAATTCTGAGGGTCAGCAGGAAGAGAAGGACAAGGTAAATTCAGAAGAAAAGATCAAGAGTCCAGGACAACCACTACATCCTCAAGTACCATATCCGCAGAGGTTAATTAAGCAGAAAGATGACAAACAGTTCAGCAAGTTTCTGGAGGTATTTAAAAAGTTGCAGATCAACATACCTTTCGCAGAGGCATTGGAACAAATGCCAAGCTATGCAAAGTTCATGAAAGGTATATTATCAAGGAAAAGAAGATTAAATGAGTTCGAAATAGTAGCCTTGACAGAGGAATGCAGTGCAGTGCTCCAGCGCAAACTACCTCCAAAGCTGAAAGATCCGGGTAGCTTCACAATTCCGTGCACCATTGGGAAGAATAACTTTAGCAAGTGTTTATGTGATCTGGGGGCAAGTATAAACTTGATTCCATTGTCAGTGTTTAATCAGTTGGGACTACCGGCTCCAAGGCCGACAAACATATCACTACAGCTAGCTGATAGATCCATCACATATCCACGGGGAATTGTTGAAGATGTGTTGGTTAAGGTGGATACATTTATTTTTCCGGCTGATTTTATCATCCTAGATTTCGAAGACGACAAAACCATACCAATCATACTAGGGAGACCATTCTTAGCCACGGGCAGGACTTCAATCGATGTACAAAAGGGAGAACTAACGATGCGTGTACATGATCAAGAGGTCACATTTAATGTCTTTAAGGCGATAAATTTCCCATCGGATGAAGAAGAATGCTTCTTGGTTAACTTGGTGGATTGGGGTCCGAAGGATGAATTACAGAAACCGAAAAATTATGGACCGTTGAACTATATAACGGGCATAAGTTCAGAATTGAAGGTAGAGCCGTTAGTGGAAGTCGAAGTAATTAAATTTTGAGGTGCGGTGGACAATAAGGAAGGCACCTCAATTCTTGATGTGACGTGAGATTCAGAGACAGTCAAGCTAATTGACTATAACTTAGCACTGGATGGGAGGCAACCCATCATTTCTACCCCCAATTATTTTTTTCTATTTAGTTAGTCATTTTGGAGTATTTTAGTTAGTATGTCTAATTCATTGTTAAGAAGATGCTAGATGTTCATGCTTAAGTGTGTAGCCAGAATTGCGAGGCGAATATTTGCACAATAATAGCATAATGTGGCCACTAATTCATTCCTTAACCATATGCCTTAATATTTGTGTAGGTACTATTGGTGGAAAGCAGCACTGATGAGAGGAATGAAATCAAACTTCAGAATGGCAGATATCGAGGTCACGCTACCCATGCAAAGATAAACTCAAATGCGCACCGCCACCAAGATAAATCGACCATCAAACCTTCTATAAGTTTCATGACTTCACAAGGCCAAATTTCAAGACACATACGCGCAAAGACCGAATCCAGTTAGATCTAAACATTTTTAAAAGAGAGTCTTGGCTCATTTGGACTCTCATTTGCGATAATAACAGACGCAAAACTCTCTCACTCTCCATAACTCACATCTCTATCTCTCTAGCAGTTACAGATTGAAGTCGTATATCTCTCCATCAAATCTCCACGAATTCCTCCACGTTCAAAGCTCGTCCACCTCTCATCCCTTCTATAAAGCTAGGGTTCTCAATTGGGTTTGCAGACACAAGGGTGAAGGTTATCAATTCACAAAGTTACATTCTCTCTCTCAGTAAGTTCATCTGCTATCTCTATCAACAATCTCAAATGGGTCCAAAGAGAGCACGACCATCTTCATCTTCCTCCTCCTCATCCGACAGTCACGGGGAGGACATTGTCGACCACAACAAGTTCTTATGTTTGGAAGCCCAACAGGAGTACTATCGCATTGTCGCGAAAACATTCATCAAGGAAAGAGGATTTAGACCCGAAGGCCAAGATGGACAGCTTTGTGCCATGATCCACGAACGAGGATGGGGTGGATCGATCGCCGCCGCCACGCCCATTTCGATGAGCATAGTCCAAGAGTTCTATGCCAATGCCAAAGTCACCATGAACGATACCTCTGTGGTTCGTGGTGTCGAGGTAGACTACAGACCCTCCGCCATCCGAAACGTGCTGAGAATCACAGCAAGACCACCAACAGGGGTGGCCAATTGGATCACAGGGGCACATCTAGACACGGACTTGGAGCTTGTTATCGCTGAGTTGTGCGTGCCAGGCACGAAAGGGACATACAAAGTTGGCACGACCCAGCCTCAAATATTTCTAGTAGCCGCACTAAATCGATACGCCAAGGTATGGAATCTGTTCATTTGTGCCAAGTTATTGCCTTCATCGCACCAACATGAGATCACGGCGGAAAGGGCTGTAATTCTGTGGGGGCATTATTACTGGAGAGTACATTGATGTGGGGTATTTAATTCATCAAAATATTGTGAAGTATCTGAAGGGAACTACCACTGGGAGCATTCCACATGCTTCAGTGGTAGCCATGCTATGTGCGCAGCAAGGGTGCAATTGGGGCAAAGAACAAATGCAATATCCAAGTCAAGACATCACACATGCCACCATTGTTAAATTTGAGGACTGGGAAGGTGGTGAGGCACACCCACGAGGATTGGGATTCATTCTCCGCCCCACCTTCCCAAAGAACCCCCTCACCGATGAGAGGTGTCCATCCACCCCCGAGCACACCTTGGTTCCTAGCGATCGGCAACTTCGAAGGTTGGAGCGCAAAGTCAATGCCATGTATGACAACTTTGGAACATTTTCTACGGGACTCACTCGGGCATTGGCCGAAGCCTTCGCGCAACAAGGAACAATGCTAGAATGGCCTCAATTTGGGGGACAAGGTGTCAGATATCACTACTAGATTCACCACCCGAGGAGGGTGGTCAAGCAGATCATTAGGGGAGTTTTCTGTACCCTTTACCTTCATTCAATGGGGACATTGAATATTTTACGTTTGGGGGTATTGGGGATCATAGCATAGTAGTTTAGTAGTTTAGTTTTATTTAATTGGTGCATGTTTAGTTAATTTTGCATGTTTATGTGTTTAGTTAAATTTTTGCAGAACATTTTTAATTTTTATTCTTTATTGATTGTGTTAGTATGTGTTAGTTGCATGTCTCACACAAATTCTTGCTTAATAGAAATTTTTGGCTAGCCAATTATGATAGTGAATTGTGAAGGATTCTAGAGTATGTTAGATAGCACAGCTTAGTTATAATGTTTTACACGATGAGATGCATGTTTCTATTTAAATGCTTTCGGTATGCACGAATATGTTCACAATCACTTGTAGGTTTAAGAAGTGTGTGTTGCATTGCTTGATAGAACATATAGTTGTAAAAAGAGAAATATGTGGAACATGCATGTAGATTTGAAGCATTGACATTCAAACTTTGGGAACACATGGGCATGCCTGTTATTGGGACGAGATGGAGCGTAAAACGCACTCGTTTAAATGAAAAGGGGAAGTGAGATGGAGCGTAAAACGCACTCGCTATAAAAAATAATAAAAAAAAGAGCAATAAACACCGCGAAAAAGTGCGATAATCGCCCTCGTGAGAAGAAATAAAGCAATAAGCCCATTGTTGAACCTTAGTATGTGTTGATATGTGGGACAGTCTGTGTTGCATGAGTATATATGAGTCTTGATTTAAACTATAAGTTTCTATTTGGAGCAATGTAGCATAAATATTCTTTGCTTAGATCAAGTTTTTGGTGAACGCCACACACACACAGCATTTCTATAGCATACATGAATTATCTGAGTGTAGGATGTTATGCCTATAGTTTGGTTTTAGATTGTATTCTTGGATTTGGATAATTCATTGAGGTAATTTGGGCTGAAATTCTGTTATGGCAGGGATTATGTGAGACTAGTTTGCATCATAGAGTAGTTGCATAGTTGCGTAATTGCATTTTCATTATTCATTAGTATGTATTGCTTGAGGGCAAGCAACAGTTCAAGTTTGGGGGTATTTGATAAGTGGTATTTTTACCTACTTATTGCATACCAATTCATGCGAATTGTGCCCAGCTCAAGTACATTTTATTGTGTTTTAGTTACATTTCACGTTATTTTGCATTGCATGTACTTAAAACTCCTTTTGGTGAATAAGTGCAGGAATCGGCTTAATTTTAGTGGAATTAGAGGCTAACGGATGCGTGAAGGCGAGTGACAAGCGAGGATGTGCATGGCATGGAGGTACAATGAAGCATGAAGGAGAAATGGAGCAAGGAGATCAAGCAATGAAAGAACAAATAGCAAAGAAGCAGCAGTAATGTATAAATCAAGAGCCAGCAAAGAAGTGCAAGCCGCTACAGACGCATGCAAACATAAAAAGCACTGGGAAACTCGCTACCTGCAAGTACCTTGGACCGACCGTAATGACCTCATCAGAAGTTGCATGTAACCGCATGAGGGTAGGGCGCCACCGCCATGAGAGAAGCTAATCGGAAAAAGAAAAGATTCTGTAAGTCTCGCGGCCGCGAGACTGAGAAGCTATAGAGGCGCGTGATGCTGACGCTGTTATTTTGTTTTAATTCTTAATTCTTAATTAAATGATGTGTAATTGGTTTTAAACGATTCTGACTGGTGTCAGAAACACATTTAATAACTTTTAGCATATTCTTTTCATAGAAACTAGGGTTTACACCTTGGGAGAGATTCCAACGTAGAACGAAGCCAAAACGTCTACTTCTCTACTTCTTCTTGGAATTCTCTATCATCGTGGATTTTTATTATTATCTATTGGATTTCTTTGAGGATTTAATAGTTGAACATTGGTTTCTATCCAGCGATTGGGTTTGATCGTTCTATCTTTCTTACTTCAATTGTTTGTTTATTGATCATGGTTAGCGTTGATCCCATAATGGCTTTTGGTTCAGTCATGAACTAAACTCCATTATGGGATTCTAACGGATCTTAATATGTAGTTTGGTTGTACGCTTAAATGCTAGAGATGTTTTATATATCATATGGAATATCTGTCATAGTTGTTTTACATGTATGAATGCTTGATCACCATTCGTCTCAGTACCTGTATGGAATTGACAATGAACATATGGGTATCGATTGTAATCATGATAGCATGCGAATATGGGGCTGTTGTATATGGCTTGCATATTTTGTGAACCAGATAGACATATACTGTTTCACCGTATAAGCTAGAATAAGGGCTTGAGCTTAAAATTAATATATTTGCAATTTCACATAGACATATAGTGATTTTGGTTGTATTGGTGATTACATAGAGTCTAACATTTATAGATGTTGTGTAAGTAGGTTATAGTGCATTGAAAAATGGTTATAACTCTCTTCGTGCTCTTGGCTATTTTCCTATGATATGTGAACACTTCTTGTATGATAGTGGCGATTAGATGAAATATTGAATGAAGTTAGGATCCCATTATTTCCAAATTATATTTATTTCATTATTATCCTTATTTTTAGTTGGTAATCATAATTAGTTTAATTCAACAATTTTAGTCAATAGTCTAAGCATATAAATAAGGTGAGTTAATTGATGCATGATAGTTTAAATTTAACAACTTTCTATGTGGGATCGATACTCTACTTACTCTGTATTACTTGTTGACCCGTGTATGCTTGCATGAGTTAGAGCTCTTTTATTAGAAATATAAAAGAGGCAACATAAATTCACAAAGTGTGAATTTTGGCTTGAACGAGTGCAGTTTCTAGGACATGTTATTCATAAAGATGGCATTTCCGTGGATCCAGAAAAAGTAGAAGCAGTTAATGAGTGGGAGCAACCAAAAACGCCAACCGAGGTTCAAGTTTTCTAGGGTTAGCGGATACTATAGAAGGTTCATTCGAGGACTTTTCTAAAATAGCTACTCATTGATTTAATTTGATGAGGAAGTCTGCATGACCCCAAACCGGGTACTTGCAACCCGAAACTCTGGTTCTCTCACGATACCATTTCTTTAAGCTGAATAATACTAAATAATAATATAATTCGAACTTAATTTACATACATCAAAGTTTACTTTCCCCAGGTACGTGACCTTCAAAATACATTCCTTACAATACCTGACAATAGATTCCATTGTCTTACTAACTATAACCATTAACTCATACTAATTCTCATTCGAACAGCTTTTCTTTCCCTTTATGGGTGCCTGAGCCTTCAGGTTGCTCATACATAACTGAAAACATTTAATTTAAGCAAGGATGAGCATTTGAGTGCCCAGCAAGTAATAGCAATTATATATATAAGCTGAAAGAATATAAGTATTCTCTTTACATAACACTTCTACAACGAATCGAAAGTTGTGAAGTAATCTGTACTAATAAAAAATTCACATAACAACTCTCTTTCAATTTCTTGAAATTAGGCTCCACCCATGAATAGGGTTTAAGAAACATACTATGAACATTGTTTTTCATTTTCGAAAAGGTTTGGCAGAAATCCATCCGCAAACCGTTCTAGCTTACGGGTACGGAGGGTGATCGGCCGTTGTACCTCAGATTGATCAATACAACATAACTCGAACAAAATTCATCATTTTATTCGTCATCGCCTCAAGCAAAAAATTTTCCTATATAGGGATGTTCATACATGCCCGGTTCCAAACCCAAGGTTTTAATCTTGCTTTCAACAATAATATGTAATTCAACATATATGTATACGGGTAATTGAAAAAGTGTATCAACATGTGAATAAATGCTATGATTATCCAAGTGGGGACACTTGTATAACCATTTAGAAATCAATGAATGTAATATATATCCGAGCTAACATGTTGATAATCAAAGCGCATATAATATGTATGGGAATAGAAAAAATTTCGAAACTCTCTTACTCATGTCCATTCAGATAAAGAAAATGCAAAGGTAAGATACTCACCGACGGTCGATTACAAATCTCAACTTAGGTTTTATCTCTTTTCACAACCTATCAATAATCGGATCATTCGTTCGATTAGAACAATATATCATAACACATAGATCGCTCTATTACAACAAAGACATAGTCTAATCACGTCATCACATAATCGCAAAGTGATCATACTTTTAGTTCATATTCTATACATTTTCAAATATCTCATCCATGTTCTTACAAAGAGCTTTTTCTTTATTTTATAAGGTCTCGACATTTTTTACGCAGATGAAACAACTTTATTCGGGTAAATCTTGAGTCTAAGACTCTTATTCTATACCTCAACATCTCGCAAATATCGGACATCTTATTTTTAACCATTTTGAAATTTTAAATTGAAAATTTTAAAATAATTCAAATCTGTCGCCAAAGGGGCCTATAGTGACAGAACCGTCGCTATAGGTGTTCTTCATCTCAAGAACACTGTCAGAGCAGCGTGTGAGGGGACTACTTTGACCGTGAATAACTTTGTGCTCTTAACGAACTGGGAAATCTAAGACTTGGATCTTGTAGGCGAAATACCGGACTACAATAACCAACAATCATTACTTCTAAACAACATCGATCTGGGAGAATTAGCCATCAAAGTAAGTTATCGAGTCGTGTTCTTCGTGAAGAAACGTTCGTGATGCCTACTTTGGGCCTCTATAACTCGACGATCGTGTAACGTTTATGTGATCTATCAACTCCAGTGTGTAGACAACATATAGGACTACAACTTTAACACTTAACATCATCATAACAACAAGAAATCAAGCAGCTAAAGTATGGTCAAACCTTGTCAGAAAAATCAACACTTAGAAAATTGCAGAGTCGCCTATAATTTTCCGTATCAATGCCGGTCAACCCACTTTGACCTTAAATAACTCTTAATCCATAATATATATGGACCTAATTCTTTTTGGAGGTTAAATACCACATAAAAAGATACACATAACAACCTTTAAACAACAAAACTCATGATCGAACAAAGAGTTATAGCCTCTGACATTTGGTGAAAAATAACAGAATTTGGTTTTTCCAACTTGCTTAAATCTTCAAATTCGTGCACTTTGATGTTATGGTTCTGTGTTTTTACAACCCAGAACATTAATAGACTCCCTATTACACTACTTAAACAATCAATTGCATCAATTAACATAGAAACGAAAGATTTCAAAATTAGGAATTTCATACCTTTTCAACTTCGATTTCGATTTTTTTTGGCTTTGATGCTTCGATTTGTTGTTTGTAATGGTTAGGCTTTGATTAGGAGCTTATGGGTAAGAGAATTTTGGAGGTTTGGTTGAGAGAGAGAATGAAGCTAAGTGTTGTGCATAATTTTAGTGTATAATGAGGACTTTCTTTATCTCCAATCTATATAAATCATGTAAGCAATCATGTAATGGTTGATTGATGGTAATAATACTGATCCGTAGTGAATTCTAGATTGAATGGCCGGATTTGTGGTGATTGGTAACACAATAATGCACAAATAATTCACCAATAATGCACTAAAGTGGACAAAAGGGCAAAATGGTAATTTCCCCTCCAATAATTGATTTCTTCCTTTAATAATGCACAAGGGCATTTTGGACCTCTCTCTTTCACTAGTAAGGGCATTATAGACATTAACGATAACCATTAGGGTTTATCACTTTAGATTTTAAAATTCCATAAATAATATAACTAATAATACACTAAAAGGGTATTTTGGTAATTTCACATATAATTTCATAGGCATTTTTGTACATAGCAATTAAATGTAGTATTTAATCACTAGATGGTAATTCTTATCATTTACCAATTACTTTCTATCTTTGGTAAATTAAAACACATGTACATTAACATCGTAATTAAACCCGGTAATTTAAAATTAGGGTTTTTGATTGAAAAATTAGGGTTCTATAATTAGGGTTTCTTAACGCCATCAATTAGGGTTTCTAATTGACCATTAGGTTCTCTAATTATCTCGTGTATGTTACTAACACAATCATTACAATCTCTAACTTCAACCGATTAAGGTTATAATAATTAGGGTTTGTCTAATTATCGCCGTAAAAATAGTAATTAGGGTTTTCTTCTAATTACGAGCATTCGTGTACACAAAGAATTTCATATGCATAAATACCACTCAGTCATTTCTCATAATCGAAGTTTAATAATTAGGGTTTCACAAAGATCTTGATCTTTATGACCTAATTGTCGTCATTATCTTTCAATATTATCTCTCATCACATACATGACGTAGACATAATTATTGTAATCAGTAAAATCATTATAACAATAATATAATATTATTATTCTCATCTCTTGATCACAATCCCAATTCAGGGTTTAGATCTCATATCTGACTTATTCTTCGTATTACACAAAGATCGATAATCAAGTTAAAATAATTAACTTAAATATTCTGAACAATTCATATAATAAAATATTTATTATATAAATCTAATTGTCACTTCATATATTATTTCCAATCATGTTTTCATGGAAAATAATTAATAAAAACATTACTAGACACTTATTCTCGTCATTAAATAATAAAAAAAAAATTATATGTAAAATTTCTTATTTATTTTTATAGAAAATTTCGGGTTGTCACATTCACCCTCCCTTATAAGGATTCCGTCCCCTAATCACCGCTTTAAAACTCATACATAAAAGGGGTACATAGCATATAATCATCAGTCGTAGATCTCGATCATACTTGATCGAACTGATCTTTAACTATTCTTCATAACACTCTGATTAGGCAGAAATTTGATTTCTAAAAGAACTAAAAATTTCTTTATAAAATCATCTACTATATATATATATATGTAGGAAAACATATAAGATATATAAGTGATTCACATAGCACCTGGAGTTACGCTTCCAAATGCCACTATATCCTGGATCGTCATATTCAGACCCTCATGATTGGGTTGTTTGTTGAAATTGGTTTTCATTGTCACCTATATCTTCTTTGTCATTTCTCGTATTCGCATTCCTTATCTCACTTCTCCTTCTTTAATAATCTTTCA
Organism: Panax ginseng; assembly: GCA_020205605.1. Lineage (NCBI taxonomy): Eukaryota > Viridiplantae > Streptophyta > Magnoliopsida > Apiales > Araliaceae > Panax > Panax ginseng. The sequence continues at coordinate 131,815,748 of CM035134.1, read as the reverse complement.
CCTTATACTCCATTGATTCACAAATAAAACGCTCATTACACATTCTTGAATTGGGACAATTGGAAGAGATATGTCTCTTCCGCCCACAAACATAAGCACATAAACTTTTCTTTATCTCATTTCCCTTTTATCGTATAGGTGATAAAAGTTATCTTTCGCCCTTTCCGTTATCCTAACTATCATAAACGCCTCTACTGAGTCACTTAATCCTCTATACCCTAGCAATAGGATTGCCTTGAAGTCTTTGGCGTTCGTCATTCGATTATCTGGTTGATCTTCTACGGTTGGTTTTTGTTTTCGTCTCGGTGGCATAATCATAAACTATTCTTCATTTCCTTATATTCTAAGCCTCATCGTATACGTTCGACATACAACACAAAATTTTCTACTCAAATAATCATGTATTCCAAAATATTAGATTTTGAAACTTGGTTTACTATATTAACCAATATTTAGATAAATATTTGTTATCTTTATACCAACTTACTTCATTAATCCAACATAGACTCATATTCATAGCACTTATCATATCATAGCACATATTGCTTTAAACATCACTATCCTTTTTGTGACTACGTAAAGTCTGGATTTAAAATCTTGACCAACATAAAAGTTGAAAATAGTTCATTACTTATCACACATATTACATAACTCATACTAATTATTTACCAAGCCTTTCTTCTCAGACATTCATTCGCTCGATGTCCTTCCATTCCACAATTAAAACATCCACCTTTCTTATAGTTAAGCAACGAGGAGAGGTATGTCCTCACAAACCGTATAAATATAACATATCTTTTCCCTTTCTTCTTAATGAGTTTTCCTAAGTCGGGATCTTCTATCTTTCTTTTTTCCTTACCTCTCTGAGTCGCATTACCATGTATTGCTTGAGGCTCCCATCCGATCAATTTGGATCTTAAGCTTATCTTTGCTCTTCCATTGTTTCTTTTAATGCCCGATTTAACAACTTTTCTATCTCCCACAACCTTTCCGTGGAAGAAACCTTGTTCTCCAGGATCTCTGCACCTCCGTTGATGCTTGAGCAGCTTCAACTTTAGTGTCTGAATCACTATCCGTCAAATCCACCATTTCTGGATCTGATACTATGTTTTCCACTATAGCCACCTCGTCCGATTTGGGTTCCTGGTAAGCTTCTATTTCAGTTGTTGGCCTCGATATTAGCTCGGGGGTATGGATCTGATCCTTCTTATTCCACATATCTTTTCCACCAGACATCTACATACATAAGTTACCCTGATTAACATATAGTATATATACACAGCAATCAAGAGTTTTATATACGTTGTCTCTTATTTTGTTTGAAGATGAATTTATTCAATTCTCATCAACGCCTATCTCTCTACCGAAAGGCAGCTCCATCCACTCTGCATCGAATCGTATGAAGGTGATGACTAAAGCCTGCTCCAAGGTATATATCTTGGTGTCTTTGGCTTCTATCTCAACCTTCAACTCGCCCTATCTCATCTCTCTCTCGCTCCAACCTCCTCGTAACTCCTCGGCTTAACTCCATCGTGCTTGGTGAGCAGCGTCCTTATATCGCTATTCCAAATGGAGAGTACAATTTGTGCCTCCTCACCGCTTTCGACTCTAACCTTTTAAGTCGTCGCTCCTAACTATCAAATCTCTTATCATCATCTCACCGCTCTGTACTCCTCGCTAGAGTCCATCGCCTCTTGGGTCAAGGAATTACTATTTTGACTTTCGTCATCCATCCTATGACCACAATAAACGAGACAACATTAGTACTGAAATAAAATATCTTCATCGATAAAATGAAGGAATATTTTATTTAGTACCACTTGATGAATCTTCTCGACTCATCATCTATCTAACATATCTTTTAATTCTTCACCAGAGTACTTCGTCTCTTGGTTCACTGAATATTTATCTTAACTTTCGTCCTCCATTCTACTAAGGTTATAACCTAGGTTTCGCATTCCTAACGTTTATAACCTACAGCTTTGATACCAACCTGTGACGCCCCCAAATCCGGGTACTTGCAACCTGAACTCGGTTCTCCACGATACCATTTCTTTAAGCTGAATACTAAATAATAATATAATTCGAACTTAATTTACATACATCAAAGTTTACTTTTCCTGTGCACGTGACCTTCAAAATACATTCCATAATACCGATAATAGATTCCATTGTCTTACTAACTATAACCATTAACTCATACTAATTCTCATTCGAATGCTTTTTCTTTCCCTTTATGGGTGCTCGAGCCTTTCGTGTTGCTCATACATAATCGAAAACATTTAATTTAAGCAAGGATGAGCATTTGAGTGCCCAAAGTAAGTAATAGCAATTATATATATAAGTTTGAAAGAATATAAGTATTCTCTTTACATAACACTTCTACAACGAATCGAAAGTTGTGAAGTAATCTGTCTTCGATAAAAATTCACATAACAACTCTCTTTCAATTTCTTGAAATTAGGCTCCACCCATGAATAGGGTTTAAGAAACATACTATGAACATTGTTTTTCATTTTGAAAAGGTTTTGCAGAAATCCATCCGCAAACCGTTCTAGCTTACGGGGACGGAGGGGTGATGGCCAGATTGTACCTCTCTATTGGATCAATACGACATAACTCGAACGAAATTCATCGTTTTATTCTCATTCCACCTCAAGCAAAAATTTTCCCATATAGGGATGTTCATACATGCCTGGTTCCAAACCCGAAGGTTTTTAATCTTGCTCAACAATAATATGTAATTCAACATATATGTATACGGGTAATTGAAAAAGTGTGTCAACATGTGAATAAATGCCATGATTATCCAAGTGGGGACACTTGTATAACCATTTAGAAATCAATGAGCAGAATATATATCCGAGCTAACATGTTGATAATCAAAGCGTATATAACTGCAGACAGAATAGAAAAGAATTTCAAACTCTCTTACTCATGTCCATTGCATAAAGGAAATGCAAAGGTAAGATACTTTTGATTCGACGGTCGATTACAAATCTCAACTTAGGTTTTATCTCTTTTCACAACCTATCAATAATCGGATCATTCGTTCGATTAGAACAATATATCATAACACATAAGATCGCCTATTACAACGGTCATCACATAGTCTAATCACGCCATCACATAATCGCAAGTGATCATACTTTTAGTTCATATTCTATACATTTTTCAAATATCTCATCCATGTTCTTACAGTAGCTTTTTCTTTCTTTTATAAGGTCTCCGACATTTTTGCTGCATCAACAACTTTTATTTGTAAATATCGAGTCTAAGACTCTTATTCTATACCTCAACATCTCGCAAATATCAGACATCTTATTTTTAACCATTTTTGAAATTTCCAAAAATTGAAAATTTTAAAATAATTCAAATCTGTCGCCAAAGGAGCCTATAGTGATAGAACCGTCGCTATAGGTGTTCTTCATCTCAAGAACACTGTCAGAGCAGCGTGTGAGGGGACTACTTTGACCGTGAATAACTTTATGCTCTTAACGAATCTGGGAAATCTATGACTTGGATCATGTAGACGAAATACTGGACTACAATAACCAACAATCATTACTTCTAAACAACATCGATCGGGAGAATTAGCCATCAAAGTAGTTATCGAGTCGTTTCTTCGTGAAGAACAGTCAGTGATGCCTACTGGGCCTCTATAACTTGACGATCGTGTAACATTTATGTGATCTATCAACTCCGGTGTGTAGACAACATATAGGACTACAACTTTAACACTTAACATCATCATAACAACAAGAAATCAAGCGACTAAAGTATGGTCAAACCTTGTCGGGAAAAATCAACACTTAGAAAATTTGGTCATTTGCAATTTTCTCGGCCAATGCTTGGTCAACCCACTTTGACCTTAATAACTCTTAATCCATAATATATATGGACCTAATTCTTTTTGGAGGTTAAATACCACATAACAAGATACACATAACAACCTTTAAACAACAAAACTCATGATCGAACAAGGAGTTATAGCCTCTGACATTTGGTGAAAAATAACAGAATTTGGTTTTTCCAACTTGCTTAAATCTTCAAATTCGTGCACTTTGATGTTATGGGTCTGTGTTTTTACAACCCAGAACATTAATAGACTCCCTATTACACTACTTAAACAATCAATTGCATCAATTAACATAGAAACGAAAGATTTCAAAATTAGGGAATTTCATACCTTTTCTAGCTTCGATTTCTGATTTTTTTTGGCTTTGATGCTTCTGATTTGTTGTTTGTAATGGTTAGGCTTTGATTAGGAGCTTATGGGTAAGAGAATTTCGGAGGTTTGGTCGAGAGAGAATGAAGCTAAGTGTTGTGCATAATTTTAGTGTATAATGAGGACTTTCTTTATCTCCAATCTATATAAATCATGTAGGCAATCATGTAATGGTTGATTGATGGTAATAATACTGACCCGTAATGAATTCTAGATTGAATGGCCGGATTTGTGGTGATTGGTAACACAATAATGCACAAATAATTCACCAATAATGCACTAAAGTGGACAAAAGGGCAAAATGGTAATTTCCCCTCCAATAATTGATTTCTTCCTTTAATAATGCACAAGGGCATTTTGGACTTCTCTCTTTCACTAGTAAGGGCATTATAGACATTAACGATAACCATTAGGGTTTATCACTTTAGATTTTAAAATTCCATAAATAATATAACTAATAATACACTAAAAGGGTATTTTGGTAATTTCACATATAATTTCATAGGCATTTTTGTACATAGCAATTAAATGTAGTATTTAATCACTAGATGGTAATTTTTATCATTTACCAATTACTTTCTATCTTTGGTAAATTAAAACACATGTACATTAACATCGTAATTAAACCCCAGAATTAATTTAAAATTAGGGTTTTTTATTGAAAAATTAGGGTTCTATAATTAGGTTTCTTAACGCCATCAATTAGGGTTTCTAATTGACCATTAGGGTTCTCTAATTATCTCGTATGTTACTAACACGGTCATTACAATCTCTAACTTCAACCGATTAAGGTTATAATAATTAGGTTCATTCTAATTATCGTAAAAATAGTAATTAGGGTTTTCTTCTAATTACCGGCATTCGTGTACACAAAGAATTTATATGCACAGTCACCACTCGGTCATTTCTCATAATCGAAGTTTAATAATTAGGGTTTCACAAAGACAAAGATTGTGCTATGACCTAATTGTCTATCATTACTCAATATTATCTCTGTCTGCAGTATATACACAAATACATAATTATTATCAGATGTAAAATCATTATAACAATAATATAATATTATTATTCTCATCTCTTGATCACAATCCCAACTCAAGGTTTGGATCTCATATCGACTTATTCTTCGACATAGCATCGATAATCAAGTTAAAATAATTAACTTAAATATTCGAACAATTCATATAATAAAATATTTATTATATAAATCTAATTATCACTTCATATATTATTTCCAATCATGTTTTCATGGAAAATAATTAATAAAAACATTACTAGACACTTATTCTCGTCATTAAATAATAATAAAAAAATTATATGTAAAATTTCTTATTTATTTTTATAGAAAATTTCAGGTTGTCACAAAGTCAGTGAAATATGTGTGGACTGAAAAATGTGAGAACAGTTTTTAGGAACTAAAGAAGAGGTTAAGTGAGGCACCTGTATTGTCTTTGCCTGATGATACAGGGAATTTTGTAGTGTATAGCGATGCTTCGCATAGAGGACTAGGTTGTGTGCTCATGCAGCATGGCAAGGTCATTGTGTATGCGTCACGTCAATTAAAGGATTATGAGAAGGCCTATCCTACTCATGATCTAGAATTGGCAGCTGTAGTTTTTGCCTTAAAAATATGGAGGCATTATCTATACGGTGAAAAGTGTGAGATATACACGACCATAAAAGTCTGAAATATATCTTCACACAGAAAGAGTTGAATATGAGGCAGAGAAGGTGGTTGGAACTAATAAAAGATTATGATTGTGATATCTTATATCATCCGGGGAAAGTAAATGTAGTAGCCGATGTGCTAAGTAGGAAGGGTAGAGAGAAACTATCAATGTTAACGACTCAGAATGAGTTATTAACAGCGATGGCGAATATGGAATTAGAAGTTAAATTATCGGATGAAGCAGGGGAGATGTTATTTTCCATGGAGACTCAACTGACCATAGTGGAACGTGTTAAGGAAGTGCAATTGAGCAACGAGGAATGCGAGCATATGATGAAGAGGATAGAAGATGAAGGAAAGATTAAGTATAACCTTGATAAGGAGGGATTACTTTGTTTTGAAGGAAGAATTTGGGTTCCAAATAATTCCGAATTAAAGGAAGAGATAATGAGTGAGGCCCATAGTTCGAGGTACTCGATACATCCCGGTAGTACGAATATGTATCAAGACCTTCGTCAAAACTTTTGGTGGCCGAACATGAAAATGGAGATAGCAGAATATGTTAGTAGGTGCTTAACTTGTCAAAAGGTTAAGGCTGAACACCAAAGACCGAGTGGGTTGTTGCAATCATTAGAAATTTCAGAGTAGAAATGGGAGCACATCACAATGGACTTTGTGGTGGGACTTCCAACAACAAGGAAAGGATACGATGCTATTTGGGTGATAGTGAATCGATTGACGAAATTGGCTCATTTTCTACCAATAGGAGTTAGGTATAACCTAGACCAATTAGCTAAGCTTTATGTCAAGGAAATTATTTTAAGACATGGAGTACCTGTTTCGATTGTGTCAGATCGTGATCCACGATTCACATCAAACTTTTGGAGAAGTTTGCAAGAGAAAATGGGAACGAAGTTGAGATTGAGTACGGCATATCATCCTCAGACGGATGGATAAAGTGAATGGACAATTTAAACGCTTGAAGATATGTTAAGATCTTGCGTTATAGATTTCAAAGGGAGTTGGGACGACCATCTACCGTTGGTGGAATTTGCATACAACAATAGTTTTCACGCTAGTATAGGCATGCTGCCTTACGAAGCGTTGTATGGGACCAAGTGTAGAACTCCACTATGTTGGGATGAAGTGGGTGAACGTCGAAAGTTGGGACCTGAGTTGGTACAACAAACATGGTAAAGCTAATACGTACTCGATTGGTAGCGGCTCAAGATAGGCAGAAGAAGTATGTCGATCCTCACAGAGAAAAGAGAGAATTCGATGTAGGGTCTTATGTCTTTCTGAAAGTATCGCCTTGGAAAGGGAAGATACGTTTTGGAAAGAAAGGAAAGTTAAGTCCAAGGTTTATAGGACCTTTTGAGATTTTAAGAAGGGTAGGAAAGGTAGCTTATGAAGTAGCTTTACCTCCAGAAATGGAACGTATACACAATGTGTTTCATGTGTCTGTGTTGCGTCCCTATAAGCCAAACTATAAACACGTAATAGAGTATGAATCTATCCAGATAGAGAAAGATTTATCGTATAAAGAACTTCCAGTTCAAATTGTTGATAGGAAGGAGCATGTTTTGAGAAATAAGATAATCCCTTTAGTGAAGGTGATATGGAAAAACCACAATGTTGAAGAAGCAACGTGGGAACTCGAAAGTAAAATGAAGGAAAATTTTCCTCATTTGTTTATGTAATTATAAGCGAGATTCTGGGGACAGAATCCTTATAAGGGGAGGAGAATGTAATGCCCGAGAAAATCGAATTTATATGAGAATTAAATTTTTATTTGATTATGTGAATTAAATGAATTTAATTGATTATTTATGTGAGTAAGCTATGTGAAGGTCGTTCTATGACCTAGAATGTGCGAATGTGGTTAGTATTCTGGCTATGTGCTCGAATTAATTGTTTTGAATTTCCAAGACGAAAATAAAAGTTTTTCGAGAAATTCCCGTAAAAACACTATTCATCCGTTTCTGCTCGGGAATTAAGTTTGAAATTTCGAGAAACGCGTAATGATAGAATATGAAGACGAGATGGAATATTTAATAATATTTCATTTATGGAAAATGAAGTTTTCGCCCGCGGACTTAAAACCTAAGGGTTAAGAAGAATGATTTCCGAGAAGGAAATGAGCTTCGTATAATGAATTACGATAATGATTTTGCGTACGTTATACGAGTATGATACTATTTAGTATACGAGTATCATACGAATATTTAATATGACGTATAATATGAATATTGTACGAGTACTATACGAAGAGAATACGTGAATTATACGTGTAGAATACGATTGGTGTATTGAACTTAGAGTTAAGGACTTAATATGATTCAATTGGATTTGGATTATACCAAGCCCAAGTGATTAAGTAATCAAGCCCAAAGAATTATGAGTTAAAGCCCAAGGTTAGGATTAATTAAGTCGATCCAATAAACCGAACCGTGGATCGAACCGGTGGGTCACCGAATGGGTAAAACCCATGGGGCAACCCATGGGGATGACTCATGGGCATGTGGGCCGGCCACTTGATGGCCAAGTAAAGTGATCTACTTGATCACCAAGTATTTTACTTGGTGATGAAGTAGTGAATAGTAAAGAGGTGGGGAGAAAAGACCTTCTTGCCCTCCATTTGAATTGCCTATAAAAGAGAAGCTTATGTTGGTTATTTTTGGTTTTCCAAGAGTCATCCAATATATATTTAGAGAGAGAAAGAGCTAGACATAAGCAAACATCCCACTTTGAAGCTTTTGATTAGAGATTTTAGCAAGAACACCAAGATCAGAAACGTAATATTCCCTTAATAATAGTTTTCTATCCCTTTTTAATTTCTTTGTTATAAAGAATCATAAATTAGTGGAGCATGCCTCTTATAGAGGAATAAGGATGGCTTGTAATATATAAAACCATTATAAGTCATATGTAAATGAAAATCGTAAGGGTTTACGTAAGTTAAAACCGTAGGAAATATTGAATTATGAACTTTGTTGTTGATGGAAAAATTGAACACCATCACTATTAAGATATGTGCATCTTGCTTGATTAGGATGTAGATATGAAATCAATGGAGTGTTCCATTTGATTTGGCATATAGAACACTAGTAACAAAGTTATGGCAAATTTTAAGGAATTAAATGTTAAACGTCAAAAATGTAAAAATTCTGGATTAGTAGTTGAAAGTTTCTGTGGGACTTGAAAACATTGGTTTATAATGTCAATGTTAGAGTTTATGCCCTAGAGGCCAATTATTTGATATAATTGCTTAACGTTTTGATATTATATTTGATTGAATAAATATATGATTTTATTATGGTTTTATTTACTGCGTAATATAATTGTTAACATAATAAAATTCCTTAGAATAGTGATACAAATTATATAGTTTCAAGTATGTGACTTGAACATGAGATTATATATTACCATTAGTATCAGTGTTCTTAAATGTCCCTAGTCGAGTATCATTGTTGATGGGACAACAATGATGCATTGAGACTAGTAGATGGATCGATTGATGACCAAATCTCATTGGTCATAAATATATGAGATATTAAGTCAATGCATAGGTACATGTTAGAGAACGATGTAATCGGATGCACTCCACCATGAGAATTCTATATGGAGCATTATGCGAAGTGTCATTAGCAATTCTCATAAAGTGACAATGATGTAATGGTCCTCCGACCGAAATCGCTATATTACTACACGAGAATTTATGTACTTTGATATCATCAAATGTCACCTTTAATATGGTGGACTATAAAGGTGATTATTGGGTTCATCATTAATCGTGGTGAGAAATATGAGTGATCTAGATGGAATTTAACCATCCTATATATTATGGGTGATATCCATAGGCCTCTTGATTGAGTAGGACTATGAAATGCATGGCCATGCTTAAATAGTGATTTGTTTCATATAGTCTACTCATTGATCAAGAAAACTCAGATTAAATTATGAAGAGTATGACACATTCCATGACTCGAGTTTAATCTAGGATATTAAGGTTAAAAGGATTAAATTACATTGAAACATTGGTCACAAAAGGTTGCATCGAATCATCGATCTTATTATTACTGGGTAGTAAAGTGATGCATTACTAGATGTCATTTCACTGCTTATAATTTTATAATATGATTTTAAAATTATTGCCAACGTAATAATAACCTATAGGTTACACACATGTAACGTTATTTAAAGGGAATTAATTTAAATTTTAAGGATTTAAATATATTAATATGATTAATAGTATTTAAATCATGAATTTAAATTAAAAGGATAATTTTATATATATATATTAATTAAGTAAGACTTAATTAAGAGATATATATATATATATATATATATAAATTCGGATTTTATAAAATTAGGTTTTGATTTGATTAATTCCTTTTAACTACTATATATATGATATATATAGTACTACTTAGGGTAAGATATCATAATTGAAAAACCCTAGCCATTCTTAGAGAGAGACTAGAGAGAAAGCATTTCAAAAATCCATTCCTTTTGGTGGCTAGTACTGCAAGTCCTTCTTATTGCAGTAATCATTTGATTGCTCTGTAAGCGGCTGCTCGTAGGTAGATCTTCAGAGAGGCTTAATCGGTTTGTATCAAGGTTGGAGATTCGAGGTGCAATCGTTTTGATTCTCGCTTTTGTTTATATCCGTATAATCTCTAAACCTCTCAATTAATTGATTTTGAATGGATCCCGTTTTAGGTTTCGGAAATTGCTTTAAAATTTTAATTTCATTGCATGCGCTTTCGCGTCAAGCCCAACAACAACACGTGAGATAGGGTATTTAAGAGTATTGAAACTCGAAAAGCGTAACTAACGCTTCGAAAATGAACTTAGAAGTGAATTTCGAGTTAATAGATTCAGAATTGTAAAATTCTTATATGAATGCATAGAATATGTAATTTATGAATTGTAGTCTTTTGAACGGACCAAATCGAACTTATAACGAAGAAGTTATGAAGCCGGGAAGTTCAGTAAAAATTTTATCTGTAAATTTTTTCAGGTCGAGGTTCAGAAAGCGCGCCTGACAAGGCTTAATCGTGTCAACAACAATACTTTAAATGATGTAATGACTCATCAAGAAGTGGTAACCGCAGATGCCACTCATACGAAAGGAGTTTCAGCCGCCACACCGAACCGGACTTAGCTATCGTGGAATTGGCACCGCAACGCAAGTGTTGTAGATAGGGCCACGTCATGCGTCATCGCCGATAAGGTGGGAATTGTTAGACAAGTTAGGTTTTGAATTCAATTGTTTCAAGACCAATATGAAATGAGTTTATATACTTAATAAGCTTACTAAAGCTATTCCTATGTTACATATACTAGCGTATATGGTGATGAACTTAAGAATTGAACGCGAGTTATTAGTATGATAACGAAGAACACGAAGTGTTAATAAATAAACCGTGAATGGTACTCGACATTGGTACTTCACCAATGATGATTGAGTTCGGTTAGTAACGTAAGAATGTTAACAAGCCGGGATGAAGGGTAGTAAGTTGAATTGACATTATTAATGAAATAAAGTCAACTAAGACATAGAAGAGAAAGAAATTAATGAAATAATGTGATTGATTGTTTTGTAGCTAATTACAGTGTGTTATGTGAATATATCATGTAGATTCTGTAAAGGCTATGAGCAGTCGAATAAATTATTTAAAGACGCTTGAAGGCAAGTTTTCTTAAACGCTTGTCTAACCTTCGTGTTAGTCAAGTTTTCTGTGATTCATTGTACTGAGTTGCATGAATGATTTTAAAGAAAGGGTCAATGCCAGTTTTAACTCGGCTAGACTATTTGTAAGAGATAGATTGATTTGTATACATATCTTTCTATATAGAAATGATAACGCTATCCTATGCCAAGTATTTGGTACGGATTCATAGGTAAGGTTTGTCTATGAACAAACAAAAGTATTTTTCATCAATTATTCGATGGGCAAGCGAGTTTGCCAAAACTTAAATGTAAATACGTTTAACGGATAAATGTTGATCAACATAGAGTACTATAGGTTGATCACCTAGAAGTGCTCATAAGTAATGCCGGATGTACAGCCTTTGTGTTGTGATGTCCTTTTCAAGTATGAAAATGGAAAGATAATGTTCATGGTCTTTCGATCGGTTTAGAATTCCTAAACTATTATATACTTTGGCAATTGATGTTATGAATTATTAAGTATTACTGTTTCCTAATACTTCATGACTATTTGTTCAGTTATGGAAGATTTTCATATAATTCATGAATGTGGTATTGATATTATTCTTTGTTAGACTTGATGAGCTTGTTATGCTCACTTCTTGCATGAATTATATGATTGCAGTTAAAGCCGAGCATACTGAGAATGCTAAGAGAAATAAGGGCAATGCTAAGATGGATAGTTAACCATCTTGTAATAGATTAGTATGATTGTATGTATTATACTTAAGAACAACGAATGATGTAATCGGTTTATGAACCTGGGAAAGGATTTCACTTTGATTGTAATAAGAAGATAGTAATTACATTCATTATGTTGTGTTTTCAATGGAATGATTGTATAGTTATGAGTACCGTGTAGCACCATATGTCGGGTTGGAAGATACCCGAATTTGGGGGCTTCACAATTTCAGTAAATTCTCCCTGCCTTTTCTGCTCAGGGCATCTTCCACTACATTTTCTTTGCCTGGATGTTACAAAATCTCACAATCATAATCTTTGATTATTCTAGCCATCGGCGCTGCCTCATGCTTAGATCCTTCTGTGTGAAGATATACTTCAGACTTTAGTGATCCGTATATATCTCACACTTCTTGCCATACAAATAATGCATCCAAATCTTCAAGGCAAAAACTACCGCTGCTAACTCCAGGTCATGAGTCGGATAACCCTTCTCATAGTCCTTCAGTTGACGTGAAGCGTACACAATGACCTTGCCATGGTGCATCAATACACAACTAAGACCCTTATGTGACACATCACTATACACTAAAAATCCTCCCATGTTATCTGGTAAAGCCAACACAGGTGCTTGACTAAGCCTCTTCTTCAACTCCATGAAACTCTCATCACATTTCTTCATCCAAACGAACTTCACCGTCTTTCTAGTAAGGTTGGTCAATGGCGATGCTATCTTTGAAAAATCTTGGATGAATCTCTGATAGTATCCTGCTAATCCCAAGAAACTCCTTGTGTCGCCCCCAAATCTGGGTAGTTTTAACCCACAGATATGGTGCTACACGGTACTCATAACTATACATTCATTCCATTGAAACAACATCAAAAGGATTGTATTTACTACATTCTTATTACAATAATAATAATAATAAATCATTTCCCCAGGTTCTGTAACCGATACATTCTTCGTTTATCATAATATGATTCTTACAAACATATTAGTCTATTACAGGATAATCTACTTATCCATCTTAGCTTTGCCTTTATCCCTACTGGGATCCTCAGTTCTTTCGGCCTTAGCTGTAATCATATAATTCAAGCAAGAAATGAGCATAACTAGCTCAGCAAGTCTAACAATAGATAATACAAATACCACGTTGAGAATTATATAATTATCTTCAATAACTGAACAAGTAGCTATGAAGTACTATGAAACATTAAATAGCACTTTTCATTTCATAAAATAATTTCAGAGTACATATAGTAATTTGGGAATTCTGAGCTGGTCAAAAGACCATGAACATTCTCTTTTGGTTTTCATTCACATAATAGGACAACCCGACACTAAGTCTGTCAGTCTGATATATCTTACAAGCACTTCTAGGTGATTAGCCTGTAGTACTCTATGTTGATCAACACTCATCTGTTAAACGTATTTACGTTTAAGTTTTGGCAACCTCACGTGCCCATCGAATAATCGATGTGAAATACATTTGTTTGTTCATACACAAGCTTACCTTTGAATCCGTACCAGAACAATTGGCATAGGATAGCGTTAACAATACTATATCGAAAGACTTGTAAACAAATCAATCTAACTATTAGGATTAGTCTAGCCGAGTTAAAACTGGCATCGACTCTTTCATAAAACAATTCATGCATCTCATAACATGAATCACAGAAAACTTGGCTAACACGAAGGTTAAACAAGCGTTAAGAAAACTTACCTTCAAGCGTCTTCAAATAAATATTCAACAGTTCTTAATCTTTACAGTTTCTACATGATATATTCACATAGCACACTGTAATTAGCTACTAAACAATCTAATCACATTATTTTTACCAACTTATTTCTCTTCTATAACTTAATCAAAATTATTTCATTAATAAAAGTCGTTTCAACTTAACTATCTTCCATTACGGCTTATTAACATTTTTACATTACTCAATCAATACTCAACCATCATTGGTTAAGTACCAATGTTGAATCCAATTTACTTCCTCACACTTTATGCTCTTCGTTTAATTACTATTAAACATCGTTAAATTCCTAAAGTCATCACTATAAATGTGATTTAAGATTTGTCTTACCATGTATACTATGTATGTGACGCCCCCAAAACAGGTATACATCATCCATTCTGAGTCGCCAAATACATGGTACATAAATCAAATACAAACTTAATTATACAACTGTCGTGTACAATACGACCAAACATAGCTGAAAGTTTAAACAAGAATATTATCTTCTAAACAATATCCACTCTCAAATAGAGTGCTCATTACATTTATTATCACACTATTTCATAGAATAGTGAGGACTACTATAGCCACTTATCCTGGACCATCACTCCATTCCCCGACTCGTCCCCGCCTATATTCTCATTTCAAGAGAACAATAAAAAAGAAAAGGTTGAGCTCAACTAGCCCAAAGAAGAAATATTATGACTAAGATAATGCGTAATAAATTATCCTTATCCTTCAACAAAGATAACAACCGATAGAATACAATAGACAACAAGTTTAACTGCAGCGGAATAAGCAATCCATTAGAAGAGTCAAGTAGAGCATGATATCTACTATCTTCTATGATTTAAAAAGTTTTTCATCAACTTTATTGCTGAGACTCATCTTAATAAATAAACCACATCATCGAATCATCCCTGCACTATGGGCCAAGGATATTCATGTAATCATCAATGGTCATGATTATACCGAATAATCTCTGGTCATAATCATACCAACAAATGTCCATCAATGCACTACGGGCCAATGAGGACTTTTACCACATCATTTGTAATATTACGGGTCATGATTATACCGAATGATCCCTGGTCATAATCATACCAATCAACAATCCATCTATGCACGTAAGCCAAAGATGACTTTCATCACAATATAAGCATGAGGATGATGACAATGATATAAGCATTAATCAAACGAAATCAAGGATAAATATTAAAGACTTTAAATTTATCCAGAGTTTAAAAATATCCAATTGTCAACATGATACTGTTTTGTGGAGTAAAATTCAAGAATAATATTCATGTATCAAAAAATAATTTGGACAGAAAAGAAATATATTTTTTGGGTGAATAGTACCCCGTGAATAGTACTCTGTGAATAATAATTTGGGAATAGTACCTCATGAATAGTATCCCGGCATGAAAAGTGCCCCAAATACTCGAGTGAATAATATTTGAGTGAATAGTAACTGGGTGAATAGTAACTCGTGAATAGTACTCCGACATGAAAAGTGCCCCGAATACCCGAGTGAATAATATTTGAGTGAATAGTAACTAGGTGAATAGTAACCCGTAAATAGTAACTCATGAATAGTATTCCGGTATGAAAAGATCAATAATTATCAAGAAAGCACATAATCATATTTCTATGAAAAGATACTGGATAAAGTGCAAATATCAAGGATATTCTACTAATTTCACGGAGTATAAAAGCAATAATTTAACAGAATGAGTGTAGAATTAGGAATATGAAATGAAATAATATTACTCACATACTACAGAGTATGGAAGAAAATATTATTTCTATGAATATTGAAAAATATAATATCCCTTACGATTATTGAATGAAAATAATATTCCTACGAATATTGAACGAAGATAATATTCATACGAATATGAAAAATAATATCTCTTCAGAATATGAAATAAATAATACCCCTTACCTTGAAAGAAGACTAGATACTGAAATAGTGAAGTAGCAGACTTCTCTTATTCTTTCTCTCTATAGCTTCTCTCTCTATAGCTTCTCTCTCTATAATTACTCTTGTGAGTTTTAGTGAATTGGTGAGAATGAAAGAAGAATGAGCTTTTATTTATAGGAAAATATAATTTCAATAATTGCACATTTTTGGGCTCGAAATATTACAGTATAATACCTTCATCTTTTCCTTCATTTTTAATTTAGTCCTACAAGTATTATCAAACTTGCACCACCTCCCCTAATAGTACATCATGTGAATCAATAGTACAATCATGTGACTCAATAGTTCTATACACGTGAAAAAAAAATAATTACAGTATAGTACCTTCATCTATACCTCCATTTTTAATTTAGTCATGCAAGTATATTCAATTTTGCACCACCTCCCCTAATAGTACATGCATGTGAATCAATAGTACACACATGTAAACAAATAGTTATAAACATATTAATTAATAGCAATTAATTTCTCATTTATCCGATTAATTACCCGATCGGTCAATATAACCTCCAGACATCAATTATTATCGGAATAGATGTCGATTTCCACTAACACTAATAATCCCAACACAATGAAAATATAAATTTCATCTTTAACCAATATCAACTTATTCATCATTAATATTATAACTCACAATATTTAACAACCAGATCATTCCCAGGAAAGAGGGGGCTTTCCGATAAGGATTTCTCCCTATTGGCGCGCAATTAGGTGACCAAACCTCTCCTCGACATTCAAAGAGCAAAGAGAGTGGTGGCCCAAAAACTACGCCTTTCTTTGTAAGATCGAAGACTTGCTTTCCGCTGCTTTCCTGGGACTTGCACTTGCTTCTTTTAGAGAAGGCTTAACACAAAAGGTCGTAAGAAATGCACCGGGTTTCAAATAGATATATATATCTATTTTTATACCGGCTGGCTGCTTTTTATGCAAAAAAGACAAAACGGGATTGGATTTCCACAGACATCGTCAATATTTCAAATAATAATAAGAATAACTTTGTCATCTCAATTATTGATTTAATAATAATAAATATTATGCAGATGATACTATGACAATAATTGAATTAATAATATGAGAGATATTATGCAGCAATTATTGTAGCAATAATTGAGTATAACTGAGTGACTTCTCACGTAAGCATCAATAATCAATACCATGTGCTACTATGCAACCATGCGTATTACTGTACTTTTACTATCGGGTAGTTCAACACTTTAACGATAAAACTTTCGCAGTTATTTTTATAAAAAGATATTTCTATCGTTTTCTAACTATGACAATACTTCTGTTGTGGGGTCCACCAATTATTATATCGTCATATGAATATTCCCTGTTAAAATGAAGTTATCTACATTTAGGAAAAAGAACGGACACGTTTCGATGTGTGGTTTGTGTGTAATGGCTTATACCGTGAAGCACTACTAAATATTCTTACCTGGATTCCTCATTGTGTATACCTTGGAAAAATCTAAAATTTATACAGTATGTGTATATATGTTATGAGAGTGTACCTTGAAAGTTTCAGAATTTTCTAAGCAAAACTTGATTTATGAAAAATATAACAAGATTCGGAGGTTTTGAGTACTTTAAATATAGTAAATCACTTTCTAAAATTCCAGGAAAATTTGTGAATCATTGTTGGATCATATACTGTCCAGATCCAGAAGATAATAATTTTCAAAACTTGTTTGCTATTTTTCATAATAATGTTATAGTTATGGTTAAAAGGAAATAAATGATTAAATGATATCATAAATGAGGAAAATAGGATGTTAAAACTTAGGTACTCCTATTATAGTGTAAACTACCCTATGTGAGGTATTTTGGTAATCTATTATGATAAATAATATTTATGACCTTTTATGGGTATTAAATAAGTTATTTAATAAAGGGTAAAACAATTAAAATAAATTGTTTATTTGCCTAATAACTTATTAAAATGTTACTATGATATTTGTAATATAAGAATCGATATTTTTAAGTAAATAAAATATTAAGATTAAAACTTTATTGAATGGTTAATAATATTTGATTTAAGCATTAATAAATGATTAAAATATTATTAAATGGCTAATAATATTAGATCAAAATATTATTAATAATATTATATTAAAATATTATTAAAAGATTAATAATATTAAATTAAAGTATTATTGGATGATTAAAATATTATTAAATAAATAATAATATTTGAAATTAAATAAAATGTTATTAAAAATGTAATAACATTAGTAAAGGAATAAAATATTATTAAATAATTAATAATATTAGTAAATGAATAAAATATTATTAAAAGGTTAATAATATTAGTAAATGAATAAATTATTATTAATTGATTAATAATACTAAAGAATAAGTAAGGTATTATTAAACTAATAATATTAATGCATGATTAAAATATTATTAAGAGGATTAATAATATTACTAAAGTATTAAAATATTATTAAGATGTTAATAATATTAGTAAGTTTAATAAAAGTGTTATTAGTGGACTAATAATACTAAAAAAGTGAATTAAATATTATCAAGATTAATAATATGAAGTGCATTAAAGGTAGTTGTTATTTAATAGTAATATTATCGAACCATGATAATATTTTTAAGAACTAAATGTAATATGTAATATCTATGTGTGATTACATAATGTAATGTTATACTATGGCTAATTGAAAGATTAACTATAGGTCTCTCAAATGAAGATAATTAAACTGCCTAACGGATAGAATTTAATTGCGTAGCAGTAACCTACAAACAGGACAAGTTCCATAACTCAAACTCGAGTTATTATTTTCGGAACATGTTAGTGAATAATTATTGTTAATTATTCACATCTATACTGATTATTAAGATTCGCACCTTGTGCAATTGAATTCCTATTCTATTATTATTGAACTGTGAATTAAATTAAAGTTCTTTCATTCATGAACTGTTTATGAGATAGATCTATGCTAATTGTATCAGCTAGATCAAGCATGTCTAAATTTGTTAAATCAAATGTGTTTTAAAAGCTATTTTTATTAAATTGATATGGTAAGAACTCTTGGCTGAGAAAATGACGAATTTGATTAAAGCATGATATCAATGCTGGATTATTAAGTGTTTATGCATAAATCACAGGGTATGAAAGGCTGATCCCCTTGCTTACCAAAACTTATTAAAAGGTCCAGTTTAAATGTTCACTAGGTCTATAAGAATATCTATGTGGTTAGTTATGATAACTTCTGCGCCAGCAGAAATCGGGCTTGAAGTTCTCACCTTACCAACGAGCCAACAGCTGATGGTCACGACTACTACAAAAAAAAAATCCAATGAAGATGAATATTTCACAAGGAGGAGTGTGCATTTATATGTTGGGTTCTTCTGTCATGAGGCCCGGCTTCGCCAAAAGGCCTCATCTCTAAAAGCCTGTCTAGAGGCGCCCCTCTCGCAGTAGGGTTCCAAACCTCGCCTCGCCTCGCTTTTGTGACATGATATGTTTCCCTTCTCTATTCCCAAGTAAAGGGTGAGTCTTATGCGTTAGTTTTTCGATCACGGTCTCAGACACTAATCCCTACAAGTGCCTGTAGTAGGCCGGTTGCCCTACCTAAACAAATCATTATATCAGTCCCTAGAAGACAACTTTAACACGCCAATTAACCACAGAAAGAAAGCCATTTGGAACCTTACTTGGTTTTAGCTCCAACCGCTTTTGTGATCCAACAAAACTACTGGGCATTTCTCAAGGAGAAGTTACCATATACTCTCATAGACCTAACAAATCACGTATTGGTACATGCATACCCAAACAGGGTACTCTTACATACCAATACTCTAAATTTAGCATACCAAAAATTTTCTTTGTTGTTTAACTATAATTGCACAAATATCAATATTATAAATTAGTATTGGATGCTCAAACATTATATTTGTACTCAAATATTTATAAAACAATCAACTTGTTGATTCAACTAAAAATCATCTATAAAACTTAGGTTTATTACATTTAGATTCTAAGAGAATTCCTAACTATAAGAACTTATGTAAAGATACCCTAGTGTATAGCGTTTTAGCTATGTAGCGTACCCGTATTCGTACCGCATACCGAAATATACAACGTTTCAGGTAACACTACTCTGATCCAACCTAAGGTAATATTCCATCATCCACTTTGAAGAAGTATATCATATTATTTATAGAAAAAAAGGCCAGATTACAAAAGCTATTGTGCCACAAACTAAGAAAGAAACTGACAATATAATCCACAAAATCTTAAGTCTATCTAGAGAATTTAATAGCCATAAAATCTAGATGATAGTTGAAAATTTTAAATGTGCCAATTATGTACCTACGTTCGATTGTGCATGATAGGGTTTCCACTAATAACTCGGCTAATATGCAACTCGCACTCCATAAATCTATGTCAACGCTTATAATCCAGAGCCCAAGAAGAAGCTCGAGGCCGATACCAGAGTGTAACCACCCGACCGGTCATGTGATGCTTGTGGTTAGGATTAAAACAATATCCAACCCAAAATCGCCTATCTTAAGGATTCCTCCATTATCAAGAAGAAGATTTGACCCTTGATGTCGCAGAATGAAGCACATTATGTTTGTGGCGGTGCTCAAGTCCGGATAAAAGTTGATGCATGTAACATTTAACCCGCAGTAGCGTAAACTAGTTAAATTGACCATCCTGTCAATGCATGCACTTCTATTTTAGAATGTCGTGAGAAAGTCAATCTAACCTGCTCGAATGTAAACTTAATGTATGGGCTAGCAGCTAGACCAACCAAATCATGTTCCATGTACTCAAACACCAGGTACAAACTACACGACATCCTTGAAGTGACCAAACCTTTCAATTTAATGACATTTGGATGATCCAGTCGCCACAAAATGATAATCTCCCTAGCCATAAATTTCACACTCTGGGGTTCCAAATTATCGAACCATACTTTCTTTAGCACAACAATTTTACATGTTATATTATCTCTTGCATTATACACATTGCTATAAGTTCCTTGTCCAATTTATAAACATATAATCCGTGAAACAGGGCCCACTAAGGTCAAATAACAAATCGACAAATGATTAAAAAAGCACGATTGTCCTACCTTATCAATTTTCTCAAAACTGTCATCACGTCGAGGTAGCCAACCATCGAGTGCTTCGCCAAGAACATCTAATAGCTGTATGCCATCCCACCGCAACCTCGCTTCCTCATGCTTATACTTGGGTGGATTACTCAACCCTCGGGTGACCTTCGTTCTTCTCCTCTCACCCCTTGGTCTTCCATCTTTCTCAGCCTTCTACGTCCCATCAATCTCATAACCACCATTATTGTTCTCAACATTCCTCCCCTCCATCTCCAAAGTCCCACTAGATTCAACACTCAAATTACTCTTATTTATCCCCCAATCTCCAGCCTCTATCTTTTCTTCCTTACCATTATACACTACACCAAACGAAACCTCTCTGCCCAAAACACACCCTATATCTGAAATCTACAGTTCATCACCAGACAATACTCTCTAATTACTCACCAAAAATTAATCACTCTACTTGATAACTTCCTGCCAAAATTAAATAAATAAATAGCAATCAACAAAATCAAAAACCCACCACCCCCTCATCTTGTTAGGATTTCGGCACATAAAAGCACAGCGAAATTAAAAATTGTCAAAGCAATTCTGAAACCCTAAAACAGGAACCATGCAAAAACATATTAATTCAATTGTTAGAAATTTATACCGATTATAGAAGCTAGAATTGATACGATCGAATCTCCAACGCAATTCAAACGAACTGCACCTCTACGGTATCCACATGAACGTCTCGTGAACCGTCACACGATCTACTATAAAAGAGGTGCGGTACTAGCCACAAAAGATCGGGATTTTACTGAAGTTTTTCTCTCTAGTCTCTCTCTAAGAGCGGCTAGGGTTTTGGTTTTTGATTGATTCCTAAAGTGGCTGATGTATCCTATATATAGTAGTCAAAAATGAATTAATCAAAACCTAATTATCGTAAAATCCGAATTATATATATATATATATATATATATATATATATATTAATTAAGTATTACTTAATTAATATATATATATATATATATATAATTATCCTATTAATTTAAATTCGTAATTTAAATATTATCAATCATATTGACATATTTAAATCTTACAATTTAAATTAATTCTCCTTTAATTACGTTCTAAGTGTGTGACCCTATAGGTTATTATTACATTGGCAATAATCTTAAAATCATATTATAAAATTATAAACAGTGAGCGGCATCTAGTAATGCATCACTGGTACCCAAGTAATAATAAGATCGATGATTCGATGCAACCTTTTCGTGACCAATGTTTCAATGTAATTTAATCATTTTAACCTTGACATCCTAGATTAAACTCGAGTCATGGAATGTGTCATATTTTTCATAATTTAATCTGAGTTTTCTTGATCAATGAGTAGACTATATGAAATAAATCACTATGTGAGCATGGCCATGCATTTCATAGTCCTACTCAATCAAGAGGCCTATGGATATCACCCCTAATATATAGGAGGGTTATATTCCATCTAGATCACTCATATTCCTCACACAATTCATGATGTACCCAATAATCACCTTTATTGTCCACCCTATTAAATGTGACTTTTGATGATATCAAAGTACATAAATTCCTGTGTAGTGATATAGTGATTTCAGATCGAAGGATCATTACATCATTGTCACTATGAGAATCACTAATGACACTTTGCATAATGCTCCATGTAGAGAATTCTCGTATGGTCCTGTCTCAAAGACATCGTTCTTCAATATGTACTTATGCATTGACTTAATATCTCATATATTTACGACCAATGAGATTTGGTCATCAGTCAATCCACATACTAGTCTCAATGTATCATTGTTGTCCCATCAACAATGATACTCGACTAGGGACATTTAAGAGCAATGATACTAATTGTAATTATATAATCTCATGTTCAAGTTACATACTTGAAACTATATAATTTGTATCACTATTCTAAGGAATTTTATTATGTTAACATTTATTCAATCAAATATAATATCAAAATGTTAAGCAATTATATCAAATAATTGGCCTCTAGGGCATAAACTCTAACACATCTAATCATAGAAATTAAATTTCCCAACTTAATTGATCAATCTCCTTGCAGGGGAAAAAATATAGCAAGTATACACAAGGATAATTCGACATATACAATAACAGATACCAAACATACATAAAAAATATACTGATAAGCCCTAACTCAGAAAATGACGATTCAAATTGCTAGAATGAGCAAAAAAGAGTTGAATGGCTAACCTGATTGAATCTGGTGAAAGGAAAATAATAGTGTTCTAGAGAGGGAGAGTAGGCGTTTGCTCGACACTTTTGTGTTCTTAGCCTTCTCTCACTAAAATTCTCCCTCTACTCTGTAATATTCAACTTTCTGGGTCTTGGCCCAAAAGATATATATATATATATATATATATATATATATATATATATATACACGGAAAGGATCAAGAGCATAATCCTTAAATAGCATAACGCCTTAAATAGCATAATTTTATCAAAAGCAGCGTAGTTTTGGAGGACGCCAGTGGCATTTTATAAATACCATGCCACCGCGTAGCGTATTTACAAAAATGCCATAGCGCCGTCCCTCCAAAACTACGTCGCTTTTGATAAAATTATGCTATTTACAAGTATGCTATTTAAGGATTATGCTTCGATCTTACCAGATATATATATATATATATATATATATATATATATATATATATATATATATGGATCCGCATCCATGACAAACCCATTGTTGAGAGTAACTAAAAAGGAAATGGTTAGCACGAGTAAATTGTATGGTAAGTTCACTTTATATTCAATACAGTGCTGACAGGCAGACACATAGATCACCCTCCCGCTTGTGTATCAGCACTGTATTGGGCATGAATTGAACTTATCATAAAGTTCACTTCATGCTAACTAAATCCACCAAAAAAGCAACAGCTTATAGCGACTGACCCAATTAAAAAGGGACATGTCCCATTTTAATTGTCTCAGCCCTACAAGCTGTAGCGGCTTGTTACTATTCATATTAATATTTTATAATATTATTAATAATATTTTATAATATTAGTATTTATAATATTTATATTTATAATATTAATATTAATAATAATATTTTGTAATATTATTAATACTTATATTAATATTTTGTAATATTAGTATTAATAATATTAATATTAATAATAGTAATAACTAATATGAATATTAATACTAATATTACTATTATTCCTATTAATATAAATATTAATAATATTAATATTACTAACTAATATTTTATTGTAATTTAAGTTTTAGTTTTTTGTCTAGTTGAATTTGAAACTCGACCAAGATTTATATGAATAGATGACTATGAAAAAAAAAAAAAAAAAACAAGAGAGCATAATTGAATCCAAGAATTTCTAAGAATAATATAATTAGTTAGTAATATTAATAACATTAATATTAATATTATTAATATAAATATTATTAATACTAATATTACAAAATATTAATATAAGTACTAATAATATTACAAATTATTAATATTTATTAATATGAATAGTAACAAGTCATGATTGCCATGGAATAAATACTGTGATGGCATGATATTTACAAAAATGCCATCACAGAACTCCAAAACTACGTCGTTTTGATAAAATTATCTTTATTTACAAGCGTTATGCTTATTTAAGGATTATACTTTCTTGATCCTTACAGGTATATATATATATATATATATATATATATATATATATATATATATATATATATATATATATATATATATATATACACTGCAATATTAATAATAGGGATAATAAGAAGAAATTTCTAGACGTTCTGCAAATGAATCATATATTAAGAAATTTGAGAAAACATTGAAAATAAAGTTCAAAATCCACAATGTATAAAGTAATAGAATTGAAACTACAGATTTTACAAGTGAATACATCATTCTGCCAAAATTGTTACAATTAATTTTCTCAGGCTGATTCTTAGTTTCTTACTCTTCACTTTTCTTCTTTTTCTTTTTCTTCTTTCCCGGGGTGGTTTCAGTTTCTTCTTCGTTTTTAGCATGCTTTCTCTTCTTTTTTCCCGCTTCGACATTCTCTGCTCCATTCTGCAACTTGGCATCTTCGGCCAATTGCTTCTTCTTCTTCTTCTTCTTATCCTTTTCTGAGACCTCTTCAGTTTTGGGTTTATCTATGTCCTCATCAGCTCTCTTCTTTTTCTTTTTGTCTTTCTTCTTTTCATCATGAGCAGGAGCCGCCTCGATCTGGGCTGGTTCTTCGTTCTTCCTCTTCCGTACAGCTGGCTCTTCCACGGTAGCTGGTTCTGTCCGTCCAAGAACAGAATCTGCTGAAGGATTGTAAGTCTGTAACAAAAAGAAACCAACCAGACGGCAGATGTGTTAAGAGCAAAAAATCAACAAACAAATAAGATCGAATTTTTGACGTATAGATCCCAAAATAACTGCCCAGTTTTGACTTTTTGGTCAAATGGACTTATTTTTACAATTAATAATTAATCATATATAATTATAAAAGTTGGGGTCAGTTGTAAACTGTGTTCTATTTTTGTAAAAAATGGTGCAAAAATTAATTTTAAAAATGGTTAATTTGACCACTAAAAAAAGAAAAAAAAGAGTCAAATAATTTATTATGAGACGGAGAGGGTAACAATACAATCAAAAAGTCAAATAGATTGTAGACCTTGGCGGGAGTTATCAAAGCCCCTGCTCCCTTCTTTCGGTCCTTGTCATACAACTCTATTTTAGGTTTGCCTTTAGCCGATCCAGCAGAATGACCTAGTTCTCTACCTTCAAGATTCCTTAATCTAGCTTCGAGCTAAAGAATTAAGAAAAAGAATAGATCAGCGAAAGGATAGATTACAGAAAGTAAAGGCAGTTTTTATCTTATAAAATGTATTACCTTGGCTCGATTCTCCAACCCCATAGAATTATCTTCACCATCTCCAAGAGCATCGTATCGAATTGCTAATGCAGTTTTAGCGGCAAGAGATCGGGAGATTTTCCCTTTGTGTTTTGGTGCTGCCTGACCTATTAAAGATGCGTAAAGACCATATTTAGGGGTTGCATGTTTTGTCTTTAAAGCTCTGAAAAGAGCTTTTTCCGCACCAAGAATCTGAACTGTACTCCCTGGCTGTTTTGCAAGATTCAGCAAACTTCCCCCATGGGCAATGAGGCGAGCACCAACAAGTTCTCCAACAAGAGCAGTAAGATTTGGAGCAATGGTGTTCATCCTGCTCTTTAAATAATCATAAAGTTGAGCTCTGTACTCTGAAAGAGATAGAACTTGATCACAAAGGTCTTTGATATTGATCAGATCAAGGTCACTAACTTCAGTCCCCATGGAAATTGAGGACGCTTCTTTCAGTTGTCTCAATCTCTTCTGGCAATATCTACAAACATTTAAGGGACCAATCTAAACAACTTCATTCTCTCTCTATTAAATGACTAAATAAGTAATCATATCAAAATAGGAAGCGGTAATTTCAAATTTAAAAATAGGTTCCATGACTGATGTCCAAATCAAAAGTTTGATATGCCAGACGAAATAAACAAAATTAGGCCAAGACAAACTACATAGTCCTATTTCTGCGTACATACTACTTAGTCCTATACATTCAATTCAATTCATAGATTCCGTAAATAAAAATCATAGTTTGTTTCCAGATAGTCATTGTTTTTCAAAAGACACTTGTTTGCAAAAGTATAGACACAATAAATGCCCTTCTTAGTGGGAAAAGATTGAACCCTTTGTAGTTCAGCTGGCAAGGTTGTTCCTGGGATGCAAAAGACTAAAAGATACTGCTAAGTTCCAGCAACTATGAAAAACATAATAGTTCTATTATTATAACATTTGAAAAAGAAACCAAAACTCTACCTC
This sequence comes from Panax ginseng, assembly GCA_020205605.1. NCBI lineage: Eukaryota > Viridiplantae > Streptophyta > Magnoliopsida > Apiales > Araliaceae > Panax > Panax ginseng. The sequence goes on along the minus strand of CM035134.1, from coordinate 131,788,773 downwards.
AGAAAAATCAAGCTTTGCGGCATTAGTCCGGTCACCCATCAGTTTTACTGACTTGGCATATAGGATGTTATCCTGTACAACCTTTGCAAGTTCTGGAAAATGCCAACCATACCATTCTCGCACCCTCATTGCATAGGTGTTAAGCTCTTTATCAAGATCATCCAACAATCCAATGGCCTGAATTATCATAGTGTCCACCTAGTAAAGCAATTAAAACATCAACAGATTAAGGGCTCCATCCTAATAATAAGAACATGACATAAATGGATGGATCACAGCACAAATAGATTATTAATAAATAAGTAATATACAACAGAAATCGCTCATATCACAGCGTTTTCAGCTTCCCATAGCTGTTCAACAATACAACACAATATTTTTTTTGTGTGGGTGGGCGTTTGGGGGGGAATTAGACAGATCTCTTCTGTTTTCTGTACATTCTCTGGGCTTGTTTGCTGTACTTCAGTATCCTGCTGATAATACAACATATAATGTAATTTACCTTATCCGGACTGAATTTCAACTTGTATCTGGACAGGCTGTGAGATAAACCTAAGCTCATTGGAGCCAAGTCTTGAGCACCTAAACCAAATATGAGTTCAGTCAATTGACTCCGAACCCCTCTCATCAGTTCCATGACTGTGTTGTTGTGAACACATTCAATTTGCTGCAAGGTATAAAATCAGACTTCAATTGCAAGTAAAACAATATGAAGTGACACCACAGTTCACATAAAAAAGAGGAGTAGCTGACCAGTTTCTCCTTAATTGCATTTCCAAGTTTCGAGTCTGCTACGGCTAATGTTTCACTATCACAATGAGCACGCAAGAACTTGCGCAGACCTTTGCTGGGTTTGCTATCAATCAACAAGGTGGCTGCTGATAACGCCTCTGATGTGTTCTCAAACTTGGAGAAAGCTTTTAGCTTAACAACCTAATGTTAGATACCATCCAAATACACTTTAGATTTATGATATAAAAAATAAAACAAACACAAACAATAAATCAAACTCATAACCAAGAAACCCAAAAAAGAAAAAAACAAATTGTGAAGAAATATAGACTTGGGCACTGAAAGCATTATGTATGCCAGTTTGCGTATCAAGTACATAAGCATGACATCTGGCATAAGACAGATCATAATGTAGACTGTTACTAGCTCTCCATTTCATTTATCATAGTTATAGAACTTCAATATATTGTTTAAGGGATAAATCAACTTTTGGTACCTGTACTAGAATACGACTAACATTTTGGTACCCGAAGTGAAAAAAAGTTACAAATTTGTGATTGTACTCGAAAAATGTTACACTCCGTTAAACATTAGGGACACGACTTACAATTTGGTACCCGAAATGAAAAAAAGTTACAAACTGGTGATTGTACTCGAAAAATGTTGAAATCTGGTTCTTGTACTTTCCAATTTTTAAATAATCGTTAAAATTGATCCAACGGGAGAGACAAACATACAGAGAGAGAAGCGAAGTCGGCGCGAAGAAAATCCTCGATGTTTTGTTCCATCTTTCCTTGTCTCTCACATTCGCACCATTGCTCCACAGTGGCACCGACTTGGGAACTCTGGTGTAATCCATTCATTTTTATTGCATGAACTACAATCTTCTTCCCCGATTTCATTTACGATTCCACTTCAAGACGAGTTCATCCTTTCAATTAAACACTGAAAAGCCTTTAATAAATATATGGGAACCAGTAATCAATGGAGAATCAAGACAAGAAGAATGAGAGAAGAAGAAGGACAGAAGAAGAGAACCCTAATTTTCAAACAGAATAAAGATGAAATCCTACTGTTTAACGGAGTGTAAGATTTTTCGAGTACAATCACCAGTTTGTAATTTTTTTCACTTCGGGTACCAAATTGTAAGTCGTGTCCCAGTACAGGTACCAAAAGTTGATTTATCCCATTGTTTAAGGATCTACGCTAGCAAAAATTTCAAAAGGTAACTGAACACTTGTTAAGAACTGAGAAACCCCAAATTAACCAAATTTTTATGTAGTAGTTAGTTTACTAACCTATATGACAATGCCATATGTAAAAACCAAAAAAATAATTCAAATTCAAATTACTTAGAAAAAAAACTGAGGAAAAATCAAACAAGACAAGAACTCCATAAAGTGTGGTGCTTTTGATTTGAATACAAGAAATAGCAGTTCTATCTTATTACATCAATGAACCCACAAATTTAATTAATTCCTCATCCACATAGTTCAAGAGGTATAGATCTCAAAAGGGACATTTTCTACAGTGTATTTGTTTAAAGCAGTAATGGAATAACCTATATCTCAAAAAAAAGTAGAACGGCAATGATAATGGAATTATAATGAAAACCACAGTCCAGCATTTGGTACAAAACTTATGCAGTGTGCTGAAGTGTAGACTGTAGAATGCACTTGGGCAGTGAACCAAATTATCATCCACTTTATCAGTCCCTTAGTCATAAAAAAAGGAACGAAAAACTGAAAGTTGTTGTTTTGGGAATTGCCAGTAATGGCAAAATGGGCTGACTTGGCAATGGACCCATTCCAATTCTAATCATTCATCTAACCAAAATGCCAGTAAAATGCTAAAAACGAATTGGATAATTAAGAAATTGATGCAGTGTAGAGATACGTGAACCTAGATTAGTAGTCACTTGTCAGACAAACAAATATTTGCTTTATAGCTAAACAATGTACAAAGTTACTATATATTTTTCTCCAGTAGTAAAAATAAGGGCTATATCGCAAATTCGGCCCTCCTATTTGTCATGTTTTTGCAAAAGTGTTCCCTAAAGTTTTATCTTAGCATAGGTCTCCAGCATAAGATTGATTAGTCAAACCTTTTTTGTCAATAAAAAAGTGATTATGCTAGTTAAATGTGATGGAAATTGCTAACATATTATTCCAATTTTTTATGTAAATAAAAAAGTGATTATGCTAGTTAAATGTGATGGAAAGTGCTAAAATATTATTCCAACTTTTTCTATCAATAAAAAAGTGAATTTTCTTAGTTAATTTTGACAAAAAATGTTACCATACTATTACCATGTCTAAATTAATATGCACCATTTTACTACTATCTTCCTTGAACTAATATGCACCATTTTACTAATACTATCTCCCTAAACTAATATGCACCATTTTACTATTACTATCTACCCTTAATTAATATGCACCATTTTAATATTACTATCTTCCCTCTGTTTTCATTCCTTTAACAGATGATTATACCAAATCAACCAATTACTTCATTCTCGTATTGGACTATCTTTTTGAATGTCAACTCACATAATTAAATACATTCAACATCCACACAAAAATAAAAATAAAAATTAACTAACTAAATAAATAAATAAATAAAAACTCAGTACCTATATTCCATAGTAGACTAAAACGGTACTAATCAAACACAAAATTTAACATCAACTTTTATACAAAGGAAGCAAAGGAAAATAACCTTTCTAGCTGAATCCGATGTTAAAAACTCCTTAGACTAGTCCTGCAAATATATTAGATATTCATTCAATTACGCATTAGCAAACAAAAAACTTAGAACCAGGATATATACATAAAAATATAGAGAGATAGAAGGGGAAAAAATTAAAAGGAAATTTACCTCAACTTTAGAGAGCTTCCCTTCATCCAATACTTTAAACAGGGCAAAACCCGCAGGACTTTCAAACAAAACAATCATAATTTAATCCCCAAAAAATACCCAATACCTGAAAATTATCATCAAAAGAACATTTTCCAATTAATCATGATAAACTTGACCAATCTAATTAGGAAAACCCAATAAAATCAAAGCATTGAAGCTCACCAATTTGCATAAGCAAAGAGAAAGTAAATGCATATATACATTTATACCTTTATGGACAAAGAGTTCGTTCGAACTTTGGAGCAGCTAGTTTTTCAGAGGAGCTGTAGGTGACAGAGATAACTCTGATATGCGGAGGCTTTAGGGTTTAACGTAGCGGTGAGGAATTGTAGGAAATTATGGAACGATATTAGCCCTAATATTTAAGAACACTATCGATTATATCCTTTAATGTTTGTTGTAGAAAAAAAATATATTTTATAGACGATCGATATTTCGCTTTCTTTATACTAACCCTGTAGGATGGCAAAAACACCATTTCAAACCACGAAGTCAACACCGTGGGACAACAACTTCAACTCCGGAGACAGCCCCGTGAGACCGCCACAGTACAATTCCACCCTTGAGAAAACCCCAGAAGGGCAAAGATGTAATTTTGCCAACACAACACAGATCAACAACCGTCTGGCTAAGGACAGGGTCAAAAGATCCACCACAGCAAACCCGAATTCCATAATTGTGCAAAACACTCACATACTACTTTCGGATACTTCAAATGTTATTCTGGTCATGTACCCATCTTTCCAAATTCAGAAAGGGGCAAGTTCGATGTAATTGCATAGCTCTCGCAACGAGCTTTATGGAATGGTATGACACACCTCCTTACGATTCCCTGATTGCAAGTTACAGATGTTTTAGTAGACAGCTCAACGATCGAGGGAACGAACTTCAAGGCTGTGGGACCCACTAGGCCCTGTGGCAAGGGTTGTCATGGGTCACTACTACTGCAGTCGTGGTCCTTAAATACAAAGACTTCCAAACTCACTTTCATATAGATTACAAAAAAATTTCAGTCAGATCCAAAAAATTGGAGAGAGAAAATTCGAGAGCTAAAGAGAGAAACAGCTTGAATCTTAACTCCAAACACAGTAAATCTCAGTTTCATACACTTCTATACATATAAACTTTACTATATCAACTTTCTACCGGTTGAATATGTGACGCCCCCAAATTCGGGTATCTTCCAACCCTAGAGATGGTGCTACAACATTCATAACAGTTCATCTATATAAACTTTATGACATGAATATAACTATTATTACATCATATCCCAACATTCTCCCAAGTTTCTATAACCATTACATTCATCATTTGTCATAGTATTAATTCAAAACAAAAGTAATACTAATCTATTATAGGATAACTATTTATCCGTTTTAGCATTTCCTTTGTCTTTACCGGATACTTCAATTCGTTCTTTCTTAACTGAAATCATATAATTCAAATAAGGAATGGGCATTATCAAACTCAGCAAGTTTGCCATTTATATTGCAACAACAAAATCAAGAATCATATGATTTATCTTCTATAACTGAACAAATAGTTATAAAGTACTATGAATAACAAAATAGCACTTTTCCTTCTGTTAAAACATTTAACGATGATAAACACTAGTTAAATTCTGGGTTTGGTCAAAGATCATGAACATTCCATTATTCTTTCTTTGAAAATGATAACCCGGCACTAAGACCGTAAGTCCAGTATTCCTTACAAGCACTTCTAGGTGATCAGCCTATAGTACTCTATGTTGATCAACATTCATCTGTTAAACGTATTTACGTTTAATTTTAGCAACCTCATGTGCTAGTCGATTTACGACTTAAAAACCTTTATTTATTCTTACTCAGGCTTACCTTCGAATTCGTACTAAAGAAATTGGAATAGGATATCATTTATAACAATATTTTGAAAGATTTGTAAAATAAACCAACAAAATACTTTAAATCTTTGTCTAGTCGAAACAAATGACATCGACTCTTTCTTAAATAATTCATACATATCATGTCATGAATTTACAAAGCTTGTCTAACACAAGGTATAGACAAGGGTTTAGAAAACATGCCTCAAGCGTCTTCTAACTTTTACTTTAGTCAATCTTTACATGTCTACATGATATAATCACATTAACACATAATTAGGTCACATAACAATCATTACATATTGTCATTAACCTATCTTCTTCTTCTTTCTATCATAACCTATCCGAATCATTACAACTGATAACATGTGTTCGGTTATTCATTGTTCATTATGGCTTTATAACATTTAAATATCATAAGTTACCATTTTTGTTTAACATCTAGGTATTATAACCTATGTAAATCCTAGACGTTCGTCCGACGCGAATACGGTTCAAGGATATCGTTTCCGTACTTTGCGTTCATAATTTCATAACCTTTAATCAATACTTGATTGTTAAATTTATGGTTTTAATAATCCTTTAAGATATTGTTTTATGTCTAATTAAAGTCCATAATCAATCCTTAAACATTCCCCAAGAGTTGAGCAGTTAAAAGCTCTTCTCTGCCTTTTGCCCTGGTCCAGCGCAATGGCGCCAGGAACCTTTACAAACTCGGTGCTACAACGCATATTAATAGAACCTAAGCTCCGACTAGGTGTTGTGGTGCCCCATTTTCTTCTTTGTCAGGCGTTGTGGCGCCATCCTAGTTGCTTTGAAAATTTTTATAAGTGTTGAAAAATTTCAAAACGCTTACTTCTCGAATTCTTAACTCGATTGTTATAACTCAGAATGGCTTCATTCCAAAGCCATTTTCTTACTTATTCTATATACTACAATTTCTCCCAGACAAAATATTTTTCTGAATCCGTTATTAATCCTTTTCATTGGCTCAAATTTCATTGTTCGTTCGTAAGGCTGTAAACGAGCCAACACAGTTCGGCTCGATTCGGGCTCGACTCAAAAAAATACGAGCGAGACTCGGATTCGTTAATAATATGATCCAAATCTGAGCATTAAAAATAGTTTGAATAAAAATATGAGTAGAATCTGAGCAAGGTTATACTCGACTCGTTTAAAATTCAAACTACTCGAATTTTTGATTGTGATTCGATACATACTCAGTTAATACATATTCGATTAGATGTTCGATATATTCTCTTATAATATATACAAATTTAAATCAAATTAGGTAATTAGGTTATTATTTTGTTTTGTTTTTAATTGTGATTTTATATTTGGAAAGTGTAATAATAAATATATTTTCTCATTTTTAAGTAAAATAACAAATTCAATTTATAATTATATTTATTATAAAACTAGTTATTATGTGGAGACTCGAATTCGAGCTTGAATTTGAAGCTCGCTAGTAGTGTGAATAAATATTCGAGTCGAGTCGGATCGAATTCGAGTAATAAATATTCGAGTCGAGTCGAATCTGAGTATGATTTTTCAAATATAATTCGAATTCGAGCCGAATTCGAGTACAAATTTATTATTTCGAGCCGAATTCGAGTAGCTCTCTGTTCGCTTCGGTTTGACTCGTTTACACCCTTATTCGTTCGTTCTACGACTTTTAACGTTCTTCGTTCGTCCGTAATTCGTTCATTTAATGTTCGAATTCGTCAGTTCTTGAGTCTATGACATATAAACTTAATGTTTTTCAATATTTTAACGAAATCCTAGATTTCTAGGTTCATTGTCAATATTCTAATTCATCCAAAAATCATAGTTAACTACGATTTCGACGGTTAACGTCTTTTACTGAAAATTAGCCATAACTTCGTTATTACGAATTTTTACTCCGTTCCAAATGGAATAAATCCATCATTCATTTTTCTACATCCTAGCCAAGCAATAAGCAACTAACTTATACACGGTGGTTTTAAACTTGTCCATCAACAACAAGCTCTAAGTTTTTCATGCGTTCTTCATTAAGTTCTTAACCATTAATTATGATTTCACTTATTAGGCATTCATTAGTATTTTTAGTCTACTAATATCCATCCTTATATCATCGGATGATACATATACCACCAATAAACACTTGTCTATTAATCAAAGAATGAAGATAGATGAAGATTAGTGGTTTAAAATCTTTTACCTGTTGTGTTCTTGAGTTGTTCTTGCTTAAATGAATGGTTGATGACTTAAGTAATCTTCTTCTTCCTCTTCTTGCAAATCCAAAATTCCCTCTCTTTCTTTTCTCTCAATATGCTCTTAAGTGTTGGTGATTTTGCTATGAAAAGAAAAATGAAGACAGAGGCATTGTAAAAGTTGGGGTATAAAGGTCATTAAGACAACTTTTATTTGCTTCCAATTTGGTAACCTAAGTTATAGTCTTACATAATCAATACCCTTTGGTTTACAAACTCACAAAACACCCCCTCATCATCCACCACTCAATTCAATCAAAACCATCATCCACCCTTCATTTTCACCAACAAAACTTTTGAGTTACCATGGCATTAAATGTCACCTCCTTAACCAAACCTCCTTACTATTAATTAACCAAGCTTCCCAAGGAAGCTTGGCTACCTCATTTGATCGCCCCTATGGGGTTGGTGGGTGTGATACCCCCAAAATAGGTATACATCATCCATTCTGAGTCGCCAAATACATGGAACAAAAACAACTACAACTTTATTAATACAATTGTCGTGCAAAATACGACAACACATAAACTGTGAGTTTAAATACAAATATTGTCTTCTAGACAATATCTACACTCAAATAAGTCCTCATTACAATTATTGATACACTATTTTATAAAATAGTGAGGACTACTAAAATAACTTTCTAGAACCATCATTCCACACCCCGACTACTTCTCGCTATATTCTCGCTTCCTGAGAAGAAAAATGGAACAAAAAGGAAAAGGGTGAGCTCAACTAGCCCAATAAAGAATATTATGACTAAGATAATATAGAATAAATTATCATTAGTCCTCAACATGGAAAAATATGATAGAGTATAATAAACAACAAGTTTCAGATCAATGTTCGCAACGGAAATAAAATTCATTAGAAGAGTTAAGTAGACAATGAAATCTACTATCATCTATGAATTTAAAAGTTCATCATCAATATTTTATCCCTATAACATCAATCAATATACATCTTGAATCAAATATTAATCTTTGCACTACAGGCCAAAGATATTCATTAGTTGGTCATGTTCATCTCAACAAATGTTCATCTTTGCACTACGAGCTAAAGATATTCATCATAAAATCATTCATCTTTGTACTACAGGCCAAAGATATTCAGTTATATCATCATTTAGGACTGAGGATGATGAAAAATATTTTTAAAAAAATGAATCCAGTGAGACAAAAGAACAAATATTAGGAATTCGTACTTTAGACAATCAAAGTTCAAAAATACTCCATAATAAACCATAGTGGAGTAAAATTCAAGAATGAAGATCAAAACATGGATACAATCGAAGATAGTACCCATAATAGACATCTTGGACAAAGAATGAAAATTTAATTTTTCTGTGAATAGTGTCGTATTCGTGAATAGTGTCGATTCGTGAGTGAATGTCAGAGTAACGTGAATAGTAACCCCGGACATAAAAAGGTAGAAATTTCACAAGAAAAATTATACTAATATTTCTAAGATAATGATATTGAAAGAAATAATATCATTTACTTAAAAAAAACATTCCTTACCTCAAAAGAATAAGATTTTAACCGAATATCGGATATAATATTTGAAAAGAAACTTGCATCAGTATAACAACACTCAAAGTATCAAAATACTCACAAAATACGCCGATAATATAGAGAGAAAAACTTCAGATTTTTTGGTGTGATTTTCAATTCTAACCTAAGCACCCTATTTATAGAAAAATACTTAGAACACCAAAGTAGAAAATTTAATAAAATAATAATATTTATTAAAATTTTCCTACGCCCACCTTAGAATTTTGAACTCAGCACATTTTCAATACAAGTGGAGCCCACCAACATAATAAAAATATTTTTTTTAAAAAAATATTTAAAATTTCAAAAATTAATTATTCCAGAACTTCAATAATTGATAATAAATAGCTCTTTTATCAGAAAAATTCAAATCTTATGTCCATTCCATAGAAAATTTAATTCTCTACAACTTTGTAGCTTTAAGTTTTTCCAAATTCCAAACAGAAATTGACCGAAATTCATATACGGACGATTTTATAGGCTATACTTAAATTTCCGTCAAAAATAGGACCCACCAACATGTTAAACATGTTTTTAGTATTTATCGTAAAAAAAAAAATACTTTTCCTCCTCATTTATTCATATATCACAGATTCATTATAAAAATATCACCATTATTATATTATTGAAATATAATAATATATTTAAATGAATTATTTTATCAGAAAAGATAAAATATCAATTTTTAATAATTGTCACTTTTCTAAAAATTCTTCCATTTATATCCACATAAATAAATATTTTCCTTATCATATAAATTAATAATTAATTATTCACAAATAATATTACAGAATCACAATAATGACAACCAGGTCGTTCCCAGGAAAGAGAGGGCTTTTCGATAAGGATTTTTTCTTACTGACGCGCAATTAGATGACCTAACCCCTTTCCTCGACAGAACTATCTAGACATTGCCAATAATGCTATCTAATAATATTATTCAAATAATATGAATTATTGATATGATAATGGGAAATATTGTGCAATGACGATTATTGAACAACAATAATATAAAATATCAATGTAGCAATTATTGAATCAATAAATAAAATATTGAACAGGAATTACTGTAATAATTATTGAGTAGAGCCTTCTTACGTAAGAATCAATAATTGGTGCAACACCGTGTGCTACTGTGCAACACCGCGTATTACTGTTTTTTTAACCACCGAGTATTCCAACAATGTTAACCATAAAAACTACGCCGTTATTTATAAAAACTTATACTTGTCGTTTTCTTCATCCAATCGCTTTCCGTTATGAGGCCCATAAAGGTCAAAGTAAATGTCGCATTTAATATTCCACGACAAAGAAAAATATTCCACGACCAAACGAATATTCACCGACAACAATGAATATTTAATAACCACTTGCTCATTTAAGATATTTGCACATTTTACCCATAACTAACCACATTAATCAAATCAACCCTTACTATTTCAAAATAATAAATAGAGGAAATTCAATTTCATTTATAATAAGTTGGGGGTCTTACAACCTCCCCTCATTATGAAATTTTGTCCTCGAAATTGACGTACGTACCTGGTGTTTCAAAAAGGTGAGGATACCTTACTTTTATTTCCATTTTCAACTCCCAGGTCATTTCCTCAGTAGCATGGTTCCTCCACAAAACTTTGACTTGTGGTATGACCTTTGTGCGTAGGTGATGAGTGAGTTTTATACTTATAATTGACTGTGTCTGAGCTTTATCTTTTGGTTGATTTTAAGTTTTTGTATCTATTCATGCATGTTTTATGCTGTTTTGTAGGAATTGGGACAAAAGTTATTTGGATCGACGTTTGGGGTTGCTAGATTCGCGTTTTTGGCTTGCCATTTATATAATAGTCACTTCAGAGCCAATTTGAGTATTTCTACAGACCTTATTTTGAAAACCTTAAAGAATGAAAGTTGTAGATCTATGTCTCCTCTTTCCGGAACATCTTGAATCATCGAAATCGGAGTTCAGACGAAGAAGTTATGGCCATTTTCCCAAAGGACGTCGGAGAAAAAAATTTCCAAAAATGGGGCCAGCGCCGGGGCGCCCAAACCAAGGCTATTTGCAAAGTACGGGCACTAGGAGCAAAGTGTTCATTGTCGTGTTCAGTATTTGGGCGTTGGGGAAGAGTTTGGTGAGGCTTGAATGCATTTTGAGGCGAATTTTGACACCTTTTTGACTCCAAATTAGATTGGGTTTGTTCCTAAACTAAAAATTGGACTTGTAACCTATAAATACATGATGTAAGGCATAAAATAAAAGGAGGATACATAGATTAGACTAGATAAAACACTCCATTAGATTAGAATATAAACCCTAGTTCTTAATTAGCCATTGGAGATTGAAGCAAATTGAAGAACACTGAAGATCAAGAGCAAGAGCAAGAGGGGAGCAATGATTATTCAGTTGTGGATTCTTGGTTTTAATTCATTAATTATGAACTAACTCTTTTATTAAGATTTTAATTGAACCTTTTATGTCTATAAATTAGTTATTCAAAGTATTCCAATTATTTGTGTCAAATTGAATTGTTTATCTTGTCTTAAGCCTATTGATTAATTATCTGATCAGTAATTACCTTGTTACTCTAGAAGGAATTGAAAGAGGAATTCTAGGGTTAGAACTGGGCATGATAACATGTGACTTAGTTATTTGCATGGCGGATAATTAGGTTCGTGAATTGAATGGAAATATCTATTCACCGCATGTAACACATAAGGAATTGGAATTGAAGGAGTTTAATTCAATTATTTTTCATAGGAATATAGCAAGATTAATCTGGATTAAATAGAAGTCAATTGATCACTTGGAAAATGACTTTTGACATTTGAGAATTCCTGTTAACAATTCAGTAGGCATAATAATTGGGATAATTGGATAATTGATTATAGTTCATAATTGGGGATATTGAAGTCTTAATCTTTATTTATCTGAATTCATTCGTTGAGTCTTAATCTTTATTTATTTGAGTCTTAATCTTTATTTATTTGAATTAATTGTCTTAATCACAATTTACGATTATTTAAATAAAATTGATTTGGTTAAGAGTTAGTAATTGGTAATTTTTATTAAATAATTCCTCGTGGGAACGATACCTTTCTTATCACTTTATTACTTGTTGACCGTGTATACTTGCACGTATTCATTGATTGCAAAATCGACCAACAAGTTTTTGGCGCCGTTGCCGGGGAATTAGTTTAATATTTTTTTACCAATATTAATTTCAATCAAATTAGTCTTAATTTAAACATTTTTATTTTTATTTTTATTTTTAATTCTCTTCCTATATTTCTCTCTTTTCAGGTACCATGGATGACTTTGCGTATCAATGGCCATACACGAACATGACTCAACTAAGGGAAACAGGGATTGATGGACTTAATACATTTTCTGTAGAGCCAATACAAATTGAGGCAAATTCGAAGATGTTGGAGGTTATCGCAGCCCAATAGAGTCGAAGGATGGCAAAAATGACTCAGTCAAGGGGAGCGGAGATTGACAGACTCGTGACACTTTCTGCATTATCAGCACAGATTGAGACACTTTCGAGGAGGTTAGACACTTTTGAAGCACAACGTCATCAAAGTGTGGCGGTTAATTGTGATTATTGTGCTGGAAATCATATGAGTCATCAATGCGCCATCAGTTTCGAGCTGGTACAGTATGGTGGTGATTACCCCAACTATTATGTCTATCCCAACAATTATCATCAAGATTGGGGGTATCACCCAAATTTTTCCTGGAGTAACAATCAAGCTCAAGCACCTAGACAACAAAACACATCCGGATTTTAAAATCAGACTCAATAACAGCCAGAGAGGAAAACAAGTTTGGAAGAAGCTTTGGAAAAAATTCATTTTAGCTACTGACAAAAGGATCGGTGAACAAGATAAGTTATTGAGTCAAGTAGATATGAATGTGAAAAGCCAAGGTGTTTCATGGAACCATACTCATCAAGATCAATTTTATGCTCCAAGTCCAACGTACCCACCGAATTTCTCGTGTCCACCTCCACTACAACAGGAAGAACATTCAAATTTGGAGGAAGTTTTGTCCAAGTACATAGCTTCATGTGAGGAGAGGAGGATTAATCAAGAGATATTGAGTCAAAATTTTACGAACCAAATGGAACAACTAACCAATGCCTCGAACATTTGTCCTCAATACACTTGGCTCTATGACATGAATTCCGAGACTGATGGTGAGCTCGAACCAAATCTGCAACCGGATGTGCCAAAAGATATAGATGTTGAAAGAGAGGAAAGACTTGGGGACCAAGAAAAAGAGATCGACGAAGATCTAACTTTGAGTACCAATGAAGATGAGCCAATTTTGATAGTGTCCCATGTACATTCTCCACCAAAGTTCAAGAATCCGAGTAGTTTTGCAAAACCATGCCCAATTGGCAGTCATGTCGTCGCGAAAGCTCTTTGTGACATAAGAGATAGTACAACTGTGGAGTCATGGTGGGTTGAAAAGGAGAAGATAGAGGAAGATCTCATTGTGTTTACTAAACTTCAATACCCCAATCTGATCATAGACATAATGGAGAAAACACCTAGTTGTTGGACGTTCTTAATAGGGAACCTATCTACAAAGAGCATGCTAGGTGACTTTAATTCAAGGGTCTTTGCTAATGGAAACCTCCCAAAAGAGATATTAGTACTAATGGATGGAGGATTCCTCAATTTTTGAAGGGGAATTGGATAGAGAATTGAAGAAGTCAGGCTGAAACTATAAAACAAGCGCTTATTGGGAGGCAACCCAAAGTTAACTTTTATTTTTAGTTTTATTAGGTTTTATATTAGTAGTTTTGAATTTGCATTTATTTAGGATTTAATAAAATTGCGCTTCATCATGGTTTTATGAGTTATTCAAGTCAAATTCAAGTGTGGTGCCCAATTTGTTCCATGTGCTTAGCTTTATTCTCCAAACTTAGTGGACAAGGAGGAAGATTGCTATATTTTCGTGGAAGTCCTCCGCTTTACTTTTTTATATTTCAGCCATTGAGGACAATGTCTAGTTTAAGTTTGGGGGAATTTTAGTGTCGTATTGCATATAGTTAGTTATCGGCATAGTAGTTCGTTTTTTTTATGTGTTAGCATTGTGTTTTTTTTAGGTTGCATATAATACATGGTAGTTATTTGCATATTCATATATGTGTTGCATTAGTATGTGTTCATGTAGTATAATTGTATTTTTTTTGCATGAATCTGTGCGATAGGTTGGTGTGGTCTTAGCTCGGCATATGATAAGATTGGTTTTGCATGTTAACTTGAACATTGTTGATAATTGATGATGAGTTCTAATTTTAATCATGATGATAATCTGACCCTGTCTTAAATTTATGTAACCGGTTAGCACTTAAAGTTTAACTGTTTTAATCCACTTGGTTCAAGGGTTTCATTAAAGTTTAACTGTTTTAATCCACTTGGTTCAAGGGTTTCATAATTTGTTTCTGAGGGAAAATCTTGGTTAAAATTTAAGGAAATTAGTGAACTGGCGATAAAGGTTGGAATGACGTAAAAGCTTGAGTTTGGGGGAATCTATAGGGTATATATATACAAAATGAAAATGAAAAAACAAGAGAAAGAAATGATGAAAAAAAAATAGATAAAAAAGAAAAAAAAGAAAAAAAAGAGAAAAAAAGAAAAAGAAAAAGAAAAAGAAAAAGAAAAAGAAAAGAGAATAAACATCGTGGCATACTTGTCTAGTTTTGTGGCCTTTGTTACTTGAGTAAGTAAGCCCGAGGGGATTGTCTTTACACCTAGCGCCCTAAGGTCTTAATGGCTTGGGAGTCGTTGGTCTAAAGCTCGTTAAGGTAGCATTGAAAAGCCTAAGGGAATAAGACATTGCACAACCATGAGAAAAATAATAAAATGAATAAAACACGAGAAAGAGAAAAAATGCCCTCGTGGTTGAATAAAAGTATAAATAAATCCTGTATTTACCCTAAGACTTGGTTATTGCTTAGTTTTAACCGGAGTTGTCATGTTCACAAAAATAATTGAATTGGAACTGAAATTTTCCTTCTAAGAAGTTTGTTATGTGATTATCTTGAACTGTGGTTGGTTAGAATGGTTAACAAGCACACACACACAACATGGGTGATGACTGGTTTGGATTGACTAATTGGTTAGAGTTATGGATTTTGACTTGATTGGATATATTGTTTGAGTATCATTGATATCTTTAAGGCCTGTTGCTATATATCATACTAATTTATTACTGGATTCGTAGGTATATTAGGAAGTAGATCATGCATATGCATTCATGTAGTTGAGTTAGTTCGTTTATTTTTAGTTCTTTTGTGTTTTTGCTTGAGGACAAGCAAATGTTTAAGTTTGGGGGTATTTGATGAGTGAGTTTTATACTCATAATTGAGTGCGTCTGAGCTTAATCTTTTGGTTGATTTTAAGTGTTTGTGTCTATTCATGCATGTTTTATGTTGTTTTGTAGGAATTGGGATAAAAGTTACTTAGATCGATGTTTGGGGTTGCTAGATTCGCGTTTTCGGCTTGCTATTTACACAGCAGTTAGAGCCAATTTGATTATTTCTCCAGACCTTATTTTGAAAAACTTAAAGAAATAAAGTTGTAGATCTACGTCTCCTCTTTCCGGAACATCTTGAATCATCAAAATCGGAGTTCAGACGAAGAAGTTATGGCCATTTTCCCAAAGGACGTTGGAGTAGAAAATTTCCAAAAATGGGCCAGCGCCGGTGAGCCCAAACCAAGGCTATTTGCAGTGCCAGGGCACTAGGGAGCAGTGTTCCAGCACCGTGCCCAGCACTGGGGCATTGGGGAAGAGTTTGGTGAGGCTTGAACGCGTTTTGGGGCAAATTTTGACACCTTTTTGACTCCAAATTGGATTGGGTTTGTTCCTAAGCTAAAAATTGGACTTGTAACCTATAAATACATGATGTAAGGCATAAAATAAAGGGAGAATACATAAATTAGACTAGATAAAACACTCCATTAGATTAGAATATAAACCTTAGTTCTTAATTAACCATTGGAGATTGAAGCATATTAAAGAACACTGAAGATCAAGAGCAAGAGCAAGAGCAAGAGCAAGAGGGGAGCATCAGATTTGCTGATAACAGATTCTATTCTCTTTTCTTATCATACTTTTTTCTTTTAATGTCTATTCAGTTAGGGATTCTTGGTTTTAATTCATTAATTATGAACTAACTCTTTTATTAAGATTTCAATTGAACCTTTTATGTCTATAAATTAGTTATTCAATGTATTCCAATTATTTATGTCAAATTGAATTGTTTATCTTGTTTTGAGCCTATTGATTAATTATCGATCAAGAATTACCTTGTTACTCTAGAAGGAATTTAAAGAGGAATTCTAGGGTTAGAACTGGGCATGATAACATGTGACTTAGTTATTTGCATGGCGGATAATTAGGTTCGTGAATTGAATGGAAATATCCATTCACCGCATTGTAACACATAAGGAATTGGAATCAAGGAGTTTAATTCAATTGTTTTGCATAGGAATATAGCAAGATTAATCTGGATTAAATAGAAGTCAATTGATCACTTGGAAAAGTACTTTTGACATTTGAGAATTCTGTTAACAATTCAAAGAGGCATAATAATTGGGATAATTGGATAATTAATTTATAGTTCATAATTGGGGATATTGAAGTCTTAATCTTTATTTATCTGAATTCATTCGTTGAGTCTTAATCTTTATTTATTTGAGTCTTAATCTTTATTTATTTGAATTAATTGTCTTAATCACAATTTGCGATTGTTTAAATAAAATTGATTTGGTTAAGAGTTAGTAATTGGTAATTTTTATTAAATAATTCCTCGTGGGAACGATACTTTTCTTATCACTTTATTACTTGTTGACCGTGTATACTTGCACGTATTCATTGATTACGAAATCGACCAACAGTATTCCTCTTACGTTAAGTCTTCGGCTATCTTGTCTGATTCTAACTCAATAATGTGGTTCGGGTCTTTCACATATTTACGAAGCACAGATATATGAAAAACATTATGAACATGAGACATGTTTGGAGGTAACGCGAGTCTATAGGCCACATTTCCTACTCGGCCAAGAATCTGAAATGGACCAATAAATCATGGATTGAGCTTTCCTCTTTTCCCGAATCTTGTAACTCCCTTCCACGGAGCAACACACAACAATACATGATCCCCAATACTAAATTCCACATCCTTTCGATGAAGATCCGCATAACGCTTTTGTCGATCTTGTGCCGTTTGTATACGTTGTTGAATCATTTGGATCTTTTTTGTAGTAATATGTACCAACTCTGGTCCCAACAATGTTGCTTCACCCACCTCATCCCAACATACTGGAGAGCGACACTTTCGTCCATACAATGCTTCGAATGGAGCCACACCTATACTTGCTTGGTAATTGTTGTTGTAGGAGAATTCCACCAATGGTAAATACTTATCCCAACTCCCTTTGAAGTCTAGGACACCGAGTCTTAATAGATCTTTAAGAGTTTGAATAGTCCTCTCTGATTGTCCTTCCGTTTGATGATGGTATGCCGAACTGAATCGTAAATCCGTGCCCATAGCTTTCTGCAAGCTAACCCAAAATCGTGAAGTGAATCTTGGGTCACTATTGCCTCTTTTATAGTTCTAATAAAAGATCTCTAACTCATGAAAGCATACATGTGTCAACAAGTAATACAGAGTAAGTAGAGTATCGATCCCACAGAGAAAGTTGTTAAATTTAAACTATCATGCATCAATTAACTCACTGAATTTATATGCTTAGACTAATAACTAAAAATGTTGAATTAAACTAATTATGAATAATAACTAAAAATAAGAATACAAATAGAATAAATATAATCTGGAACTAATGGGACCCTAACTTCAATTAATATTTCATCTAATCGCCACTATCATTCAAGAAATGTTCACATATCACAGGAAAATAGCCAAGAGCACGAATAAAGTTATAACCATTTTTCAATGCACTATAACCTACTTACACAGCATCTACAGATGTTAGACTCTATATAATCACCAATTCAACCAAAATCACTATATGTCTATGTGAAATTGCAATTATATTGATTTTAAGCACAAACCCTTATTCTAGCTCATACGGTGAAATAGTATATGTCTATCTGGTTCATAAAATACGCAAGCCATATACAACAACCCCATATTCGCATGTTATCATGACTACAATCCATACCTGTATGTTCATTGTCAATTCCATACAAATATTGAGATGAATGGTGATCAAGCATTCATACATGTAAAACAATCATGATAAATATCCCATATGATATACAAAATAATCCTAACATTTAAGCGTGCAACCAAACTACATATTAAAATCCGTTAGAATCCCATAATGGAGTTTAGTTCATGACTGAACCAAAAGCCATTATGGGATCAACGCTAAACATGATCAATAAACAAGCAATTGAAAGAAGAAAGATAGAACGATCAAACCCAATCGCTGAATAAAAACCAATGATCAACGTTTAAATCCTTATAGAAATCCAGTGAATAATAATAGAAATCCACAATGGCAGAGAATCCCAAGAAGAATTGGAGAAGTAGACGTTTTGGCTTCGTTCTACGTTAGAATCTCTCCCAAGGTGTAAACCCTAGTTACTATGATGAAAAATACGCTCCAAATTCTCAAGTGTACGTCTGACACCAGTCAGAATCGTTTAAAAACCAATTACAAATCATTTAATTAAAAATTAAAATTAAAACAAAATTACAAAGATCAAGATCAGATGCTGGCCGCTGCCGCCTCTTCTAAGATATCGTCTCATGGGCGCGAGACTTACGTAAATGTGTGCCTGTCCGGTAGGCCTCTCACGCGCGCGCGCGTCTCAGAGACTTATCTCCGCTTTCGTTGCGCGCAGAATTTGCGGTGGTCATCATTGTGCGGCGGGTACTTCTCGCATGCGGGCTCCCAAAGTTGTTACTGCCGGCATGGTCGCGGCTTGCACTCTGCAGATTCTGGTTCTGGTTTTTTGGCTCCTGTCATGCTGCTGCTGCTATTTGTTCTTTTATGCTTGATCCTCTTGCACCATGCTTGGTCTTCATGCTTCATTGTACCTCCATGCCATGCACATCTTCGTTTGTGCCTCGCCTTCATGCATCTATTAGCCACGTGCCTTCTAATACCACCAAAATTAAGCCGATTCCTGCACTTATTCACCAAAAGGAGTTTTAAATAAATGCAATGGAAAATAACGTGAAATGCAACTAAAACACAATAAAATGTACTTGAGATGGGCACAATTCGCATGGATTGGTATTCAATAAGTAGGTAAAAATACCACTTATCAAATACCCCCAAACTTGAACTGTTGCTTGCCCTCAAGCAATCTATACTAATGAACAATGAAACTGCAACAAAAAATATGCAACTACTCTATGATGCAAATTAGTCTCACATAATCCCTGCCATAACAGAATTTCAGCCCAAATTACCTCAGTGAATCATCGAGATCCAAGAATATAATTTCAAACCAAACTATAGACATAACATCATATGCTTAGATAATTTCATATATGCTATAGAAATGCTCTGTGTGTGTGTGGTGTTCACCAAAACTTGATCTAAGCAAAGAATACATATGCTACAATGCTCCAAACAGAAAATTATAGCCTAAATCAAGACTCATGTATACTCATGTAACGCAGACTGTTTCAACATATTAGCACAAACTGAGGTTCAACAATGGGTTTATTGCTTTATTGCTACTCATGAGGGCGATTTACGCACTTTCCCGCGGTGTTTATTGCTATTTTTCTTTTTTTTTTTTTTTCCACATGACTGTGCAATGTCTCAATCCATTAGGCACACTGCTACCCCTTAGCGAGCTTTCAACCAACTACTCCCAGACCATAAAAGACCTTAGGGCGCTAGGTGTAGAGACAATCCCCTCGGGCATACTTACTCAAGTAGCCAGGGCCCCGAATTAAGACTAGCCACGTTATTACTATTCGATTTTTTTATACATAGCATACCCATGTTCTACCAAAATTTGCACGTCAATGGCTCATACAGTCTACAACACTTTCCACATGTTTCTCTTTTTAAAACTACATGTTCTATCAAGCAATGCAACACACACTTCTTAAACCTACAAGTGATTGTGAACACGTTTGTGCATACCAAAAGCATTTAAACAGCAACATGAATCTCATCGTGTAAAATATTATATCTCAACTCATGTTATCCAAAATATTCTAAAATCCTTCACAATTCACTATCATCATTGGCTAGGCAAGAATTTCTATTAAGCAAAAATATGTGTGAGACATGCAACTAAAACATACTAACACAATCAAGAACAACTCCCATGGGAATAGGCATAGGCATTGCGGCTAGGAGAACCCAGCCTCTTTCTCGTAGCATATTCCATAGTTGTCCATCTTTCTTATCAGGTTTAAATCCTCGTTCCTTCACAAATGATTTAGTCACGAGTTGATAATAATCTTGCTGAGCTTCCCAGCTGATAAATTTCCTGTGTTCCATGATATCCTCGTCGTGATCAATGGATGATGAGTCTGATGATGAAGAGATGGAGATGGAACATATTCTTTTTGGACCCATGAGCAGATGATAGGTAGAGAATATAGATGCTCTGCTACAGATGAGAGTACCCCCAAACTTTCTTGTGACACTCCCTGCAAAAACCCTAGATTTATGCTAATGGAGAGAGAGCTGTGTTTATGAGCGATGAAGAGGGTTTTATGATTATGGGAGAATAGTAGAATACGCTTTATATTATGGCATGGGAGAAGTCAAGTAGACCACGGATCGGATTTTTACGTTTAAAAAAAAAAATTCACTGCTTGGCGTCGTCTTGTATGCTATAAATTTTATCTTGGGATGGCGCGCGGGCGTGCGAATGACTTGCTAGGAGTTATTGGCATCGACTTCCGAGCATCGCGCGCTGCTGACGTGCGATGTAACTTCATGAACTGCACATTATTTAGCCCAATTTGCATATCAGTGATAAGTGCAATTGCAAACACCTACAGGAACATGAATGCACAACATATTATTTATTAGGCATGAAATAGAAATGATGTAACTACTACTCTACTAAAGGAATGAAAAGAAAATATAGGTAAAAAGAATGGGTTGCCTCCCATCAAGCGCTAAGTTATAGTCAACTAGCTTGACTGTCTCTAAATCTCATGTCGACGAGAGAATTGAGGTGACGTTCCGTCTGTCCACCTCGCCACCGAAGTAATGTTTCAATCGCTGGCCATTTACCTTAAAAGGCTTGTCCAGAAACTGATCATATACTTCAATTGTACCATGCGGAAAGATAGTCTTCACTGTAAATGGGCCTGACCATCTCGATTTCAGCTTTCCGGGAAAAAGTTTAAGTCTGGAATTGTAAAGCAAAACCCTTTGTCCCGGTTCAAATATTCTTTCCATGATCTTTCGGTCATGCCATTTCTTTACTTTCTCCTTATACAAATTTGAATTCTCATATGCCTGCAACCTAAATTCATCTAACTCATTGAGCTGGAGTAGTCGTTTCTCCCCTGCAGATGTTAAATCAAAATTGAGTTCTCAGATTACCCAATATGCCTTATGTTCTAGCTCCATAGGGAGGTGATGAGGCTTTGCCATACACGAGTTGAAAAGCGACATGCCCAACGGAGTTTTGTATCTTTGTTCGATAAGCCCATACACGGCATCATCTAACTTCAACGACCGATCCTTAGTGTGGGATTCACAACTTTTTCTAGGATTCTTTTTACTTCGCTATTCGACAGTTCAGCTTGACCATTTGTTTGCGGGTGATACTCTGTAGCAATGTGATGATTCACCCCATACTTAGCCAAAGAAGGTCAGAAATCGCTATTCAGTGATAATACGCCTTTCGTCACTAATGATAGCCTTTGGGGTCCCAAACCTTGTGAAAATGCTTTTGTGTAGAAATCTGAGTACGACCTTGGCATCATTAGTCGGAAGAGCTGCACTTCAACCCATTTTGAGACATAGTCCACTGCGAGCAAGATGTAGAGATTTCCACAGGAAGAAATGAAGGGTCCCATGAAATCAATCCCCCATACATCGAAAGTTTCTACTTCGAGGATTGTATTCAACGACATTTCATTTCTTTTAGAGATGTTGCCCACTCGCTGACATCTATCACACCGCTGGACAAAACTGTATGCATCTTTGAAAATTGTCGACCAGTAGAATCCTGCTTGTAGCACTCTAGCCGATGTTCGTTCTCCACCGTAGTGACCTCCATACACCGTAGAATGACACTCTTGCAAAATCCCCTCGGTCTCGCTATATGGAATACACCTTCTTATCACTTGATCAGAGCACTGTTTAAACAAGTATGGCTCATCCCATATATACCATTTGACATCGTGCAGAAATTTCTTCTTTTGATAACCCACCAAGTCAGAAGGTACCATCTTACTTACCAGATAATTCGCGTAGTCTGCGAACCATGGCACTTCACCTTTCACCACAAACAACTGCTCATCTGGAAAGGAGTCGTTGATCAGAACTTTGTTGTTTATGTGAGAGCCCCGAATCCCGGCCCCAAATCACCGTGGATCCGGTTCACTCATTCTACTACTATTGCGGAAGATATAAACATAAATTGTTTATACATTAAACATTATACACTATCCCAAGGTCGAGTAACCATAACTTATACACATTTCATAACTTATCTGACACATGATATTATCATCATACAAGACTATTACAAAACTAATCGCGCACATTAACTTTAAGCTGGAACTGTCTTTAACTTTCCTTGTATCCGACGCATCATCTTAATCTGCAATGTTTTATCATGATATAGCAATGGTGAGCATGAAAGTTTCCCAGCAAGTTTAAATACAATTTAAGGATATATCATGATTGAAAGAGTCTGAGTAATAAGGTGGCTATAATTCACAATGTAGTTGTGAATTATCATGAACAAACATTTGACTGAACAAGTATTCAACATGAACAATATATATCTGGACCAACTGGAAATGAAGGTGATTAGCCTTTCATACCTGACTTATACATACAAGATGTACAGAGTACAATTCTACATGGTAATCAGTAACGATTAACCATAAGCATAATCGAAATGAAACACTCTTAGTAGAGTTAAGAAAAACAAACTTGCTGTTAGTTGATTACCGATACGAAAAATAACTTATCTTTATCCGAAGACCTTTAGCTATAATCCTCTAGCTTGTAATGGCTCTCTTCCTTTGCTTTTCAAAGTAGGAGATTAAGTTATTGGACATCAAAGGATCCTCTCTTCTCCCTCCATGGGAGTGACCGAACATCACCCCTTCCCCTCTCTCTCTTGGTTTTAATTTGCTAGCTCTCTTGGAAATAATAAAATGAGAGAGATAGAATAACTTTTGTGACTTTTTTTTATCAATCAAGCAAATCCACACTCTTTTTCTCTCCTACTCCATCCGACCATATGCCTTACTTTGCTCCCACTAATCCTCTTCTTATGTTTCTTGTAACCTTAGATTGCTTGTAAGTATGAACAAAAATGTTGGTGAAATAATAGGATGACATATAAGAAGATTTGGTAGGAGTGGGTGACCAACTAAAGTAATTTGCATGCTCCTCTTCCTTCTCTCTTCCCCATCCGGCCAAGTGGCCCTTTATTGTCCAAGTCTCGCTTCACTTTTTTATGAATATCTAATGTCTCCAATGACTAAAGTACCCCTCACCCCTTGGGTTAAAAATTGGGCTTTTCCTATAATGTTTTGGGCTTGCAAAAAAATTTAATCTATTGGACATAAAAATTTAATTCTTTGGGCCATGTAATTCAATCGTAGTCCAACACTTTTAATAATATCAAATGTCCATCATGCCCCTTCCTTCAATTGGGCTCTAAGTTTGGGCCACCCTTAAATCTTTTGGGCTTATCAATAAAAATATTTGGGCCATTCAATTAATGTATTGCTTGGGCCTCTAACTAATTTCATTGGCCAACACTTGGGCTATAAAATATACATAGTCCAATACCTTAATTCTTATCCAACCCAATTCATTTAATTAGGGTTTTTACTTCCTCAATTATAACACAAATCCTTACTCATGCCCACTTATTTCCTTAACCCAATTAGACTTTGCTATAATTAGGTTATAAAATTAATCATTTGAGATATATAAAATAAATCTCTTAAAATTATAAATAATAATATTCTCCCATACCATAACCTATTAGGTTATTTAATTATCACACATAACTTTTAACCCTTAGGGTTTATTACTTCGCATTAGGATTCCCAAATTAGGGTTTAAATTCTAGAAACTAAAATTAGGGTTTCTGAACATATCGCTAGAGATTTCTAACTTAATCACCATATTCATATCATGAATCTAGGGTTTCGGATTCTCGGAACTGAAACTAGGGTTTCCAGAATCGATTTTTAGGTTTTCTTATCAGACGTTAGGGTTTTCTAACTGAACGTTGTCGTTCTTAATATATACTTAGGGTTTTCACACTGATAAAATTTATCCGTCAACCCATGACCCTTAACCACTCTCGGTACACATATAACACATATATACGTAACATGTTCACATAAACATTTAATTACGAATAATTCACCTAAATCCTTCACGTAATTTTGAAATCCTCAAAATTCAATCCTAATAACATCAAACGCATACACTTATTTTCTGTCTAGGTCTAATATTTGACCTTAAATCAATCATTTAAGATTTTGTAAAATTATCTAAATTCTCGGGTTGTCACATTCACCCCTCCTTATAAGAATTTCGTCCCCGAAATTCACCTTACACCTTACACCAAACAGCTTACACCATTCACACATATCACATGCTACCCAATACACCACTCACAAGAGTAAAAGTTTTCAAATTGTGCTGAGGGGTCATATAGACCATGAACACATAGATTTAACAGTATTCATACTGCAAAGCGTACATTACTTGGTGCATTTACAATCACAAAGAAGGTAAACTACCATTACTAGTACTTTAGGTGATTCATTTATCGTCTCTCTACGTCATGCATAACGTATTAATCATTTCTAGCGAATATTTACGCTACTAGATTGGATTATTTATCCAAACATTATCGTTCACCTCAGTCTTATCATAAGATTCCGCACCAAAACAATTTGGTTTGGGAAATTTCTTTCAATAAACACTTGGAGTTTTTTTTATAACATTAGTCTAGCTGAATCAAATAGCATAGACTCATATCAATAATTCAATTCAATCGAATTATTTAGGTGTAGCCAAACCCCGTTGGCAAATTTAAAATTTTTGAAAACATTTTTGAGAATGACGTCATGATGCCGCACTGTATTTACAGTCCGTTGAGGATTCTGTCATTTGGTGATTTTATCATGCTACATCATACCATAGTGGAATAGTGACTTTATGTCAAATTCACACTAAGTAATACTGCATTGATGACTCCATCATTTTTATCATCTCTGCACCAGGTTACATGGTACATAAGTGATAAATAAAAACAATTTTTGATATTTCAAATCATTTGCGTCTAGCTGAAATAAGTAGCATAGACTGTACTTTAAACCGTTTCAAAAATGGTTACGAGTCTATAATTTTTTTAAAAGGCACATAGTGCGTATTTAGCTTGATGTCAAAAATTTGAAGTTTAGCATAGCTAGGAGTTTAGGAAAACCTAATGCCTCCACTAACATTCATTTGCTTAAACATTCTATCTGTTCCTATAATCCTTAATACTCTATTCACTCAAACTATACCCAGTTCATAAAACCACACTTATGAGTTCATTAATTGCCACAATCATATGAGTTTAAGAACTTACCCTAGTCAGACCTTTGGCGTCCATTCGCTGAGGGGTTCATAAATATTTCATATAACTATGATTCAAGAATGTCACATAAGTATGAGTTTTAAGAACTCGTACTTAACTTTATATCCTCTAACTATACCCTATCTATTTGTTATACATATGAGAAAGGAATCACCCTCTTAACATGCATATAGCAAATAGCGCGACACAACATTTCAATGATTATCAATGTCAGAAACTAAGTGGTTGTCAAACCAAACTCGGCTACTAATCAATATAGGAAGCTAAGCGGCCAATTCCCCGCCCATACAAGAAATTGATCAACCTAACTACTACATCGACCAGGAAGCTAAGTGATTCTAAAACCAAGTATAAATTCCCCGCCCATACAAGGAATCATACAACTCAGCTGTCGACATGAGTCCTCAATTGAAATCCCCACCTAATCTTAACACCCTTCTCAATACGAATTTTATTTAATCCGTATTCATAATCCATAACTCTTTCATGAGCTTTTATAGTACAATTTCATAGTACAATTGTCACACAGCATCTTGCTGTAAACTTTTCAATCATGACTTGATCGTTTTGTTTTACGATCTCCTATCCCTGCACTTTCAGTCTTTTAGACTCGATCTATCCACTTTCTATACTTGGTACACATCGAGTCTCTAACAGTTTTCAATATGGTACGCTGAGTGGTTTCCCATAAACAACCAACAAATTAGGTTTCGAGTTGCTCATTCGTATATACCTCTGCTCTATGAAGGATTCGTTTAGCCCAGATACCATACATAAACTATTAAAGAGTACAATTGTACCATACTTAAATATAACTTTTTGATCCTTAACTTCTTTATCAGAGTTAGGGAACTCCGTATCTTTTATAACCTGCCGAGATTCTTCTTTGAATCTTACCGACACACTAACTCTATGTGAGTTAGATCTTATCCTAATCACTGCGGTTATTAGTCTAAGGTAACTCTACCCTAGGTTTATAACCAACAGCTTTGATACCAACTGTGAGAGCCCCGAATCCGGGCCCCAAATCACCGCGGATCCGGTTCACTCATTCTACTACTATTGCGGAAGATATAAACATAAATTGTTTATACATTAAACATTATACACTATCCCAAGGTCGAGTAACCATAACTTATACACATTTCATAACTTATCTGACACATGATATTATCATCATACAAGACTATTACAAAACTAATCGCGCACATTAATTTTAAGCTGGAACTGTCTTTAACTTTCCTTGTATCCGACGCATCATCTTAATCTGCAATGTTTTATCATGATATAGCAAGGGTGAGCATGAAAGTTGCCCAGCAAGTTTAAATACAATTTAAGGATATATCATGATTGAAAGAGTCTGAGTAATAAGCTGGCTATAATTCACAATGTAGTTGTGAATTATCATGAACAAACATTTGACTGAACAAGTATTCAACATGAACAATATATATCTGGACCAACTGGAAATGAAGGTGATCAGCCTTTCATACCTGACTTATACATACAAGATGTACAGAATACAATTCTACATGGTAATCAGTAACGATTAACCATAAGCATAACTGAATGAAACACTCTTAGTAGAGTTAAGAAAAACAAACTTGCCTGTTCCGTTGATTACCGATACGAAAAATAACTTAGCTTTATCCGAAGACCTTTAGCTATAATCCTCTAGCTTGTAATGGCTCTCTTCCTTTGCTTTTCAAAGTAGGAGATTAAGTTATTGGACATCAAAGGATCTCTCTTCTCCTCCATGGGGTGATAGAACATCATCCCTTCCCTCTCTCTCTTGGTTTTAATTTGCTAGCTCTCTTGGAAATAATAAAATGAGAGAGATAGAATAACTTTTGTGACTTTTTTATCAATCAAGCAAATCCACACTCTTTTTCTCCTACTCCATCCAGACCATATGCCTTACTTTGCTCCCACTAATCCTCTTCTTATGTTTCTTGTAACCTTAGATTGCTTGTAAGTATGAACAAAAATGTTGGTGAAATAATAGGATGACATATAAGAAGATTTGGTAGGAGTGGGTGACCAACTAAAGTAATTTGCATGCTCCTCTTCCTTCTCTCTTCCCCATCCGGCCAAGTGGCCCTTTATTGTCCAAGTCTCGCTTCACTTTTTTATGAATATCTAATGTCTCCAATGACTAAAGTACCCCTCACCCCTTGGGTTAAAAATTGGGCTTTTCCTATAATGTTTTGGGCTTGCAAAAAAATTTAATCTATTGGACATAAAAATTTAATTCTTTGGGCCATGTAATTCAATCGTAGTCCAACACTTTTAATAATATCAAATGTCCATCATGCCCTTCCTTCAATTGGGCTCTAAGTTTGGGCCACCCTTAAATCTTTTGGGCTTATCAATAAAAATATTTGGGCCATTCAATTAATGTATTGCTTGGGCCTCTAACTAATTTCATTGGCCAACACTTGGGCTATAAAATATACATAGTCCAATACCTTAATTCTTATCCAACCCAATTCATTTAATTAGGGTTTTTACTTCCTCAATTATAACACAAATCCTTACTCATGCCCACTTATTTCCTTAACCCAATTAGACTTGCTATAATTAGGTTATAAAATTAATCATTTGAGATATATAAAATAAATCTCTTAAAATTATAAATAATAATATTCTCCCATACCATAACCTATTAGGTTATTTAATTATCACACATAACTTTTAACCCTTAGGGTTTATTACTTCGCATTAGGATTCCCAAATTAGGGTTTAAATTCTAGAAACTAAAATTAGGGTTTCTGAACATATCGCTAGAGATTTCTAACTTAATCACCATATTCATATCATGAATCTAGGGTTTCGGATTCTCGGAACTGAAACTAGGGTTTCGTAAATCGATTTTTAGGTTTTCTTATCAGACGTTAGGGTTTTCTAACTGAACGTTGTCGTTCTTAATATATACTTAGGGTTTCACACTGATAAAATTTATCTGGTCAACCCATGACCCTTAACCACTCTCAGTACACATATAACACCATATACACAGAACATGTTCACATAAACATTTAATTCTGAATAATTCACCTAAATCCTTCACAGAATTTTGAAATCCTCAAAATTCAATCCTAATAACATCAAACGCATACACTTATTTTCTGTCTAGGTCTAATATTTGACCTTAAATCAATCATTTAAGATTTTGTAAAATTGTCTAAATTCTCGGGTTGTCACAGTTTACTTCCCTGTCCCGATTCTCGAGTCGAGATAAGTGGTCCGCCACTTGGTTTTCAGTCCCCTTTCTGTCCTTGATTTCCAAATCAAATTCCTGCAATAATAAAATCCATCTAATCAACCGAGGTTTTGCATCCTTCTTTGCCATTAAATGTCGAATCGCAGCGTGATCCGTATACACTATCACCTTTGTGCCAATCAGATATGCTTGGAACTTGTCAAAGGCGTATACCACTGCCAATAGCTTTTTCTCTATGGTGGTATAATTCAATTGTGCATCCGTTAGGGTCTTGCTGGCATAATAAATCACATAAAATATCTTTTCTTTCCGCTGCCCCAAAATAGCCCCAACGACATAATCACTGGCATCACACATCAATTCAAATGGCAAAGTCCAATGCAGTGCAAAGAATAATCCTTTGGTCTTTGAAATAAGTTTCCTCTTCAGTGTTCAAATCTTTGACATGCAAGCTTCATCGGTTTAATCGTGCATCCTTCTCCGATAAGATCTGCATAGCAGGTTTAGTTATTTTGGAGAAATCCTTAATGAATCTGCGGAGAAACTGCATGTCCCGTAAGCCGCGAACTCCTTTTCTTTGAAGTGGGTGGTGGCAAGTGCTCAATAGTTGCCGACTTTCGCCTTATCCACCTCAAGTCCCGTCTTTGAAACTTTGTGTCCCAATATGATTCCTTCTTGTACCATGAAGTGACATTTTTCCCAGTTTAGCACTAAGTTCGTTTTCACACATCTTTTCAAAACCATAACCATATTTTCAAGGCATAGGTCAAATGAGTCCCCGCAGACTTAGAAATCATCCATAAATACCTCCACATTCTGTTCCACCATGTCTGAAAATATAGCCATCATGCATCTCTGAAACGTGGCTGACACATTGCATAGTCCGAAAGACATCCTTCTGAAGGCAAAAGTGCCGTACGGACATGTGAAGGTAGTCTTTTCATGGTCTTCTGGAGCTATCATAATTTGATTGTAGCCCGAATATCCGACCAGAAGGCAATAGTACTCATGACCTGCTAATCTGTCCAATATCTGATCAATGAATGGGAGTGGGAAATGATCTTTCCTTGTAGCTTTGTTGAGCTTGCGGTAATCCATGCAAACTCTCCACTCTGTTACTGTTCGTGTTGGAATTAACTCATTATTCACATTGGTCACGACTGTCATGCTACCCTTTTTCGGAACACACTGTACTGGGCTCACCCATGAACTGTCTGAGATCGGATAAATTATTCATGTATCTAGCCATTTCAGCACCTCCTTCTTAACCACTTCTTTCATTATCGGATTAAGCCTCCTTTGTTGCTCAACTGTTGGCTTGCTACCATTTTCCATCAGGATCTTGTGCATGCAATATGAAGGGCTGATCCCTTTGATATCTGCTATAGTCCATCCAATAGCTGATTTGAACTTTCGAAGCACTCGTAGAAATTTTTCCTCCTGACAAGATGTTAGTGCAGACGCGACAATCACAGGTAATTTTGAATCTGAACTTAAAAATGCATACCTGAGATGTTCGAAAAGTGGTTTTAACTCCAACTCTGGAGGTGACTCAAGAGATGGCTTTAACTTTACTAAGGCTTCCCCGGCTGTTGTCAATGGCTCTGCAGGTGATCTAAATCTCCTGAATTGTGAGGTGGTATCCAGATATTGCACAAATTCATCGAATTCCTCGTCCTCCACATCTGAACTCTCATTGGTGATATTCTTCAAAGGTTCATAATCTGTAAGACTCTGCACCTCATCCTTTGCGATCCGATCCACCAAATCAACCAAAAAACATTTTTCTTCATCTGTTGGGAACTTCATGGCTTTGAAGACGTTGAAAGTGACCTCCTGATCCTGAACACGCATAGTGAGCTCCCCTTTCTGCACATCTATCAAAGTCTTACCCGTGGCTAAGAATGGTCTCCCTAGTATGATTGGTATGCTTTTGTCCTCCTCATAGTCTAGAATGATGAAGTCAGCCATAAAAATGAACTTGTCTACCTTTACCAACACATCTTCCACAATTCCACGTGGATATGTGATGGATCTGTTAGCTAGCTGTAATGATATGTTTATCGGCCTTGGAGCTGGGAATCCCAACTGATTGAACACTGACAAGGGCATCAAGTTTATACTTGCCCCCAGATCACATAAACACTTGCTAAAGTTCATCTTCCCAATGGTGCATGGAATTGTGAAGTCGCCGGATCTTTCAAACTTTGAGGTAATTTACATGTAGAAACCTTGCACTGCATTCCTCTATCAAGGCTACCATTTCAAACTTGTCTAATCTCCTCTTCCTTGACAATATACTTTCATGAACTTTGCGTAGCTTGGCATTTGTTCCAATGCCTCGGCGAATGGTATGTTGATCTGCAGCTTTTTGAACACCTCCAGAAACTTACTGAACTGTTTATCTTCCTTCTGCTTAACTAACCTCTGCGGATATGATACTTGAGGGTGCATTGGTTGTACTGGACTCTGGACCTTATTTTCTGAATTTGCCTTGTCTTTCTCTTCCTACTGAGCCTCAGAATTTTCCAGATTTTCTTCCTTTTCAGTCAACTGTTCTGCCTCGCGCGGCCGCGCGACTTCCTTAGTATTATTAGGTACGGGTGCGCGACTTGCAGAACCTATCAAATCTTTCCCTGATCTCAATGTGATCGCTTGACACTGCTCCTTCCCGTCTCTTTTAGGATTTGTCTTTGTGTTACTTGGCAATGAACCTTGGGGTCTATTGTTAAGCATGCTCGCCATCTGCCCCATCTGAGTCTCAAGATTCTTGATAGCCACTGCTTGGCTTTTGATCATGACTTCAGTGGCTGAGATGACTGTGGCTGAGATGTCTTTGTCCTCCATCTCTGATTTCTTTTCTGGCTGTGGAGTAGCTGGAGTGTGGTGTTGTTGTTGTTGAGAGAATCCTGGTGGAAACGGTGGTTTTGGTGTAAACTGTGGCTGAGATGACTGTGGTTGAAACTGTTGGTTCGGCTGAAACTGATGTTGTTGTTGTCCTTGGTTATTTGACCAACTAAAGTTCGGATGATTGTGGTTGTTGGGGTGGTATGTGTTCTAGAATTGACCTTGGTCTTTTCTGTAGTTGCTCACATATCAGATCGACTCGAAATGATGGCACACTGTGATCCATGGAGTGTGACCCGCACAAATCTCACAAACGAAGGCAACTATTTTCACTTTGCTCTCGCCAAAGTATCTATCTTCTTAGCCATAAATTTGCCATCTATGCCAAACAACCGAGTAATGGCATCAACCTCCAACACACCTGCAACCTTGGGCTGTGGCATCCGAGCTGTAGGATTTTGATAATCATTCGCAGCCATAGTCTCGATAAGCGTATAGGCCTCGTTATAGCTCTTTGCCCATAATGCCCCTCCTGCGGCTGCATCCACAATCGGTCTCGACTGCCATCCTAACCCATTGTAAAAGGAATTTATCACCATCCAGTCTGGCATACCGTGATGCGGACATTTTCTGAGCATCTCTTTGTAATGCTCCCATGCCTAATATAAGGACTCGCCCTGTTGTTGCTCGAACTAAGAGATAGCCCTCCTCATCTTTGCAATCTTCGCCATTGGAAAGAACTTGGCTAAGAATTTCTGTGCTAAGCTCTCCCATGTGGTTATTGACCCTGGCGGCAAAGAATGTAGCCAACTTCTAGCCTTATCCTGCAATGAAAATGGGAATATCCGTAGTCTGATGGCATCCTCCGTCACACCGTTGTATCTGAATGTGTCGCAGATCTCGATAAAGCTCAATAGGTGCTCATTCGGATCATCTGTAGCAGCACCCCCAAACTGAACCGAGTTCTGCACCATTTGAATAGTGCCTGGTTTAATTTCAAAGGTATTGGCTGCTATCGCCGGTTTGACTATGCTCGACTGTAATCCGTTTATGTTCGGCATGGAATATTCCCTTAGAGCCCGATGCTCTTCTCTTTGCTCAAGTCTCTGTTCCTCAGCCATTCTGGATGTTGTATTGTCTAACTGTGCTTGCAAATTTCTTCGCACGCTCGCTTTCTAGCCTCTTCCATTTATGTTATCCTGTGCTGGTGTTAGTTCTGAGTTGGATGACCGCATGTGCATAAAAATTTACAAGTACCTCAAACAAAAAATGAAACAAAAATAGAAATGAGAAACGATCAGAATTGTCTAATTCATACAATTTAGCTTTAAACTGATGATAATTATCTAAATTAACGCCTTTCCCCAAAGAATAACGCTTAAAAACTTGTTGCCTCTTTTTATAGTTCTAATAAAAGAGCTCTAACTCATGCAAGCATACATGTGTCAACAAGTGTCTGAGTAAGTAGAGTATCGATCCCACGAGAAAGTTGTTAAATTTAAACTATCATGCATCAATTAACTCATCGAATTTATATGTTTAGACTAATAACTAAAAATGTTGAATTAAACTAATTATGAATAATAACTAAAAATATGAATACAAATAGAATAAATATAATCTGGAAATAATGGGATCCCAACTTCATTTAATATTTCATCTAATCGCCACTATCATGTAAGAAATGTTCACATATCACAGGAAAATAGCCAAGAGCACGAATAAAGTTATAACCATTTTTCAATGCACTATAACCTACTTACACAGCATCTGCAGATGTTAGACTCTATGTAATCACCAATACAACCACAATCACTATATGTCTATGTGAAATTGCAATTATATTGATTTTAAGCACAAGCCCTTATTCTAGCTCATACGGTAAAACAATATATGTCTATGTTGTTCACAAAATACGAAAGCCATATACAACAGCCCCATATTCGCATGTTATCATGACTACAATCCATACCTGTATGTTCATTGTCAATTCCATACAAATACTGAGATGAATGGTGATCAAACATTCATACATGTAAAACAATCATGATAAATATCCCATATGATATACAAAACAATCCTAGCATTTAAGCGTGCAACCAAACTACATATTAAAATCCATTAGAATCCCATAATAGAGTTTAGTTCATGACTGAACCAAAAGCCATTATGGGATCAACGCTAAACATGATCAATAAACAAGCAATTGAAAGAAGAAAGATAGAACGATCAAACCCAATCATTTGAATAAAACCAATGATCAACGTTTAAATCCTCATAGAAATCCAGTGAATAATAATAGAAATCCACAATGGCAGAGAATCCCAAGAAGAATTGGAGAAGTAGACGTTTTGGCTTCGTTCTACGTTAGAATCTCTCCCAAGGTGTAAACCCTAGTAACTATGATAAAAAAATACGCGCCAAATTCTCAAGTATACGTCTGACACCAGTCAGAATCATTTAAAAACCAATTACAAATCATTTAATTAAAAATTAAAATTAAAACAAAATTAAAGACATCGGCGCCAGCGTGGCATGGCTTCTTCAAAGATATCGTCTCGGCGTGGGCGTGAGACTTCTGAGAATGTTTGTTTGTTCGGTCAGGCCTCACGCAGGTAGGTAGCGTCCCCTGAACTTATCTGCTTTCATGGTAGCGAACTTGCGATGAGGTCATCATTGTTTGGCTAGGTACTACATGGTAGGCGCTCCCCAGTACGTTTCCGCCGTCGACTTTCACTCTGCGGAGTTACGGTTCTAGTTTTTGGCTCTATCATCTTCTTTGCTATTTATTCGTTCATGCTTGATCCACTTGCTTCATGCTTGGTCTCCATGCTTCATTGTACTTCCATGCCATGCCCATCTTCGTTTGTGCCTCGCCTTCACGCATCTATTAGCCACGTGCCTTCTAATACCACCAAAATTTAGCCGATTCCTGCACTTATTCACCAAAAGGAGTTTTAAATAAATGCAATGCAAAATAACGTGAAATCCAACTAAAACACAATAAAATGTACTTGAGATGGGCACAATTCGCATGAATTGGTATTCAATAAGTAGGTAAAAATACCACTTATCAGTTACGATCCAAAACTATGGATACTGGCATGCCATGCAATATCACAATCTCATTTACGTACATACGAGCAAGACGTTCAAGGGAATAAGTCTCCCGTATCGGCAAGAAATGAGTAGACTTAGTTAATCTATCAACAATAACCCAAATTGCATCTATGCCTTGAGAAATTATGGGAAGACCCGTAATGAAATCCATGGTAATGTGTTACCACTTCCATTTTGGAATCTCAAGTGGTTGCAATGGACCCTTAGGCACTTGATGCTCCGCCTTTACACGTTGACAAGTTAAACACCTCGAGATAAACTTCATGATCTCTCTCTTTATATTGTTCCACAAAAATGTATGTCGAAGATCACAATACATTTTGGTACTTCCAGGATGGATTCCAAACGGTGTATTGTGTGCCTCCATCATGATCTTGTATTTCAAATCAGAGTCGTTACGAACACAAAGTCTGGAGTTGACTCGAAGTATTCCTTCTTCATCGATTCTTGCTTCTGGGATAACACCTTCTTGTACTTTCTTCTTCATACGCATCAGCTCCAGGTCTGTGGCTTGAGCAACTTTAACTTTATCGATTAATGTTGGTTCTATGTGTATACTTGACATCATCGCATGGGTCCCCGGAGTCTTGAATTCTATCTTCATCTTTTGTAAATCACACAAAATGGGCCTTTGTGTTGACAACATTGCACTCATTCCCGCATATGATCTTCTACTTAATGCGTCAGCTACCACGTTCGCTTTTCCAGGATGGTATTGAATGGTGTGGTCGTAATCTTTCAACAGCTCGAGCCAACGTCGTTGCTGCATGTTGAGTTCCTTTTGGGTGAAGAAATATTTGAGGCTTTTATGATCCGAATATATCTCCACTTTCTCCCCACATAGATAGTGCCTCCAGATTTTTAACGCAAAAACGACTGCTGCCAACTCTAGATCATGAGTAGGATAATTCCTCTCATATTCTTTGAGTTGTCGCGAGGCATAGGCTATGACCTTCCCATGTTGCATGAGAACACATCCTAACCCTTTGCCTGAAGCATCACTGTAGATAACAAATCCATCCGAACCAGATGGTATTGCCAGAACAGGTTCCGAAATGACTTTCCTCTTAAGCTCTTGAAAACTCTTCTCGCATTCCTCGCTCCATACGAATTTTGTAACTTTTCGAGTCAGCTAAGTTAATGGAGTATCGATTCGAGAAAATCCTTCCACGAATCTCCGATAATAACCAGCTAAGCCCAGAAAGCTACGTACTTCGGTTAATATCTTAGGTTGCTCCTAACTTTGTATTGCTTCAATCTTCACCGGGTCAACAGATACTCCATGTTTTGACACCACGTGCCCAAGGAATGCTACTTCCTCAAGCCAGAACTCGCATTTCTTCAGCTTGGCATATAGCTTATTTTCACGAAGCGTTTGGAGTACCAGCTTCAAATGGTGCTCATAATCTTCACGACTTTTGGAATATATGAGGATGTCATCAATAAAGACAACAACAAACTAATCCAAATATTTCTTGAATATTCGGTTCATCATATCCATGAAAGCCGCAGGAGCATTAGTCAATCCAAAAGACATGACTAAGAATTCATAATGCCCGTATCGAGTTTTGAAGGCAGTCTTCAGAATATCCCCAGTTCTAATCTTCAGCTGATGATATCTAGAACGAAGATCGATCTTTGAAAAGAATTATGCTCCTTTCAACTGGTCAAACAAGTCATCAATGCAAGGTAGCGGATACCTATTCTTGATGGTGACATGGTTCAATTCCCGGTAGTCAATACAAAGTCGCATACTCCTGTCTTTCTTCTTTACGAATAAAATAGGAGCACCCCAAGGAGATGTACTAGGACGAATGAAACCGATGTCCAACAACTCCTGTAGTTGGACCTTTAACTCCTGAAGTTCAATAGGAGCCATTCGATATGGGGTTTTAGAAATGGGCTTTGCACCAAGTTCAAGGTCAATAACAAATTCAACTTCACGTTCTGGGGGTAGACCGAGAAGTTCTTCAAGAAATACGTCAGGAAATTCTCTAACAACATAAATATTATTCAAATTTGACGTGTTTTTGTTCAAGTCCATGACATGGGCTAAGAAAGCTTGACATCCATTTTTTAATAAATGAATGGCTTTATGGCTTGATATGACAGTGATTGACTTTAGTGGTTTGGTTACTTGAATTCGCATAACAGGTTGGTTAGGAATATGAAAACTAACAACCTTACGAAAACAATCAATTTTGGCATGATGAGTAGTTAACCAATGAATCCCTAAAATCACATAAAATGCAAGTATCTTTAAAGTGATAAGATCAACCGATAATGTGATGGGGCCAACTTGGATCAAACAAGATTTATAAACAGTGGATGTAATGAAAGTTTCTCCTAATGGAGTCTCCACAGATAAGTCAAAGTCTAATTTCTCTGAAATCAAGTTTAAACGTTGAGCACATGCAGGAGAGATAAATGAATGGGTAGAACCGGTATCTAGTAAGGTATAAACTTCACAAGAGTTTATGATTAGCTTACCCGTGATCACCTCGTTCGGTTCCTCTCGATTTTGGCGATCCACGACAAACGCTCTTCCAGAACTGGCCGACTTTGACTTTGTCAGGGACGTTTTCGAGTCACCATCCTCATTTGGACTTGGTTTCGCTACAGTACAATCTCGAATGATATGCCCTTCTTTTCCATAATTATAACATACCTTGAACTGTTGTGGACAGTTTGGGCTGATGTGTCCCTCTTTTCCATATTTATAACATACGACCGGTGGTCGTTCTCCTCCCTTAGAAATAGTTGATGCTGGTGCTGACATCTTCACATTGTCATTGTTGTACCTTCTCTTTTTAAAATCTCCCCCCGACTCGCTTCTTCTATTTTCATGGCCACGATTACCACTAGAGTGGTTATCATTTTTGTCCGTATTTTTCCCTCCCCGCTGGTTATCATTGCTCCGATGACTGCTGCCACTGGTATGACCTTGGTTGTGGTCCCTCGGTTGAATGTACTCATTATCTCGCTCTAATAATTGAGCCCTGTTGACAACATCTGAATATAGAGAAAATTTATGAGAAATGAGATATTGACGTATATCGGGTTTCAGACCTCTCAGAAACATCCGCGTCATATGTTCCTCATTCTCTACCAAATGAGGTGCAAACCTGGATAACTCTGCGAACTTAGCCTCGTACCGGGACACCGTCATATTGTTCTGTTCCAATCTAATAAACTCCACCTCCTTCATATGACGAATACTTTCAGGAAAGTACTTGTCATTGAATAATTTTTGAAACGTTTCCCAAGACATATTGAGTGCGGTGGTGAGTACGCTTCATGATTCCCACCGATGTCTGCCTCACCACGGAACATAAAGGTGGCGAATGGAACCTTCTATTCCTCCGTGCGTCCTAAGACATCGAATATCTTAGTAGTTTGCTTGACCCATGTTTCTACCTTAATCGGATCCGGCTTTCCCCATAATTCTGGTGGTCCCAACTCTTTGAACTGCTTGGTTGTGACAAACCGCGCGTTGCTATCATTTCCACCCGTATTTTGTACACAAGTCTCCCTCGTCTGATTTGCATGAACTGCAAAAAGCTTCTAAACATCCCATCGTTCATGATCAGTGGTGTTGTTTACAGGAGGAACATTATCGTCCTGTTGCACGTTCTCCTGATTGGTGAGTAAAGGTGTCTCCACGGTCTCATTTACTCTATTGTTAACATTCTCAGTTGCCATTCTCAAATACTGCCATAAAACAAGGGTTAATTAAAGAAATTAACATATCACATAATATCCCTATATTCTGACCAACCAACAAATAAGCTTAGGTAGGACACACTAGCGAAGGATTTACTAGTGTCTCCCCTCCTAGTTCTATTCCCCGATCTCCACCAGAGACCATATCCCTAAGATCTGATACCAACTGTGACACCCCCAAAATAGGTATACATCACCCATTCTGAGTCGCCAAATACATTGTATAGAAACAACTACAACTTTATTAATACAATTGTCGTGCAAAATACGACAACACATAAACTGTGAGTTTAAATACAAATATTGTCTTCTAGACAATATCCACACTCAAATAAGTCCTCATAACAATTATTGATACACTATTTTACAAAATAGCGAGGACTACTAAAATAACTTTCTAGAACCATAATTCCACACCCCGACTACTTCCCGCTACATTCTCGCTTCCTGAGAAGAAAAATGGAACAAAAAGGAAAAGGGTGAGATCAACTAGCCCAGTAAAGAATATTATGACAAAGATAATATAGAAAAAATTATCATTAGTCCTCAATAGGGAAAAATCTAATAGAATATAATAAACAACAAGTTTCAGATCAATGTTCGCAACGGAAATAAAATTCATTAGAAGAGTTAAGTAGATAATGAAATCTACTATCATCTATGAATTTAAAAGTTCATCATCAATATTTTATCCCTGTAACATTAATAAATATACATCTTGAATCAAATATTCATCTTTACACTATAGGCCAAAGATATTCATTAGTTGGTCATGTTCATCTCAACACCTGCTCATCTTTGCACTACTGGCCAAAGATATTCATCAAAAAATCATTCATCAGAAAATCATTCATCTTTGCACTACAGGCCAAAGATATTCAGTTATATCCTCATATAGTACCCATAATAGACATCTTGGACAAAGAATGAAAATTTAATTTTTTTTGTGAATAGTGTCATATTTGTGAATAGTGCCGTATATGTGAATAGTAA
Source organism: Panax ginseng (assembly GCA_020205605.1). Taxonomy (NCBI): domain Eukaryota; kingdom Viridiplantae; phylum Streptophyta; class Magnoliopsida; order Apiales; family Araliaceae; genus Panax; species Panax ginseng. The sequence goes on along the minus strand of CM035134.1, from coordinate 131,748,725 downwards.
CCCCGACGCAAATAGGTAGAAATTTCACAAGAAAAATTATACTAATATTTCAGCATAATGATATTCCTTACCTCAAAAGAATAATACTTCTAGCTGGAATATCAAATATAACGCTGAAGGGAACTTGCACTGTATAGCAACACTCAAAGTATCAAAATATTTACAAAATACGCTCGATAATTTATAGAGAGAGAAAACTTCAGTTTCTGGTGTGATTTTCAATTCTAACCTAAGCACCCTATTTATAGAAAAATGCTTAGAACACCAAAGTAAAAAATTTAATAAAATAATAATATTTATTAAAATTTTCCTACGCCTACCTTAGAATTCTGAACTCAGCACATTTTCAATACAAGTGAGGCCCACTAACATAATAAAAATGTTTTTCTTAAAAAAATATTTAAAATTTCAAAAATTAATTATTCCGGAACTTCAATAATTGATAATAAATAGCTCTTTTATCAGAAAAATTCAAATCTTATGTCCATTCCATATAAAATTTAATTCTCTACAACTTTGTAGCTTTAAGTTTTTCTAAATTCCAAACAGAAATTGACCGAAATTCATATACGGACGATTTTACAGGCTATAATCAAATTTTAGTCTAAAATGGGGCCCACCAACATGTTTAACATGTTTTTAGCATTTATTGTAACAAAAATACTCTTCCTCCTCATTTATTCATATATCACACATTCATTGTAAAAATATCACCATTATTATATTATTGAAATATAATAATATATTTAAATGAATTATTTTATCAGAAAAGATAAAATATCAATTTTCAACAATTGTCACTTTTCTAAAAATTCCTCCATTTATATCCACATAAATAAATATTTTACTTATCATATAAATCAATAATTAATTATTCACAAATAATATTACAGAATCACAATAATGACAACCAAGCCGTTCCCAGGAAAGAGGGGGCTTTTCGATAAGGATTTTTTCTTACTGGCGCGCAATTAGATGACCTAACCCATTTCATCGACAGAACTTTCTAGACATTGTCAATAATGCTATCTAATAATATTATTCAAATAATATGAATTATTGATCTTATAATCGGAAATATTGTGCAGTGACAATTATTGAACAACAATAATATAAAATATCAATGTAGTAATTATTGAATCAATAAAATAAAATATTGAACAGTAATTACTGTAACAATTATTGAGTAGAGTCTTCTTACGTAAGAATCAGTAATTAGTGCAATACCATGTGCTACTGTGCAACACCGTTTATTACTGTTTTTTTAACCACCGAGTATTCCAATAGTGTTAACGGTAACAACTACGTCGTTATTTACAAAAACTTATACTTGTCATTTTTTCATCCAATCGCTTTCCGTTATGGGGCCCACAAAAGGCTGCGCCGTCATATGAATATTCCCCGACAACAAGAATATTCCACGACCAAACGAATATTCACCGACAACAATGAATATTTTATAACCACTTGCTTATTTGAAATATTTGCGCATTTTACCCATAACTAACCACATTAATCTAATCAACCCCTTACTATTTCAAAATAATAAATAGAGGAAATTCAATTTTATTTATAAAAAATTGGGGTCTTACAGTGAGGCCCTCATGGGTTGCCCAACCCACGTCTTCATACCCACGACCCATGGTTCGACTCACAGGTTTTGGTTCTTGGTTCGGGCTTATGTTTAATTTAATTTGGGCCAAACATAGGGCTTGAATTAACATTATTTTGGGCCTTGATTTAATTCTTCATTAGGCCTCTTAACATTCCTATTGGGCTTCCCAAATATCCAAGCCCAATAGCCAATAAGTCCATCTTGACTTTCATTGACCAATACTTTAACTTTACGAATTCTTACCGTATAATTCTTGTATTCATTTCGTATTCACCTCTTATAATATTTGTATTATACGTTGTATTATTCTTCGTATTATACATATACAATACATTATGTTATACTCATATTCTTTCCGTATAACAATATTTTTATTATACTTAATCATTCATTTTCTTAGAAATTCATTTTCCCTAACCATTTGAATTTGAGTACGCAGGAGAAAAATTACGTTTTCCATAACTGAATTATTATTGGATAATCCTAACATTACGCGTTTCTCAAAAACTCAAAAATAATTCTAACATTACGCGTTTCTCAAAAACTCAAAAATAATTCCCGAGCAAATATGGATGAATAGTGATTTTACGAAAATTTCTCTGAACACTTTTATTTTCATCCTGGAAATTCATACTATTTAATTCTAGCACACAATCACAATACTAACCACATTCATTCATCCTAGGTCATAGAACGATCTTAACTTCCTTACTAAGAATAAATCCACATAATATTACTTTAATATAATCAAATAAAATTTATTTACCTTATAATTCAATTTCCTTGGTCGTTACAAAATACAAGTTCTTGGCATTTTTTAGCTTCGTTTCAGAGGTGATCAGCCCCTCTTTGTTTATATCTCATTTAAATACGTAAGATCTTCTTATATTCGTGTTTATTTGCTGCTTGAAAACACACACACACACACACACATATATATATATATATATATAAGTGCTATATATATATATTGCTTGGTTGTGCATATATCTAACATTTTTACTGATTATTTTGTATATATAATTGGTATTTGTAGTATTTTGACTAGATCTATCATAATCTAGCATTTAAACGGTTTAAGAGCTTCATAGCTCAAACCATCGAGCTAGATCGGCTTAGATCTAGGTAGATCTAGTTTATTTTCAAGTTTTACAAGTATTTTGTTGCTTTATGCTTCCCTAGATCCATATCTAGTGGAAGTGGGAATCCTAACTATCCACATGCAAGGATTTAATCGATAAATCACTTGTTAACGGAGTTAGAAGGCAATATATACATATATTGTGTTTTAATATCTATTTCGTACATGCTTTGGAATATCACGTGAGCCTAGGAACCATGGGGTTAAAGATCCAACAAATGGATCCAAACCCGGTTCCCAAGATTGACTAATTTCAGTTGTAATATCAGTTTGTTATCCACTGTACATGTAATCTTGCGCCTTAAATCGGGATTAAAACGATATCCCGATTTAAGGCCCCATAATAGTGAAATCGTGGTTGTAGGTGCTCGGGCTTATTTCGATGGCTTCCATGCCCACAAGGAGCTCGACCCTTGTAGTTCATAGTTTCAATTTCGTCACCAAAGATGATTTCAAATCAAATTAACAAAGATCTTATAAAATATGGATCGCGATGGGATGGATAGACTTAAGGGGAAAAAAATCAAGCAATTAGAACCCCGAGTTTTAAACCACCCCAAAGATGCTTTGCATCCAAATGAAAATCAAATAAAGTCGCTTCTAGGATTAAAATAAGGCTTAGTCCAGGTTAAAATTGGAAGTATTAAAGGGAGACAAAGGGTTTGAAAACCATCTTTTCAAAACATCACTTTCATATGCTTTGTCTAAAAATGAACTTTTCTTCAAATCAAACCCTTCCGGCATAGGTTCAAAGGAGCACATCACTACTTTCAAAAATAAAACACTTGAGCACATTTTCAAAACTAAAATCACACACACACACACACACACACAATTCATGTTTAGGGAATTGAAAAGGTGCGATAATCGTGTTTCACGGAAGTCGGGGGGTGCCTAATACCTTCCCCTCACTTAAGAAAGCCCCCGGACTCTATGAATCTCAGGTTCTAGACCAATTCTATGGAGTCACATATTGGGCCATATTGCGAAAACCTTTCAAATTCGGATGAGTTTGTACATCCTTTTGAATTCATACCAATTGGCGACTCTGTCTAATTCGGCTCAACCGCATAAAATCAATCTTTTCAAAATTATCGACATGTATGTCGGTCCTTTTCCTAAATCTCACCCTTAAACAATCCACAAACAAATAAATGCAAAAGGGTAGCAACAATTAGGAAAATCGAAAATCCTCGAAGTCAACATGTGGTGACTCCGCTGGGGATGCTAAAGGGATTAAATTGCATTTCAGTCTTTTTAATTCCTCTTTTATTTACATGTTATATGTGTGTGATGAATGCTTTCTTTACAATGTTTTATATTAGTGCTTCGCATAATGTCATCATATTGCATGCGGTAAGGCGCGATGAATGAATGTTATGTGATTATTCCACTAGGAGGTGAACCCGTTGGTGGCTGATTACTGGACTCAAGGGAGTATAATCCCGCGAGGCTCAGGAAAGGCACCACTCAGATCAAGTCTAAGCGAAAGATCAGATTCATTCCCATCGAGTAAGTTATGAAGATCTGAGAACCTTCATGCCGAAAAGCCTGTGAGAGTAACCCTAAGATAGGTCAACCTTTGATAAACCTTACGCTAAGGGAAATCTCTTAATGCCTTATCTCTTTCAATTCTTGTCAAATATCAAATGTCATACTTGTCCTTTTATCCTGTCATCAAAATAATTGACCCTTGTTTTACAAGAAAAGATTAAAAAACCTAAAACTAACACATTGCATGTCATGCATTTAGACCATGGGTATTTATCAGGACTAAAATACATATCCTAGCTTTTGTAGGGGCAAGATTGGTCCAATTACTCGATCGAAGGCTAAGAAGGCACAACTCCCATCCCCCAACAGGGTGCCCCACCTAAATCTATCCTCGTATCTCTAGAGGAATTCGAGGAACTTAAGATGTAGATGATAGAGGTGGCTAATCTACTAAAGGAGCAGTGCAAAACCACTCAGGGTTCAAAGACGCAAACTCAACTAGAATCCTCCGAGCAAGGGGCAGTCAAAGTTCTAGCAAAAAGGTAGAAACACAGATACCTTCACCTCACTCCAGTGAGGCAATCACCAATAAAACCCCTGAAATCACTAACCTCAGGGATGACATAAGAAATATGGGCCAACGAATGGAGGAGACCATCCGGTCGATAAAAGGGACCGGAACATATGGGAGTGTTAATTATTTAGACCTTTGCATATTCCCAGGGGATCGATATCCTGATAAATTTCAAGTCCCAGATTTTGAGAAATACAACGGGTTAGGAGACCCTTATACCCAGCTGAAGGTATACATCAGAGAACTTGGATCATACGTAAAGGATGAAAATTTAAGAATGCAGCTATTCTAGAAAAACCTAACTGGAGAGGCCAGGGCATGGTACGCCCGACTCGACAATTCTAAAATCCACAACTGGGAAGAATTAGCCCACACCTTTCTGAATCAATACAACTTTCAATCACAAATGATATTAGATCGGTATCAAGTGACTAAAGTCAAGAAACAGAACAATGAGTTTTTCTGAGACTACGCCCAAAGATGGAGACGTATAGCAGCACATGTTAGCCCACCCATGACAGAAACTGAGATGGTGATGACTTTCATTGACATACAAGAAGCTCCATATTATGAGAGGGTCCTTACGGGAATAGGAAATCCATTTTCAGAACTGATCAAACATGGTGAAATGGCTAAAATGGGGTTGAAGTATGGCAAGATTAAAGACCTCGCTGCTCTAGAAGCAGTAGCTGAGCACATCCAGATAGGAAATTATGTGAGTAACCCTCGAAGGGCTCACAAAAAGAAGGAAGAGAATGTATTCTTAAAAAATAAAATAACTATTCCCCTTTCCAATCATCCATAAATCCTCCAAGTCTTTCATCTCAAAAAGCTGGAGAAGGCATGCAAAGAAGAACATTTACACCCCTTGGGGATTCGCTCGAGAACGTATTGACGCTTCTAATAACACAGAAGAAGATTACTCAGCTCTTTCCCCCAATCAATCCAAATGGGAAACAACATAACCCAAGCAAAAAATGTGCATACCATTCTGGGGCTCCTGGTGATGACACCCAAGAATGTTTCTCTTCGAAACACAAAATTAAGGACCTGATAGACAACGATCGTAGTGACAACACCCGAACAACCATACGCTAATGACAATCCTTTGCCTCAACATAATAAAGAGGGGGTGAAATGATTAGTGTTAGCAGCTATAAAGGTTATAAAATTCTTAAGAAGATCAGAGAGTCATCACAACCAAGTGAAGCTAACCCCATTAAGTTGAGTTATTTAGAGGGACGATCTGCGATGGGGCATGAAATAGAATTGATCAATATATAACTTTGTCAACTGGTAGAACTAATAGTATATCAACATCAAGTAACCAGGCAGCTGATAGGCCAGATCGGCTAGAGGCAAACAAACATCCCTCCACCTAGAATCATCCCAATTACCAAAAGGGATCAATTTTACTTCCAAGAGCATGTAACATGGGCATATAAATTTGCAAGGGAAGCAAGGTTCTAAGCCCGCAGAGAGTTTGAGGCAAAAAGAAAATTCACCCCCTTGGCCCAATCCAGGGAGGAAATTTTACAAATGCTGATCAATGAGGGAAAGGTAACAGAGTTGTTACCCCCAATGGACGTTAGATCAAGGAGATTCGACACCACTAAGATATGTCTGTACCACTCTAAAACCCCTGGTTATGACACAAAAGAATGTTGGGCACTCTGCCACCTAATCCAAAATCTAATTGATACTGGTGATCTGCAAATGGTGAGTGATGTTCATACCTTTCCTAAAGGAGAAGTGATATATCCCCTAAGACAAGATGTCTGAAGGGAATGATTGCCGTTATTGCCTCTAATACAACACCCTTGGTGATTTAAGGAATTGGGGACCAAAGAAGAAAGATTCATGTGGAGATAACCGCGCCGGAACCTGTGACAACCCAAAAAATTATAAGATTTTAAACGATTAAAATAAAGGTTTAAAGAATAAAACCTAGCCTGGAAATAGAGGAATGATTAAAATTTTTAAGAAAAACTTGTATGGTTTGACATCTGAAAGAATGTAAAGAAAATTGAATGTGAATGATATAAATTCTAAAGAATAAGAATTAAGAAGATTTCTATATGAGGTTTTGTAATTAAAAGAATGTATTATGTCAAGCTGATAATAATAGAAGAATGTTGAAGAATAACATTTTTGTATGAGTTTATGAGATGTGGATAAAGAAGTTAATACCATTGAATAAGTATGTAGTCAGGAGCTGAAGCAAGATAGTTGAGACTTGGGCTACGAATGGAATTTTTTCCATGGATTAGATAGAAAAGGATAATGGAAAGTGAAAATAAGATAATACCTAATGATAAGGTAAGATGCTGAGATGAGTTGTTAAGAGAAATTGTGTAAGAGTTTAGTAGTGAACTAAACTAGAATGTTACAAGAATAGTGATTCCTGTATGGGATTCTTGTAAGATGGGAAGAATGTAATAATTAAAGGATGAACAAATAAACCAATATGGTTAATTAATTTAAGTATGTGAGAAACAAGATAAAACTATGTTATAAATTAACATAGCTTGAATGATGGCCTTGAACGGCAATTGAAATGAATAATAATCAATAAATGGTTAGTTAATATGATTAATCAATGAAAAGGAAGTAAGTTAAAACTCAAAATTTGAGTTAGGGATATAATTTTGAAGCACAGAATGATCGGTTGCGTTCAGAACGTCAAGTTTAGTCAAAAAAGTCTATAAACAGGAAATGTGTTGGGGTTGACTTTTTGGTCAAAGTAAACAATTGAATTTTTAGGGAGAAAAGTCAAAATTGGAGTTATGAGTGGAATTTGAAGATGCAGATGAGATATTTAAATCTGGAACGTTGATATTAGTAAGAATAGACTGCGAACACAAAATATGTCGGGGTTGACTTTTTGATCAAAGTCAACGGTTGACTTTTATGGAGAAAAATAAAACTTGAAATTTGGAGATAAATTTGATGAAACGGATGTGTCGATGACGATGAGAGCGTCAAATTTAGTAGGAATCGACTATAAACTCAAAATTTTGATTTTCGAGTCTGAAAGTCAAATACAAGATTAAATACGCAAAATGAGGAATTAAAAGTGGGACCCACAAGGGCCAAATCTGCTAGATATTCCAGCACATGGGTTAGATGACCAACTCCCAACCACTCCCACCTACTCCACCAACTCTTACCTAACCACTTTTCCTCTCCTAAATTATTTAGCAAAGGAACGGAAAGAGAAAGAAGCAATTCTCTTCATTTCTCTCACCCACACTTGACCATGAAGGAGAAAGAGGAGAGAGAGATTAGCCATGGGAGAGATGAAGAAGTGAGAAAAGAAGAAGAGAAGGAAGAAGAAGGAAGAGAAGAAAAATCAAGTTTTTCTTCAATACTCCCACCCTTCACCACTCAAAATCAAAGAGATGAGAGAGAGCATGGAAGAGAGCTTGAAGGCTTGAGAAAGAATAGCTCGGGTGGAGCTAGAGAAGAACAGATGAAGAACATGAAACTTTCATTATAGCAATCTTAAAAAGAAGAAGATGAACCAAGATGAGGAAAAACTTAAATAAGGTAATTTCTAAGCTAAATTCATAAAAATTTCTTGGAATACCTTTTTTTTGAAAATCTAAAATCCGTAATAAGTTGAGGTGTTATGTTTATATCTTAAATGGTATGAAACCATGGAAGCATGAAGGATGAAGCAAACTATGAAGCAATGAAGGAAGAAGAAGAACTCAAAAGGTAAAACCCAAACCTTTTCATCTCTTTAATTTTCCTAAAAGTTTGATTTGTTGAAGGTTGGGTTATAGGGGATCATGATGGATCCAAAGTAATAAGGAAGTATATGATAAAGATTTTATGTTTAATCCATATCATAATCAAATTTATGATTAAAAAGTTAGGCCTATGTTAGAGGATGAACAAAAGTTATGTTGAGAACGTAAATCAGACTTGTAAAAGTGTTGATGGTTGATTTATGTGTAAAATTCAAGGAAGAGGATCTATAGATCAAGAATTTATGGAAATATTCCAATTTGAACGGACAAAATGATTTAGATTGAAGTCCTAGTGAAAGTTTTCGTAAAACATGTTAAACGATGAAAAACATAGTCTTGGGGGACTTTTGAGCCAAATTTCAGACTAATTAATGAATCTAAAAAATTATGAAATCATGAGGGTTTTGTAGAGCATGTTACAATCTTTCCATAGCCTCGAAAACAAAGTAATTTCGATAACGGATGAAGAAGTTATGATGATTTGAAGTATGTACATCAAATAATGCAAAATTTGGAAATTTGAGTTAAGTGCCAAGGGTTGAGCACCTAGGGGATGGGTTCAGCACTAAAGCTCTATTCTTGGGCGCCTAGACACTTGCCCAAGGCAAAATTTTGGCTCCTAGGTGCTGGTCAAGTGTTAGGCCAAAATCTGTCCAGATGTTCTTTAATAAATTGAGCATAACCTTTTTATACGAACTCCGATTGAGATGATTAAAGATGATTCAGAAAGATAACAAGTAGATCTAAAACTTTTATTCTTTATGTTTTGAGATTTGAAATCGGGACCAAGGCCTAAAATTGCCATTTTTGAGACTGATGTGCATTCGGAGGCAATCGGAGGGCATCAGGCATGCGCGTATGCAATGTGTAATGTTTTCGACGATAAAGGATATTGTTTTAAGTTGTAAAACATGAAAATTATGAAATATAATGATATTTAACATTAATTAATGATGAATTAGATAAGTATATGAGCATGTGAAGCATTCACAAAATAGGCAAATCGGGCGTGTGATGAATGAACGTCAAAACGTCGTGCCAAATGTTAATGAACTTAAAAAGTGTTTCAATTCAAATGAAATGAGAATTATAAGATATATAATGGGTTTAATATAAACCAATAATAATGTATGATTATGAGGGTCGTAATGTTTTCGAACTACACGACGCCGAGAGATGTTTTGAAGTTAATCGCGTTAATTAAACTATAAGGCGAGAAAGATATGAAATAAGAATTAATATAAACCAATTTGAGTGTCATTAAGTGACTAATTGGTATATTCTACATTAATGATATATAGGTTGTTCGATGAGCTATGTAGCGTAAGCGGTGAAGGAGCATATAAGGCAAGTTTCCTAACTTACTCAATCTTATGTTTTAGAAAGTTCTCCAACTTCATATGATGATGTTCTTATGAAGGTTATACGATGTATTGATGTCCAAATTTTAGCAATGCTTGGATATATTGTGTGAATTCTAATCGTATGCAAATCTTGTCATATGTTTTGATGTTAAAATTTCATTAGTTCATAAAATTCATTAATTTAGATGAGATGAGTTATTCTATATGGAATTCTTTTTGATGTAGATATGAATTATAATAATTCTTTAATTGAGATATATTGATGATGCCAAATCATATTGTTTGGGCAATTGATAGTATAGGTTGCACTCCGTGCAACAATGTGTTGATGTAGATAGATGTGGTTATGATTGCACCCCATGCAACGATGTGATAGAGATTATAGGCAATAACGTGCTAGACCAATATCCGCACTTAGGTGTGATCCAAAGAGATGTTCCAAAATTGAACTGTTTAAGATGTTAAGTTATGATAATCAAGAATCATGATGAGAAATAGGTGAATGTAAGATGTTATCGAATATGGTGATGATTAGAATGATGATAGCGATGTTAGATGATAATGAATCCAAATTATTCCTGTTTTTTCGTATGACTTCACAATTATTGTTTCAATTGTTGAAGATTTTTATCAGATGTTATTCTAATCCTATATTGTTGTTTATACTTTCTTGGCAATTGATTGCTTACCATTGCTATATAAAAATGTTTTTCAGGTAAGCCAGGGTAGATCAGAGGATTCAGTAAGGACAGAAGATGAAGATTTTATAATAGAAGAAAATTTGTATTAATTCTAATACTTTTAAATGATGTATTATTCATTTATATTAGATGATGTATAAGTAAAGGTCTTAGAACCTGGGTTTAGATGTGATGTATTGTAATAAATATAAAGAATATATTCATGATGTTAAGGATATGATGGCTGATTAGTACCGTGGAGCACCGTGGCTGGGCGGTCCAACTTCCTTGAAGTCTTTAAAATTGGCTAATTGGTTTCCCGTCTGGTTTTTTGCGGTTGGTGTTTGATTCCACATAGCTTCTGCCATCATGTTAATAAAGTCTTGCATTGGTTTTGGTTGAGCTCCCTCTGCATTGTTAACAGACTCTTCAATCTCTTGGTTTCGTAGTACTCGTCTGGGTGGCATTATCTAGTTAAACAAAGTTCTAACATGTTACTCAGGTTTTATTATCATATAAGTATTTAGCATGTAATACAATACTGTATTCAAACAATCACATGATCATCATGTGAGAGTTTTAGATTACCAAACTTTGGAATTCTTCTTCCCTGATTAGTGGGTTAGGTTTGCTAAAAATACTGATTCAGTTTACTGAATTTTCATAACATCAAATAGACAATTTAGTATGTAAATTCTCAAACACATATCATAATAATGCATTTATATTCATATAACAACTTTGGTGTCTTACGCGTTCATCACAGGTATATTGCTATAAATGCTACCATCCCATTTTAAATAACGAAAGATGGGATTCACTTAAGCCATTCTTTCCTACCTACATAAGTTTAAAATATAACCTACATACAAACTACCTCGCACCTGCTGAGGCTAATATAAACCCTAGTAAACCAAAAGTAGTACTAGTGCATCTATTTACATAACATATCTACTAACATCATTGCTTATCCTGAGAAGTCTGGGATGCACCTCCACGCACTCGACGTCAAACAGATCGACTAGACTCTCCAACCTTGAAGCTCATCCTCACCACCCAAGCTCTCTGGCCCATATAGGCAGTGTCTAGTGCCCTTGCAAAGGTGTTAATCCTAACATCCTTGGCCGCCATCTCCTCTCGCAGCTGATCCACCATCCTAGCTGTCTTGATCCAAGCCTTCTCAATTCTTATCTTATCATCTATCTCCAAATCAAGCTCGAATTTAAGAGCTTGATTCCTAATCCTTTTTTCACCTAGTTGGGTCTTAGTCAGGTCCAAACTCTCCTGGGCCTGTGCTGACACTAACTGTGCCTGATATGTAGCATCCTTATACTGCTGCTTTGTAGCTTGCAGAGTGTGGTTCTCTGCCTCCATCTGGACTACTCTCTCCTCAAGCTCGCGAAACTTGTCGAGCAATCCTCCCATCGGATTAAGTGAAGTATTCATATCCTCTATAGGCTCTGATTGATCATCAGAGTGACTATCCTATTTCTTGTCCGACATCCTACAAATACCACAAATAAAACCAACATCATTACCACAATACAATATATTCATTGATAAAATGAAATGATATTTTATTCAGTACAACTAAAACTCAATGGATCTCCTTAACCCATCACCTACATACTCTATATGAGTTTTCTACTAAGGTTATAACCTAGGTTTCGCATTCCTAATGTTTATAACCTATAACTCTTATACCAACCCGTGTCACCCCTAAATCTGGGTTTCCTAACCTCGAATTCGGTGTTCACGATACTCAACAATAAACATACTTTCTAACTAGTGTGGAAGAATAAACATACATTGTTTATCATAATAGTAATAAAGTCTTACAATCATAGTCCCAAGGTTCTTTAACCTTAACTTAAAACGTACTCTTAATAATATAAAGAGTTTACATAACCAAATAGTATTTAAAATAAACTAGTACATAAGCCTTCTCAAACATCTACTCTTGAACCTTCCCTTTTCCTTTGTCCCCTTTGGATGTTTCTGCCTTAGCTGAAATAAATGTCATGATATAGCAATGGTAACAACTAATTTGCTTAGCAAGTTTATACACAAGGGAGATATATCATGATTAGAAACAAGTTTCGCTTTGAATGTTCAACAACAGTATAAAATTGTTAAGGAATATGAATTAATAGTCAATAGTTGAATATTTGAATAATTGAATAACAAGTATTGAGTGGTTTGAAATAACCATGAACATTTGCCAAGGTTCTCAGCATTTAAATTGGACCTTTTAATAAGTTTTGGTAAGCAAGAGGATCAACCTTTCATATCCCGTGATTTATGCATAACCCATTTCTTCTAGTGAGTCATCTTGACTGCTTTATGATTCTCTGAATCTTGATTTGCTTTCCCATGACTAATGACGGGTTCTTTGGATTGATAGTTTTAGGCTTTTGAGAGACTTCCTTGTGTATTGCCCCCAAAATAGGTCTAATCCACCCAACCCATTCTGGGTCACCACAAAATACATCAACACAATTTCCAAATACAAATCTTCAAATTCTAACTTTTAAACTGTCGTACAGAATACGACCACAGTTAAACTATGAGTTTTAATACAAATATATGTAACTCTCATGGTGCCTCGACCACAACACCTTACAATGGCACTTTACATAAAAATACAGTCAATAACTATTTTAGAAATTAAGATCTTTGGAAAATATTCAAGGAAACCTTTGTACATGGGAGGCCATGCATCTAAGTTATAATACATATCATATGACTCGAGAATTATCCTTGGTTGACCCAACAGACCCAAAAGAAAAATAAGAAGATTACTATCATGTTCTTTCCAATGCTGAGTCTTCTCTTGACATATATTTATCTCCATTATCTCAAATTGAGAATTATATTTTAACCAAACTCCGAGATTATATAGGTAGTGCTCAAAGATATAATTAGCAAGTGCATGTGCACAACCCTGTCTTATGATAACATGAAGTCCTCTGTCATTAGACATCTTGTATGATAGTGGCAAAACACCCTTCCAAAGTTGGGTTTACCTCACCCTATTCGGTTCACCAAAATCAACGGTTAAAATGGCGTATAAAATACGACACACTTATCTAAAATTCTCAATTAAATTATTTCCATCTTTGTTTTAGGGAAACCTCAATGACTATAGACCATCGTTCTATTCCCTATTACCCCAAATTTCGACCCGTACCTACACTCTTATTACCTGAAAGGAATTGTGAAGCAAAAGGGTGAGCACAACTAGCCCAGTAAAGAATATCATGACTAAAGGTTATGATCATGATATTCACTCTTATTCGTGTTTTCACCAATGATCATGATCATGCCAAACAACAATTCATCTTTGCACCCTTGGCCGAAGAGAACACATGGTTATGATCATACCAACATAGGTTCATCAATGCACTACGGGCCAATGAGGACTTTTATGACGCCCCCAAAACAGGTATACATCACCCATCTTGGGTCGCCAAATACATGGTACATAAATCAAATATAAACTTAATTATACAACAGTCGTATACAATATGACAAAACATAGCTGAGAGTTTGAACACGAATATTGTCTTCTAGACCATCATTCATCCAACATACATCATTATATACCTAAATATATAACAACATACACTCTCAAATCCTGTGTTCTAAAAACCTTATAGCTTTTCTCATTACAAATAATGATAATTACATTATTCTTTTTACATCTTGCACGAAAGTGACTTTTTATCCGCCACCAAGGATACATAATCGCTCATTAAACTATTCTATAGTTTAATTCTCATCTTTCTACATTACAAGTCTTCACTTGATCTTCTCGCCATTCACATTCGAATGGCACTTCATCCGGATACCGATCACTTTGATCTATACGGATCCTTAAGTTCTTCTAACATCGCTCGTCAAAAAATGTTTTTCATTTAAAGCAAGTGTGAGCATTCAATTGCCCAAACAAGTCTTAATAAGCTTGAACAAACAACTTTAAGAGTTTAACATTCCTTTGAAACTTCGATAACCGAACAAAGGTTATGAAGAACTTGAATAATAGGAATAATCTTGATTCCTATCATTTTAAAACATTAGTCACATTCACTTTGAAATACTTTCATTCTCTACTATCTTTCATACACATTTCGTCTGCTAGAATCAATCAATATACAGACTTAATAATAACGGTTCATGTATAAATGTAATATTCTCTTATTGAAAACAGCTTCAATCACGTAACAGCTTCATATCATAGAAACACCAAAGTGTTCACATTGTGGCACAAGGCCTCATACATTTCTACCACCTTGTACAAATATCACACATTCAAGACACATGTATGTAACTTCTCAAGTTCAACATCCGAGAAGTTTAAGAAACTAGCATTCATTTAAAATATGAATGAAGTTAGAAACTTGCTTTTACACACGCCTACAATTTTATTACCGAATCGCTTCATTCCATTCCCTATAACACATAAAGAAATAACACATACACCAATTAGTCATATACTTGACTTTACACATTGGTTTACTTAACTTTACTTCTTAAGGTTCGCGTTTTTGCAATCTAAGTTTACGCGACCAACTTTCATTACCATTCTACGGGCTTCATGACATACTTGAGATGTCTTACTCAAAACGTTCTTCATCTTTGATGATTTACATTCTTATCTTCTTCTTATAACTTCTCTAGACTCAAAGACACATCGCTTCTCCGCTAGTAGTCCATATGGTACTCTCGAGTGGTTTCCCACAAACAACCAACAAACAAGTTCCCGCCTCGCCTACATCGCCCACACAAATTGAGTTAGATCTATTGCCGGGCCAGATATACCTTCGCTTCTCAAGGAATTGTTTAGCTCATCCCCATATGTCAACCATCAAAGGTTACGATTGTACCACAACCTAACTTATCTTAACTTATACTTAACTATTAAATATAATGTCTGTTAAGTCAATTTCTTATTCCTTATGGCTTTTCGACAATTAAATGTCATACCTCAGATTCATTCTTATCCGACTCACATTCGGCTTTCATTAATCTTTATTACCATTCGATACGGCTTTTTTTGATACCATTCATATCTTACTTACTACTTTTCATCAACGTCTAAGTCATACAACTAGGTATACTTAGAACGCTCATTCAACGCTAATACGATTCACAAGGATCATTTACGATTCAACGCTCACGTTGCTCATCTCTTTAATCTCTCATTCAACCTTTACTCAAGGTTTTAATCACTTTCGATCGTTATCCATCCCATGAACCCCATGTTCATTATTCTTTCTTAATGTCGGGTTTATATCGATCGTTGTATGCTAAGATCGATCGCTCATTGCAACAACGTTATGCTCACAAATATCTATACGCTTTTACATTCATCTCTCATTACCATGTCATAACATCGAAATGTTATACATTACTATCATCCATCAACGCTTCTAAGGAATCACCATCATAGCAATCCTCACGCTCGATATATCATGACTACGGTCCCCTGCCATCTATCCCCCAGAACTCCGTAATTACATTTTTTAATCTCGCTTTAATCTTTCCGCTCAACCTTCATTAAAGGTTTAAAACACTGATTAAGTGTTACATTAGTTGAACTACATGTTCGTATTCTTTTTTGCACATCCCCGTAAATCGAAAGCTTAAAATCTTATTTTCGCATTGCTCTCAGATCGGCGCCATGCGGCGCCACTCTCAACACTAAGATTCTCGTCATCGGCGCATGAAGTTAGCAAAGACGTGACCCTCCTCCTCGCGCGCCATAGCAGCCACCATTCTAGGTATGACTGAAGCCGGGCGCCAAGACCTTCTTCCCAAATTTTTTTTCTAAGTCTTTGGTCGCTTTCGAGACGCGCATTTCAAAATCTCATAACTTCTTCATATAACTCTAACGAGATCGCTCCAAAGCCATTTTTTCATTATCTAACGTAATTTGATTACCCCTAGATAGTAACTTTTTGTTCTCAATCCATTAACATGCCATTCAATTGGCTTAATCTTCACCTTCGCTCATTTTAACGCTTTTTAACGCTCTTCTTCGCTCGCTCGTCTGTAATTTGGCCATCCGAACTCTCGAACTCGTTTCGTTCTTGAGTCTACGACTCACATTTTTATACATTCTCTTACATTCTTATGAAACCCTACACGTTCGGGTTCATTTACTAACTTTCAAATTTTCGATCTTTTTATTAAAATTTTCGCCATAACTTCAAGTATATACTCAATTCTAATCCGTTTCTTCAAGAACGCTTCCAACGCTCCTAACCAAGAAATAAGCATCTAACTTATACACGATGGTTTTAAACTTGTCCATCAACAACAATTACACTACGATGGTTTTAAATTTGTCCATCAACAACGCTTCTTTCGTTTTCTTCGTTCTTTCGGTCTTCTTCGCTCGTTTCTTCATTTTTAATCGATATTTTGATTACGATTTCACTTTTTCTTGGAATTTGATGTTATAGAACATCATTCCTTACTTATTTGACTCATTTCATTCGTAAGATTCATTCGGATCGCTTCAAAATCCTTACTTAATCTTATATTTCCTTAAGAAATTTATAAACTAAATTTCTAATTTTATTTCTTCATTTTCTCATGAATTCAACTATATGAATTCATTATTAACATTATCTACTTTTTATCTTCATTAAGTTATGTATTGAACATATTAAACTTAAAGAAAATTAGAAGAAACTAGATTTAGGATTACTGCTCATCCTTAAATTTTTCCGTTTGACAAAGTTTGCTCACGAGCCAACTTTTCCTCTTTCTTCTCCCTTTCATCTTCCATCCGAACTCTCTCTTTCTCTCTCAAATGATAGGATTTTCAAAATCCCATTCAAATGAGATTAAGCTTCCTATTTATAGATTTTCAAGGCTGGGGGCATTTTGGTCTTTTCACACCCTAACCTCCTTATTATTCATTACTTAAGGACTAAGTTAACTTAGCCTCAAGTTTGCTTAGCCCTTAAGTTTCAGTAGTTCCATCTTTTCGGTTTCGCTCGACAGCTTTTAAAATCATGATTCTCTAATCCAAATATTTTTGGATATTTCGCCTTTCCTTTACCGATTAACTTTTACGTATTCTTCTGATTTTCAAAAAACTAAAAACACTTTTTGACGTTAAGCATTTTCCTTCACGCTTTTCCCTAACGTAGTTAAACAAGTGAAAAGTACATAATAAAGATACTTTTCGTCATTTTTATTTTATCCGATTGCACGCTTTTTTCGAGAAAAACTTTTATCTATTTTATTTAACTTTTCATTATATATTATCGTCAAATCTTTCGATGGAATGTCATTTCGACATACCGAACTCTCTAAAAGGCTTAGGTTATTCAAACCCTAACCCTTAGGTTTCGCTTTTCAGTGAATAAGTGCCTATTTCGCTTTTTTTCCCGTAAAAATATTTTGTCTCCTAAAAAATTTTATTTTCATCTTGAAAATTCCTACTGCTCAGCCTAGCTCAGAGCCGTAATCCTCCCGATTAATAATCATTCTAGGTTATAGAATCCATTAATAAACACATAAGATGTAATAGTATTAATAAAAATTCATTTTATTAATAACTAATTTTTTAAATCTTAATTTCGACAATCCGGATTTTAAAGTTGTCACATCCTTTCCCCTTATAAAAATTCCATCCTCTAATTTCTTCAAACCATACCCATACCCGGTCATCACATTCACCTTCTTCTTCATGTAATTTTCGTCCTCAAAATTTTAACTTACTCTTTTTTCAACTTCTCTTCAAAGAAGTTCTTATCTTTCTTACATTCCCTACCCTTCATAACTTATCAAGAATCATGAAGTGAAAGGAATAACGAGGAATATAAAGATTCCTTTAAAACATTTCATTCTTTTTTTGCCGAGGGGTCAAATTGACCATGAACTCTTACTAGGTTAAACAAACCTTTCGTCAGAACCTTTCTTACACAGTAAGTTTACAATCACAAAGAAGGTAAACTACCTCTCCCATACATAGGTGATCAACCTATCGATAACCCCATTTAGGTATGTTCACCTCAGACTTACTTCATCGATTCCACACCAAAACAATTTGGTTTGGCATAACTTTTCAAAGAAAGCTCGATTTTCTTTTAATCATAACATACCATTCATCTTAGCCAAATCAAGTAGCTTAGACCATACCAATAAATTGACATCAACTTGAAACATTCGCCTCAGTCAACTCAATCGACATCGACTACTTCTTTAAATTCTTTTGCAATACATCAAAACGCTTTCATGACGCCATGATACCGCACTCTTCATAAGACGTTGAGGACTTCATCGCTTTATGACTTCATCATTATGCATCATACCATAGCAAAGTTGTTGATCCTCCGATCAAATTCCACAAAGTTTAATTGCATTAATAACTCCATCCTTTTACCATCCTTGCATCAAATGCAATCGATGATATAAAATTCATTTTGATATTTCAAATCAATTTCTATTCTAAGCCAATCAACTAGCATAGACATATCAAGAATAGTTAGTTTTTAAAATCCATTGGTTTCAAAAATTAAACCAATTCATTCATTTTCAAAACGCGCGCACATCAAGACGATTTCAAGAACTTTCAAATCTAGCATAGCTAGATGACTTGGAATATCCTATTCTCCATCTTCCTTCATTGTCTTACTCATGATAATACTTAATCTTCTCTAGCACCTTCAATGCTAAATCTATCTAAAAAATACTTACTTTTTAGCCTAAACAACCCTATACCTTAGTATAGTTCATCAACTTACCACACTTTATGTGTTTAGGAACTTTCCACAACCATATGTGTTTAAGAACTTATCTTCGCAAAGATGTAATCCAAGAACAAATCAAGGACTATCCATATGCTTAGGGCTCAAAACATAGCATATAACTATGAGTCACAAACTTTTCATAAGTATGAGTTTCAAGAACCCGCACCTATCTTATTATCATTCTCTACCTATCAATTATATACATGAGAAAAGATTCACCTTTCTCATCATATACATATTGATAAAGACGACATACTATTCCAATGATTATCACCGTAATAACTAAGTAATCACAAACCCCTCCCATTCAAGGTTTGTACTACTCACCTATCACATGAGTCCTCAATCAAATCTTAGAACTTCTAACTTTTTCTTTACTTAATATTAATTTTCTTTAATTCAGATACTATCCTTTACAACTCAATTTGAGTTCTTCTTCCCATACTACTTCAGAGTACTCATTCATTCATAGCATTAGCTATGAATCATTCATCGCTTAATGTGATCATCTCGTTATTACGATTTATCGTGATCACGTGGTGATCTTCTTATCCTTCACTTTATGATTATAGTCTTAGGTACTCATACCTAAGATTTATAACCTATCACCGATACCAACTTGTAACGCCTCAAAATCCTGGCCTATCTTCACACCCGGATTCCGTAAGGCCACTAGTACATCATTCATCCAACATACATCATTATATAATCAAATATAACAACATACACTCTCAAATCCTGTGTTCTAAAAACCTTATAGCTTTTTCTCATTACAAATAATGATAATTACATTATTCTTTACATCTTGCACGAAAGTGACTTTTATCCGCCACCAAGGATACATAATCGCTCATTAAACTATTCTATAGTTTAATTCTCATCTTTCTACATTACAAGTCTTCACTTGATCTTCTCGCCATTCACATTCTCGAATGGCACTTCATCCGGATACCGACATATTTTGATCTATACGGATCCTTAAGTTCTTCTAACATCGTCATCTAAAAAATGTTTTTCATTTAAAGCAAGTGTGAGCATTCAATTGCCCAACAAGTCTTAACAGCTTGAACAAACAACTTTAAGAGTTTAACATTCCTTTGAAACTTCGATAACCGAACAAAGGTTATGAAGCAAATTTTGAACAATAGGAATAATCTTGATTCCTATCATTTTAAAACATTAGTCACATTCACTTTGAAATACTTTCATTCTCTACTATCTTTCATACACATTCGTCTGCTAGAATCAATAGCATGACTTTTAATAATAACGGTTCATGTATAAACAGTAACATTCTCTTATTGAATAGTTCAATCACGTAATGCTTCATATCATATAAAACAAAGTGTTCACATCAGGCACAAGGCCTCATACATTCTACCACCTTGTACAAATATCACACATTCAAGACATAGATGTAACTTCTCAAGTTCAACATCCGAGAAGTTTAAGAAACTAGCATTCATTTAAAATATGAATGAAGTTAGAAACTTGCTTTTTTACACACAACTATATTTTTTA
This sequence comes from Panax ginseng, assembly GCA_020205605.1. Lineage (NCBI taxonomy): Eukaryota > Viridiplantae > Streptophyta > Magnoliopsida > Apiales > Araliaceae > Panax > Panax ginseng. The sequence continues at coordinate 131,727,813 of CM035134.1, read as the reverse complement.
CCGAATCGCTTCATTCCATTCCCTATAACACATAAGGAAATAACACATACACCAATTAGTCATATACTTGACTTTACGCATTGGTTTACTTAACTTTACTTCTTAAGGTTCGCGTTTTGCAATCTAAGTTTACGCGACCAACTTTCATTACCATTCTACGGCTTCATGACATACTTGAGATGTCTTACTCAAAACGTTCTTCATCTTTGATGATTTACATTCTTATCTTCTTCTTATAACTTCTCTAGACTCAAAGACACATCGCTTCTCTCCGCTAGTAGTCCATATGGTACTCGAGTGGTTTCCCACAAACAACCAACAAACAAGTTCCCATCTCGCATCTACACCGCCGCCACACAAATGAGTGAGTTAGATCGGTTGCCGGGCCAGATATACCTTCGCTCTCTCAAGGAATTGTTTAGCCAAGCTCCCATATGTCAACCATCAAAGGTTACGATCATACCACAACCTAACTTATCTTAACTTATACTTAACTATTAAATATAATGTTCGTTAAGTCAATTTCTTATTCCTTATGGCTTTCTCGACAATTAAATGTCATACCTCAGATTCATTCTTATCCCACTCACATTCGGCTTTCATTAATCTTATTACCATTCGACATACGGCTTTCTTGATACCATTCAGTATCTTACTTACTACTTTCATCAACGCTCTAAGTCATACAACTAGGTATACTTAGAACGTTCATTCAACGCTAATAATACGATTCACAAGGATCATTTACGTATTCAACGCTCACGTTGCTTCGCCTCTTAATCTCTCATTCAACCTTTACTCAAGGTTTTAATCGCTTTCGATCGTTATCCATCCCATGAACCCCATGTTCATTATTCTTTCTTAATGTCGGGTTTATACCGATCGTCAGTATGCTAAGATCGATCGCTCATTGCAACAACGTTATGGTTCACAAACGCCTATACGCTTTACATTCATCTCTCATTACCATGTCATAACATCGAAAATGTTATACATTACTATCGCCCATCAACGCCTAAGGAATCACCATCATAGCAATCCTCACGCTCGATTTATCATGATTACTACGGCCCCTTGCCATTGGCCCCAGAAACCCGTAATTACATTCTTTTAATCTCGCTTAATCTTTCCATTCAACCTTCATTAAAGGTTTAAAACACTGATTAAGTGTTACATTAGTTGAACATACATGTTCAGATTCTTTCTTGCACATCCCCCGTAAATCGAGCAGCTTAAAATCTCATTTTCGCATTGCTCAGACCGAGCCATGCGCGCCACACTTCAACACTAAGATTCTCATGCATGTACATGAAGTTAGCAAAAGACGTGACCCTCCGCCTCGGCCGCCGCAGCCACCACCATTCTAGGTATGATCAGCCATGGGCGCCAAGACCTTCTTCCCAAATTTTTTTTCTAAGTCTTTGGTCGTTTCGAGACGCGATTTCAAATCTCATAACTTCTTCGTTATAACTCGTAACGAGATCGCTCCAAAGCCATTTTCTTCATTATCTAACGTATTTCGATTACCCCTGGATAGAAACTTTGTTCAATCCATTAACATGCCATTCAATTGGCTTAATCTTCACCCTTCGCTCATTTTAACGCTTTTTAACGTTCTTCGTTCGCTCGTCGTCTGTAATCTTGGCCATCCGAAACTCTGAACTCGTTTCGTTTCTTGAGTCTACGACTCACATTTTATACGTTCTCTTACATTCTTATGAAACCCTACACGTTTAAGTTCATTTACTAACTTTCAAATTTCGATCTTCTTTTACGAAATTTTTGCCATAACTTCGTTATAGCTCAATTCTAATCTGTTCTTCAAGAACGCTTTCCAACGCTCCTAACCAAGAAATAAGCATCTAACTTATACACGATGGTTTTAAACTTGTCCATCAACAACAATTACACTACGATGGTTTTAAATTTGTCCATCAACAACGCTCTTCGCTTCTTCTTCTTCGTTCTTCGTGTTTCTTCGCTCGTTCTTCATTTTTAATCGATATTTTGATTACGATTTCACTTTTTCTTGGAATTTGATGTTATAGAACATCATTCCTTACTTATTTGACTCTATTTCATTCGTAAGATTCATTCGGATCGCTTCAAAATCCTTACTTAATCTTATATTTCCTTAAGAAATTTATAAACTAAATTTCTAATTTTTATTTCTTCATTTTCTCATGAATTCAACTATATGAATTCATTATTAACATTATCTACTTCTTATCTTCATTAAGTTATGTATTGAACATATTAAACTTAAAGAAAATTAGAAGAAACTAGATTTTCGGATTACCGCTCATCCTTAAATTCCTTCCGTTTGACAAAGTTTGCTCACGAGCCAACTTTTTCCTCTTCTTCTCCCTTTCATCTTCCATCCAACTCTCTCTCTCTTTCTCTCTCAAATGATAGGATTTTCAAAATCCCATTCAAATGAGATTAAGCTTCCTATTTATAGATTTTCAAGGCTAGGGGCATTTTGGTCTTTTCACACCCTAACCTCCTTATTATTCATTACTTAAGGACTAAGTTAACTTAGCCCTCAAGTTTTCTTAGCCCTTAAGTTTTGTAGTTCCATCTTTTCGGTTTCGTTCGACAGCTTTTAAAATCATGATTCTGAATCCAAATATTTTGGATATTTCATCTTTCCTTTACCGATTAACTTTTACGTATTCTTCTGATTTCGAAAAACTAAAAAACACTTTTTGACGTTAAGCATTTTCCTTCACATTTTCCCTAACGTAGTTAAACAAGTGAAAAGTACATAACAAAAGATTTTTTTCGTCATTTTTATTTTATCCGATTTTGCACGCTTTTCGAGAAAACTTTTATCTTATTTAACTTTTCACGATATATTATCGTTCAAATCTTTCGAATTTTAATGTCATTTTGACATACGAAACTCTCGAAAAAGGCTTAGGTTATTCAAACCCTAACCCTTAGGTTTCGCTTTCAGTGAATAGTGCCTATTTCGCTTTTTCCCCAAAAATATTTTGTCTCTCTAAAAATTTTATTTTCATCTTGAAAATTCCTACTGCTTCAGCCTAGCTCGTAGCGTAATCCTCCCGATTAATAATCATTCTAGGTTATAGAACGATTAATAAACACATAATAAAAAATAATAGTATTAATAAAAATTCATTTTATTAATAACTAATTTTTAAATCTTAATTTTCGACAATCCGGATTCACGTAAGCCAAAGATATACAACTATAAAACCAATAATCAACGATCCATCTATGCACGGAAGCCAAAGATGACTTTCATCACAATATAAGCATGAGGATGATGACAATGATATAAGCATTAATCAAATGAAATCAAGGATAAATATTAAAGACTTTAAATTTATCCAGAGTTTAAAAATATCCAAATTGTCAACATGATACTGCTTTGTGGAGTAAAATTCAAGAATAATATTCATGTACCAAAAATAATTCGGGAATAGTACTTCGTGAATAGTACCCCGACCTGAAAAGTAGCCCAAATACCCGAGTGAATAATATTCGGGTGAATAGTAATTTGGGTGAATAGTAACCCGTGAATAGTACTCTAACACGAAAAGTGCCCCGAATACCCGAGTGAATAATACTAGAGTGAATAGTAACCGAGTGAATAGTAACCCGTGAATAGTAACTCGTAAAAAAAATACCAAAGAAAATGATATTCCATGACGAGTACAAAAGAAATGATATCTCAGACGAGTATAATAGAATATAAGAAACTGCAAATGGATTTTCACCCACCATGCGGTAATCCATGTAGACAGATCATTTCCACAATTTAATAAAGAATGTATACGAAGGATCATTCACCATGCATGCGGTAATCCACATAAATAGGTTATTCCAACAGAATAATAAAGAATGGAACCAGGTCATGCATAATCCGCACAGACAGGATATTCCAACAGAATAATATAATAAAGAATGAAACCGGGTCATGCGTAATCCGCACAGACAGGATATTCCAACAGAATAATAAAGAATGGAATAACAAAGAATTCGCCAGGCATGCGATAGACCGCACAGACAGGTTATTCAACAAAATATTAAAGAATGGAATAACAGAAGAATTCACCAGGCATGCGATAGAACGCATAGACAAGTTATTCCAACAGAATAATAAAGAATGGAATAATAGAAGAATTTCACCATGTATGCGGTATTTCGCATAGACAGGATATTCCAACATAATAATAAAGAATGGAATAACAACATAATTCACCAGGCATGCGATAGACCACACATACAGGTTATTCCAACAGAATAATAAAGAATGAAATAACAGAAGAATTTCACCATGTATGCTGTGAGACCCCAAATTTTATGAATAAAGATTTAAATTTCTCAAAATATTTTTTTAATATTATGGTGTGGATTTAATATAATGTTATAGTTATTGGTAATATTTATAAATTTTGCAAAATATGCAAGTTGTTATATTATATTCGATTGGTCGGGGAATATTCTTTTTGTTTGGGAATATCCGTACAATGACATTAAGACAATCATTGGTGGACCCCACAACGGAATTATTGTCGGATTGAGAAAGCGATAAAATATTTTATTAAAATAACGGCGGAAGTTTTATCGTTAATCTTTGTTGAAACTACTCGGTAGTAAAAGAAATGCGATGTCTGCTGCGTGGTTGCATAGTAATACACGGTATTGATTATTGATGCTTACGTGAGAAGTCACTCAATTTTGTTCAATTATTATTACAATAATTCTTTTATAGTATCTCACGTTATTTGATTCAATTATTGTCAATATTTTATATATTATTAAATTAATAATTGAGGCGACGAAGTTATTAACATTATTATTTACAATATTAACGATGTACAGAAGTTACATCGAGGAGAGATTTGGTCACCTAATTGCGGCGCTGATAGGGGGAGAAATCCTTATTGAAAGCCCCTCTTTCACGGAGCGACTTGATCGATTAATAGTGTGAATTATAATAATGATGATGAAATTTTATTTTATTAGTATTATTAATGTAATAAAATTTTAAAAGCTTTTTATATAAAAGCAGAATACTTTTATAAAGTTATTTATTTTATTAGACAATAATTAGAATATATTATATTTTATTATGCATAATGTTTGTCAGATAAGTGCTGCGCAGCATAGTTTTTGCAGATAGTAAAATCTTTTTATATAAAATAGAATACTTTTATAAATTATTCGTTTTATTAGATTATAAATAGAATATATTATATTTTATTTAAATAGATTTTGTTTTATTAGAATATTTTATTAAATCAATACTGACCGTCTGGTTTAAAAGTGAATCAATTTTGATTTGTTCATGAATTAGTTACTATTCAATCCATTCTTCTATAAATAGAAGCTCATTCCTTCATTATTTTTTACGAATTCACTGAAAATCTAGAGATTGAAAATGTAGAGAGAATTCTTCTTCAATAATCTTGAGCGTATTTCTTTAGAGTTTAAGAAAGCTTTGAGCGTAGTGCAAGTTTTCTTCAAGTATATCTCCGCCCTACCCGTCGGAGTACTCTTCTTTATAAGGTAAGGGATATTATTTGTTGTACCGTAAGGGGTATTATTTCTTTCGTATTCATGAAGAGAACTTTTGATATTCCATTCTTTATTATTTTGTTGGAATAACTTTTGTATCTGAGGACTACCCCTATACTTGGTGAAATTCTTACATTATTCCATTCCTTATTATTACTGTTGAATAACTTTGTATATGCCAAGTACCGCATACATGGTGAAATTCTTCTATTATTTCGTTCATTATTATTTTGTCGAATATCACGCTTGATTAGCGTTTACGCGTGACACCGTTCCATTATTTATCATTTTGTTGGAATAACTTTTATGCATGCGATTCATCGCATGCATGTTGAATTCATTGTTATTCCATTATTTATCATTCGTTTGGAATATCACATGCGTGCGTTTACGCGTGATGACTGGTTCCATTATTTATTATTACGCTCGGAATATCCTCACATGCGTGCGTTTACGCGTGACTGGTTCCATTCTTTATTATTACATTGGGAATAACCTATCTCATGCGATCTATCGCATGCGCATGGTGAATCCTTACGTTATTCCATTCGTTATTATTACGTTGGAATAACTTTGTATATGTGGATTACCACATGCATGATGAATAATCCTTTATATTCATTTCTTATTAAATTGTGAAAATGATCTGTTTACGTGGATTATGATGAAAGTCATAATATAAGCATTGGGATGTTGAGTATGATAAAAGTCATAATTAAAATATTGGACTGATGATAACCATGGGTATATGTAGTATTAGTAAGTGTTATGATAAGTTATGTTGGTTATTATGTGAAAACATGAAAGTTTCTTAGAAATCACAAAGGATTGAAAATCAGATTTTGGTGAAAATGGAATATGAAATTCAATTGACCAAATCTCCTATTCTATTTCAAATTTTTGAGTGTGGTCAAGTCCTAGAGTTAGATCTATGACTTTTCTAACTTATCCAAGTGGAATCACTAGAAAAGGTGTTATAGATTTTCATGTGGACTGATTTTAGCAAAGGAGTCAAATATTAAAAATTTCCAAAAAGGATACTGCCCAGGAGTTTAAAAGGGCTATTTCAGCCACTTAATTTGTGAGAAAAATTCTGGCCTTTTGGGACATGAAAATATATGGTATAAAGTACCTTCTATCCAAAAATAAACTCATTCCGACTTAAAATGAGCAAGTTATGACCATTTCAATATTTAGGGTTTTTCGACGAAAAACGCTATAACCGGAGTTCTATAACTTCGATGACCATGAAATTTAAACTGGAAGATCACGTTAACATGTATAAGATCCTGCAAAGATTTGGGAATTTCTGGAGTTAAACTTGAAGTAGCTAATTTCTTAAGGAATTAATTAGAAATTGATTTTTGAAAAATAGTAAATGAATTTTAAAAATTCTGAGAAAAATATATGTTCAATATGGGACTATATTCTGTTAAATTCCAGAAAAGAAATATTTTTGGGACTGATTTGGTATTTTTTATAAAAATGAACTAGTTATGAGTAAATGAATTAAATATGTTATGTGAAGTAACAAAATTGGTAAATAGGATTTTATGGCTTGAGAATCCTATATAGGGTATATGTAGATTTTTGATAAGGAATTTGATCATTGGTGATGAAATTTTATGAGTATGGCATTTTTGCATGATTAAATGCATTATTTGGTAAAGTGTAAATAATTGAAATAAATTATTTATAAGTTTAAGAAGTGATTAAAATATTGTTATAATATTAATAATATTAGATTATGAGTTTATTAAGTGATTGATAATATTTGGATAAATTTAAAGTCTTTAAATATTTATCCTTGTTGTTGTTTGATTAATGCTTATATCATTGTCATCATTCTCATGTTTATATTATGATAAAAGTCATCTTTGGCTTACATGCATTGATGGACTTGGTGTGATTATGACCAGGGATTATTCAGTATAGTCATGACTGTAATATGACGAATGATGTGGTAAAAATCCTCAGTGGCCTGTAGTGCGTTGATGGACAGTTTTTGGTATGATTATGACCAGGGATTATTCGGTATAGTCATGACCATTGATGATTTAATGAATATCCTTGGCCCATAGTGCATGGATGATTCGATGATGTGGTTTATTTATTAAGCTGAGTCTCAGCGATAAAGAAATTGATGAAAATATTTTAAATCATAGAAGATAGTAGATTTTATTCTCTACTTGACTTTTCTAATGGATTACTTGTTCTGTTGCAGTTAAACTTGATGTCTATTGTATTTTATCAGTTTAACATTGTTGAAGGTTAATAATAACTTATTCTGCATTATTTTAGTCATAATATTTCTTACTGGGCTAGTTGAGCTCAACCTTTTTGCTTTCATTGTTCTCTTCAGGAAATGAGAATATAGCTGGAACGAGTCGGGGAACGGATTGACAGTCCATATGATAGCATTAGTAGTCCTCACTATTCTATGAAATAATGTGATAATAAATGTAATGAGGACTGAATTTGAGTTTGTATACTATCTATGAGGACTCCATTGAGAGTGGATATTGTCTAGAAGGCAGTATTCTTGTTTAAACTCTCAATTTATGTTTTGTCGTATTTTACACGATAGTTGTATAATTAAGTTGTATTTGATTTATATACCATGTATTTGGCAACTCAAGATGGGTGATGTATACCTATTTTTGGGGGCGTCACAGTTGGTATCAAATCTTAGGGATATGATCCCTGGCTGAGATGTGAGAAGAGAACTAGGAGGGGAGAGACGGGGAATTCCTTCGCTAGTATGACGTACCTAAGTTTATTTGGTATTTAATTGGTCGATCAGAGTATAGGGATAATATGTTATTTGTTAATTAACCCTTGTTTTGTGGCATTTTGTTTTGAAGATGTATTCTAGAATGATATCTGAAATACAGGAGATGAGAAATGGAAAAATTATGATAGAGAGGAAATAATCGGGAAGGTATAATCTAAAAAGAAAACAAGGTATGTTTTAGTTGTGGAAAAGACGGTCACATAGTCCGATTTTACCGTGCACCAAAGCCAAGTTCAGCTGGGACGGTGTCACCAAAGGCGGATACGGACAAAACAAAGTTGGTGGTTTCAGGAAGAACGTTTTCGTGACTTCTCAAAAAGCGAGTAACCTGAACGTAGTTAGCATGGGTTAGTTAATTATAAATTTTTGCGAAGTCTATACCTTATTAGATACCGGTTCTACCCATTCTTTTATCTCTCTTGCTTGCGTTCAATGTTTAAATTTGATTCCGAAGAATTTAGACTTTGACTTATTAGTTGAAACTCCGTTAGGAGAAACCTTCATTACATGTGCTATCCAAGTCTTGGATGAGAGTCACAGTTTTGAATGATATTTCTATTGTTAATAAATTTCCTGATGTATTCTTGAAGACTTCTTAGCCTACCCCTAGAGCGTGAAATCGAATTTTGTATTGACCCCAGTACAAAACCCATTTCTTCAACCCTTAAATATTTCTTCAACCAAAATGAACGTATAATGTGCCAAACACGTTGGCTCGAGCTGTTGAAGATTATGATCGTACCATTCAATACCATCGTAGAAAAGCGAACGTGGTAGTTGACGTGTTGAGTTGAAGATCGTATGCGTTTACGAGTGCGAATATACGAACCTACGTGAAGATAACGAATATATGATTAGAATCGACTTTAATCGATAAAGTTAAAGCCGCTCAAGCTACAGACCCGAAGCTGATGAACACAAAGAAAAAGGTTCAAGAGGGCGTTATTTTAAACATCAAGAGTTTCTGAAGAGAGGAAATCTCAACCCTCGATTTTAATTGGCCCATTTGAAATCCTCGATCGAGTAGGGACTGTAGCCTATATACTCGCTTTATCGCCAAGTATGTCTCGTGTTCATAACATTTTAACGTATCGATGTTACGTAAATATGTGAATGACCCGAACCACATTATTAAATTAGAACCGGACGAGATAGCGGAAGATTTAACATATGAAGATGTACCTGTTAAAATCTTAAAATATATTTAACACTCAAAGGTTATACCTCAAGAGTTAAAATCTGAAATGAAGTCAAGGTATCCTCATCTCTTCAGCATACCAGGTACGTACATAAATTTCGAGGGCGAAATTCCATAAGGAGGGAAGATTGTGAGACCCCAAATTTTATGAATAAAAATTTAAATTTCTCAAATTTTTTTTTAATATTATGGTGTGGATTTAATATAATGTTATAGTTGTGGGTAATATTTATAAATTTTGCAAAGTATGTAAGTTGTTATATTATATTCGATTGGCCGGGAATATTCTTTTTGTCTGGGAAAATCCGTACGACGGTACAATCATTGGTGGACCCCACAACGGAATTATTGTCGGGTTGAGAAAATGAGAAAAATATTTTATTGAAAATAACGGCGGAAGTTTTACCGTTAATACTGCTGAACTACTCGGTAGTAAAAGTACAGTAATACGCATGGTTGTTATTGATGCTTACGTGAGAAGTCACTCAATTTTGTTCAATTATTGTTACAGTAATTGTTGTATAGTATCTCACGTTACTTGATTCAATTATTGTCAATATTTTATATATTATTAAATTAATAATTGAGACGACGAAGTTATTAACATTATTATTTGCAATATTAACGATGTCTAGAAGTTCTGTCAAGGAGAGGTTTGGTCACCTAATTGCGCGCCAATAGGGAGAAATCCTTATTAGAAAGCCCCCTTTTTCCTGGGAACGACCTAGTCGATTAATAGTGTGAATTATAATAATGATGATAAAGTTTTGTTTTATTAGTATTATTAATGTAATAAAACAGAAAAGCTTTTTATATAAAACAGAATACTTTTATAAAGCTATTTGTTTTATTAGACAATAATTAGAATATATTATATTTTATTATGCATAGTGTTTGTATAGTGCCTGTATAGTGTTTGCATAGTAAAATATTTTTATATAAAGTAGAATACTTTTATAAAGTTATTCGTTTTATTAGATTATAAATAGAATAGATTATATTTTATTTAAATTTTTTTTGTTTTATTAGAATATTTTATTAAATCAATCTGGACCATCCGTTTAAAAGTGAATCAATCTGGACTGTTCATGAATTAGTTACTATTCAATCCATTCTTCTATAAATAGAAACTCATTCCTTCATTATTTCTAACGAATTCACTGAAACTCTAGAGAGAGAAACTGTAGAGAGAATTCTTCTTCTATAATCTTGAGCGTATTTCTTTAGAGTTTAAGAAAGCTTTGAGCGTAGTGCAAGTTTTCTTCAAGTATATCCCCGCACTACCCGTCGGAGTACTCTTCTTTATAAGGTAAGGGATATTATTTGTTGTACCGTAAGGGGTATTATTTCTTTCGTATTCATGAAGAGAACTTCTGATATTCCATTCTTTATTATTTTGTTGGAATAACCTGTATACGGGGACTACCCTATACTTGGTGAAATTCTTCTGTTATTCCATTCCTTATTATTCTGTTGGAATAACCTGTATATACGAAGTACCGCATACATGGTGAAATTCTTCTATTATTCCGTTCTTTATTATTTTGTCGGAATATCCTGTTGGTGCGTTTACGCATGACCTGGTTCCATTATTTATCATTCTATTGGAATAACTTGTTTGTGCGGTTTATCGCATACATGGTAAATTCTGTTGTTATTCCATTATTTATTATTCTGTCGGAATATCTTATCTGTGCATTTACGCATGACTGGTTCCATTATTTATTATTACATGAAATATCCTCATGCATGCGGTGCCTATCGCACGCATGGTGAATCATACATTATTCCATTCGTTATTATTACATTTGAATAACTTTGTATATGTGGATTACCACATGCATGGTGAATAATCCTTTATATTCATTTCTTATTAAATTGTGGAAATGATTGCATTTACGTGGATTATGATGAAAGTCATAATATAAGCATTGAATTTATTGATTATGATGAAAGTCATAATAAAAGCATTGGAGTGATAAAAATCATGGGTATATGTAGTATTAGTAAGTGTTATGATAAGTTATGTTGGTTATTATGTGAAAACATGAAAGTTTCTTAGAAATCAAAAAGGATTGAAAATCAGATTTTGGTGAAAATAGAATATGAAATTCAATTGACCATATCTCCTATTCTATTTTGATTTTTTTAAGTGTGGTCAAGTATTAGAGTTAGATCTATGAGTTTTCTAACTTATCCAAGTGTAATCACTAGAAAAGGTGTTGTAGATTTTCGTGTGGACTGATTTTAGCAAAGGAGTCAAAAACTAAAAATTTCCAAAATAGCTCGCTTGAGGAAGTTTAAAAGAACATTTTGGCCACTTAATGTATGAGAAAACTTCCGGCCTTTTGAGACATAAAAATATATGGTATAAAGTATCTCCTGTCCAAAAATGAGCTCATTCCGACTTAAAATGAGCAAGTTATGACCATTTCAATATTTAGGGTTTTTCGACGAAAAACGCTATAATCGGAGTTCTATAACTCCGATGACCATGAAATTTAAAATGGAAGATCACGTTAACATATATAAGATCCTGCAAAGATTTGGGAATTTCTGGAGTTAAACTTGAGGTAGCTAATTTCTTAAGGAATTAATTAGAAATTGATTTTTGAAAAATAGTAAATGAATTTTAAAATTTCGAGAAAATATATGTTCAATATGGGACTATATTCTGTTAAATCCCGGAAAAGAAATATTTTTGGGACCTGATTTGGTATTTTTATGAAAATGAACTAGTTATGAGTAAATGAATTAAATATGTTATGTGAAGTAACAAAATTGGTAAATAGGATTTTATGGCTTGGGAATCCTATATAGGGTATATCTGATTTTGATAAGGGATTTGATCATTGGTGATGAAATCTTATGAGTATGGCATTTTGAATGATTAAATGCATTATTTGGTAAAGTGTAAATAATTGAAATAAATTATTTATAAGTTTAAGAAGTGATTAAAATATTGTTATAATATTAATAATATTAGATTATGAGTTTATTAAGTGATTGATAATATTTGGATAAATTTAAAGTCTTTAAATATTTATCCTTGTTGTTGTTTGATTAATGCTTATATCATTGTCATCATTCTCATGTTTATATTGTGATAAAAGTCATCTTTGGCTTACGTGCATAGATGGATTTGGTGTGATTATGACCAGGGATTATTCGGTATAGTCATGACCATTGATGATTTAATGAATATCCTTGGCCCATAGTGCATGGATGATTCGATGATGTGGTTTATTTATTAAGCTGAGTCTCAGCGATAAAGAAATTAATGAAAACATTTTAAATCATAGAAGATAGTAGATTTTATTCTCTACTTGACTTTTCTAATGGATTGCTTGTTCCGCTGCAGTTAAACTTGATGGTTATTGTATTTTATCAGTTTAACATTGTTGAAGGCTAATGATAACTTATTCTACATTATCTTAGTCATAATATTTCTTACTGGGCTAGTTGAGCTCACCCTTTTTGTTTTCGTTGTTCTCTTCAGGAAATGAGAATATAGCTGGGACGAGTCGGGGAACGAATTGACAGTCCAGATGATAGCAGTAGTAGTCCTCACTATTCTATGAAATAGTGTGATAATAAATATAATGAGGACTGAATTTAAGTTTGTATACTGTCTATGAGGACTCCATTGAGAGTGGATATTGTCTAGAAGGCTATTTACTTGTTTAAGCTCTCAGTTTATGTTTTGTCGTATTTTACACGACAGTTGTATAATTAAGTTGTATTTGATTTATGTACCATGTATTTGGCGACTCAAGATGGGTGATGCATACCTATTTTTGGGGGCGTCACATATGCGGTACTTCGCATAGACAGGTTATTCCAACATAATAATAAAGAATGGAATAACAACCCTTATGAGTATTGAAAGAAAATAACTCTTTTCATGAATACGAAAGAAATAATACACCTTACCTTAGAAGAAAACTGGATACTGAAATAGTGAGGTAGCAGACTTCTCTTCTTCTTTCTTTCTATAATTTTTCTCTATAATAATTGCTCTATAGCTTTAGTTAATTGGTGAAAAATAATGAAGGAAAGAACATCTATTTATAGGAAAATATAGTTTCAATAATTGCACATTTTGGGACTCAAAATATTACAGTATAATACCTTCCTCTTTATCTTCATTTTTAATTTAGTCCTGCAAGTATTATCAAACTTTCACCACCTCCCCTAATAGTAAATCATGTGAATCAATAGTAAATCATGTGACTCAATAGTTCTAAACATGTGAAAAAATTAATTATAGTATAGTACCTTCATCTATACCTCCATTTTTAATTTAGTCATGCAAGTATTATCAAATTTGCACCAACTCCCCCAATAGTAAATGAATGTGATTCAATAGTACACACATGTGAATAAATAGTTATAATCATGTGAATTAGTAACAATTAATTGCTCATTCATCCGATTAATTACCCGATAACTTCCAGACATCAATTATTATCGAAATAAATGCCGATTTCCACTAACACTAATAATTCCCACACAATGGAACTATCAATTTCATCTTTAATCAACACGAACTTATTCATCATTAATATTATAACTCACAATATTTAACAACCGTGTCGTTCCTCAGAAAGAGAGGGCTTTAGATAAGGATTTCTCCTTATTGGCGCCGCAATTAGATTATCTAACCTCCTCGATGTGAACTTCTAGACATTGTCAATATTACAAATAATAATATGAATAACTTTGTCGTCTCAATTATTGATTTAATACTATATCATATTATACAGATGATACTGTGACAATAATTGAATCAATAATATGAGAGATATGATGCAGCAATTACTGTAGCACTAATTGAGTATAAGTAATTGACTTCTCACGTAAGCATCATTAATCAATACCGTGTGCTACTATGCAACCACGCGTATTACTGTACTTTTACTACCGAATAGTTCAACAGTTTTAACGGTAACACTTTCGTCATTATTTTTAATAAAAGATAATTTTGTCGTTTTCTTACTACGACAATACTTCTGTTGTGGGGTCCACCAATGATTGTGTCATCGTACGAATATTTCCTGTTAAAACGAATATTCTCCGACCAATCGAATATTATATAACCACTTGCTTACTTTGCAAAATTTGTAAATATTACCCACAACTATAACATTATATCAAATCCACACCATAATATTCAAAAAAAATATTTTGAGAAATTTAAATCTTTATTCATAAAATCCGGGTTCTCACAATCTCCCCTGCTTGTAAAATTTTGCCCTCAAAATTTACGTACGCACCTGGTATGCCGAAGAGGTGAGGATACCTTGAATACCTTGATCGTCGAAAACATTACACGTTGTATATGTGCATGCCCGATGTCCTCCGATTGCCTCTAAATGCACATCAGTCCCTAAAATAGCCATTTTAGGCCTTGATACCGACCTCAAATCTCAAAATATAAAGAATGAAAGTTTTAGATCTACTCGTTATCTTTCCGAATCATCCTGAATCACCTCAATCGGAGTTTGTATGAAAAAGTTATGCCCAATTTACTAAAGGACGTCCGCACAGATTTTGGCTTAACACTTGACCAGCGCCTAGGCACCCAAATTTGGCCTTGAGCAAGCGCCTAGGCGCCCAAGAACAGATTCTAAGCGCCGAGCCTAGTTCCTAGGCGCTCGACCTTTGGCACTGAACTCCAATTTTCCAGATTTTGCAACTTTTGACACACATACTTCAAATCTTCATAACTTCTTCATCCGTTATCAGAATTATTCCATTTTTGAGGCTATGGAAAGCTTGTAACATGCTCTATAAAACCCCCATGATTTCATAATTTTTTAGATTCATTAATTATTCCAAAATTTGGCTCCAAAGTCCCCCAAGACTAAGTTTTTACTAACAACGATACGTGAAAAACGTTATGAATACGCGACATACTTGGCGATAAAACGAGTCTATAGGCCATAGTTCCTACTCGATCGAGGATTTCAAATGGGCCAATTAAATCGAGGGTTGAGATAACGCCTTCTTAAACCTTCTTCTTCACATTTCATCAGATTCGGGTGTGTAGTTTGAGCGGCTTTAACTTTATCGATTAAAGTCGATTCTACTCGTATATTCATTATCTTCACATGGGTCCCTAGAGTCTTTAACTCTGTCTTCATCATTTGTAACTTATATGAAATGGGTCTTTGTGTTAACAACATCGCACTCATAAATACATACGATCTTCTACTCAACGCGTCAGCTACCACGTTCGCTCTTCCACAATGATATTGAATGGTATAGTCGTAATCTTCAACAGCTCGAGCCAACATCTTTGGCTCATGATACGTTCATTTTGGTTGAAGAAATATTTAAGGGTTTTAGAAATGGGATTTGTACTGGGGTCAATACAAAATTCGATTTCACGATCTAGGGGTAGGCTAAGAAGTCTTCAGAGAATACGTCAGGAAATTTATTAACAATAGAAATGTCATTCAAAACTATGACTCTCATCCAAGACTTGGATAGCACGTCACATTGATACTTATCAACTTGCCACCGTTATTCACGACGTCCCCTACGGATATTCTGGCTTCGGTGTATTCCAAGACTTGGAAGTCACCAGCGAAAGGCTCGGGGCTCTTTACTTATGGCTTGATATGATAATGATTGACTTTAGTGGTTTGGTTGCTTGAATTCGCAAAACAGGTTGGTTAGGAATATGAAAGCTAACAACCTTACGAAAAGCATGATGAGTAGTTAACCAATCGATTCCTAAAATTGCATCAAAGGCAAGTATTTTCAAGGAGATAAGATCGACAGGTAACATGAAAGTGTCAATTTGAATCAAACAAGACTTATAAACAGTGGAGGTAACGAAGGTTTCTCCTAACCAAGTTTCAACCGATAAGTCAAAGTCTAATCTCTCCGGAGTCAAATTTAAACGTTGAGCACAAGCAAGAGAGATAAAAGAATGGGTAGAATTGGTATCTAATAAGGTATAGACTTCGTAAAAATTTATAATTAACTAACCCGTGCTAACTTCATTTGGGTTACTTGCTTTTTGAGAAGTCACGAAAAACGCTCTTCCTGAAACCACCGACTTTGTTTTGTCCGTATCCACCTTTGGTGCCACCGTCCCAACTGGACTTGACTTTGGTGCACGACAAAATTGGGCTAGGTGACCTTCTTTTCCATAATTGTAACATGCTTTGGACTGCATCACGTAGTTTAGACTGATATGTCCCTCCCCTCCGCATTTAAAGCATACAATTGGTGGTCGTTCTCCTTCCTTGAAAATGGGTGTTGGTGCTGCTGTCTTTCCATCGTTGTTGAACCTTCTCTTCTTGAAATTTCCACTCCTATTATCTTGACCATGATTACCACCGAAGTGGTTACCATTCTTGGCATGATAATTTCCCCCACGATGGTTATCATTATTCAGATGGCCGCTGCCACCGGTATGATTATTATCGTGTTGTTGGTCGTTGCCTTTTGGTTGTGCTGACTCATTATCGCGCTCCAATAACTGAGCCCTATTCACAACATCTGAATATAAACAAAGTTTGTGAGAAATGAGGTATTGACGTATATCGGGTTTCAAACCTCTTAGAAACATTCGTGTCATTCGCTCCTCATTATCGACCAAATGGGATGCAAACCGGGACAAATCGGCAAACTTAGCTTTGTATTGCGACACGGTCATATTGTTTTGCTCCAACTTGATGAAATCTACCTCCTTCATGTGACGAATACTTTCGGGAAAGTACTTGTCGTTGAACAACTCTTAGAACTTCTCCCAAGACATCTTGAGTGCGTCAGGCTGGGTACATTTTATAGATTCCCACCAGTAATCTGCCTCTTCACGCAACATAAAGGTGGAAAAGGGAACCTTTTGCTCCTCAGAGCATCCCAAGATATCAAATATCTTGGTGATCTACTTTAACCACGTCTCCGCCTTAAGTGGTTCTGGCTTTCCCAAAAACTCCGGTGGTCCCAGCTCGTTGAACTGCTTAGCGATGACCGACCCTGGGTTGCCATTGTTTCCACCTTCATTATGAATAGGAGTCTCTCTCGTCTGATGTTGCATGAATTGCATAAAGTCTTTGAACATCCCATCTTTCATCATCTGATCGGTGTTGTTATTTACCTGAGGATTATTGTCTTCCTGTTGCACATTATCCTGGGTATTGATCATTTGGTGACTCAGCGGTCTCATGTGCTTCATTCTTGATCTCAACATTTTCGGATGCCATTTTTAAACACTATCATAAAACAAGGGTTAATTGACATTTCACATATTATCCTATACTCGACCGACCAATTAAATACCAAATAAACTTAGGTAACGTCATACTAGCAAAGGAATTCCCCGTCTCTCCCTCCTAGTTCTTGTCTCACATCTCACCAGGATCATATCCTAAGCTTTGATACCAACTGTGACGCCCCCAAAACAGGTATACATCATCCATCTTGAGTTGCCAAATACATGGTACGTAATACAAATACAAACTTAATTATACAAACATCGTGTAATATACGACAAAACATAGTCGAGAGTTTAAAAACAGAATATTGCCTTCTAGACAATATCCACTCTCAAATAGAGTCCTCATTACATTTATTTTCACACTATTTTATAGAATAGTGAGGACTACTATAACACCATCTCGCATCAGTCACTCCGCTTCCCGATTAGTCCCCGACTACGTTCTCATTTTCAAGAGAACAATGAAAGCAAAAGGGTGAGCTCAACTAGCCCAGTAAGAAATATTATGACTAAGATAATGCAGAATAAATTATCATTAGTCTTCAACAATGTTAAACTGATAAAATACAATAAACATCAAGTTTAACTATAGCGGAATAAGCAATCCATTAGACGAGTCAAGTAGAGCATGATATCTACTATCTTCTATGATTTAAAATGTTTTCATCAATTTTTATCGCTGAGACTCAGCTTAATAAATAAACCACATCATCGAGTCATCCCTGCACTACGGGCCAAGGATATTCATTAAATCATCAATGGTTATGACTATACCGAATAATCCCTGGTCATAATCATACCAAAAACTGTCCACCAATGCACTACAGGCCACTGAGGACTATACCGAATGATCCCTAATCATAATCATACCAAGTCCATCTATGCACGTAAGCCAAAGATGACTTTCATCACAATATAAGCATGAGGATGATGATAATGACATAATAATTCAATAAAAATAAGTTCAAGAATAAATTTTAAAGATTTATAAGTTAATCTATCCTGAAATCAATTACATCCAAATTGTTAACATGATACTGCTTTGTGGAGTAAAATTCAAGAATGCTCAGAAGAATATTTTCATGAAAAGATACTGGATGAAGCGCAAATATCCAGGATATTCTACTAATTTCATGCATAGAAGCCAAAACTTTAACCAACTGAGTATAATAGAATATATGAAACTGCAAATGGATTTTTCTTGACCATGCGGTAATCCGTGAGATGAGATCATTTCCACAATTTAATAAGGAATGAATATGCAGGATCATTCACTATGCATGCAGTAATCTACATAGACATGTTATTCCAACAGAATAATAAAGAATGGAATAACAGAAGAATTCACCCGAGCGTATGCGTAATCCGCGATGAGCAAAGTTATTCCAACGAATAATAAAGAATGGAACTAGGTCATGCGTAACCCGCATGCATGGGATATTCCAAACGAGAATAATAAAGAATGGAACCAGGTCATGTGTAATCTGCACAGACAGGATATTCCAACAGAATAATAAAGAATGGAGTAACAACAGAAATCACCAGGCATGCGATAGACCGTACAAACAGGTTATTCCAACAAAATAATAAGGAATGGAACCAGGTCATGCGTAATCCGCACAGACAGGATGTTCTAACAGAATAATAAAGAATGGAATAACAAAAGAATTTCACCATGTATGCGGTAATTCACATAAACAGGTTATTCTAGCATAATAATAAAGAATGGAATAACAGCTTACGAGTATTGAAAGAAAATAATTCTCTTCATGAATACAAAAGAATAATACCCCTTACCTTAGAAAAATTTGGATACTGGAATAGTGAGGTAGCAAACTTCTCTTCTTCTTTCTCTCTATAATTTCTCTATATAATAATTGCTCTATAGCTTTAGTGAATTGGTAAAAAAATAATGAAGGAATGAGCTTCTATTTATAGTAAAAAATATAGTTTCCATAATTGCACATTTTGGGGCTCAAAATATTATAGTATAATACCTTCATCTTTTCCTTCATTTTTAATTTAGTCATGCAAGTATTATCAAACTTGCACCACCTCCCCTAATAGTAAATCATGTGAATTAATAGTAAATCATGTGACTCAATAGTTCTAAACATGTGAAAAAATTAATTATAGTATAGTACCTTCAACTATACCTCCATTTTTAACTTAGTCATGTAAGTATTAATTATCTTGCACCACCTCCCCTAATAGTACAAGAATGTGAATCAATAGTACACACATGTGAACAAATAGTTATAATCATGTGAATTAATAACAATTAATTGCTCATTTATCCGGTTAAATTCCCGATTGGTCAATATAACCTCCAAACATCAATTATTATCGAAATAAATGTCGATTTTCACTAACACTAATAATTCCAACACAATAGAACTATCAATTTCATCTTTAATCAACACGAAATTATTCATCATTAATATTATAATTCACAATATTTAACAACCAGGTCGTTCCCAAGAAAGAGGGGGCTTTCCGATAAGGATTTCTCCTTATTAGCGCGCAATTAGGTGACCAAACCTCTCCTTTGACAAAACTTCTAGACATTGTCAATATTGCAAATAATAATATGAATAACTTTGCCGTCTCAATTATTGATTTAATAATATAACATATTATATGAGATGATCTTTGTGACAATAATTGAATCAATAATATGAGAGATATGATGCAGCAATTACTGTAGCAATAATTGAGTATAACTGAGTGACTTCTTACGTAAGTATCAATAATCAATACCTTGTGCTACTATACAACCACGTATATTCTTTGTACTTTTACTAAGGGTAGTTCAGCGGTTTTAACGGTAACACTTTCGTAGTTATTTTTATAAAAGATAATTCGTGCCGTTTTCTAACTACGACAATACTTCTGTTGTGGGGTCCACCAATGATTGTGCCGTCGTATGAATATTCCCTGTTAAAATGAATATTTCCCGACCAATCGAATATTATATAACCACTTGCTTACTTTGAAAAATTTATAAATATTACCCACAACTATAACATTATATCAAATCCACACCATAATATTCAAAAAAAATATTTCGAGAAATTTAAATCTTTATTCATAAAATCTGGGATCTCACACATAGGCTATGACTTTTCCATGTTGCATGAGAACACATCCTAACCCTTTGCCTGAAGCATCGCTATAGATAACAAATCCATCCGAACCAGATGATATTGTCAAAACAGGTGCCGAAATAAGTCTCCTCTTAAGCTCTTGAAAACTCTTCTTGCATTCCTTGCTCCATACAAATTTTGTATCTTTCCGAGTCAGTTGAGTTAACGGAGTAGCGATTCAAGAAAATCCTTCCACGAATCTCCGATAATAACCATCTAAGCCTAGAAAGCTACGTACTTTGGTCACCGACTTTGGTTGCCCCCAACTTTGTATTGCTTCAATCTTCACCGGGTCAATAAATACTCCATGTTTTTGACACCACGTGCCCAAGGAATGCTACTTCCTCAAGCCAGAACTCGCATTTCTTCAACTTGGCATATAGCTTATTTTCACGAAGCCTTTGGAGTACTAGCTTCAAATGGTGCTCATGATCTTCACGACTTTTGGAATATATGAGGATGTCATCAATAAAGACAACAACGAACTAATCCAAATATTCCTTGAATACTCAGTTCATCATATCCATGAAAGCCGCAGGAGCATTAGTTAATCCAAAAGATATGACTAAGAATTCATAATGCCCGTACCGAGTTCTAAAGGTAGTCTTCAGAATATCCTCAGTTCTAATCTTCAATTGATGATATTCAGAACGAAGATCGATCTTTGAAAAGAATTGTGCTCCTTGCAACTGGTCAAACAGGTCATCAATGTGAGGTCATCAATGGGCTTTGTACCAGGTTCAAGGTCAATAAAGAATTCAACTTCACGTTCTGGGGGAAGTTCTTCAGGAAATACATCAGGAAATTCACTAACAATAGAAATATTATTCAAATCTGACGTGTCTTTATTCAAATCCATAACATGGGCTAAGAAAGCTTGACATCCATTTTTCAATAAACGAATGACTTTATGGCTTGATATGACAGTGATTGATTTTAGTGGTTTATTTGCTTGAATTCGCATAACAGGTTGGTTAGGAATATGAAAACTAACAACCTTACGAAAATAATCAATTTTGGCATGATGAGTAGTTAACCAATCAGTCCCTAAAATCATGTCAAATGCAAGTATCTTTAAAGAGATAAGGTCAACAGGTAATGTGATGGGGCCAACTTGGATCAAACAAGATTTATAAACAGTGGATGTAATGAAAGTTTCTCCTAACGGAGTCTCAACAGATAAATCAAAGTCTAATTTCTCCGGAGTCAAGTTTAAACGTTGAGCACAAGCATGAGAGATAAATGAATGGCTAGAACTGGTATCTAGTAAGGTATAAACTTCGCAATAATTTATGATTAGCTTACCCGTGATCACCTCATTGGGTTCCTCGTATTTTGACCAGTCACGACAAACGCTCTTCCAGGAACCGTTGACTTTGACTTTTCTGGGACAGCCTTTTGAGTCACCATCCCCGTTGGACTTGGTTTTTCTACAGTACAATCTCGAGCGATATGTCCTTCTTTTCCACAATTATAACATACCTTGCACTATTGTGGACAATTTGGGCTAATATGTCCCACTTTAGCACATTTATAGCATACGACCGGTGGTCGTTCTCCTCCCTTAGAAATAGTTGATGCTGGTGATGACGTCTTCACATTGTCATTGTTGAATCTCCTCTTTTTGAAACTTCCACTTGACTCGCCTCTCATATTATCATGACCACGATTACCACCGAGTGGTTACCGCTTTTAATCCGAATTTTCCTCCCCATTTGGTTATCATTGCTCAGATGATTTACCGGCCATTAGGTATAACCACAGTTGTGGTCCCCTTGGTTGAGCGTACTAATTATCTCGCTCTAATAATTGAGCCACATTGACAATATCCGAATATAGAGAAAATTTGTGAGAAATGAGATATTGACGTATGTCGGGTTTCAAACCTCTCGTAAACATCCGCACATCATCGTTCCTCATTCTCCACCAAATGAGGTGCAAACCTAGATAACTCATAAACTTTCGCCTTAGACCGGGACACGATGTTGTTGTTCATTCGATCTAATAAACTCAACCTCCTTCATATGACGAATATTTTCAGGAAAGTACTTGTCATTAAATAGTTTCTGAAATGTCTCCCAAGACATGCTGAGTGCGGCTGGATGGGTACACTTCACAGATTTCCACCAGTAATCTACCTCACTACGGAACATAAAGGTGGCAAATGGAACCTTCTGTTCCTCCGTGCATCCCAAGACATCGAATATCTTGGTAATTTGCTTGACCCACGTTTCTGCCTTAATCGGATCCGGCTTTCCCCAGAATTCTGGTGGTCCCAACTCTTTAAACTGTTTGGCTGTGACTAGCTGTGCGTTGCCATTGTTTCTACCTTTATTTTGAACAGGAGTCTCCCTCGTCTGGTTTTGCATGAACCGAAAAAAGCTTCCAAACATCTCATCGTTCATCACCTGCTCAATGGTGTTTTTTACAGGAGGAACATTACCGGCCTGTTGCACGTTCCCCTTGTTGGTGATTAATGGTGTCTCCACGGTCTCATTTACTCCATCGTTAATATTTTCAGCTGCCATTCTTAAATACTTCCACAAAATAAGGGTTAATTAAAGAAATTGACATGCAAAATAATAACTCTATACTCTGACCAACCAATAAATAAGCTTAAGTAGGACATACTAGCGAAGGATTTACTCGTCTCTCCCCTCCTAGTTCTATTCCCCGATCTCCGCCAGAGACCATATCCCTAAGCTCGACGATAAAATTGTGGCGCCCCAAAATAGGTATACATCACCCATTACGAAGTCGCCAAATACATGGTGCGAAACAACTATAACTTTATTAATACAATTGTCGTGCAAAATACGACAACACATAAACTGTGAGTTTAAATAAAAATATTGTCTTCTAGACAATATCCACACTCAAATAAGTACTCATTACAATTATTGATACATTATTTTATAAAAATAGTGAGGACTACTAAAATAACTTTCTAGAACCATCATTCCATACCCCGTCTAGTACTCACTACATTCTCGCCTCCTGAGAAGAAAAATAGAACAAAAAGGAAAAGGGTGAGCTCAACTAGCCCAGTAAAGAACATTATGACTAATATAACATAGAACAAATTATCGTTAGTCCTCAACAGGAAAAAATCTGATATAATATAATAGAAACCAAGTTTCAGATCAATATTCGCAGCAAAAATAATAATTCATTAGAAGAGTTAAGTAGAGAATGAAATTTACTAACATATATGAATTTAAAAGTCCATCATCACTATTTTATCCCTGTAACATAAATCAATATTCATTTTGAATCAAATATTCATCTTTGCACTACAGGCCAAAAATATTCATTAGTTGGTCATGTTCATCTCAATACCTGTTCATCTTTGCACTACGGGCCAAAGATATTTATTAGAAAATCATTCATCTTTGCACTACAGGCCAAAGATATTCAGTTATATCATCATTTAGGACTGAGGATGATGAAAAATATTTTAAAGAAAACGAATCCAGTGAGACAAAAGAACAAATATTAGGGATTCACACTTTAGACAATCCAAGTTCAAAAATACTTCATAATAAACCGTAGTGGAGTAAAATTCAAGAATGAAGATCAAAACATGGATACAATCAAAAATAGTACCCATAATAGACATCTTGGACAAAGAATGAAAATTTAATTTTTCTGTGAATAGTGTCGTATTCGTGAATAGTGCCGTATACGTGGAT
Organism: Panax ginseng; assembly: GCA_020205605.1. Lineage (NCBI taxonomy): Eukaryota > Viridiplantae > Streptophyta > Magnoliopsida > Apiales > Araliaceae > Panax > Panax ginseng. The sequence goes on along the minus strand of CM035134.1, from coordinate 131,703,197 downwards.
AGTAACCTTGACACAAAAAGACAAGAATTTTACAAGAAAAATCTTACCAATATTCCGGTATAATGATATTGAAAGAAATAATATCATTTATAAAAAAAATAACATCCCTTACCTCAAAAAGACAATACTTCTGACTGGAATACTGGATATAGTGCTGAAAGAACTTGCACCGTATATCAACACTCAAAGTATCAAAATACTCACAAGAATATGCTCGATAATATAGAGAGATAAAACTTCAATTTCTGGTGTGATTTTTAATTCTAACCTAAGCATCCTATTTATAGGAAATTGCTTGGAACACCAAAGCAGATAATTTAATAAAATATTAATATATTTATATAAATTTCCTACACCCACTTTTTTTTGTCAAAACATCAGCCACACAAGTGGCCCACCTCACAAAAATTACAAAAAATGTTTTTCTTATTAAAATCATTTAAAACTCCAAAAATCAATTATTCTGGAACTTCAATAATTCATAATAAATAGTCGTTTTATCAAAAAAATTTGAAACTTATGTCCATTCCATAGGAAATTCAATTCTCTACAACTTTGTAAGTTTAAGTTTTTCCAAATTTCAAGCAAAAATTGACTGAAATCCACATACGGACGATTTTACGGGCTATAATCCAATTTCAGTCACAAAATGGGGCCCACCAACACACAAAACATGTGTTAAACATTTTTTGTAACAAAAATACTCTTCCTCCTCATTTATTCATATATCACACATTCATTGTAAAAAATATCACCATTATTATAATATAATAATATATTTAAATAAATTATTTTATCAGAAAAAATAAAATATCAATTTTCAATAATTGTCACTTTTCTAAAAATTCCTCCATTTATATCTACATAAATAAATATTTTCCTTATCATATAAATCAATAATTAATTATTCAGAAATAATATTCTGAGAATCACAATCATCGATAAACTGAGACAATTCGTTCCCATGAAAGAGGAGGCTTTTCAATAAGGATTTCTCCTTACTGGAGCGCAATTAGGTTACCAAACCTCTCCTTAGACAGAACTTTCTAGACATTTCTAATAATGTTATCTAGTAATATTATTAAAATAATATGAACTATTGACCTGATAATGAAAAATACTGTGCAGTGATAATTATTGAAACAACAATAATATAAAATATCAACATACCAATTATTGAATCAATAAATAAAATATTGTACAGTAATTACTGTAACAATTATTGAGTAGTGCCTTCTTACGTAAGAATCAATAATTGGTGCAATATCGTGTGCTACTATGCAACAACACGTATTATTGTGTTTTAACCACCGGGTATTCCAATAGTATTAACGGTAACAACTACGCCATTATTTATAAAAAAAACTTATACGTGTCATTTTCTTCATCCAATCGCTTTCCGTTATGGGGCCCACACAAGACTGCGCCATCGTACGAATATTCCCTGACAGTAAGAATATTCAACGATCAAACGAATATTCCCCAACAACAATGAATATTTTATAACCACTTGATTATTTAAGATATTTGCACATTTTATCCATAACTAACCACATTAATCAAATCAACCCTAACTATTTCAAAATAATAAATAGAGGAAATTCAATTTCATTTATAATAAGTTGGGGTCTTAGACAAATGATAGATTCCACGGCACGCTTGCATGAGGTGGTCGTCGCCCCGATCGTTTCTAGCAAAGTTGTAGGATGGATTGCTTGCAACACCTTAACCCCTCGTCTATATTGAGACGGTAATATTGGTACAATTGCTCACATTTGGAATTATGTGTTAAATAGACACCAACGACACCTTGACCCCTCGCTTATATTGAAGCGATAATCTTGGTGCAATCGATAATTGATGCGGTAGAAGAAGCCACACACAACTCTGAATTGTTGTATGATAAGTCAAATTGAATCTCAAAGAAATAACTAAGAAAATACGTAGGAATTATTCAAAGAACTCAAAAGTAGAGAATAATCTCACAAGTAGAATAAATCTAAATATTATTGAATGTTGTATGAATTATATTCATATGACTTATTTATACTAATAATAAAACCCTAGAATCCCATAAAGAATCAAAAATTTGTTTTTGGGAATAAATTCCTATCTAAAAGAAACCTAATAACATTAGAAATATTAAGGATATAAAATTTCCCTAAAATACATGAAAGAAATCTAATCAAATAAGGAAAATCTTGTCAAAAATTCGTAGCCTCAAAAAACGTACCCAAAATTTTGGCACTATGGCGCGGGGCGCGCCAGTCTTTGGCACGGGTCACACTACTCATACATAAAAGTGTCTAATGGCCTAGCACGGGCCACACCTATGTTGGCTTATAGGTTGTGCGGGGCACACTGCATGGCTAGAGTTTCTGGTGGCTTGGCGCGGGGTGCGTTGCTTCCCATACAATCTTTCCGCAGGTCGCGCCAGTCAGTCAGAAGTAACTCTTAGTATGGAACAAACAGTTGTATTAAATTCAAAAGTTTCAACTCCAGTTCCAAAGTCTTTAAACTTCTTCCCTCCTCACTCCAAGCTCCCTTTATAATCCCGTTAAGTCCTTGCTTAAAGCGCTTAGCTCGACTTCTCATCATGGGTCCAACTAGAACTTGTACCGGATCCGATCCATGAGCTCCATTTAAATTCCAACTAGGCATGTCCTCATCACCCATGGATTGGTGATACATCACTGGTTTGTAGTTTGTCGGTGACCGGGTGCCTTTAGAGGCTAATATCACTGCCACCACTGTTCGCGCCATTCTCGGTTTTACTCCTCAGGAGTGGGACTTCAAGGCCTCAAATATTCGGCCAGGCTCTTTGACTGTGGATGCGACTCGAGGTACTTTATAAGAGCCTTTTCCTGAGGACTTTGTGGAGAGAGATCACATCTTGCAGCATTTGTTTTTGACCATCATGAGGGGTTGTTTCATTACGAAGAATTACTCCACTGTCCCTTTTAGTTTGGTCAGGGTTATTCAGGATGTAGATCGCATTAGAGACTACGACTGGGGGGTCTTTTACATTTGTGATATACCTTTATGGGATGAGACTACACTCTAAGGGAGTGACCGATGCTTGGCTCCGCTTCTACCCATTTCTTCTGGTGAGTCATCTTGATTGATTTATGATTCTCTGAATCTTGATTTGCTTTCCCATGACTAATGACGGGTTCTTTGGATTGACAGTTCTAGGCTTTTGAGAGACTTCATTGCATCTGACCTCTCACTATTCTGGGCTTGCATACCTACCCTCGGGGTCATAGATGACATCAGTCCATTTTGTCTAAGGTCTCGATTTCAGTAGATTTCACCCATGCCTGTCTTCAGGTGGAGATAATGTCAGCATCTGATGTAGTGTGGGTTCCCTATATTGCCAAGCACTTGGCTGAGGGTTTTATCTGGCTATTTTTGGTTTTTGGATAATTTTAAGGTTTAGGATTGATATAAGGTAAAAGGGTTTGATTTTTTTAGGGTTAGACCACACTATAAATGGCTACCTACGTACTCCCGTGGATGAGGGGAGATCAAGCCTTTCGTAGTTCAGGCTTTGCCTGAACGATTAATTTGACTTGATTTGATTTGATTTTTTTAACCACAACCATTCAAGTTTGAATGAAAAAGGGTCTCAGACATAATTATATTTCAGGGAATCAGAATTGATTAGTTAGAGGAATTCTTCACCTTCCATCTCTTCCAACCTTATGGCTCCGCCTGATGAGATCGTTTTAATAATGAAGGGTCCTTCCCAATTCGGGGCAAATTTGCCTCTGGCTGCATCATGGCCTGGAATGATCTTCTTCAGTACCAAATCATGCACTTTGAATGTCTGAGGTTACACTTTCCTGTTATAGGATTGGGACATTCGCTGCTGGTATAGCTAACCATGAAAGATAGTTGCGGCTCTTTTTTCATCTATAAGGGATAGCTGATCATACCAATCTTGTATCCATTGGTCCTCCTCTATCTGGGCATCTAGTATCACTCTTAGTGATTCTATTTCCACTTTGATGGGGAGAATAACCTCCATGCTATATACCAGTGAATACAGTGAAGCTCTAATAGAAGTTCGTGTCGATGTTTGGTAGGTGAGCAAGGTTAAAGGAAACAAATCTGGCCATTCTAGGTGGTTTGGTGACATCTTCATCATTATCTTCTTGATATTCTTATTAGCTACTTCTATTGTGCCATTTATCTTCGGACGATAATAACTGAGTTAATGTTTTTGATATTGAACTTACTGCACAGTTCCCTCGTCATCTCGTTATTTAGATTTTTGGCATTGTCTGATACTATAACCTCGGGTTGTCCATATCGACAAACGACATTGTTTCTGATGAAACCAACGACAATTTCCTTGGTAACTTTGGGGAAACAAGTTACTTCTACCCACTTGGTAAAGTAATCGATCATGGTAGAGATGAATCTGTGACCGTTATTGGCTTTGGGTTCAACATGCCTGTTCACGTCCATTCCCCACATGGAAAACAGCCATGGTGATGTCATGCCGTGTAGTTGATTCGGAGGTGCATGAATGATGTTGGCATGGATTTAACATTGATAGTATCGCTTGACATAATCTTCACAATCAACTTTGAGGGATATCCAGTAATGTCATGTCCTTAATATCTTCTTGGCAAGTAGAGTTCCACTCATATGTGCTACGTACACTCCACAATGCACTTCATTCATAAGTCTTTAGGCCTGATCTTTGTCCAGACACCTCAAAATACCTATACCCGGATCTCTTTTGTAGAGAGCATCCCCACTTAAATAAAAATTCATGGACATCTTCTATATTTGGTTTTTTGCAGCTTGGCTCACTCATTCGAGGGTGGACCTGTCTCGTAAATATTCTTTGATGTTTTGATGTTTGATTAGTCGAGGCTATCTCATCTGATATTTCCCCCACATTATTTTCGTAAGATGGCGCATTTTGTACTGAAGGTAATAACGGGCATACCTTTCCTTGCTGATAGGTTCACCAATGAGGTCAGTGTGGCCAATGCATCGACAAAGTCGTTCCTATTTTGAGGAATATGCATCAAGGCAATGTCTTCAAACTCTTCTGTTATCTTGATAACATGGTGGTGGTATGGCAATAAATGTAACTCTTTGGTACTGTAAGCCCTAGTGGATTGTCTGATGACTAGCTCCGAATCTACCAATACTGCCAACCGTTTGACTCCCATGGATTGGGTTAATTTTAACCCTAGTAGGCATCCTTCATATTATGTCATGTTGTTAGAGTTACAAAACTGCAGCTTAGTTACTACAAGGTATTACTCCCCGGTGAAAGATACAAGAACTGCCCCTGCACCAGCTCCTCCTGCATTGGTAGCACCGTCAAAGTACAATTTCCAGAATTCACCCATATCTTCTTTATTGGTTTGTAGAACCACCATTACCTCCTCATCAGGGAAGTATGTTTCAAGAGGCTCATAACCTCCTATCGGTGCTACCGATAGATGGTCTGCGATTCTCTGTCTCTTAACAGACTTTTGGGTCACATAGACAATGTCAAACTATTGAAGAATTAGCTGCCACTTGGATAATCGACAGTTTAACATCGTTTTGCTAAAAATATACTTTAAAGGATCCATGCGGGATATTAGATGAGTGGTATGGTTATGTAGGTAATGTTGAAACCTCACGGCGGCCCAAGCTAATGTATAACAGGTCCTTTCTATCAGTGTGTATTTTTGCTCTTCACTACTGAAATGTTTACTAAGGTAATATATAGCCCTTTCTTTGCCCATGTCATTCTTCTTCCCCAGCAAACAACCCATGGCGTTGAAATTAACTGATAAGTACATGAACAACGGGACTCCCTCCCTCGGGGGTACCAGTATGGGTGCTTCAATCAACCTCTTCTAGATGATGTGAAAAGCCTTCTGACAATCTTTGTTCCACTTCCTAGAGGAGTTTTTTCTCAACAACTTGAAAATAGGTTCACATGTGGCTATCAGTTGCGAGATGAATCTACTGATAAAGTTTGTCCTCCCTAGAAAAACTCAGATTTCCCACTCGATTCTCAGCTTGGGCATCTCAATGATGGATTTATCTTGGCTAGATCCAACTTGATGCCTTGATTGCTTACACGAAATCCCAGGAGTTTTCCAAATTTCACGCCAAAAGCACACTTGGCTGGGTTCAGTTTCAAGTTATATTTGGGGAGCCGCTCAAATAACTTCCTGAGATTAGTGCAATGATCATCTGCCTCTTTGGACTTTATGATGATATCATCCACAACACTTCGATCTCTTTATGCATCATATCATGGAATAAGGATATCATAGCCCTCTGATGTGTAGCATCGGCATTGGTGAGGCCAATCTCATATAGCAGAAAGTTCCCCAAGGGGTGATTAAGATGGTCTTTTCCCTGTCTTCTTCAGCAACCACGATCTGGTGGTAACCGGAAAAACAATCGGCAAAGGAGTACATCTCATACTGTGCCGTATTGTCTATCAATACATGGATGAATAACACTTGGAAGTCATCTTTAAGGCTGACTTTATTGAGATCACAATAATCTACACAGACTCGCACCTTTCCCCCAGGCTTGGGCATTAGGATCACATTAGATAACCACTCAGGGTAAGTTGATACCATAATGACACCTCCTTTAAATTATTGATAATTTCTTCTTTAACATTCATGCTCTATTCTGGTTTCAACCGTCTTAACTTCTGCTTTACTGGTTTGATCCCTTCTTTAACTTGTAACCGATGGACGACAATATCTGTGGATAAACCGATCATGTCTTCATGAGACCAAGTAAAAACATCCTTAAACTGGGTTAAGAGGTTAATTAAGTCTTTTTCTTGGTTGGAGGGTAGGTTGGTTCCAATCTGTAACTCTTTAGGAAGGTCAGAGGTTCCAAGGTTTATAGTGATGGTTTGCTCAAGGTTGGGTTTGGGTTTGTCGTCGACCCATCCTTTAATTTCCTTAGGCACCTCATCATCATCTACCTCTTCTTGCTCGACCCCCATTAAGTCAAAGTCCAATTCTATATCAAAATCATAGTCACTACTCGAATTTGACAAGTTAGGGACAGGGCTAGAAATACTCAAATTTGGAAACCTGAGAAGAAAACTTGATTACTTAATATATATAAAACAATTGTCAATTACAAAAGGTTTCAGTAGTTAATATGACAAAAGGCAATAATAAGTTGCAGATAAGATAAATCATACTGAAATGTAAAGGCTAGGCTTCCTATTAGTAGATCATTTTCTGCTTTTTACCCTTTTTGGATGATCTAAGGCATAATCGTCCAATTACTGGTAGTCAGGTCTTTAGGGATAGCTTAGATAGAGGTATTTCTGAGGTCACTTAGGATGACCATGACTGGCTCAGAACTAGACCCGGAATCCTCCTTTGGGATATTCACACTTTTCCAGTTGATGATTGGAAGGATGGGCTGATCATCTGATGGATCGGCCTTAAGGGTTTTCTTAGTAGCATCCTTGGCGAGGGAAAAGCTGTTCAAAAATTGGAACTGAATCTCTTCCAGAAACTTCTGGTTCTTGGCTTTCTCAGCTTCATTATTATTAGATTCTCCCTTATGGGCTTCCATATCTATACTCTTATTGGCCTGGGGTATTAAGAGGTTTGAGATATAGGAAGGGATCTTCTTCAATGGTTCCTTGAATCCCGCTTCATTGAGGCTTGGCCTGAGGGGAACCATTAGGTGGATAGACATGTGCTTATGGGGATTATGGTGTTTGGAACCACCGAGGTAGCCCAGTCTAGCCCTGCCTAACTCGGTTGGTATATAGATTGGATATCTAATTCTTTGGCCATTTTGGCCTAGCCCTTGACCTATTCGATGTCCTCAGGAAAGCATCTCTTGGCCAACTACCATCACTTCGGGGGATATCCGGGGTTAAAATGCTGGTGAACCCATAGAATGGTATTGAGGAGAGCTTACTTCAAAAGCTTGGAAACTAGCGGGTTCAATACCCTCATTCACACTGTTCCTTTGGCTGGTATATCATCGTCAGTAAAAGATATCGCGTACATAACTAATCAGATGCTGGAACTTCTCAATATCAATGGTTTTGGGCAAGTATGCCTCCTCCAACACTTAGATCAGAATCTGGCGATGATCTTCGAAAGTTAGCACAAGGTCTAGAATATAGATGCCTCTTTCAGCTGCTTTACCGCTCTCGCTTCGTTATGTCCCACTTTGTTAAGGAAATCCACAATCTTCCCTAGCGTCACCTTTCCCACGGTTTTAGCTGTTGGCTCCATTATCCGACCTGGGACACACAATGGATTGTCCTTTGGCAGGATTGCAGTATAATCGCTCTCAGACATTATACCTTCTCCATAATTCCAAGGAACCTTTTTCAGATTGAAAACAGAGATCTACGACCAAGGGGTCAACATAACCAGCATTATCACGACTAGTTCCAATGGAGTCTTATCTCCCACATTGGACAATCGTCTAATGGCTATAGGTAGGGTGAAATTTCCTTCTATACAAGTGATAACTGCCACCGTTTCTTCTAAATCTTTCACCTTCTGAGGATATATTATCTCTTTATCAGAGAAAAACTTAGCCTCCCTCATTATTTCCAACTCTCTTGATTCGATCAGATTTTGAATTAGATGAAGCAAAGCCCAACATTCCTCAGTGGTATGTCTTGAAACATTTGAGTGATAAAAGCATGTCATATTGGGGTCTAAATACTTTGATCAAGGATCCGGGGTGGTGAGAACTCTGTGATCTTTCCCTCACTGATCAACATCCGTAGAATTTCTTCCATAGATTTCCCTAGAGAGGTAAATTTTTGCTTGGCTATAAAATCCCGATTAGAATGCAATCTAGCTTCGCTGGCTATCTTTTCTTTCCATATGCTCTTATCTTGGAGACAAATCTGATCTCTCTTTGGAAAGGGGATAACCTTAGGAGGTGGAATATTGATCTGCCCTCGAAAGGACTTGATCGATCAACTGACGAGTCAACTGAGGTTGGTACACAACTAGCTAGCTTCTCCTAAATTTCTCAGATACTTGAGATTTTCTCGACCTAATTTACTAATCATGTTGACTCCCTCCGCACCATGCTGAGGTAAAGGGTTGTTATTAACATTAGGTTGCTCTGGCGCTTTTTCCACAATCTCCCCATTATCAATTAGGTTTTGAATCTTATGTTTTAAGGGCCAACAATTTTGAGTGTCATGCCCCGATGATCCGAAATGATATGCACATTTCTTACTGGGATCAAATTGTCTTCCATTAGGGTCAACAGGTGGAGCGAGCTCAGTGATCTTCTTCTGCGCTACTAGCAATGCCAATATATTCTCCAATGAGACTCCGAGGGGAAAGAATATTTTTCTTCTTTTGTTTTCCCTAACTTTTGGCGCCGTAGGATTTTGGGTGTTTGCAGTTATAAGGTAATTACCTTGATTCTGTATAGGTGGATTACTGCTCTTGCTTGTTGATTGCCCTTACACGATTAAAAAGACATCTTTCTCCTTCCTTTTAGGTACCCTTTTGGGAGCGTTTGAGTAATTTCCCAATTGTATATGCTCTGCCACAGCCTCTAAGGATGTAAGGTCCTTCATTTTGCCAGATTTTAATCTCATTTCAGCCATATCCCCTTGTTTAACCATCTTGGAAAAGGATTTGCATATTCCTACTATGACTCTCTCATAATATAGGACTTCTTGGATGTCAATAAAGGTCATTACCATCTGACCTTCATCCATTGGCGAGCTAACTTGGGCGGCCATACACCTTCACCTCTGTACGTATTCCCTGAACAACTCATTAATCAATTTCTTAACTTTGGTTACTTGGTAGCGATCAGGGGCCATTTGGGATTGAAAGCTATACTGATTGAGAAAAATATGGGCTAGATCCCCCTAATCCTTAACTTTGGAGTTTTCAATCCGGGCGTACCAAGTTCGGGCTTCACCAGTAAGGCTCTTTTGGAACAACTGCATTCCAAGGTTCTCGGTCTTGGCATATGATCCTAGCTCACCTATGTACACATTCAAATGGGTGTAGGGATCTCCTAATCCATTACACTTTTTGAACTCTGGGACTTGGAATTTATCGGGGTATCTCGCCTTAGGGAAAATATACAGATCAGAAAAATTCATGCACCCATGGAATCCTGTCCCCTTAATAGATCGGATAACATCCTCCATTTATTTGATTTTCTTCCATATATCTTCAGTTTCTCTGTCTTCTCGGAGGTTTATTACTTCCTTTTGTCAGATTCTTATATGTGGCCTCTTTGGCGAAACTGACATTGATTGGAGATATTAGGGGTAGACATCTGTGTATCACTGTCCTTTCCCGATACTTGTATCTCTCCTTGCACAGAGGGTTCAGTTGGAGTTTTCAGTTTGGACTCCTGAGTGACACACACTGTTCTTTTAACAGTACGGTCATCTCAGCTATCTGCTTCGTAAACTCTTCAAACTCAATTTGAGATATAGGCATAGGTTCTAATGAACTATTTTATGCCATTTTGACTGGGAGTAATCCTGCCTTCTTGGCTTGGGATCGAGTTCTAGGACCAATCTACACACAAATCGGTATCTAGTTTAGTCTTGATATTAGTAGATGATATGGATGTATAATATGCTATGCATCAGTTTAGGGTTTTTTTTTTTAATCTTTTCCTACAAAACAAGGGGTCAGTTGACTTGATGACAGGATAAGAATGATATACAAATGACAGTTTTAAGATGGACGACATTTGTATATTCAGGAATTTAACAGGGCATGAAGAAACATCATGCGCGTTTAGTCTATCAGAGGCTGAACTATCTTAGGTTACTCTCACGGGCTTTTTAAAATTGGTTCCTAGATCTTTGCAATTTACTTGATGAAAACATTCATTTTTCAATTGGAGCAGATTGAGTGGTGCGTTTCTTGAGCCTCACAATGAAAACATCCATAGGAGTCTAGTAATAAACAACGGACGGGCTTTTCTCTGGACTGAGGGACCACATAACATACATCCATCGTCCTCATCGGATGCAATATGATGACATTGTGCGAGGTACTAATATATTGTGTAAGACACTAATATAAAGCACTTAAATATTTAAGACATTCATCACACACAAAGCTCATTCACACAAGAATGCATATGCGGAATGGAAATCAAAAAGATTTGAAAGTGGCTTATGCCCTCTGGAATCCCCAGCGGAGTCGCCACCTATCGACGCTTGGAAAGAAAAATATATATCCTTCAGATTGTTTTTTTCCTTATCTTATGTCTTTTCTTTGTTCTTACCCTTTCTATTTTGTTTTGTTGGTTGATTTGATTAAAGGGTGAGGTTTTAGGAAAAGATTGACATTTAGTCGACTTATTTTACCAATATTTAATTTTTATGATTGGGCCGAATGAGATAGAGTTACAAGTTGATATGGTTTAAATGAACACATAGTTTTAATGGTACTCACACCGCAAAACGGTAACTACAAAGTATGTTTACAATCACGAAGAAGGTAAACTACTTCTACACGTACGTTAGGTGATCAACCTATCGTACCCTACGTCGTGCACAATGTATTAATCTTGCATAGTGACTATTTGCGCTCGTAGATTGGAATATATTATCCAACTGGTATATCCCCTTATTCAGGGTTGTTCACCTCTGACTTAGCATAAGATCCCGCACCAAAATAATTTGGTTTGGATAGATTCTCAAAGAAGTACTTAAATTTTCATAAACATTTTATCTAGCTTAATCAAATAGCTTAGACGTATACCAATAATTAGTACATCAATCGAAATATCTGTCTAGCCACTTTAATTGGCATTGCCTTTTCTTTAATTGACTCAAAATTCTAAAAATTATTTTATGACGTCATGATACTTCATTGTATTTAATGTCCATTTGAGGATTCTGTTATTTTGTGACTTTGTCATACTACATCATACTATAGTGGGCTGGCGATCCTTAGATCACATCCAACACTAGGTAATTCTGTATTGATAACTTTATCGTTTTTATCATCTCTGCACCGGTTTCTATGATGTATTGATGATATATAAAATACATTTTGATATTTCAAATCATTCTTGTCTAGCCAAAACAATTAGCATAGACATATAAATAATGGAACTATTAAAACTCATTGGTTTAGTAATATATCCCAACTTTTTTCAAAAATTCTTTTATCAGCACGATGTCAATAAATTTGAAGCCTAGCATAGCTAGAAGATTTAGAATATCTATCCTTCCTTCAACAACCAACACTTTATTTCTTAAAATTATTAGCTATTTCTATCATCCTTAAAGCTTACTTCACTAAAAATATCCTCAGTTCTCAATACACAACTTGTCTATACCTCAGTATAGTTCATCAAATATACCACATTATGAGTTCAGGAACTTTCCACAATAATATGAGTTTAGGAACTTGTCCTACCAATACGTAGTCCAAGAACCAATCGGGAACTGTCCATACGCTTAGGGGTTCAAAAACATACCATATGATTATGAGTCCTAAACTTACCAAAAATATGAGTTTTAAGAACTCGCACCTAATCTTATATTCTCTAACTATCAAATATAATATGAGAAAAGAATCAACTTCTCGACATATGTATATCGATAACGTGACATCAATATTTCAATGATTATCGATGTGATAAACTTAGTAGTTGTTAGATCAAGCACAAAAACCCTGCCCATACAAAGGTTTGTACAACTCAACTATCACATGAGTTTTCAGTTGAAATCCCACATAATTCTAGCTTTCTCTTTTCTCAATACAAATTTTTTCTTTAATCCGTATATTAACATTTACCACTCTTTCCTGAGTTTACATCGTACAATTTCATAGTACATTCTCTTTATAGCATCAGGCTATATCTTCTTAATCATTTAACATATCATATGTTATTCAACAATTTAATCTGATCATGTTGTGATCTTATTTTGCAATTATTTCTCCTTATCCTTACGATCGTTTTATTCTACAATCTTCTTTACTATTTTTCTTAATCAAATTATATTATGATTTTATTTACACTTTTTATCTCATAGACATCGTCTATTTATCATTACTTTTCATAGTTATTACTTGAGTCAGGTAACTCCGAATTCTTATCTTTATAGCTCTTCAAGATCCTTCTTTGAATCTTATTTATCCTATTCTTTACTCAATAATGAATTTCCAAAAATTTATCTCTTACCACTTTAAACTCGGGTTAAATGCTTTCTAAGTCACTGTACTTTATGTCAACTTACAAATAGGTCACTGAACTTTTTTTTTCTTACAATCAACTCACTATACTCGACTTTTCTAACACAAAGTTAAAAAAATCATTAAGTCAGGTTGATTTTAACGGAAAAAAACAGCTAAGCTTCTGAGTTGTCCAAAAAAAGTTGATGTGGCGTCCTTGTGTGATGTGGCAGTGATTATGTGGATTTGGAGGAAAACTTTTATGAAAAAAATGAAATTTTTTTTTTAAAGTATAATATAAATTTAAAAAGTGTGCCAAAAAACAAGAAAATAAATAAAAAATATATTTAATTATTTTTGTAATTAATATCAAATAAAAATTTATTTATAATTAAGCCATTTATAAAATACAAAATCCAAAATATATGCTAATTAAAATTAAGGGGAATGTGAAATATATTTAGGGGAAATGAAAGAAAATTATAATAAAATCAGAAAATTTAGCAAAAAAATACATGGTAGAAATTAAAAAATTAAAAAGAGTTATTTAGTTATTTTTGTAATTAATAGAAAATGTTTTTTATATAATTAATAACAAATATAATTGAAGAAATTATAAAATTATAAAATTAAAATCTTTTCAAATTCAGACATTAAAATTATAATTGAGACAATAATAATAAAATATTTGAATATTATTATTATTATTATTATTATTATTATTATTATTATTATTATTTCAATATTATTATTATTAATAGCCATTTTTCTTCTGATTACGAGGAAATTAAGAACATCAGATTGCGTATATATATAATTAGAAAGTGGAGCTAAACAAAGGGAATATATATAGGGAGAGAAGGAAACTAAGATCATGGCCATCGCCATCGCCATCTTCACAACAAACTCAGAAGAAGAAAAAAAAACCATGATCTGTATTGAAAGCTTGGACAGATCGTACCTCGAACGAAAGTGAGATTCAATTCACGAATTAGTAGCATGACAACTGCACGGGAGAGATCTGCATTTGGAGCAATAAAAATCATGATATGGGTCATGTAGATTATGGAGCTTTTTGTATGAATAGTAAGGGGTTCTAATTTTTTGCGAGCTGGAAGAGGAGTGATAATTTGATATGGTGGATCTCTTATGGGTGTGGGATTTTAGATCTGCTGGTGTTAGGGGTTTTGGAAGCTGGATCTTGTTTGGATCTAATACTTTTTTGAATCACTTTTCGAACTGTTCATGCTGGAATATGGGGTTTCTGGGCTTTGATTTATTTCCGGTGGTTTGGTTATGTGGCCCTATTGGGTTTCATGTTTCCTGTCGTTAAGTGTGCTTGTACAATCTGGGTTCTTGTTAGCATATCCAGATTTGGTGTTTCAAATTGATTTAAATTGAAGTCTCTCCTCAATGGGTCTAATTAATTTGTGGATTTCTCAACTGATTCTTTATGCTTATTGTTGTCTCTCTTTGTGGAATCAAGTGGGTGTTTGTTTTCTTAGTCTTTAATGATTATGTTCTAGGATGACCCAAGCTAGTTTGGTTCTCTCTCTTGGTTGAGGTTTGATTGAGTTCTCCATGGCCAGATGGTTTGGTCGTGGTTGCTGGTTTGGGATCCTCTATGTTGTACAATTTTCTGGTCGTGGGTTTTACGTTGATGATGACGATCTTGAAGAAGATGAAGTTTTAGAATAAATAAATAATTTTTTTAGATATAGTTCTTTGTGTTATTTTTTGGTTAAATGATATAAATATTAATGTTTTTTTTTTGATTTTTTTTTTGTTTGATTAATTGACGTGTTGTTTTATTTAATTTTAATTTTATCAAATAATTTTTATTTTAATATTATCAATTAATAAATGTGCTCTTTTACACTAACTGTGCTCTTTTTTAATTAATAAAATTACAATAAAAATTAATTGATAAAATAAAAATAAAATTATTTGATAAAATTAAAATTATTTGATAAAAATAATTTGCATGTAAAAGTACAAATTTATTTATCCTAGTTAGAAAAGAAAAAAAAAATTATCACTAAATTGACTCAATTATAATTTTAATGTCCAAATTTGAAAAAAATTAATTTTAAAATATTTATAATTTTATAATTTTATAATTTCCTCAATTATATTTGTTATTAATTATATAAAAACATTTTCTATTAATTACAAAATAAGTAAATAACTCTTTTTTATTTTTTAATTTCTACCATGTATTTTTTTTTTGCTAAGTTTTACGATTTTATTATAATTTTCTTTCATTTTTTCCTAAATATATTTCACATTCCCTTAATTGTAATTAACATATTTTTGGATTTTTTATTTTATAAATGACTTAATTATAAATAAAATTTTATTTGATATTAATTAAAAAATAATTAAATATAATTTTTATTTGTTTTCTTGTTTTTTGGCACACTTTTTAAATTTATATTATACTTTAAAATATTTTTTTTTCATTTTCTTCATAAAAAGTTTCCTCCAAATCCACATAAATGTCACACAAGGACGCCACAACAGCTTTTTTTTGGACAACTGAGCAGCTTAGTTGGCTTTTTCCGTTAAAGTTAACCTGACTTAACGGTTTTTTTAACTTTGTGTTAGAAAAGTCGAGTACAGTGAGTTGAATGTAAAAAAAAAAAGTCCAGTGACTCATTTGTAAGTTGACATAAAGTACAATAACTTAGAAAGCATTAAACCCCTTTAAACTCTATTTGAGTTTATTTCTCATCATCCTTATCCTCATCTCTAAGGTTATAGTCTAAGGTACTTCTACCTAAGGTTTATAACCTACAGCTTTGATACTAACTGTAGCGCCCCAAATACGGCTCCCTTGAACCTCGGACTTTGTGTGTCACAATACATCATCTACATACATATTCTATAACTAATGCGAAATTATAAACATAATTTGTTCATGCAATAAGTTCTACAACATTTCCCCAAGGTTTACAACCTTTATCTTAATACATACCTTTAATAATTCACAAGGTTTACATCATCAATTTACGTACGTTATCATAATAGATAAATGTCCGTATACAAATAATCTCCATCTTTACATTTGCCTTTGTCCTTCTTTGAGCATTCGGGTTAAACTGAAATATTATCATGATATAGCAAGAATGAGCAACTACTTTGCTCAACAAGTTTAAATACAATAAAGATATATCATGATTGAGGAAAAGAATATAGCTTTCTGAATTTTCAACAATATATAATAATTGTGAAAGATTGAGAATCAAATTTCAATAGATGAATAACCAAATCATTAACGCTGAGTGGTAAATAATAACCATGAAAAAATACTTTGGTAATGAAGGTGATCAGCCTTTCATATCTGATAAACATATGCAATGTGAATGTTGGTGTAAATTCTAGATACGCTCACACATAAGTAGACACGCTCACACGCAAGTATACGTGGTCAATAAGTAATATAATGATAAGAAAAGTATCGTTCCCACAGAGACTAGTATGAAATTAAATCTAACAATTACCAGTTTTATATTATTTCACTTTTATTAAACTATTCAATTTAATGATTATAATTAATAAAGACTAATAAATTAAAAATTAAAGTAAATCAACACAATTTATTAACCGTAATTTCATGCAGATAATGGAGAATTAGACTTACAATTTCACTTCAAGTCTCACTCAAATTATCACACCTTTTTCCAGTTAAATTTATTATCTCAGTTTATTAATCAAGAACACTCAAGTAGAATTAGCCATCTCTCGATGCATTAACACCATATTAACTTAAATCCACAATTTGATAGAGTTAAGCCAAACACCCTAATTAACTAATTCACTATATCTCTATGTGAATTAAAATCAAATAAGGTTTAAATACCAAGTTCTTTAAGGATTACATGCGATGTTAGGTATATCTCTATCCTAAACATTCATCAAGATTCCATCAAAACAAGGAATAGGGTCAATATAATTGTTAATATAATTGTTGGTTCTTTATGCATGAAGTTGAGTTTTAATTGGAATAGGGTCCCCCGCGCTTGCGTGCAGGTCCTTTCATTCTCGCAATGACCCGCGCCATCTCAAGAAAGATTCGATCCTCATGCAACGAGCCCCGCGTCGGCTCCTTTGCAACCATGGCGTGCCCTGCACTGGTTGAACAGATTGTGCAAAACTCTTGTAATTTCTTCAAACATTGACTCTTAAGCATCTTCAACCCATTCCCCTGCACAAATAACAAAATCTATCAAAAGTAACATGAATAAGCTCAAAAAGTAACAATATATCAAGCTAAATGAGATCAAAGCGTAGGTTAAAAACCTATTCATCAAATTCCCCCAAACTTGAAACATTGCTTGTCCTCAAGCAAAAAATGATATGCAATGCAAATGCATCTACTATATACCTACGAATCCAGCAGTAAGACATAACATAGTCTAATCACACGACCTTAGAGAAATCAAGCAAACATGATAGTATATCATATCAAGACTAATCAATAACTTCCCAATCAATCATCAAATCTTAAACTGTTATTACTGATATAGTGCATGTGTGCTGAACAACCATGCTAACTGATATAAAGTGAAATTCAACACATAATAGATTTCTTTAAAGGCATCATACAGTGTAAACTTATGAAATCCAAGAACTAGCTAAATCCAACTAAAATCAAACATTTACCACGTCAAGAGTCCAAACGGGATATTCATTCACGGGGGCTCTTCGCTCTTATTTCCAGTTTTCACCTTTTTTTATATACTAATGGTTGTGCAATGTCTAGTCCTCTTAGGCTTTTTAGTGCTACCCCTTAGCGAGCTTTCAACCAATGACTCCCAAACCGTTAATGCTTTAGGGCGCTAGGTGTAGAGACAATCCCCTTGGGCGTACTTACTCAAGTAATAAAGGCCACAGAACTAGACTAATCACAGTGTTTATTCTTACTTTATTTTTTACTTTTACTTTTTTTTCTCTTTTTTTAAAAGATTATATATCCCAAATTTTCCCCCAAACTTAGGTTCTTGTCTAATTTTAGCCATCTCTGCCTATCCATGTCTTTCTTTCATTCAAACTAGCATTATCCTTAAGAATTCCATTATGCGTCAATTTAAACTTAATCAATCAATAAGATTGTTTCTAAAGTGCTAACCTGATTATATCAGTTTCAAACATAATATGATCTAAATCATAACATGAATTCACATCAAAGCCTTAATAATCAATACTATACTTGTATACACAACTCCAATCTCATCATTGGCCAAAATAGACTTTTATTATCTAACAGCTAGAAACATGCAATCATACAAATGTATAAACTAAATGGAAATGCAAATTAAACATGCAAATATGAATTATTTTTTTATATATATATATGAATGAATAAATGAATCTAAATGCCATCACCAACAAAACAGCAACAAAACAATTATATTAACAATTTATCAAAAACTAAAAACTAACATGAATATGTAATCACCAACAGAATTAATCAATCAAGCAAAACCCTCCCAAACATAACATAAGTAATGTCCCCATTAAGACAATATAAAGAAAATAAAAGCATGGGGACTTCCCTGAAATACGAGTCACTACTCGTCGTCATCCGAAGGAGGGTATGCTGGGAGAACAGGAGAACTAGGCATGTACACCGGATCGACATTTAGATTACAACGAGAAAAAGCTTCAGCAAGAGTATTGAAAGCATTGACATTTTATTGAAGCATCAAATCCTAACGCTGAGCCAACCATAAGAATTCATTCCGTGGAACTTGCGAAGAGGTAGCAGGCTCAGGTTGTTCTTCCATTGGATCAGTCGCGACCGGTGGTGAGGGTGGTCGAATCATGATATAAACTTCTCCTCTTGGATGTGATTGCACCCCATCCCATGCCTTTTACTTTTAATGGTAGCATGGTCTATTGTGGCCATTGGTTGTTGAATTGGTTCAGAGGAATTCCATTGCACTCCAGCTTTGCGACACAAATCAGTGCTGAGAAATCCATGGAGAAGACCCCCCGTTGTACTACCCCATAACAGCCTATCGATCTATTCTTGAATACATGCACTCACATCCACATAGTAGAACATAACTACATTATTCACCCAAAAGTGGTGGTGGACAATGCCATACAGCAGCCGCGCTCGTTCGTTAGTTACATCGTTCTGATGGCGTGTGGGCATCAACTGGGCACATATGAAGGCGTACCATGCTTCACCATAATGACTTAAGGCTGAGTGAGGAAAGCTTATCTTTTCATTAGTTCCAGCTCGGGCAACCCATTGCGTTCCTAGCTTGCACAATCTTACAATTAGTTCATCTAAATCAAGCAAGCGATCTTCATAGCATGCATCTGTCGGTGTCTCCAGTCCAAAGTACTCGTTGATGGCTTCAGCATGGAATGACACCGCTTTACCCCTTACCATGACTGTATGACCCACATGCTCAATTGCTTTGGCATAAAACTCCTTTACGATGTTGATCACCACGGGTTGTGGCTGCTCCACTAATTTAAACCAATTACGTTCCACAATCATTAATGTCATATCCCCGTCTAAATTTGCATCCGGCTTTAACCCTCGTTCTAATACCAAAGTCTTCTTATCAATGATCATTTTGAACCTCACCTCGGCACCCTCACTTACGAACTTGGTACTGTCAAATTGAGCCCAAGAAGTAGAGGTGGAGGCACACGGTCTTTTGTGAGATGACATTGTGTTTTGAATGTAATAGAGGGTGAAAATTGGTTGAGGCAAATTGTTGAATAGTTGGTGAGCGTCAAGGCTAACACCCTCAAACTTGACTCCTTAGGACTAACACTAGGCCACAATAAGAACAATCCAATACACTCCTTGGGCAACAGTATCCCAAGGATTTACAACCAATATGGTGAAAAAGAAAGAATGCTTCAGAAGAGAATTAGATTGCACCAATTTGGAAATACCTTATAGAAGAAAATTAGTCTCCACACCTTGAATAATGTCTAGAGTGATGCCCAATTTGTGAGAGCAATCCTTTGTAGTGGTTGAGAATGTGTGTGAATGTATTCGGGAGGAGGAATTAGAAATAGATGGACTGGGAATGTATTTTTGGTGCTTATCTCTTAGAAGGGTTATGGATGAGTAAGGCAAGTAGAATTATGAATCTTAATTTAGAGAAGAGACTTTGATTCGGGAAGGGAGATGAGAGGTTGGGGAGTGGAAGAGGTTGATTACAGTTTAAATTTGCACGTTATAGGAGTTATGGGTGAGTGGGAGAGCTTGAGTTGGAAAAGAATTTGAGAAGGCATGGTGAAGGTGGGTTTAGAATGGGAAAAGGGATCGACCAACTAGTTTTTAAAAACTGAAAATTCTGAACGGCGCGCCCGTCATCAGAAGCTTCAAGTAATGTGGCACGCTTGGCCAGTATCACAATGTTGTTCTGGCGCACTTTTAAATGGTGTGGCAATGTCGATTGTTGAGGCAACGCTACCCCACGCCATCCTCAAGATAGCTCTTAGTGTGCCCGCGCTATAGGGGCAATGTCTGAGTTGGTGGACTTTTTCCCTGATTCCCTATAAATAAACCAAAATTACGTCATTACTACTACTATATTATTGAAAAATAACTATCTACTCTATGATATGAACTAAAATTTACTGAACAAATGAAAGAGAAAAGATTTAGAGCTTGGGTTACCTCCCAAGTAGCGCTTGTTTTAACGTCGTCAGCCCAACGGTGCCTCTTGTTTCATGGTGCATCGGCAAGTGTGATTGCAATGTCTTCGTTGTCGATGTCGCCACCCCAGTAATGCTTTAACCGCTGCCCATTGACTTTGAATGTTTCGAGTGGATTTCTGCTGTACAGTTCAATGGCGCCGTGTGGGAAAATAGTCTTGATCGTAAGTGGCCTTGACCATCAGGATTTGAGCTTCCCGGGGAACAACCTCAGTCTTGAGTTAAATAGTCACACAGATTGTCCTGGTTCAAACTTTCTCTACATAATATTTTGATCTTGCTACTTCTTAACCTTTTCTTTGTATAGTTTTGAGTTCTCATAGGCTTGTAGTCAAAATTCGTCAAGTTCATTCAATTGGAGTAATCTCTTCTCTCCTGTAGCTGTTTGATCAAAGTTAAGTTTTTGAATGGCCCAATACACCTTGTGTTGAAGTTCCACTGGGAGGTGACATGCTTTCCCGTATACCAACTGATACAGAGACATCCCAATTGGTGTCTTGTATGCTATCCGATATTCCTATAATGCGTCATCTAACTTTAGAGACCAATCTTTCCTACTCGGATTCACCACCTTCTCTAAAATTCTCTTCACCTCTCTATTAGAAACCTTAGCTTTACCACTAGTTTGGGGGTGATACGCTGTTGCAACCCTATGATTGACCCTGTGCTTCACCAAGAGAGCTGTAAATGACCTATTGCAGAAGTGACTTCCCTAATCACTTATGATTTCTCTTGGCGTGCCAAACCTTGTAAAAATGTTCTTCTATAGAAAATTTAGAACCACCTTGGCATCATTAGTAGGGAGTGCTATGACTTTAACCCACTTCAACACGTAATCCACAGCTAGCAGAATATGTAAGTTGTTGAATGAAGGTGGAAAAGGTCCAATGAAATCCATCCCCCATACATCAAAACCTCAACTTGAATGATGGTGTTAAGCGAAATCTCATTCCTTTTCGAGATATTGCCAACCCTTTGGCATCTATCATAATTTTTCACAAACTGGTGGGCATCCTTGAACAGAGTAGGACAATAGAATCTTATTTGAAATACCCTGGTTGCTGTTCACTCACTCCCATAGTGTCCCCCGTATGTAAATGAATGGAATTCGTGCAAAATATTCTTTACTTCGCTGTAAGGCACACATTGAAGAATCATTTTATCTGCACACTGTCTAAATAGTTAAGGCTCGTCCCACATGTACCACTTGACTTCATGCAGGAACTTCTTCTTCTGTTGTCGTGTTAAATCAGGGGGAAGGATTTTGCTCATCAAGTAATTGGCAAAATCGGCACACCATGGAAACTCCGAGTTTACTCCAAATAGTTGCTCATCCAAAAATGACTCGTTGATTAAACACTTATCTACCCCGTCCTTATCTAGATTTTCTAATCTTGATAGATGATCCGCCACTTGATTTTCTGTCCCCTTCCTATCTTTTATTTCCAAGTCAAATTCCTAAAGGAGTAGAATCCATCTGATAAGCCTAGGCTTAACATCTTTTTTTAAGATCAGATAACGAATCACCGAGTGATCTGTGTATACCACCACTTTCGTTCCTATCAAATTAGCTCTAAATTTGTCAAAGGCATATACTACCATAACTAACTCCTTCTCAGTGGTTGTGTAGTTCAATTGGGCATCCGTGAGGGTTTTACTTGCATAATATATGGCATGGAATATCTTCTCTCGACATTGACCCAAACAGTCCCTACCACGTAGTCGCTAACATCGCATATTAACTCAAATGGCATCGTCCAATCAGATGCTACAATCACGGGGGCTATAGTCAATTTCTTCTTCTATTGCTCAAATGCTGATTTACATTCCTCATCAAACTTGAAAACTGCATCTTTCTCTAAGAGACTGCATAGTGGTTTTGTAATCTTAGAGAAATCCTTAATGAACCTTCGGTAGAATTCGGCGTGTCCAAGAAAACTGTAGATTCCATTCACTGACATTGGCGGTGGAAGATTCTCGATCATGTCCAAATTTGCCCTATCAACTTCTAAACCCTTTGCAGAGACTTTATGTCCCAAAATAATTCCTTCTTCAACTATGAAGTGGCACTTCTCCCAGTTTAGCACCAAGTTAGTTTCCGCACATCATTTTTGAACTATGACCAGATTTTCAAGACACATATCAAAAGTGTTTCCATAGAGTAAGAAGTCATCCATGAAAACTTCCACATTCTTCTCCACCATGTCTGAAAAGATTGCCATCATACACCTCTGGAAGGTCGCCGGTGCATTACATAATCCAAAGGACATCCTCCTGAAAGCAAAGGTGTCATATGGGTACGTGAAGTTTGTCTTTTCTTGGTCCTCAGGAGCTATGACTATCTAGTTGTACCCCGAATATCCATCCAGCAAGTAGTAGTACTCATGCCCAGCCAACCGGTCCAACATCTGAACGATAAAGGGTAGAGGAAAGTGGTCCTTTCGGGTTGCCTTATTAAGCTTTTTGTAGTCCATACAAATATCCATCCCCTCACTATCCTCGTCGGGATCAATTCATTGTCGTCGTTCATCACAATTGTCATTCCACCCTTTTTTAGGACACAGTAAACTGGACTTACCCATGTACTGTCTGAAATTGGGTAGATTATTCCAGGATCCAACCACTTTAATATTTCTTTCTTCACCACTTCTTTCATGATTGGATTTAATCTTCTCCGTTGTTCCATCGTTAGCCTTGAGTCCTCTTCTAAGAGAATCTTGTGCATGCAAAAGGAAGGGATTATCCCCTTGATATCAATGATTGTCCATCCTATTGTAGACTTGTATTCTCTAAGCACCCTCAGCAACTTACTTTCCTATAATTTGTTAAGCGCAGATACAATAATAACATGTAAAGTATTAAAATTACTTAAATAAGCATACCTGAGGTGTTTAGGAAGAGGTTTAAGCTCAAGAGTAGGTGGCTCCTCCAATGAAGGTTTCATCCTTGTCGAAGCTTTTTCTTCTGTATATAGAGGCTCGAATGGTACATTAAACATTTTTACTCTGGGCAAAGAATCTAGCATATGCAAGTAGTCTACGAACTCTGGATCATCCAAGTCTTTATCCCCCAATAGAGTATTTTGCAATAGATCCCTGACTAAACCTTAAACTAAGTCTTTATAAACTATTTTGTTGATCACATCTAATCGGAAACACTCCTCTTGATCTATAGGGAACCTCATGGCTTTGAACACATTGAATTTACCTTCTAGGTCTTGTACCCTCATGGTTAATTCCTCTTTCTGAACATCGATACGAGTCCTACCCGTAGCCAAAAATGGCCTCCCTAAGATGATTGGGATACTTTTGTCCTATTCGTAATCCAAAATTATAAAATCTTTCGAAAAAATAAATTTATCCACTTTAACTAAGATGTCTTCCACGATCCCTCTTGGACAAGTCATCGATCTATCCGCTAACTACAATTATATGTTTGTAGGCTTAGGAGCTGGCAAACCCAACTGAGTATATACTAACAAAGGCATGAGGTTCAAACTTGCCCCCAAATCACACAAACACTTGTTGAAGGCCATGTTCCCTATTGTACAAGGAATGGTAAAACTCTTCGGATCCTTCAACTTCGGAGGCAACTTTCTTTATAAAACTGCACTACATTCCTCTATTAATGCCATAGTCTTGTAATCCTCTAACTTCTTCTTCCTTGATAGAATACCCTTCATAAATTTGGCGTAGCTAGGCATTTGCTCTAGGGTGTCTGCGAAAGGAATGTTGATCTAAAGTTTCTTAAAAACTTCCAAAAACTTGGAGAACTGCTTATCCAATTTCTGTTTCTGCACCCTCTGCTGAAACGGTGGTGGAGGATACACAACTGGCTCAAAATTTTTCTGACTCTTGTCCACTTGCTTGTCCTCACCCTGTTTCTCTTCAACCACTTTGTCTTCACCTTGTTTAACATCTTTCTTTGCTGAATTTTCTGTATTATGTCTCTCAAGATGCTTTCCACTTCTTAAAGTGATTGTTTGACACTATTCATGATTTCCCTTCGAATTTTTCTCAGTGTCACTAGGTAAAGTCCCATGAGTCCTATTATTTAATGCTAATGCAATCTAATTTTCAAAGTTTTATGCAATATGATTTTATGCAATCTGATTTTTAAAGTTTTATGCAAGCTGCCCAATCTGATTTTCTAAGTTTTTGATTGCCACTGCTTATGTTTTCATTGCTGCCTCTTGTGTTTTCATGGCCGCCTCATTGCTTGTTACGTATTTCAACAATAGCTCTTCTGAATATGACTTTTTCTCTTGATACGGAGCTGCTTGTTGATGTTGATTTTGAAATTCAGGGGTAAAAGATGGTCGTGGAGCTTGCTGATTTTGATTGTTACTACACGAAAAATTCCGATGATTATTATTACCCGAATTATAGGCATTCTTATACATATTCTGCGGAATTTTATTATAGCTGCCCACAAATTGTACTGCTGCTAGGTTAATGGCACACTGATCTGTAGGATGTTCCCCCGCACACAAGTCGCAAATAAAAACAACCTGCTGAGTTTGTGCACCTGTCAGAGTATCCATTTTCTTTGATAAAGTTGAAATCTGTGTCGCTAACGCTATTACCCCATCTACATCTAACACCCCAGCTACCTTAGATTGTGTCAATCTCGCTGTGGGCCACTAGTAGTTGTTAGCCGCCATCATTTCCATCAGATCATAAGCTTCCTTATAACTCTTAGCCATGAAAGCTCCACCAGAAGCTGCATCAATACTAGTCCGGAGATTACCACTCAACCCATTGTAAAATGTGTTCATCTGCAGCCATTTAGGGAATGCATGATGTGGGCACTTCCTAAGTAGTTCCTTGTATCTCTCCCAAGCTTCGTACAAAGACTCCCCATGCTACTGCTCAAACATCGTGATCTCGTTCCTCATCTTCGCAGTCTTTGCCGGTGGGAAAAACTTGGCCAAAATTTTTTGAGCAAGGTTGTCCCATGTTGTAATTGACCCTGGCGGTAGAGAGTGTAACCAATTTTTTGCCTTGTCCCACAGTGTGAACGGAAACTAGCGAAGTCTGACTACATCATCTGATACCCCATTGTATTTAAAAGTGTTGCAGATTTCCAGAAAACTGACTAAATGCTCATTCCGATCATCGTTGGCTAATCCCCCAAACTGCATTAAGTTCAGTATCATTTGTATCATCCCAGGCTTTATCTCAAAATTATTTGCAGTTATCGCAGGCCTGGCAATGCTCGACAAAAGCTCAGTCACCCTGGGAGTAACATAATCCCTTAGCACTTTCTTATGTTCTGCAGGCATTGTTTCTTCCTATTTATCAAAGTTCTCCTTAGTATCCTTAATCCACTTACTGAGCCTTTGAAACCTTATCTCGTTGTCGTCCTCGAAAGGAAGCAATTCTGGCTTCCTAGACTGAGTTTGCATAAACTAATTCAGAGAACCTGAAACACAAGAAATAACAAAAATAATAGAAAAATTATTTAATTAAAATTGAACTAATTAAACTAATATTGACAGTACTAAAATCAAACTAGTTGTGAGACCCCAAATTTTATGAATAAAGATTTAAATTTCTCGAAATATTTTTATGAATATTATGGTGTGGATTTGATATAATGTTATAGTTGTGGGTAATATTTATAAATTTTTCAAAGTAAGCAAGTGGTTATATAATATTCGATTGGTCGGGGAATATTCGTTTTAACAGAGAATATTCGTACGACGGAACAATCATTGGTGGACCCCACAACGGAAGTATTGTCGTAGTTAGAAAACAATTATCTTTTTATAAAAATAACGGCGAAAGTGTTACCGTTAAAACTGTTGAACTACCCGGTAGTAAAATTACAGTAATACGCGTGGTTGTATAGTAGCACACGGTATTGATTATTGATGCTTACGTAAGAAGTCACTCAGTTATACTCAATTATTGCTACAAGAATTCTTTGATCATATCTCTCATATTATTGATTCAATTATTATCACAGTATCATCTGTATAATATTTTATATTATTAAATCAATAATTGAGACCGCAAAGTTATTCATATTATTATTTACAATATTGACAATGTCTAGAAGTTCTGTCAAGGAGAGGTTTGGTCACCTAATTGCGCGCCAATAAGGAGAAATCCTTATCGAAAAGCCCCCTTTTTCCTGGGAATGACCTGGTTGTTAAATATTCTGAATTATAATATTAATGATGAATAAGTTCGTGTTGATTAAAGATGAAATTGATAGTTCCATTGTGTTGGAATTATTAGTGTTAGTGAAAATTGACATTTATTTTGTTAATAATTGATGTCTGGAGGTTATATTGACCAATCAGGTAATTAACCGGATAAATAAACAATTAATTGCTATTGATTCACATGATTATAACTATTTGTTCACATATGTGAACTATTGATTCACATTCATTTACTATTAGGGGAGTTGGTGCAAGATTGATAATACTTGCATGACTAAGTTAAAAATGGAGGTATAGATGGAGGTACTATACTGTAATTCGTATTTTCACATGTCTAGAACTATTGATTCACATGATTTACTATTAGGGGAGGTGGTGCAAGTTTGATAATACTTTCAGGACTAAATTAAAAATGAAGGAAAAGAGGAAGGTATTATACTGTAATATTTTGAGCCCCAAAACGTGCAATTATCAAAACTATATTTTCCTATAAATAGAAACTCATTCCTTCATTATTTTTCACCAATTCACTAAAGCTATAGAGCATTTATTATAGAGAGAAATTATAGAGATAAAGAAGAAGAGAAGTCTGCTACCTCACTATTCCAGTATCTAGTTTTCTTCTAAGGTAAGGGGTATTATTCTTTCGTATTCATGAAGAGAGTTATTTTCTTTCAATACTCGTAAGGGTTGTTATTCCATTCTTTATTATTATATTGGAATAACCTGTCTATGCGAAGTACCGCATACATGGTGAAATTCTTCTGTTATTTCATTCTTTATTATTACATTGGAATAACCCGTTCGTATGTCTATCGTGATGCTCGTGAATTCGTTGTTATTCCATTCTTTATTATTCGTTGGAATATCCGTCTATGCGGATTATGTATGACCTGGTTACATTCTTTATTATTCTGTTGGAATATCCTGTCTGTGCGGATTACGCATGACCTGGTTCCATTCTTTATTATTCTATTAGAATAACATGTCTGTGCGGTCTATCACATGCATGGTGAATTCTTCTGTTACTCCATTCTTTATTATTCTATTGGAATAACCTGTCTATATGGATTACCGCATGCATGGTGAATGATCCTTTGTATTCATTCTTTATTAAATTGTAGAAATGATCTCATCTCACGTGGATTACTGCGCACGGGCGGTGAAAATCCATTTGTAGTTTCGTATATTCTATTATACTCGTTTGAGATATCATTTCTTTTGTACTCGTCATGAAATATCATTTTCTTTGGTATTTTTTTACGAGTTACTATTCACGGATTACTATTCATCCGGTTACTATTTACTCTGGTATTATTCACTCGGGTATTCGGGGTACTTTTCGTGCCGTAGTACTATTCACGAGTTACTATTCACCCAATTACTTTTCACTCTAGTATCATTCACTCGGGTATTCGGGACACTTTTCGTGTCGGGTTACTATTCATAGGGTACTATTTTCGAAGTACTATTCATGGGGTACTATTCACCCGAAAAATATATTTATTTTATGTCCAAATTATTTTTGGTACATGAATATTATTCTTGAATTTTACTCTACAAAGCAGTATCATGTTGACAATTTGGACGTTATTGTTTCCTGGATAAATTAAATTATAAATCTTTAAAATTTATTCTTGAACTTGTTTTATTGAATTATTATGTCATTGTCATCATCCTCATGCTTATATTGTGATGAAAGTCATCGTTGGCTTACGTGCATAGATGGACTTGGTATGATTATGACCAGGGATTATTCGGTATAATCATGACCGTAATGTGATGAATGATGTGGTAAAAACCCTCATTGGCCTGTAGTTCATTGATGGACAGTTGTAGGTATGATTATGACCAGGGATTATTCGGTATAATCATAACCATTGATGATTACATGAATATCCTTGGTCGTGGTACATGGATGATTCGATTTTATTTATTAAGCTGAGTCTCAGCGATAAAGTTGATGAAGAACTTTTTAAATCATAGAAGATAGTAGATTTTATGCTCTACTTGACTCTTCTAATGGATTGCTTATTTCCGCTGCAATTGTTGATCTAAAACTTGTTGTCTATTATAGTCTATCAGTTGTTATACTGTTGAAGGCTAAGGATAATTTATTCTGCATTATCTTAGTCATAATATTTCTTACTGGGCTAGTTGAGCTCACCCTTTCTTTCATTGTTCTCTTTAGAAAATGAGAATATAGCTGGGACGAGTCGGGGAATGGAGTGATGGTCCAGGATAAATGGCTTTAGTAGTCCTCATTATTCTACGGAATAATGTGATAATAATTGTAATGAGGACACCATTGAGTGTGGATATTGTCTAGATGACAATATTCTTGTTTAAACTCTCAGCTATGTTTTGTTGTATTTTACACGACTGTTGTATAATTAAATTGTATTTGAATTTATGTACCATGTATTTTCTGGCGACCCAAGATGGGTGATGTATACCTGTTTTGGTGTAAATTCTAGATACGCTCACACACAAGTATACGTGGTCAACAAATAATATAATGATAAGAAAAGTACCGTTCCCACAAAGACTAGTATGAAATTAAATCTAACAATTATCAATTTTATATTATTTCACTTTTATTAAACTATTTAATTGAATGATTATAATTAATAAAGACTAATAAATTAAAAATTAAAGTAAATCAACACAATTTATTAACCGTAATTTCAAGCAGATAATGGAGAATTAGACTTACAATTTCACTTCAAGTCTCACTCAAATTATCACACCTTTTTCTAGTTCAAGTTACTATCTCAGTTTAATAATCAATAACACTAAAGTAGAATTAGCCAACTCTCGATCATTAACACCATATTAACTTAATTCCATAATTTGATAGAGTTATGCCAAACACCCAAATTAGCTAATTCACTATGTCTCTATGTGAATTAAAATTAAATAAGGTTTAAATCCCAAGTTCTTTAAGGATTACATGCGATGTTAGTTTATCTTTATCCTAAACATTCATCAAGATTCCATCAGAATACAAAATTCAAGAACACATGCTATTGTGATTAGGTCTAAATTTATACATCATCTCTCGAATATCAAAAACTAACAATATATCAAGCTAAATGATATTGAATCGTAGGTTAAAAAAAACCTACTCATCAGTGCACTAAATGCGAATCAATAATTATAGTTGTGGAATAATTGTTAATAATTAAACCACTAGCATCTTGAAACATAATAACTCGAGTTTAAGTTAGAAAACTTGTATTGCCCGTCGATTACTGTTAGTCTGTTACGCAATCTAATTTAATCTCTTATGAAAGACCTATCATTAATAAGATTGATATTTCAATCAACATAATATATCATATCTCATAATACCACTACTTTATAAATAAATTAGCTAACATTTAGCCACATAATCAATAATTCATTATCTCATTAGTAATATCATCATTACTGTCATTTAATCATCATCTTAATACTTATGTCTAATATTATTAATCACTTAATAATATTTCATTCACTCCTTAATAATCACTTCATAATATCTTAATAGTTTACAAATATTATTAATATTTTAATAATATTTTAATCACTTATCAACATCTGAATCATTTCTAAACATTATTAATCCTTTAATATATTTTAATCACTTACTAATATTATTAATCTTAATAATATTTTATTCACTTCTTAGTATTATAAATCAATTAATAACAGCTTTAATCACTTTTTAATATTATTAATCATTTAATAATATTTTAATAATTTAATAATATTTTTACTTTTTTACTAATATTATTAACTAGTTAATAATATTTTAATCATTTAATAATATTTTATTTAATCAACTAATAATACTTTAATCTAATATTATTAATCATTTAATAATTTTAATCTAATATTATTAATTATATTAGTAATATTTTAATATAATAATATTAGTCATTTAATAATATTTTAATCATTTATTAATACCTTATTCTAATATTATTAATCATTTAATAATATTTTAATCCAATTTTAATCTAAATATTATTAATTACTTAATAATATCTTAATGCAATATTATTAATCTTTTAATAATATTTTAATCATTTATTAAACCAATAAAAAATTATTTTAATTGTTTACTAATTCATTTATTTAATAACCATAAAATGTCATAAATATAATATAACATCAAAATTGACAAAAATACCCTCTAAAAATCAGCACATATCATGTTTAAGGTCTTCAAGCCATATATTTTTCTCATTTATTCATAACTCAAGTGTCGACATCGGGATTTTTACTATCCCATTTATGTTCTTATCTTTTGGTGTTCTCATGTTAGGTGAGATTTGTTTGAAAAAATAAGTTGTGAAAAGGTTCGACATTTATATGTCGACGATTGGACTGTAAAAGTCACCAGTTGGTATTTTTAAATGGTTGCACCAACTCAACCGAGAAAAAGTTTGCACATTGACCATGTGATGTAACATTGTTAAACTGGTTTGTGAAACCGAGATTCATTAGGGTCTGGGGACTTGCTTATGAGGAGGAAAGGTGTTAGGCACCCCCCGACATCCGTGTTACCACGGGGACCGCCACTTTTCAATTAAACTGTTATATGAATAGCGTATGTGTGTGGATCAATGTGCAATTATTTGGAAGTAGTGATATGTCTCGTTCGCACCTATAAACAAAGGGTTTGAATTTGTGTAAAAATTCAGTTTCAACAAGATATAGCAGTGATGTTTTGTAAAAGAGAATTTTTTAAACCCTGTGCTCAATAGTAATTGAGGCCTTTGATACTTCTATTTTATTAAATATTCGACTTGATTGCTTTTATTTTCGAGATGTGAAGCATCTTCAAGAAAATAAGATATATAGCAGTGTCGAACTCCTTGTGGGCATTAGAGCCATCTAAGGAAATTCAGACACTGTGAACAATGTACAAGTTGTTTACAGCTAAAAATGTCCATTACGGGAACCGAATCTAGATTCAGAAGACTGAATCTATGATCACATGATTCCTAGACTCACATGATGTAGCAGTTTGTATGAAAGTTGTGGCAGTTATATATATAAAAGTGTATATATATATATATATATATATATATATATATATATATATATATATATATATATATATATACAGATCACAACCACCACTTAAGCAAACTTCATGGGGGATTGGAAATGTAAATATATAAAAGCGGTAAATATATATAGAGAGACACAATTAACCACCATGAAGCACCTCCACGGGGGATCAAAAATGTAAATAAAGCAGTAAAGACAATCAACCGCCATGAAGTAAACTCCAGGCGGAATGAAATATAAATAAAGCAGTAAAAATGATCAACCGCCATGAAGTAAACTCCAGGTGGGACGAAATATAAATAAAGTAAAGAAAAGGCCAATAAGTAAACTCCTGTGCTTGACAGAAATGTAAATGTATATATATATATATATATATATATATATATATATATATATATATATATATATATATATATATATATATATATAAGCAAATAAACGCTCCGGACGTCCTGGACGTGAGTCTGAAGCTCAATCGAGGCATAAGTCGATAATGTTAGTCCATATATATATATATATATATATATATACAAAAGAAATAAAAGCCACAGATCGAAGTCCAGGCATACACACGCAACATGACTCTCAACGTGAAGAACAGTGTGTGCAAAATGTGGAGAAAAGGCTTTGAAAGGTGTAAGAAGGCTTACAGTGGACTGCCAAAGAAGACTTCTATAGCTTTAAATGGATGAAAACTTGACTCCCGCCAGTAAAAATATAACAATATATGAGCTCACAAGTGTTTAAAATGAGAAAGCACTCAGTTTATATTGTGTACAGAGCAAATTGGATAGGGCTTTCTCGCCATTTTCTCTTACAAAATGGCCACCCCAAGCCCTCTATTTATAGAGGGGGGAGCTGTAGGTACACCTGCGGCAGCCACATATGCACCTATAACTGCCCTGGGTGCCTCGGGCTCCACAGGTCCCACTGTCTCGAAGTACGTGCACGTATGCAATGTGATGTCCGCTCGAACTTTCAGAACTTCAATCTGGGCCTCCGATTGAGGTGTATAAGAATTTTTACGGAGTTCTGTTGTCGAGAGCTACACAAATGACATGGGATTAGAGGTTGTGAGAAGTCAGGAAGATGGGACCATGCCTTTGGTCTTCAAGCTTCAAATTCTATCTGGTGTGTTGTCCTGTGTAGTAGTCACTCAGGATTGTAGCTATTTGGTTCTTGTAGGATGTTGGTCAGAAAATCGATCACTAAACACGCGCAAGTATACGTGGTCTAACAAGTAATACATTGATAAGTAGAGTGTCGTACCCACGAGGAACTATCACTAATATTTACCAACTACCGACTTTATCTCGCTAAAGTCTTATTCGAACAGCAATAAATGAAAGAGTGATTAATCTAAGCATAACTAATTATCAAAGCAAGTAAATGAATAATGAATGGTAATCTAAGGAATAACAAGCTAAGGTTACAACTTCACCCCACTCAGGCATTCTGTCGAACACCTGGCATGCTATGTTTCATCAAACTAGCTACACTTCTTTCTCTGGTCTTAATGGTCAAGTAGCAATAAAGACAACATTTATGGATTACAGAATCAGAGAAAATAAATAGATAAGAAGAAACTCTGTCAAGGCCCTTCAATCTCTAACTCTTCTGCTTGAATCAAGCTCTCTAGTCCATGTAGCTCACTGCTCTAGATGATCCAAAGAAACCCAAACTTCTCCCTAATCTAGCTAAACTATATTTACAAACATTTATCTAAGAGAAAGCAAGAGAAATTACAAAAGAAAACTAAACAAAATCCTAAGCTAAATACTAAGGAATATGATATGTGCTCTTCTCTCTCTATATCCTCCGTGTTATGTAGCCTCCCTCTTGCCTTCTCTATTTTCTGCTCCTTTGCTAGGTCAAAAGCAAGCCTCCTCTGCCTGGGAACCGGAGGTGGCACCGCGGCGTGGGCAACTAAGCTTTAGATGGAGCTGTAGCACCACATTAGTACTAGGACATTTGAGACTCATGTTGCATCATGTGAGCCAAATAAGGAGTAAGTGGGTGACATGCGCTTTTACGCCAACAGGGGTCGAGGAGGGCATGGCCGCCAGGCTTTAAAGATTTACTTTGCTCATGTGTGCGCTTATGTAGAATTTGACTGTTTTGCCCCTTTAAAAGCTAGAAAAGCACTGTAAAGCTCTGCAATACATCAGTTAGGCAGAATAACACAATTATCATATAAAACGGTATAAATACTATGAGAACAGGCAACTATATAAGTCATAAAATATCTGATTCACGGGTATAAATTCCACTCATCATAGGACACTGTTGTGTAAAATGTATGTTGAAATGTGTTGAGACGGCACGCATGTGGGATCGAGGTAGAAAAATGATGATTTTTCCCCTCACCAGGGTTATGTCCGATTTGGGCTGATAAAGCAGTCGTTGCTCAGAGTTATCTTTGAGATTGGGTTGCTGCAAGTCTGGATGTCCTCAGGGTTGTCTCTGAGGTGTGCCTGACCTCTCGGGGTTATCTCTGGATTTGGGACTGAGTGCCTCGGGGTTATCTCCGAGGTTGAAGCTGATTGTTGGGGGGTTAAAACAAGCTTTTTCGGGGCTATCTCCGGAACTGCAACTGCATTCCTCGGCGTTATTTCTGAGGTTGAGACTGAAACACCTAGTGTTGTTTCTGGGATTGAATATCTCGGGGTTATCTCCGAGATGGAAAAGGCTTCTCCAGTTGGATTTCCAGAACTAGAACTGTCTTGTCCTCCAGGGTTATCTCTGAAAGGAGATTTTGCCCTCCTTCAATGTTAGTAACAGGAATGCAAAATTTTGAGTGTCTACAGAGTCCTTTCTTTATCATATTCATGCAATACAATGGCATGAATAGGATAAAGAAATACTAGACACTTGAAATGTGACAGGATAATCATGATGCAATATACAGCAGCATAATGCAAATATATGTGGTTTGTTGGACTGTTCTCCAACAGGATGGGATGACTGTCGGCTCCCATAACTTCTGTCGGGGTGCAGTCATTACTGACAACCCTGATGAACTTGCTTGGACGTGCGATCCAAAGTTCTCAGGAACTTCTAGGATGTTGACGTTGGGGTTATCACCAAAGTCAGAAAACCTCAAGAGATTTGCAATTTGAACTTGTAATTGCTCGAGTCCTTCTCTCGAGCTTAGTTGTGTCGTCCTCTCATAAGGCCATTGATAACAATGATCGTGCATAACCTGTAAACTTAAAAATAAAAAAGGAAGATCAAACAAATAATATATATATATATATATATACGTTCAAATTAAGACTATATTGATTGAAATCAATATTGGATAATATTAGAATAATAGTTCCCCGGTAACGACGCCAAAAACTTATTGGTCGAAAAACCGATCACTAAACATGCGCAAGTATACGTGGCCTAACAAGTAATATAGTGATAAGGAAAGTGTCGTACCCACGAGGAACTATCACTAATATTTACCAAATACCGGCTTTGTATCGCTTAAGTCTTATTCGAACAACAATCTAATAGAAGTTTGATTAAACTAGTTATATCTATCTATCAAAGCAAGTAAATGGATAATGAATGGTATCGAAGGCACTACAAGCTAAGGTCACAACTTCACTCCATACATGCATTCTGTCGAACACCAGGTGTGCTATGCTTCATCAAACTCCCTACCCATCTCTCTTTGGTCTTAATGGTCACGATAGTTTATCGACCGAGAACACACACGTGTTCATACACCTCTATCGAGGTATGCACAAACATATCCTCTCTAGATCCACCCGTTAGGGAATAGAACAGAGAAGAACATCCAAAATAGGTGATAATCCTACACATGTCTATGCGAATTAACCATGTTAAGGATTTACAACTTAAGTTCTCAATTAGGCCATACGTGGCAAACAGAGATATGTCTATTCTACACACAACTTATGCAGTTGAATCAAATCTACAACACATAATCATATGCTAATATATTTAGGTGTAAATCTACAATCCTTTTGTCGATATCATATAGATTACCAAAATCATCACTAATGTCTTAGCGAGAATCATTAATCATGAATATATTAAACCAAACCATATGGTGCCAACCAAAGAGATAAGTCATTCAATTTAATTCAACAAAGGGTTACATTATAACCTTAGAGCCAATACTTAGTTCATAGCTATTAAACAGAATATAAGTAGCAATAAAACAACATTTATGAATTACAAAATCAGAGGAAATAAACGGATAAGAATAAACTCTGTCGAGGGTCTTCAATCTCCAAGCATTCCAATCTTTTCAAGCTTTCCACTGCAAATTTCTCACTACTCTTGTTGCTCCAAGGAATCCCAAACTTCTCCCTAAACTACCTAATCTATATTTATAAACATTATCTAAGAGATGGAGAAAGAAATTACAAAAGATGAGAGAAAAAATATCTAATTCCTTAATCTATCTGATTATTCACACTGCAGAGGCTTGCTTATATATATATATATATATATATATATATATATATATATATATATCAATCTTTCCTTTTTGCTAGATTAAAATCAGCACTTCTTTGCCTGGGCACCGAAGGTCGCGTTACGGTGCGGGCAATAGGCTTATGAGTGGCACTGCAACGCCACCTCAGCATCAAAATACCAGAGGTCGCGCTGCAATGTGAACCTCTTAAGGATATGGGGCGCTGCAATGTGAAATCAAGACTAGGCTTTGGCGCCGCAGCGCGGCTATATACAAAATGACCATTTTGTCCTTGACAGCATGGAAAAGACCTAATAAACCCTGCATTGCATCGGTTAAGCAAAATAATACTAAAATAATATAAAACTATATAAAATCTACGAAGATCAGACAACTATTTAAGCTATAAAGTATCCGATTCGCGGGTATAAATCCCACTTATCAATCGCCAGGTCTTTCTGCTGCTCCGTCGGAGTTAATACCAATAGTTTATGTTTCCAAGGTTGCTTGACCCCTCGCTGAAATGTACATCAATGGATGAGATCTTCGAATGGTTCCTTAGGCTTCATTGGGTTTAAATGCCAATGGCTAATGATGTCAAGGTGGCTTGACTTTTTTTGATATGTGCATCGACGGATTAGATCCCTGCTGGACAAAGTGTCAAGGATGCTTGACCTTCATTGACATGTGCATCAACGGATGAAATCCCTTTGGGGAGAAGTGTTTTTAGAGTTACGACCCTGAATTGACGGTATTGGACCTCTGTGAGGTATTATCCAGTAAAATTTGCAACTGTTGTGATCATTAGTATAGTAAACCCTGGGTTTGGGCGAATACCAATAAGTGACAAGTGGACCTGCAGTTGGGTCTCTAAAAACCAGGATTTCAGGCTATTCCGCTCAATCGCGTATCATTTTTATTCCTGATTTGGCGTTTTCAGTTTGTGAGATCTCCTTTGCAACTCAAATTGGACTGAGCCGGAGGGGTGGGCCCCACCCAAGGGAGCTGCAGGTACACCTGTGACCAACTGTGGGTGGTTTTAAGCTGTAGTTTACTTTCAAAATTCATTTCTAAGTTGCGCCACATAGAAAATCTGAGAGCTCTTCTTTCGATCTGCTGAGTTCGGGCGTCTTTCTGCAAATTCTGTCACCGTACAAGTGTTCTACACTGCCCTAGTAATATATACATGTCTTCTTTTCTAGTTTTTATCCGTTGGAAAATGATTTATCACATGAAATGCTCCTAAACACATAATATTGAATATACATGCTCATATGACTTGATAAAAAATATTCAACATAGTAAATGTTAGTATATAACCATGCTGAACATACTGATGTAAAAAAAATTGACTTTTGAAAAAGTCAAATTGACACCTTTTTTTATGCTATTGCTTATCCTATTTGAGGATAAATGAGCAAAGGTGGTAAATCAATGTAATACTGGTAATTAGGCTACCCTTACGGATTATGTCTTTGATAGTGTAATGCATATGGTATGTTTATGGCTATGGGTAGGTGTGCTACTGAATGACCACTTAGTCATGCCTATGCGCATGTGGATAGTCCTATTTACAAAGGGGACTACGACAAAATTTTCCAAAATGTAGGCATTGGGTAGACATGCATTTTTAATTCTACTGTAGATGTATGTTAAAATAATGCATGCATGCATGTAGTCATAAAATGCATTTGAAAAAGCTCTAGGTTAGAGTTTATCACACCCTTTCTGAGGTGATTTGGGGAATTGTGTCCAAATATATAGATCCAGATCAGCCGAGTAGTTCCCGCAGGACCACTTCAGGTGTGCGGAGGAGGGCTTCTGATGTGCCTCTACCCCGTTCAGTTAGACAGCCTCGTCGTCTGGCAGAGGCGGTGATACGTCCTATCTGAGTTGAGGTACCGGATATTGAGGAGGAGGATGTACTGATTGTGGACCCCGCTCCTACTGCTCATGTTCCCCGTAGGGATTTTCCAGGCATTCAGGTGATGATCCCAGAGCTTCTGGGTGATTTGAGTCGACACCCTTCAGTTTACTTGCATGCAAATGAGGTATAAGCTGGATTTTGATTCTTTGTTTTTTCCTATTGACGAGGAGTAAGGATTCTGATGTTAATCTTCTTTATGATGTAGGTTCTAGGTTTCACACAGCCTAGAGAGAACTAGTTCAACATTTACTCCACATATCAGGCTCTACATCCTGATTATCGAGCGATTGTGCATGGCTGGGGCTTTAGGGTGTTCTTTCCCATCCTTCCTTGTTGTTGCCCCTTGGGTTACCTCACGGCATTGTCTGAGCACTGGTTTTACCAGACTCAGTCTCTCTATTTGTTGGATTGTGAGGTGATGATGATGCCGATGGATTGGCAATTTATCACTGGTATGGAGTTTGGAGGGGTGCTAGTGCCATGTACGGCGGACATTAACCCAACTGCCGTTAGATCCTTGCTAGGAGTCCCGGCTGAGGCGCTCAAGGACAGGACAGTCCATACAGTTCCTTTGAGCGTAGATGCTATGAACGGGCTGTTGAGTGAGCCCATACCAGATGATGTGAGAGTTAGGGATCGCATTTTTCGGTGATTGTTCCTGATAATGATTAGGGACTGCTTCATAGCAGATAACTCTTCTACGGTATCATTCGCTTTAGTGAGCACCAAATGAGGTGTGGACCATATTGGAGAGTATGATTGGGCCTCCTACACCTTCGCCTATTTCCTCAGGGGCATGCGCATGCGTTTGCAGGGCTTAACGGAGGTTTGGCTAGGATTTAACCCATTTCTACTGGTGAGTATTTCTCTTATGATTTCCCATGTATAGGTTAAGAGTGTTGACTGATAGCAGATATTTATCTTTATATTGGTATTTCTAGGCATATAAGAGGCTTTCATGCTTGCATCCTATGAGTGTGCTAGGCTTGGAGACCTATCCACGAGGATGGCGATGACATCACTCCATTTTGACGGAGGTTCCTATAGCTGAGGGTTTCACCCATTGTTGACTACAATTGGAGTTATTAAAAGTTGATGTTATCATATGGATTCCCTATCTGAGGAACATTTTCCCATTGGGTTTGAGGATGGATACTCGACTGGTGTCGAGTATGTGATTTCCACCCGTTGGATTCCTCTCTTCACTGATGGAGGATGGGAGCTCTATTTAGGAGACCGTGCTATTAGGAGCACCATAGGGGAGATCCGTATACCGATCTTGCCTCCTGCAAGGCGTTATTGGCCTATTTCATAGTCACCCACCATTGATATCCCATTGATGCATGTTGATGGTTTTACACTATCAGAGGGTTCTCATTCTCAGGAGGTGTTCCATCATTGGTGGTCCCCTCTTACCATCGGAGCTCAGACTTGCGCCACACATTTTATGGGGGATATGGTTCCTAGATCCATGATGATGACGGATTGGATGGCCTGTGTCAGAGATCCGACTCATTTAACACAGATTGACAGTTTAACCCAGCACTTAGGCCGGGCACATTTTTTATCCAGCA
Source organism: Panax ginseng (assembly GCA_020205605.1). Taxonomy (NCBI): domain Eukaryota; kingdom Viridiplantae; phylum Streptophyta; class Magnoliopsida; order Apiales; family Araliaceae; genus Panax; species Panax ginseng. The sequence continues at coordinate 131,663,161 of CM035134.1, read as the reverse complement.
TTTGGGCAAAGATCCTTCAGAGGTAGATACTTTTGATCCTTCCAACTTAGGCGCTGGCCCCTCAGGTGACCCATATGATTTTATCGGTGCAGATCCTCTGTTGTATAGGCCTGATATCCCCGTTGATGGAGATCTAGTGACTCAGGAAGAGTTAGATCAGGTGGATAGGATTGATGATGTAGACATTGACACCATTATCTTCTTCAGATGTATATTCTTGTTATATCTTTTGATAGGCCTCTGTTAGATATTGGGTGGTTGTGCCCCATTCTCACTATATCTTTTGATAGGCCTCTGTTAGTTGCTGGGCATATGTGCTCCATTTCCCTGTATTTTTAGCTGTACAGAGATGTATTAGATGATGATGTACTTAGGAATGTATATACTATTATTCCCTACATCATATTGCCATCTATTATTTATCAGGCATGTATCATGTTATGCATATGTATGTATGTACAAAGATATTCAGCATTGACCCCTGGATGGTCTTATGATACAGCCCACACAGATGTCTTCCTCGAAAGTTAGCCGCATTGATCATACCCCACCAGTGTTGGTGGCATCCCGTTTGAGATCGTGGTATGATAGTATGTCACCTCCGACATAGGTGACTATAGATCGATTATTGCAAAGATTCTAGGACCTGGCCGATGTTTTGTGTTCCCGCAGGCTTTGTAGAGGGTATGCTGGAGCACTGGATACCGAAGAGGCAAGTTTTCTGGTTTGGTATCCATGAGTTGACTCCTACCTTAGAGGAGTATGCACGGTTGATGGCATTGCCCTTAGACAAACCTTGCACACGGATGATTATCGGTGACATGAGCCAGTAGTTTATGACCCTCATCGGGCTAAGGCATAGAATTATGCAGGATGAGATCACATCTGGCCACGTGGTATCCCAGCGTTTCATTTTCTGATGGACAGATTTGGCTCAAAGGACAGTTATACACGGTACTCTAGGGATTTTACCATGCTGGAGGATCATTGGAGTCTAGCCAGAGTAGACGTATTGTTGATCTGTGTATTGTCATATGTGTACATGCCACAGTATATGGATGAGCTAGACATTGGCGTCATTATGGCAGTGAGAGCTCTCAGGGAGGGTCATACCATTGTGCCGATGATTGTAGCAGAGATGTTGAGATCGCCCACATATTACATCACTTACCTTGCAGGGGTATTTACAATTAGCTCGATCATGTTGTATGTGTGGTTAATGTCACACCTGAGACCGATTGGCACTTTTCGACGGCACATGTATTATTTTACCCATGAGATAGCCATGTCTTACTCCTTCCAGCCAGCAGAGTGTATAGACACTATGTCTTGGTCGGTATTCTTGTCAAGGATCGCAGATCTGTTTGACATTCTGTCGTATACATGGCTTAGTTCACCCTACAACTTCATTACTCATGCTCCTGGCATGGATTATCTTCCTCTAGCTGGTTTGAGGGGCATGACTACTTACAAAACGTCGGGATTTTTACTGTCCCTTTTTATTCTTATCTTTTGGTGTTTTCATGTTAGGTGAGATTTATTTGAAAAAACAAGTTGTGAAAAGGTCTGACATTTATATGTCGACGATTAAACCGTAAGAGTCGCCAGTTGGTATTTTTAAATGGTTGCACCAACTCAACTGAGAAAAGGTTTGCACATTGACCACGTGATGTAACACTGTTAAACTAGATTGTCAAACCGAGGTTCATTAGAATCTAGGGACTTGTTTATGCGGAGGGAAGGTGTTAGGAACACCCCGACATCCGTGTTACCATGGTGACCGCCAGTTTTTAATTAAACTATTATATGAATATGCGTGTGTGTGTGGATCAATGTGCAATTATTTGGAAGTAGTGTTATGCCTCGTTCGCACCTATATACAAAGGGTTTGAATTTGTGTAAAAATTCAGTTTTGACAAGATATAGCAGTGATGTTTTATAAAAGAGGTTTTTTCAAACCATGTGCTCAATAGTAATTGAGGCCTTTGATACTTCCATTTTATTAAATGTTTGGCTTGATTGCTTTTATTTTCGAGATATGAAGCATCTTCAAGAAAATAAGATATATAGTAGTACCGAACTCCTTCTGGGCATGAGAGCCATCTAAGGAAATTCAAACACTCTGAATAATGTACAAGTTGTTTACAGCCAAAAATGTCCATCACGGGAACCGAATCTAGATTCAAAAGACTGAATCTGTGATCACATGATTCCTAGGCTCACATGATGTAGCAGTTTGTATGAAAGCTATAAGCAGTTATATATTTAAAAGCTGTAAATATATATATACAGACTGTCAATCACCAAGAAGCGAACTTCATGGGGGACTGGAAATGTAAATATATAAAAGCGATAAATATATATATAGAGACACGATCAACCACCACGAAGCACCTCCATGGGGGATCAGAAATGTAAATAAAGCAGTAAAGATAATCAACCGTCATGAAGTAAACTCTAGGCGGGACGAAATGTAAATAAATAAGTAAAAACGATCAACCGTCATTTAAGTAAACTCAAAGTAGTGTAAATATAAATAAAGTAGTAAAAGGCCAATAAGTAAACTCAAAGCGTGATGTAAATCTAAATATATATATATATATATATATATATATATATATATATAAGCAGAACGCATTCTGGGATATATATCGATCCAGTGCTCGGTTTATCATTTCAAATGATATGTCGCTATATATATATACTTATATATATAAACTGTTGTTGGACTCTGTTCGATGAACCTGGATTTTATATCTGGTGCGTTTACTACTTATATATATATATATATATACACACACACAAAAGAAATAAAAGCCACGGACCGAATTCTGGAATACACACGTAATACGACTCTCAACGTGAAGAGCAGTGTGTGCAAAATGTGGAGAAAAAGATTTGAAAGGTGTAAGAAGGCTTACAGTGGACTGCCAAAGAAGACTTCTATAGCTTTAAATGGATGAACACTTGGCTCCCGCCGGTAAAAATATAACAATATATGAGCTCACAAGTGCTTAAAATGAGAAAGCACTCAGTTTATAGTGTGTACAAAGAAAATTGGATAGGGCTTCCTCACCGTTTTCTCTTACAAAATGGCCACCCCAAGCCCTCTATTTATAAAGAGGGGAACCCGGGGTGCCCCAGGATCTGCGGTCCCACTGTCTCAAAGTACGTGCACGTGTGCAACGTGATGTCCGCTCAAACTTTCAAAACTTTAATCTGGGCCTCCGATTGAGCTGTATAAGACCTTTTACGGAGTGCTATTGTCGAGAGCTACATAAATGGCATGGTATTAGAGGTTGCGAGAATTCAGGAAGTTGAGACCATGCCCTTGGTCTTCAAGCTCAAATTCTATCATGTGTGTTGTCCTGTGTAGTAGTCACTTGGGATTGTAGCTATTTGGTTCTTGTAGGATACTGTTGTATAGAATGTATGTTAAAATGTGTTGAGATGGCGCGCATGTGGAATTGAGGTGGCAAAATGATGATTTAGCCCCTCACCGGGGTTATCTTTGGTTTGGGTTGATAAAGTAGTCGTTGCTCAGGGTTTTCTCTGAGATTGGGCTGCTCCAAGTACTGGATGTCCTCAAGGTTGTCTCTGAGGTATGCCTGACCTCCCGGGGTTATCTTCGGGTTTGGGACTGAGTGCCTCGGGGTTATCTCCGAGGTTGAAGCTGATTGCTGGGGGTTGAAATAAGCTTTTCCGGGGTTATCTCCGGAACTTCAACTGCACTCCTCGATGTTATTTCTGAGTTTGAGACTGAAACTCCTGGTGTTGTTTTTGGGCTTGAATATCTCGGGGTTATCTCTGAGATAAAAAAGGCTTCTCTGGTTGGAACTGTCTTGTCCTCCAGGGTTATCTCTAAAAGACGATTCTGTCCTTCTGCAATGTTAATAACAGGAATGAAAAATTTTGAGTGTATACATCAAGTATTTATATGAAAAATACCAAAACATATCCAAATTTTTTTTCTGGGAAATATCAGCATAAGGCTCCCTTATGAACATATATTTTTCCTGGAATTTTTCAATTCCATTTACTAAATTTAAACTATCCAAAACAGCCGAATCTTGCAACATTTTTCATAAATCGAAATTATGTCCAAAAATTACGAAATTTTCAGGGCATGTTCTTGTTATGAACATCTAGCTCTAGTAACATTTTTACAATTTTTGGAGTTACACACAAAAAGTTATTATTGTAAACTTTTAAAATCACATTTTCTCGTAAAATCCATAACTTTCATTCTACACATCTTCAGATTGGACCTTGCTAACTCATCATACTAACATACCAAATTTTCTCAAAATTTTTAAAATAACAAAAGTGGACAAAAACACCCCTGGACTAAACTGGCCAAGGGGATATTTTGCTACAAAATTTTGTCTTTTGCCGACAGGACTGTTCTAGCCAAAACATCTGCCATTTGATGTACAAAAATCCTTTTTGAGTGATACTATTTGGGTTTAAAAGCTAACTTACATATCTAACACCTCTTTTTGACGGATTGCAAAAAGGATGTGTAGATCGCAAATGGTGAGTGTTCAAAGTGAGGGAAAGATAGGATTTTCTTAAGCCTTTAAAAACGGTTTTGCTTTTCTTACTTTTAATCCAAATTTTGACACCCAAAATGGTTAGATCTACACATAAACACCATCTAAGTAGTATATTTAATGTTCTCATGTTCAATATCACAAACTTATGATTTGATTTAAAACAAACCAAATAAATTACATAAACTAGTTAGAATTTATATCTTGTTCTTTCTTTTCTTCTTCCTCCTTCCATGGTTGTCCTTTTCTCTCTCCTTTCCTCTCTTGTCCATGTATATGGGATAGAGGGAAATGAGGAGTGTTTTGTTCTTTCTTTTTTCATTCCTAAGCTTAAGTGAATAAATAATTAAAGAGAGAGGGGGAGTGGTTGGGGAGTAGATAAGATTAGGTGGGAGTTGGTGATGACTTAGACAAAATAAAAAAAATCACATGCTCTTTTCTCTCCTTTAGTTTTGGTACTTCCCCCCCTTAATTGCCCCATTTTGGTTTTTATTTTAATTATTTATTTTCTTAGAAAATAATCTAGAAGGTCCAATTAAATTGGTGTCAAGTTTGGGCCATCCAATTTATTGATTGGGCTTTCAAATAATTTGATTTGGGCTATATAAAATAACATAGTCTAACCCATGATTTTTTTTTATCTTACCCCAATTATTTAATTGAGGTTTCTAATCCACTCATTTTCGATTTTAAATAATTATTCATGTAGATTTAACTGTATAACCCAATTAGGTTTTCTTTAATTAGGTTAATAATAAATTGAGATATATAAAAATAAATCTCTTAAGGTTTGTTCACTAGTATAACATTTAAATACTAGCATTTCTCAATACCCATAACCCTTAAGCTATTTAATTCTTATACCTAATTTATAAAAATTAGGTTACAATAGCTTTCTTTTATTTGTTTATTGTATAATAAACAAATATATATAATTACATAATATTCATATTCATTTACTTCACATATTCATTCTATATATGTCACAAAATAATTTAATATGTTGAGACATGTCACATAAATCTCTTAGTGTTAATTTACTAGTACGGATTAAATACTATAATTTTTCAATAAAAATAACCCTTAGGTTATTTAATTCTCATTCCTAATATATAATATTTGGTTATCTAGTTTTCTTTTTAGTTCTCTTTACATAATAAATAAATAAATATACATATTTATAATATATATACTTAATCTTATACCAATCCCACATAAGTCATAATATATTTATCCTTATTGATAAATAATTATTAAATTTATTTATTAGGCTAGACATTTACTTCAATGTCTTATTAAAAATCTCTTTGTACAATTTGCTACTCTCAATAAGCCTTTATCATATAGCTTGTCCTAAATATAAATTTGACTTGTCATAATCTTAATCCCTTCTTGGAATTTTTATTAAATTTCTAACACTTGCCTACTAGGTTAGACTTATTTTAATTATCACCACAATACCTAGCTTATCTCTTCCCAATTTAATATCTTTGGTTTCTCTTACATTACCATTCAGACTCAACTTCTATGAGCTAGTTTAATTAAGATATCCATTAATATTTTATAATAAATTTAATTAACCTCTCTGAATATATATATATATATATATATATATATATATATGTGTGTGTGTGTGTATATATATATATATATATATATATATATATATATATATATATATATATGCTTATATATATATATACTCATTCTCTTTATGTTTATCATTTCCTTTTATTATACACATTATGACTTATCACTTAATCTTTCATCTTATAAATCCTATATAATCTAGTAAGCTGAATACCTAATCCAGCAACCTAGATTATTTAAACAACTTCTTGTTTCCTAACACAATAAGCTAACATAATTAATACATCGAATTGTATATCACTCAACAAACAAAATACCATTTCAACAAACCGAATACAAATTCAGCAAACCGAATACACTAATTCAGCAAACTGAATACACTAACTCAGCAAACTATTTTTCCTTTTTTAAATATTTTCCAATATATCTCTTCATAATCTCTTTCATTAATTCACATTAAGTTAAAGGTAACATAATATCTTATTCTTAACATACTTTCAAGTATAATTTTATTCTAGGTTTTGAATTTTCTGCAATCCTTAACTTTTCACGTCTATTCTTCATCTTCTCACTACTCTTTCAAAATTTCTTTCATTTACATTTAATTTCTCTATATTCTTTCAAAAATTAAACGACATAGGTTTTTTTTCTCAATTTTTTTTAATTATTCCTCTTTTTCCAATCCAGGTTTTATTCTTTAACCTTTAATTTAATCATTCAAGATCTTATAAATTTTTGAGTTATCATAGCTTAACTCCTGTGCTCCTGGCCAACTTCAAAGAATTCATCCTTCGTAATCAACGGTGTTATGCGGTTATTAAATTATAGTTTGGTTGTTACTAAGTATTATTTTCCAGTGATTAATACTAAAACTGCTCCAACCCTGGTACTTTCCATATTTATGGGACCCTCCAAATTCATTTTTTAGAATTGACCTTCGTCCTCCTGCCTCGTTCTGTTAATCGTCATCACGTCTTTGTCAGGGAAATAAGTCTCTAAGGGTTCGAGACCTCACGCAGGTGCCTTAAATAACTATCTGTGATTCCTTGACCCTTCACGGATTTTTGAGTCATTTCGATGATATCAAATTGCTGAAGAATCAATTGCCACCTAGATAACCTGCAATTCAACATTAGCTTGTAGAATATGTACTTCAACGGATCCATATGGGATATTAAATAAGTGGTCTAATTATAAAAATAGTGTTGCAATCATATTGTTACTCAAGCCAAGGCACAATAGGTTTTCTCTATCAAAGAGTAATTTTGTTCGCAATTGTTGAATCGTTTGTTAAGGTAATATATTGGTTGCTCTTTACCTATATCGCCTTTCTGCCCGAGCATACATCCTATTACATTAGGGTTAACAAATTTATACATAAATAGGTTAACCCCGTCCCTTGGAGGTACTAGTATGGGTGCTTCGATCAACTGCTTCTTGATAGCATCGAAAACCTTTTGACACTAATCGTTCCATTTCACAAAGGAGTTCTTTCTCAACAGCTTGAATATCGGTTAACAAGTTGTTATTAGTTGAGATATGAATTGGATAATAAAATTAATTTTTCCTAAGAATCCCCGTATCTCTTTCGCAATTCAAGGCACTGGCTATTCTATAATGGCTTTAATCTTGGTAGGGTCTATTTCAATGCCCCTGTTGTTTATGAGAAATCCTAAGAGTTTGCCTGATTTGACGCTAAAGGCACATTTTGTCGAGTTGAGCTTCAAATTGTACTTCCAAAGAAGTTCAAACAACTTTTTGAGGTGGGTTATGTGGTCTCCTTCCTTTCTGATAAGTGGTATTTTTACCTACTTATTGAATACCAATTCATGCGAATTACGCCAATCTCAAGTACATTTTATTGTGTTTTAGTTGCATTTCACGTTATTTTGCATTGCATTTACTTAAAACTCCTTTTGGTGAATAAGTACAGGAATCGGCTTAATTTTGGTGGTATTAGAAGGCACGTGGCGAATAGATGCGTGAAGGCGAGGCAAAAACGAGGATGTGCATGGCATGGAGGTACAATGGAGCAAGAGATCAAGCATGAAAAGAACAAATAGCAAGCAGAGAGATTTACATAAGCAAAAAAACCGAACCAAAACTTGCAGCAAGTAGTTTGACGCGGCCATGCAGATAACAACTTGGGAGCGACGCCGCGCGATGAAAATTCACAGACTGCAGACGATGATGACTCATCAGAAGTTCTTGCGATCAAGCGAAAGGTGAGATGCGTGCCATGCGAGAGTTTGGGCTGACAGGCGGACGATTTTGTAAGTCTCGGCGCCGCCATGAGACATAGATCGGAGAGGTGGAAGGTCAAGCGGCGCGTCGATGCTATAATTTTGTTTTAATTTTAATTTTTAATTAAATGAATGGTAATTGGTTTTTAAACGATTCTGACGGGTGTCAGAGGAACAACTTGATAACTTTAAGCGTATTTTCATCTTAGTAACTAGGGTTTACACCTTGGGAGAGATTCCAACGTAGAACGAAGCCAAAACATCTACTTCTCCAATTCTTCTTGGGATTCTCTGCCATTGTGGATTTCTATTATTATTTACTGGAATTCTGTGAGGATTTAAATGTTGATCATTGGTTTTTATTCAGCGATTGGGTTTGATCGTTTTATCTCTCTTATTTCAATTGTTTGTTTATTGATCATGTTTAACGTTGATCCCATAATGGCTTTTGGTTCAGTCATGAACTAAATTCCATTATGGGATTCTAACGAATTTTAATATGTAGTTTGGTTGCACATTTAAATGCTAGGATTTTTTTTGCATATCATGTGGAATATTTGTCATGGTTGTTTTACATGTATGAATGCTTGATCACCATTCGTCTCAGTACTTGTATGGAATTGACAATGAACATATAGGTATGGATTGTAATCATGATAGCATGCGAATATGGGGCTGTTGTATATGGCTTGAGTATTTTTACGAACAGATAGACATATATTTGTTTCACCGTATGAGCTAGAATAAGGGCTTGAGCTTAAAATCAATATAATTGCAATTTTACATGTACATATAGTGATTTTGGTTGTATTGGTGATTACATAGAGTCTAACATCTGTGAGATCTGTGTGTAAGTAGGTTATAGTGCATTGAAAAATGGTTATAACTCTATTCGTGCTCTTGGCTATTTTTCCGTGATATGTGAACACTTTTGCATGATAGTGGCGATTAGATGAAATATTAAATGAAGTTAGGGTCCCATTATTTCCAGATTATATTTATTCCATTTGTATTCTTATTTTTAGTTGTTATTCACAATTTGTTTAATTCAACACTTTTAGTTATTAGTCTAGGCATATAAATTTGGTGAGTTAATTGATGCATGATAGTTTAAATTTAACAACTTTCTCTGTGGGATCGATACTCTACTTACTCTGTATTACTTGTTGACCCGTGTATGCTTGCATGAGTTAGAGCTCTTTTATTAGAACTATAAAAGAGGCAACACTTTCTCGATTTCACAATGATATCGTCTATGTTAAATTATATCTCTTTATATGTCATGTCATGAAATAAAGCCATCATGGTTCTCTATCATTTATGAGGTTGAACGCTAGATGTTTATAACAAAAAGTGCCCCAAGGGGTGATGAAAATAGTGTTTTCCCTATCTTCTTCCATTACCATATTTGACGATCCCGCAAAACAGTCGATAAAGGAATAAATTTTGAATTAAGTCGTGTTTTCGATCATAATGAATAAATGGTACTGAGAAGCCATCTTTGAGACTGGCTTTGTTAAGATCTCGATAATCAACACATACTAGTTCTTTACTTCCTGGCTTCAACACTGGTGTCAACGTCGGGGGGGGGGGGGGATCCACTTTTATGCGATTGGGCCGCTTGCTAGGTTGCAAATTGTGTCTACCCCTTGCTAGGTCGCTAATTTTTTTAAAGGGTGAGTTTAAGAAAGGACCGACATAAATGTCGACAATTTTGAAAAGATTGATTTGATGCGATTGAGCCGAATTAGACAGAGCCCCCAATTGGTATGAGTTCAAAATGATGTGCCAACTCATCCGAGTTTTTAAAGATTTTTGCAATATGGCCCAATATGTGACTCCATTTAATTTGCCTAGAACCCAAGATTCATAGAGTTCGGGGGCTTGCTTAAGCGAGGGGAAGGTGTTAAGCCCCCCTTGACTTCCGTGAAACACGGTTACCACTACTTTTTCATTCCCTTAACATGAAGTGTCTGTGTGTGTGTGTGTGTGTGTGTGATGCTTTTGAAAAGGTGCTTATGCTACAGCGCCACCATTATAAATTGGGTTGGCGTCGCGACACCAACTCTGTGCACCAGAAAAAGTTTACATACTTTTAACTTTGCAAAATTCCCGGACGCATAACTTCTTCGTTATAAGTCCGAATTGGCTCGTTCAAAATCCTACGGTTCACAAATTACATACTCTACGCGTTCATGCAAGAATTTCATCTACTTAACTTTTTTTCCTAAAAATTCACCTATTAGTTCATTTTTAATGAAAATGGTAAACGTTCGTGAACGTTTAACGCTCGTTTCTTAGTTATAAGTTGGAATCCGGTCATTTTTGAGTCCGCAACTCTATAATGCCAAATATGACTTGTCTCCATCGAAAACCAATGTTTCTGAGTTCAAACACAAAATCCGACTTCCATTCCGAGAATTTCACTAATTCGACGATTATCGTCCAATCGTGTGAATTCGTGAAACTTCATTACTAATGATTTAATTATCGTTCTAAATGGATTATAACCATCATATGAACATTTCAAACTACACATTACATCAACTTATTTTCAAGCTATGTTTTGGCTTATCTTTCATAAATTCATGACTTAATAACTTATAAACTACAAATTTTCATTCCTTATGACTTATTATAGATTTAAGTCCTTTAATCAACATTCTCACATCTTATCAAACATACAAACTTCATATGACAAACAAATGACAAGTTCATCATAAGTTAATAACTTATTTAGGTTTAAGTTACTTATTCATGACTTAATCGGCTTAAGTCTGTTGCTTATTCAATTCTTACATGTTATTAGCATACATGCTTATTAAGTTTCACTTCTCTTATCACCCTACAATGAAAGAGATGAAGATTATTAGACAAGAGTCTTACCCTTGAAGAACTAGTACTTCTCTTCTTCTTAAAAATCTAGCAAAGGATGTTGTGACTTAAAAGTGCTTATTCTCTCTAACCAATAAGTTATTTAATGTTGGATGAAAATTAACAACCAACAAATGAATTGTGAGCTTGCTATTTATAGAAGTCTCTAAGGTTAGGGCATTATGGTCATTAGAACATCCCACCTCCTTTAATCACTTCCTTACTATTCATTACTGGCTAAGAACAAATCTTATCCTTATTTGGTCATTACTTAAAGTACTTGGTCATTACATAAAGTTCTTGCCCACCAATTCACCCATGGTTTGCTCCATGGATCCTAATTATCCAATGGATCATGATTTGGTCCCTAGTCCACTTAGCTTAACTCCATCCTTTGGGCTTGCATTACTTTAGTTTAGGCTTTTGATTGTCAAACACTTGGGCATGCACATCCAATTCCTATTGGACTTATACATCTTAGATAATCCATACATTCATTCATAATTAGCTTCAAGCTTTAGTATACACCATATAAGTATAATACTCATATTTTACTCGTATATTAATTCATAATATACATTATACCATCCTCCATACATACTATATAATACTTCATATTATACTTATATTCGCTCATTCATACAATACATAAGTATCATACGAGCATTTTATTTAATTCTTACTACTTGATTTTCTTAATGTTAACGAACTAAGTCCACATGCAAAATATTATGTTTCCCATAATTAAGATTATTATTACATAATCCATCTCACCTCGATATTATAACGTTACATTTTTCTCGAAAGTTCAAAAATAATTCCTGAGCGGAAATCGATGAATAGTGTTTTTCAAAAAATTTATTGGAAAACTTTTTTTTGTCTTGAAAATTCAAACACTTTAATTCTCTCATGTAGTTAAAATACTACGATGTTTTGACATTTCTAGGTTATAGAAAGACATTCATCTTACTAACACATAATAATAATAAATAATATTATTTTATTCATTATTATATTATTTTACAAAGGATCCGAATTTCTTGGTCGTTACATTCTTCCCCCCTTAAAAAGATTTTGTCCCCAGAATCTCGCCTCTTATTATTCAAACAACTGAGGGTAATCCTTCTTTATCTTTTCTTCCAATTCCCACGTTGCTTCTTCTGCATCGTGGTTCTTCCATAACACCTTCACGGAAGGTATAACTTTATTTCGCAGAACTTGTTCTTTTCTATCGACAATTTGAATTGATGTCTCTTCGTACGTTAAGTCCTTCTCGATATGAATAGGCTCATATTCTATCCCGTGCTTATAATCTCGCTTATAAGGATGCAATACCGATACATGAAACACATTATGTATTCGTTCTAGGTCTGGAGGTAATGCTATCATATAAGCTACCTCTCCTACCCGTTTTAACACTTCAAAAGGTCCTATAAACCTTGGACTTAACTTTCCCTTCCTTCCAAAGTGTATCTTTCCTTTTCCAGGGAGATACCTATAGAAATACAAAAGAGCTTACTTCAAACTCCCTATTTTCTTGATACAAGTTCGCATACTTCTTTTGTCTGTCTTGAGCTGCTATGAGACTCATTCTTATAACTTCCCCATATCTCATTTTATTTTTTGTACCAATTTCGCGCCCTAGCATTCGGCGTTCTCCCACTTCATCCCAATACAATGGAGTTCTGCACTTCCTCCCATACAAAGCTTTATAAGGCGGTATACCTATGCTTGCATGATAACTATTGTTATACGCAAACTACCCTTGAAATTCATGATGCAAGATCTTAACATATCTTCTAACGTCTGAATTGTTCTCTCGCTCTGTCCATCAGTTTGTGGATGATACGCCGTACTTAGCTTCAATTGCGTTCTCAACTGCTCTTGTAGACTCCTCCAAAAGTTTGATGTAAATCATGGATCACGATCTGACACAATCAATAATGGTGCTCCATGTCTGGAAATTGTTTCCTTAACATAGAGTCTAGCTAAATGGTCTAGGTTATACTTGACCCTAATTGGCAAGAAGTGAGCTGACTTCATCAACCGGTCCACTATTACCCAAATCGCATCATACCCTTTCGTTGTAGTCGGAAGTCCCACCACAAAATCGATCGTGATATGCTCCCACTTCCACTCTGGAATCTCCACTAACTATAACAAGCTACTTGGTCGTTGATGTTCGGCTTTAACTTTCTGACAAGTCAAGCACCTACTCACATACTCATCTATTTCCCTCTTCATGTTTGGCCACCAAAAACTTTGTCTAAGGTCTTGATACATCTTAGTACTACCAGGATAAATTAAAAACCTCGAGCTATGAGCCTCTTGTAATACTTACTCCTTTAATTCCATCTTATTCGGAACCCAAATTCTTCCTTCAAATCTTAATAATCCCTCATTATCAAGACTGTACTTAGTATCTTTTTCATTGGTTAGCCACTCCTTTATCCGGTCACACTCATCAGTTTTGAGTTGCACCTCCTTAACTCTCTCTACGATGGTAGATTGCATCTCCGTCGCAAGTAGTATTTGTCATGCTTCACTTGGTAACTTCACTTCTAATTCCATCCTAGCCATCTCTGTTATTAACTCAGTTTGAGCCGTTAACAAAGACAACTTTTCCCGACCCTTCCTACCTAAGGCGTCAGTAACTACATTGGCTTTTCCAAGGTGATACAGGATTTCACAGTCGTAATCCTTTATCAACTCCAACCATCTCTTTTGTCTCATATTCAACTCCTTCTATGTGAAGATATATTTTAGACTCTTGTGGTCCGTGTATATCTCACATTTTTCTCCATAAAGATAATGTCTCCATATCTTTAGAGCAAAAACTATTGCGGTCAGTTCCAGATCATGAGTAGGGTAAACTTTCTCATAATCCTTCAACTGCTTTGATGCATACACAATGACCTTGCCATGCTGCATGAGCACGCAACCAAGTCCTCTATGCGAAGCATCGCTATAAACTACAAAATTTCCTGTGTCATCGGGTAATGACAAAACAGGAGCTTCACTCAATTTCTTCTTCAATTCTTGAAAATTGTCCTCGCATTTATCTTTCCACACATATTTCACCGTCTTCCTTGTCAAGTTAGTCAACGGAGTAGCTATCTTCAAAAATCCTGGATGAATCTTCGATATAACCTGCTAACCCTAGGAAACTCCGCACCTCAATCGGCGTTTTCGGTTGTTCCCAATTCATCACAACTTTCACCTTCGCTGGATCTACTGAAATCCCCTCATGGTCAATGACATAACCTAAAAATTGTACCTTCTCCAACCAAAATTCACACTTAGTGAAATTTGCATACAACTTCTCCTTCCTTAGTGTCTCCAACACTAATCTTAGGTGTTCAACATAATCTTCTGGTGTCTTAGAATAGACTAGAATATCATCGATAAACACCACGACGAGCTTGTCCAAATATTTTTTGAATACTCTATTCATCATATCCATAAATGCAGCTGGTGCATTAGTCAACCCAAATGATATCACCAAAAACTCGTAATGAACATAACGAGTCCTGAATGTTGTCTTCGGTACATCCTCCTTCCTAACCTTCAACTGATGATACCCAGTTCTTAAATCTATTTTAAAAAAATACTTAGCCCCTTTCAACTAATCAAAGAGATCATCGATCCTGGGCAATGGGTATTCGATATCGTCAACTTGTTCAACTCTCGGTAGTCGATACAAAGTCTTAACGATCCGTCCTTCTTCTTGACAAAAAGTATCGACGCTCTCCACGGCGAAACACTCGGTTGAATGTACTTCCTCTCCAATAGTTCTTGTAAATGCACCATCAACTCCTTCATCTCCACTGGCGCCATACGATACGGTGCCTTGGAAACTGGTGCTGCTCTTGGCATGATGTCTATTACAAACTCTGTCTCCCTATCCTGCGGAAGACCCGACAATTCACTCGGAAATACATTGGTGAATTCTCTAACTATAGGTATTTGTTCCATGGTTGCTACCACTCTCTTGGTATCAACAACATGACACAAATAACCTACACACCCCTTCCTCAATAATTTCCTAGTTTGTGTCATGGTTAGACAACACGAATGTCCCAACGATCTATTTCCATAAAATACTACTTGTGGTTGTTTTAATGTTCTAAGGTTCACACATTTCTTTTGATAATCTATAATTGCACAATGGTTAACTAACCAATCCTTTTCGAGAATTACGTCAAATTCTTCTAACTTTATCGGTATCAAATCTACCGATAATTTACAACCTTGTCTATTTATGCAATAACTCTTATGAACATCTTCAACAGGAATTATTTCTTCATTTGCTACCTTAATATTTAAAGGTATAGGCAACTTTTCGGGAAGTAATCCTAATCGTCTAGCAAAATCACATGCTATAAACGAACAAGTAGCACCCGAATCAAACAGCACGTAAGCATTTATGTCGTTAATTAGAATAATACTTGCGACAACGTCCCCTGATGCAACTGCATCTTGGACTGTTATGTTAAAGGTACGGCCCATCAGCCTACTCGTTTGCGCTGGACCACCGATAGATAACTTACCACTATTAGTGCCCCTATTCCCCTCCGTCCCCTTCTTCGGGAAGTTCTTTGTCATGTGGTCAGTTGACCCACACACAAAGCATCCATAGTTCTTCTTCGAACTTGGACAGTTATGTGAGATGTGACCTTCCTGTCCACAATTGTAACATACGACCTTCCCCTTAAGACTGACTCCGAAGTGAGTCTTCCCACAGGTTTTGCAGGCCTTCATCCTCCTCTATGGGTCCCCTTGCTTTACTCCGATATTCCCAGAGCTAAACACTTTCCTCTTCTATCCCTCGCCACTTCCAGTGGCTCCTTCTATTTTCACTCCCCCATCCACTTTCCCCTTATTCTTCTTATCCTTGTGGTATTAGCTCAGAGCCTCACTAAAACCTTCGGCGATTATCGCTTTCTCTAAAATGGTTCCAAATGAAGTACTCTAGAACACAGATATACAGTTATAGAGTCAGGTTTTCAAGCCCTGCTCGAACCGTCGCGCCTTCCTAACCTCGGTGTCCACTTGGTGTGGAGCGAACCTCGCCAGTTCATTAAACTTGGCGACGTATTGAGGAACCATCATGTCCCCTTATTTCAAATCGAGAAACTGCATCTCCATCCTTCCCTGCATACTCGTGGAAAAGTAGTTCTCAAAGAATATCTTCTTGAACCTCACCCATGTTAGATTATCGATCCCGGCCCTAGCCTGATTGGCTTCCCACCAAAAGTTGGCCTCTCCCTTCATCATATAGGTTGAAAAGGCAACCTTCTGGGCCTCGTCGACATTTGCTATTATAAATGCCTTCTCTATTTCTTTCACCCATGTTTGGGCTTTGATAGGGTCCGTAGTTCCTTTGAACTCCGGCGGACCCACGCTCTTAAAATCCTAAAAGGTAGTAGCTTGTGCTACTCCCGGATTTACTGGGATATTATCCCCAGTTCTATTAAATGTGGCTGTTAAAAGATTAACAAACTCCTGCATAGGGTTAACCGAACCTCCCCGATTGATTTACATTAGCTCCTTCATTTCGTTGTACTCTTCTCGGTGGCATTTTACTGATACAATAAAAACACATTTCGTTATTATTCCTTTCTTTATTATTTAGTTTTTATTCGATATTAAATAATAACTTCAACATCCATTGCTCATTGTGTTCCATAAAAAAGGCTTATATTCATTTATTCATTGTAATATAATACTACATCGTTTATATTACACAGCCTAAGCTGATTACATTACTTTCCCGCTATTGCTTTCCAAAAACTGGAATTTACAAAAGACTACCCTTTGTTATACAAAAGAGGGATTTACGTCCCTACTAGATACGAAATATTTACATATCTAAACTACTATACCCACTAATAGATTACATACGCTTTAAGGTATTATCAAAATCATCGCTTGGCAAGAAGTGAATAATATCATGGGTGATGGTAGTATGTCATCTGGCGCCTCGCCTCTACAGGATAACCAACTACCTTCTGCTGGAAATCTATATGAGAACTCCTATGAATATAGGACATGCTCCCTATCTTATGTTGTTTGGTCTTTAGCTCCTCCTTGAGCTCAAAAACCTCATGCTTCAACTCATGGACTTTGTCCTTAGCCAAAATCCTCTCATCATGCTCATGTTCACACATGGACTCCACGTCCGACTTGTCCTCTATAATAGCCTGGAGCTCTGCCTTCAGCTCCTTAACCTCCTGACAGTAATTGATATTTCTATCCAACACTGACATAAACAATAACATCATTGACTCCCCAGGAGCCATCTCTACTGCTATAGATACCGGGTTGAAGGACACTACCTCCACCTCCTCTTCTATCATACCATCGAATACTGACATGAGGTCAGGATCCTCTGAGTCTCCAGACTCAATGACAATTATCTCAGGCTCTACCGCTATGGGGTTCGGTATAACCTCTATTTGGTTAAACAACTCTTCACCCACTGCTTGTACATCTAACTGCATTCCATTTACTCCTAACATCTACCCAAAATAATTAAGTTGATTAGTACACGTCAGTAGAATAATAAAAACACATAACATAATCATAATGCATTTTTATAAGGTTATTTTCTTCTTTTACTTCTTTGACTTCTCTTAAGGTTATGACTTAAGGTTTTTAATCCCCCCTTTAAGTTTTATAACCTAATACTTTGATACCAACCTATGACGCCCCCAAATTCGGGTATCTTCCAACCTGACAGATGGTGCTAAATAGTACTACCATTCACACATACATTCAATTGAAAAGCCTCAATAGAACAAATATGTCTTCTATATATTCAAAATAATATTAACATTCCCTAAGTTCTTTATAACCATTACATTTGTTCTTGTCATAATATCAAATAAATTACAATCACTCACCCTATACTATTACGTAAGTATTCTATGGGTTCATCTTCGCCTTGCCCTTATCCTTGCCGGAGCCTTCGATCCATTCGATCTTAGCTGCAATCATATGGTTCAAGCAAGAGTGAGCATGACTAGCTCAGGAAGTACAACAATTCTAATAAACAACATGCTTGAAACATAACACTCATATATCTTCAATAACTGAACAATAGTTACGAAGTACTATCGATAATTCAAAATAGCACTTCTTTTCCTTCAAAATGTTTTACAACAATAATATTCAGTAAAACATCAATTCCGGTCCATGACCTTGAGCATTTCATAAGTTCTTTTAAAAAAGACATCTAGGAACTAAGTCCGTAAGTCCGACATTTCTTACGAGCACGTCTAGGTGATCAACCTATAGTACTCTATGTTGATCAACACTACATTCATTAAACGTATATATGATTAAGTTGCGGCAACCTCACGTGCCTGTCGTTAGACGAAAAAACATTTTAGCATACTCAGTCTTCGTTTGAAAACCACACCAATATAACTTGGTAAACATTGACCATACTTAATAGAAATATAATATAAGTCTAGCCAAAAGAGTTGGCTTTAACTTCATCATACAATATTTCATGTGTAAGGATACATGAATTACAAAGATTGTCCAGATTGAACTGAAACAAGGGTTAGAATACTTGCCTTTAGCGTCTGCTACAGTTATAACACGTTCTCATTTAAGTCTTTGAGTCTCTACAATAAATGATGATATCACATATCACATTAGGTCATGAATGAATATACATGGTTCCTAATGAATCTTAACCTTATTCTTAATCTAATTATGACTTAGATTTGTTATTATTGGTTCTGTCTTTTCATTACTTTGTTCTTACCTTTACATTACGTTCATGTTTGATTACTTATCTTCAACCCTTAGGTAATATAATTTAGGTTTAACAATACCTTACAAAGCTTCATTAAGTTCCTTAGTTCATTACTAAAGAGTTATCATTTATTCATACTTATAAACTTTCTTTCTCGACAAAACCCTAGGGTTTGGTACCATTGTACCACCCTTCCTTCTTTCTCTTGACATCATGCATGAAAGTTAGCGAGATTTAGAAACCTGGCTCGCAACGCTGCTTGGCGTACACATTATCCTCCTTTCAATCACGCCATGGCGTGACTCTGCAATAGGTATATACAATATATATATAATGCAATTCCACCATTATACCTTGGGTTGGTGCCGCGGCGCCAACTCTGTGCACCAGAAAATTTTTACAGACTTTTAACTTTGCGAAATTCCCGGACGCATAACTTCTTCGTTATAAGTCCGAATTATCTCGTTCAAAAACCTACGTTTCACAAATTACATACTCTACGCGTTCATGCAATAATTTCATCTATTTGACTTTGTTTGCTAAAAATTCACCTATTAGTTCATTTTTAACGAAAATGGTAAACGTTCGTGAACGTTCAACGCTCGTTTCTCCGCTCTAAGTCAGAATCCGGTCATTTTTGAGTCCACAACTCTATAATGCTAAATATGACTTGTCTCCATTGAAAACCAATGTTTCCGAGTTCAAACATAAAATTCGACTTACATTATGAGAATTTCACTAATTCGACGATTATCGTCCAATCGTGTGAATTCCGGCGAAACTTCATTACTAACAATTTAATCATCATTCTAAATAGATTTTAACCATTATATGAACATTTCAAACTACACATTACATCAACTTATTTTCAAGCTATGTTTTGGCTTATTTTTTATAAGTTCATGACTTAATAACTTATAAACTATAAATTTTCATTCCTTATAACTTATTATAGATTTAAGTACTGTAATCAACATTCTCACATCTTATCAAACATACTAACAATGACAAATAAATGACAAGTTCATCAAAATTTATTCATAAGTTTATAACTTGTTTAGGTTTAAGTTACTTATTCATGACTTAATCGGCTTAAGTCCATTGCTTATTCAATTCTTACATGTTCTTAGCATACATGTTTATTAAGTTACACTTCTCTTATCACCCTACAATGATAGAGATGAAGATTATTAGATAAGAGTCTTACCCTTGAAGAACTAGTAATTCTCTTCTTCTTAAAAATCTAGCAAAGGATGTTGTAACTTAAAAGTGCTTATTCTCTGTAACCAATAAGTTGTTTAATGTTGGATGAAAATTAACAACCAACAAATGAATTGTGAGCTTGCTATTTATAGAAGTCTCTAAGGTTAGGGCATTATGGTCATTAGAACATCCCACGTCCTTTAATCACGTCCTTACTATTCATTACTTGTTAAGCACAACACTTATCCTTTACTTGGTCATTACTTAAAGTACTTGGTCATTACATAAAGTTCTTGCCCACCAATTCACCCATGGTTTGCTCCATGGATCATAATTATCCAATGGATCATGATTTGGGACCTAGTCCACTTAGCTTAACTCCATCCTTTGGGCTTGCATTACTTTAGTTTGGGCTTTTGATTATCAAACACTTGGGCTTGCACATCCAATTCCTATTGGACTTATACATCTTACATAATCCATACATTCATTCATAATTAGCTTTAAGGTTTAGTATGCATCATATAAGTATAATCCTCATATTTTACTCGTATACTAATTCGTAATATACGTTATACCATCCTCCATACATACTCGTATAATGAACTTTTGTGTTAGTGCATTGAGAGATGACTAATTCTACTTTTGTGTTCTGGATTAATGAACTGAAATAGTTAATTTGATTGAAAAGAAGTGTGATAATCTGAGTGAAGCATAAAGTGAAGTTGTAGGCTTAATTCTCCATTATCTGATTAAAATTTGTTGTAATTAGCTAAGCTAATTTTCTTTGATTTTTATTTATTAGTTTTTCATTATTTTCAATCATTAATTTGGTTAGTTTAATAAAATTGAAATAATACAAAGTTAGTAATTGTTAGATTAAAATTAATTTGTGTCCTTGTGGGAACGATACTTAACTTATCATTATATTACTTGTTGATCACGTATACTTGCGTGTTGTGCATAATTAGATCTTACCCAACACAGCCACAGGTACACCAATGGTAGCCCTAAAGTGGTCCCTATTTTATCAGTTTTCGTGTCACGAAGTTAGTTTTTATGTTATCCGCTTAAACGTACATAACTCTCAATCCAGGAGGAGTTAGGAAACGTGCCATATCATTCCGAAAAGGTATTTCTGATAGTTTCACAATGGTATATTATCTTCCCAATTTTGAGTTTGGGAAGATAGGTAAAAAAGGGAAAAACCATCCCTAGGTAGATGTCAGCTATCATTCACCTTGTTATGCGCTAGAAAGGTTGCTCCTTTCAATTTGAGAATAGTTGAGAGATGTTTCATACCATTCTAAAAAGCTCTTTTCAAGAGTTACACAATCACATCATGCTTGACCATTTCTGAATCCAAGAAGATGGGTCCATGACTAGAATAGCATCTTACGGTATTCTCGGGTAGTCCGTGGATTTATCTTGCATAGTTTGCACTTAGGATTACTGCGGTGGTTCTTTGTGAGCCTATCCTCAAATGCACGATTATTATTTATGTTTTGTTGGAAAAATTATATCTTTGCCCTGCCGAGATTGTCCCCGGGGTTGAAGTGGTGATGTTGTCTTCCCTTGGGGTTGTCTCCGGGGTGTAAAAAGGTAATTTTTCCCTCCTACATGGTTAGTCCAAGGAAAGAAAAATTTTGAGTGTCTATAGATGACCCTCTTTGTTATGTTTATGCAATGCAATGAAATGAACATGACAAAGAACACTAGACACTCTATACATGACAAGGTATATCAAATGATGCAATTCCATATTTAAATTATGCAATGATATATGAGTGCTATAATTTTAATAGGTTACTCCCGTCTTATGGAGAGGATGATTATTATACTGTTGTCACCGGGCGTTGCTGATAGCTTCGTTGATTGCATCGTAAATCGCATATCATCGCATATTGCATTTCACACATCGCAAATCTCACTTCGTAAATCGTACTTCACACTTTGTATTTTGCCAATCGCACTTCACAAATCATAAATTACACTTTGCAAATCGCACTTCGCACATCACACATCGCATTTCTCATTTCGCCAATCTTACTTCGCAAATCGTAAATCGTATCTAAAATCATATAATAGTGATCATACATCACATTTCATATTTTGCTAATCCACAAATCTCATATCAAATCATGTATCAATGACCGCACATCACACTTCGCATATTGCAAATCGCATACCACAAATCGCATATCATAAATCGCACATCGCACTTCATATTTTACTAATCGCACTTCGTAAATCCCATATCAAACTACACCATAAATTTCATATTGCATCGCAAATCACATCGCCACCACCAAGGATCGCCGATGCATTCCCTAGAAATATTTTTTAATGGATTACACCATCGGGCATTCCCGATGCCTTCACTAAAGATAGTTCTCAATGGTTTACAACATCAGATATTCATGATGCCTTCGCTGAAGATAATACTCAATAGCTTACACCACCGGACATTCCTGATGCCTTCATTGAAGATAATACTCAATGGCTTACACCATTGGACATTCCTAATGCCTTCGCTGAAGATAATATTTAACGACTTACAACACCAGACATTCCTGATGCCTTCGCTGATGATAATACTCAATGACTTACACCATTGGACATTCTTGATGTCTTCGCTGAAGATAATATTCAACGCCTACACCATCGAACATTCTTGATGCCTTCGTTGAAGATAATACTCAACGGTTTACACCACCGAACCTTCCCGATGCCTTCGCTGAATATAGTTCTCAACGACTTAAACCACTAGACATTCCCGACGTCTTCGCTGAAAATAGTTCTCAATGGCTTACACCACCGAACATTCCCGATGTCTTCGTTGAAGATAGTTCTCAATGGCTTACACCACCTAACATTTCTGATGCCTTCGTTGAAGATAGTTGTCAATGACTTACACCACCGGGAATTCTCGATGTCTTCGCTGAAGATAATTGTCAGTGGCTTACACCACCAGACATTCCCGATGTCTTCGTGAAGATAAATCTAACGGCTTGACTGTTGATTGCATAAGAGGTTAGTTGTTGATTAACATCGGGGATTGATACCAATGTCTTCGTTAGGGTTGACTCCATCAGTTTAATTACCATCAGGGATTACTGTCGATGCTTTGCTAGGGTTGACTCCAATTGTTAACTTTCATCGGGGATTGATGTCGATGCCTACACTGGGGTTAACTCCAACGGTTGACATCCATCGGGGATTGATATCGATGCCTATGCTGGGTGTGACTCCAATGGTTGACTTTCATCGAGGATTAATGTCGATGCCTATGCTGAGGCTGACTCCAATGGTTGACTTCTATCAAAGATTGATGTTGATGCCTACGTTAGGGCTTACTCCAATGATTGACTTTCATAACAGATTGATGTCGATGACTACGCTGGGGCTGACTCCAACGGTTGACTTACATCGAGGATTGATGTCGATGCCTACGTTGGGGCTGACTCTAACGGTTCAATTCCATCGGGGATTAATGTTGATGCCTAAGTCGGGGCTGACTCCAATGATCAACTTTCATCAGGGATTGATGTCGATGCCTATGCTGGGGCTAAATCCAACGATTGTCTTCCATTATAGATTGATGTCGATGCATACGATGTGGTTGACTCTAACAATTTTTATCATTGATTATAAAAGGGGCGAGCTTTTTACTTGTGAACCCGCTAGATTAGGTACTAGATTGACTGACGACCCAGGTGCCGCTGACGTCCCTGGAGCATAGAGGTCTCGACTTAGGAATACTTGGCGCATGTTGATATGTTTGATGAAGTAGATTTCTTTCGCTAGACCTTTTGTTAGTCGTTGGGCGCTTGTTTTTCAGTTAAGGGCTCCCTTGGGTATTTTTTCTTACTTTTGTCTTAGCATGCTTATGTCGACATAATTTCTTTCAGGAGTCCTCTCATTTCTTTTGATTAGAAGCTTGGTCCTGCCTTAGACTCCTTCCATTTCATTAAATTGAAAAATTGCGCCAACCGTTTTGCATGTTGTTATGAGGATTCATATAAGAAACTTGCTTTGTTCACCATGTCAAGAATGAGCAATATCCTACATATCAGGCGAATAATAAAATGAGCCAAAAGCATGATGGCTCTGGCTGTCAGGGATAACTTTGATATAAGGATTATTATGAGTTAAAGTTCATAAAATTGGATGCTCAGTGGGTCTGCACTTAATTCGTATTCGCTAAGTTTTTATCTTATTCCTAAAGATCTTGAAATTGAGTATGAAAAAATTATTTTTTCTAAACAAGTTGTGAATTGCTAATTTCAAGAAATTTTTTATTTAACAAGTTATGAAATCGCAAGTAAATTTTTAAGCATCCATGGTCATTGTTCACGAGTAAGATCAAATTCAAAAGACTTATCTCCCTTTATCGAAGATACTTTGTCTTCGCTTTAGACATCTCTTTTCGCAGAATTAACATCATATGACATATGCACTATGAGTGACGAAGCCCTTAGCAGGGTTTCTCTTCTATGACTTTTAGATGATCTCATTCTGATCTAACAATTTTTTTCTTCTTGACTCCAAATTTTCTTTTTTTTCTTCTTTCCTCTCATTTTCTTAGGCTATTTAGAGTTACCTATTTAACCAGTTTTGGACCAATGACTCCCAAACCAAATGGATTTAGGGCACTAGATGTAAAGACACCCCTTCGGCTTTACTTGCTCGAGTAATAAAGGCCACACTTCGAGACAAGTCAGACAGTTTACTCTATCCGCTCCTCTCCTGACCATATGCATGATTCATTTTCTTAGGCTTAAATAACCCGTGTAGCGAGCGTTGGGTCGGTGACTCCCAAACCAAATGGCTTTAGGGCACCAGGTGTAAAGAAACCTCTCAAACTTAATTACTCGATCGAGTAATCCAGGCCATGATGTGGATCTGTTCAGGTTTCACCTTCTCCCCCCTCTCAATGCTGATTTTCTTAGGCACTAAGTTACCCATGTAGCTAGCATTAGGCCGGTGATTTCCAAACCAGATGGTTTTAGGGCACCAGGTGTAAATTTTAGGTTTGTATGTAACACGATAATGCAATCAAATTACATAAAAGGTGCGGAAACGTGATAAAATAGAAATTTAAAATTTTCATATAAACTCATCACTATGATCATACTTTGTGCATAATTATCGATCAATGGAAAAGAGATGGAGATCAGATTCATGCCCTTGTAGAAACGAACTTCCTCATGTATGACTTCACCTCTAATTTCTTCCGACGTTCAACTTGATTCCACCGGCTTTGATTCCTTCCTTTGATCAACGTTAGCCACCCAAGTGTTTGACCTCTAGAGGTGATCCACCAAGGAAGAACAAGTATTCAAGAAGATGTGTATTTGGCAAAACCCTAGTTTTTCTATATTTATAGAAAAGGTTTACTCTCCCAACTCTTGGAATTGTCGGCAACGTGTATTACCCTTACCCATAATAAGACTCCTCTTATTTATAGATGTAGGGAACCTTCTTTAACTATTAAGGAATATGATTTTATTATAATTAATTAAACTCCTTTAATTAATTTGGCTCCTAATCTTATTGGGAATAATTAATTAAACTCTTTTAATTAATTAGCCTCCTAATCTTATTAGGAATATATGAGAGTACTTTTTATTAATTAATTCCCAAACTCCTTTAGGAATTAAATAATAATAATAGTAATAATAATAATAAGTCTCCTCTTATTAATATAAATTTAATATTTCCAAAATATTAAATAATAAATATTAAGCTATTTAATTTAGTCTATCACCATAGATTAAATTAAATACACTGAATTTATTATTACGATTATGCAATTTGCTTCTTAAATAAATATTCTTCCTTTTATGATGTGACCCTTTAGGTTTTCCATATTAAACCGATTGTGAATAAATCAATTAGAACAATTCTAATCTTATTTAAATAAATAAATTAATCTATTAATTTATTTAAATAAATAACATTTATTCTACAATAAGGATAAGCCTCCTTAGCGATCAATGACTTTTCAGATAATATATATTTCAACATTAATCATAAAAGAACCTTCGAGTAAATAGTTACCGCACAAGCTCCAGTTAATGGATATGTAATATTGTTATTGAGATTCCATTATCTCTATAGTGACTTCTCCTTTTTCAATAATTCTCTAATCAAATAAAAGTGTCGCAACACATGTTTAGATCTAAGATGAGACTTAGGAACTATTCCTAGTTCTGTAATGAACTTTTCATCCAAACAATCAACTTACAGCTTCATTTATAGCTATATAATTTGTCTTTATCACTAAACCAACAACTCTTTGCTGTTTGGAACTTTTCCAATTCACTGTACCACCGTTCAAGGTAACGCTTTACCCTAAAGTGGATTTGTTGTCGTCTTGATCAGTCTGAAAAAACTTGAGTCTTTAAACCCTCTAGTTTTAATTCAGACCCACCATGAATCATGATCACATCCTTAGTAACGATTAAGTACTTTTAAGATTTTTGTCATTGTCTTATAGTGATCTTCTCTAGAATATGACTGATCAACATCAGGTCTCGTATATTTTATTGCATACATGATAGTTACTCATGTGATATCTCTTTAAAGGAGTCTATGGGGACTATTAAGAGAGATACACTCCAGGGCTCATCAACATGAGACATCTCTTAGAGTTTACCATGCTAAACAACTTTAGCATCAAATGAATATACATTCCTTGGGTTAAGCCGAGCATTCTTTAAATCTATCTATATAGATTTGTATCCTCAATTATGATACTCTTCTTAAATCATTCATGGAAGAATGCTTAGACAACTTTATCTTTACTGATTGTATCATTGGTATGCCATTCCTTATCTGTAGTATATCAACATATAATACTATGAATGTCACAGCGCTCCCACTGACCCTTTTGTACACACTAGGTTCATTCTTGTTGTTGATAAAATCAAACTCTTTTGATTATCTCGTCAAAACTAATGTTCCATTTTTGAGAAGCTTGCTTCAATCCATTTCTCTGAGTGTCTACAACTCTTACCTCATCGTATGTAACTGGATCATCATCTTCTATGATATGTACCTCATCATCATCATCTATGATGAATCCATACCTCCTAGGTATCTTCGGTACTATTCCAGATTTACAATTTAGTTATGGTACAATAAGTCTATCTATAGGTTCCTCTTATTTGACTTATAGTGCTTTGTGGTTTTTGAACTCTTCAAGATTCTATTATCCTCCCACCAGCCCCTTCAATGATAAACACCTTTATCATAGAAGGCAGTGTGTTTCACAACAAACACCTTTTGGTAAGTAGGATTATAGAACATATACCCTAAACTTACTTTAGGATGTCCCACAAATCTGCACTTGTCAAATTTTATCCCAAGCTTATCCTTTGAAACCTTTTCACATAAGTTGGACAACCCCTTACTTTAACATACTTAAAATTAAGAATCCTCCTTGTCTATAACTCTTATAGAGTCTTTGGGCCAAATTTTGAGGTTACCTTTTCGTAGATATGTAGCCATTTCTAGGATATTACCCCAGAAGGATACTGGAATGTCGGTAAAATAATTATGGACCACACCATGTCTAACATGGTACGATTTTTCTTTTCAAATATATCAATTAATTATTGTGTATCAGGAAAATTCCATTATGAGAAAACCATTTAAGATGATTGAGAAACTTATTGCTCAAGTATTTCTTTCTCGAACTAATCGAAGAATTTTAATACTTTTCCAATTACTTTCAGATTTGAATTCTTTGAACATTTCAAATGACTCAAACTTGTATTTCATCAAATACAAATATTTAACTCTTTGAATGATCATCTCCTTTTTTTATACAAGTTTGTTCAATTTGTAAAATAATTTTTTTTATGTAAGTCAAGTACACAAAGTCCATTAAGTAAAATTTCAGTTCTATACAAAACATTATTATTATAAATAGAGCAATAAATAATCTTGAATATAATACCAAAAAAATTTGTTGTATAACAGCAAAATGGAAATAATGTTTATAACGAGAACTAGAATATAATAACAACTTATTGACTTAATAGACTTGCCCGTAGGCAAATGTTAAACTATAAGTTCCCATGGCTAATGCAGCAACCTTTGTTTCATTTTCCACATATAGGATTACATATCTTTGTTTAGCTTTTTACTTCTGATTGGTCCATTTATAAATATATATTTATGAGAACTAAAGTCGGTATCCAATACCCAAGTAGAACCTTGTGTAGACACTTAAAATTTTGCATTCCTGTTACTAACCATGTAGGAGGGCAGAATCATCTTTTGTCTTCCAAAGACAACCCTAGAAGTCAAATCATCAAAACTCCCAACCCCAGCGACAACCCTGGGACATCAAGTCAAGCCCCGATGACAACATCGGGAGATCAACTTCAAACCCCGGAGATAACCCCAATAGATCAAATCCAGCCACAGAGATAACCGTATGAGATCAAGTTAAATCCCAAAGACAACCCCGGGAGATCAAAGTCCCACTCCGCTGACAACCCCTGGATATCAAGTCTAACCTCGACAACAACCCTAGGAGATTAATTCCAACCCCAGGGGGTCAAGTCTAACCCCGAAGACAACCTCGGGAGATCAAACCAACCTCAGAGATAACCCTGAGGACTGTTAGAATTCAACATCAATCCAATCTCGGAGACAACCCTGAGAAAAGACAGCTACAACTGCATCAAACCCAGAACCAACCCGGGAGGGTCAAAATAGTCATTTTTCTAACTCAACATCAAATTAATTCAAATCACTGCAAAAGAAATCCTGCAGAACCATAACATCAATCCCGAGTGAAAATAGCACAACACAGTTTAATAAATAGACTATGAAGACTCAAAGATCTGTCATGGACCCATCTTCCTGGATTTGGAAAATGTCAAATCCCATGTCATTGTGTAGCTATCGTCAAGGGCTTTCTGGAAAGGTATAACACGCCTCCATCGAATTCCCGGATTGAAAGTTATGAAGGATCGAGCGGACAACGTGTTGGCCCGAGTGCATGTACTTTGAGACAACAGGACCCACAGAACCGAGGCAACCTGGGGAGCCGTAGGTAAACCCACGACCACCTTGGTCAATAAATAGACCCCCCAGCAGCTCATAAAAAAGAAAAAAGAGAGAAAACTTTGTCCATTTCAACCCTTAACCTCTTCTAGAGTGTTCCAAACTTTAGTATTCTTCTTTCAAAACACTTGAAAACACATATTCTACAACATATCAAATTTTAACCGGTGAAAACTGAGTTTTGAAGCTCTAAAAGTGATTTGAAGTCTTCTTGGTAGCCCACTATAAGATTTTTTTCAGATTTGAAGCTTTCTACTACTTTGATATATATATATATATATATATATATATATATATATATATTCTTGCCAATTAGTTTTGCCCTGATCGTCGATCCGTGGCATTTTTTCTCTTTAATATATATAGACTTAAATCGAACAGTTGAGTCTGGATCGACAATTCGTGGCTTTTACTCGCTTTCATATATATATATATATGGCTTACTGATTTTAAATATCTGTTTTAACTACTTATTCAATATAAATCCTTAATATTCCAGTCCGTGGACTAGATTTATCTAAATCTAGCCATCTCTAACTTTTAACCAATTCAAAAAATGCAAAACTGGAACAATCATGTGAGCCTAGGAGACACAAGGTCTAAGATCCAACTAACGGATCTAGATATGGTTCCCGCGATGGACCCTTTTCAGCTGTGCAGCCAGCTTGTAAATTATTTATAGTGTTTGGACATCCTTCGATGGCTTTCATGCCCGTAAGGAGCCCGATAGTGTTATGTATATTATTTTCTCAAAGATGTTTCACATTTCAAAAACAAAAATCAAATCAAGCCGAATACGAAATAAAATGGAAGTATCAAAGGCTTCAATTACAATTGAGCATAAGGGTTTAAAAACCTATTTTCAAAATATCACTGCTATATCTTGTTTAAAATTAAACCTTTATATAAATCAAACCCTTTGTATATAGGTGCAAATGAGGCATAACACTACCAAATAACTACACTTAGGCCCAATAACACACACACACTTTAGACAAATTAGGGAATTAAAAAGTTGCGGTAATCGTGTTTTCACGGAAGTCGGGTGGTG
Organism: Panax ginseng; assembly: GCA_020205605.1. Taxonomy (NCBI): domain Eukaryota; kingdom Viridiplantae; phylum Streptophyta; class Magnoliopsida; order Apiales; family Araliaceae; genus Panax; species Panax ginseng. The sequence goes on along the minus strand of CM035134.1, from coordinate 131,632,795 downwards.
TCTAACACCTTTCCCCCGCTTAATCAAGGCCCCGAAATCTATGAATATCGGTTTCCAAGGCATGTTAAACAGATTCCAACCATTGGGCCTTTGTGTAAACCTTTTCAAATTCGATTGAGTTGGTACAACCATTTCAAATCAACCAACTGGCGACTTTGAATTTTCAAATTGTCGACATTTGTGTCGGCCTCTTTTCAAACCCGCCTTTTCAAACAAAACTCACCATATAGAACATAAAAGGGTAAAAAAGAAAAGAGTAAAAAATTTCTCGACGTCGACAAGTGGCGACTCTGCTGGGGACAGTAGAGGGCTTAAGTCGCATTTCAAACTTTTCAAAAACCCCTTTTATCTGCTTGTGTGTGAATGTTGCATTTACATTGAATGTATGTTGTGTGATTCCTCCACTGTGACGCCCTCAAATCCAGGTTACCTGACCCCCGAGTTTGGTGCTCATGATCCACAATATAATTATCATTTAACTACCCATTCAATTATAAATAGAAATATACACTTCATTAACTGATATAGTTAATATATTACCCTAGGTTCTCTAACCTTAACATTACAAACATACCCTTCTGTGGCGACCCCAAATCAGGATACTTGAAACCCGAACTCGGTTCTCCACGATACCATTTCTTTAAAATTTGAATAATACTAAATAATAATACATTGAACTTAATTTACATACATCAAAGTTTACTTCCCAGTGCACGTGACCTTCAAATACATTCCTTACAATATCGACAATAGATTCCATCCATTGTCTTACTAACTATAACCATTAACTCATACTAAATCTCATTCGAATAGCTTTTCTTTTCCTTGTTCGGTACACTGAGCCTTGAATTCGATCGTACATGCTTGAAAACATTTAGTTTAAGCAAGGATGAGCATTTGAGTGCCAACAAGTAATAGCAATTATATATATAAAATTTGAAAGAATATAAGTATTCTCTTTACATAACACTTCTACAACGAATCAAAAGTTGTGAAAGTAATCATCTTGATAAAAAATTCACATAACAACTCTCTTTCAATTTCTTGAAATTAGGCTCCACCCATGAATAGGGTTTAAGAAACATACTATGAACATGGTTTTTCATTTTCGAAAAGGTTTAGCGAGAAATTCATCCATAAACCGTCATAACTTACAGCACGGAGGGTGATCGACCCGTTTGTACCTGTATTGATCAATACTACATAACTTGAGCGAAATTCATCGCTCACCCTTTGTCGTAAAGCGCATAAAATTTTCCCATTATCGGGATGTTCATACATACGGTTCCAAACCCAGAAGGTTTTAATCTTGCTCAACAATAATATGTAATTCAACATATATGTATACGGGTAATTGACAAAGGTATATCAACATGTGAATAAATGCCATGATTATCCAGTGGGGACACTTGTATAACCATTTAGAAATCAACTTAACGAATATATATACGAGCTAACATGTTGATAATCAAAGCGTACATAATCATGCAGAATATAATAATTACGAAACTTCTTACTCATGTCCATTGCAAAAAAAAATGCAAAGGTAAGATACTTGCACTGATTTCTTGATTACAAATCTCAACTTAGGTTTTATCTCTTTATCACAACCTATCGATAATCGGATCATTCGTTCGATTAGAACAATATATCATAAACACATAATCTTTGTCTATTACGATTCGTACATAGTCTAATCACGTCATCACATAATCGCAGTGATCATACTTTCTATTTTATACTTTTAGTTCATATTCTATACTTGAAATATTTTTATACATTTTTCAAATATCTCATCCATGCTCTTACATAAGTCTTTTCTTTCTATTATAGGGTCTGACATTTGTCGGCGTACCGACAGCTTTATCGGGTAAATACTGAGTCTAAGACTCTTATTCTATACCTCAACATCTGTAAATATCAGACATTTTACTTTTAATCATTTTGAATTTTCGAGAAATTGAAAAATTTAAAATAAATCAAATCATCACTCGAGGGCTTATAGTGATATAAGCATTACTATGGGTGCTCTTCATCAAATCTGGACTTCATGCTTAGGTTCTCAAAAGTAAACTAGTTTGGTAAATTTATAACTTTCAAACATCAGAATCATAATTAAATGATTTAAACATTAAACAATTCCATTATCATTAATAATTAATTTATATTAAACTATTAATGAAACCATTGCCAAAATATAAAAGTTATTTATAATAACTCAAACTATTTTTAAAACATTTATATTACCCTTAAATGATTTTTTAAAACAATTAAAATCATTTTAAATAATCACCATTAATATATAAATATTAATGTACTATTCATCAAATATTAAAAGTCATTAATTATAACTTAAAATATTTTTAAATCCTTAATATCCTCTTTAAATGATTTTTAAATAAATAAAACCATTTTTAAACTATTTATTTAATATAAATATTAAATAAACTTAATATCACAAATCATTAACTAAATATCATTAATATATAATTATTAATGAAATTATCTTCTAAATATTAAAAGTTATATTTTATAACTCAAAATATCTATAAATACTTTATTTTCATTTAAAATGATTTTTAAAATATTAAAATCATTTTTAAACTAATTATTTAATATAATCAATAAATAACTTTAATATCATTAATATATAATTAATTAATGAAATTCATCACAAAATATTAAAAGTCATCAAAATAACTTAAAATATTTTCTTATACCATAATATAATTTTTCATGATTTTTCATGAATTAAAACTATTTTAAAACATTTATTTAATATTATAATTAAATAAATAAATACCTTTTATATTTCAAAAATATTAAATATTTATGAAATATACTCAAAATAATTAAAAACTATTTTTAGGACTTTAAAATAATTTTTCATAATTTATTTGGTATTTTAATAATTAAAATCTAATTTTTCTAATTTTTAAATCATTTTAGGAAAATCGAGAAATTAAAATAATTAAAAGCGTAAGCTAAAGGCCCCTATAGTGATGAAGTGTCATATAGGTGTTCTTGAGCCTACCGAGATCTTCATAAAAAGGCGAGGCAAGGTAGCCTACTTTGGTAGTGAATAACTCTCTCATCTTACTTGAATTTGGACAATCTATAAATTGGGTCTTGTAGAGGAAATACAAGACTACAAGATCCAACAATCATAACCTCTAAACAAACATCAGATCTGGGATAAATCAGCCATCAAAGTAGCTACCAAAGCATTCTTCACGAAGAAACAGATTCGAGGTGCCTACTTTGGACCTCTATAACTTGATGATCGTGTAACTTTTATGTGATCTATCAATTCGATTGTGTAGAACAACATGTAGGACTACAACTATAACACTTAACATCATCATAACAAAACAAGAAATCAAGCATTTAAAGTATGGTCAAACCTTGTTAGAAAAATTAACACTTAGAAAATTGCAGAATTTGCCGAGAATTTTTACGGTCAATCTTGGTCGACCCACTTTGACCTTAAATAACTCTTAATCCGTAATATATATGGACTGATTCTTTTGGAGGTTAAATACCACATAACAATATACACATATCAACCTTTAGAACACAAAACACATTAAAGATGACCAAGAGATATAAGGCGACATTTGCCAAAAAAATATTTACGGACACTTAGAATATTTTTACGGGTTTGAAAAGCAATAGGTCAATCTTTGAATTGACCCACTTTGACCGCTTATAAATCCCGATCTACAATAGATATAGACTGATTCCTTTTGGAGTTTAAAGACCACATAACAAGCTACACCTAACAACTTTTAAACAACAAAAGCGGTAAATAATCACAGAGATATAAGTCTTGACATTTGGCCCAAAAATCACGAAATCGGTTTTTCCAACTTGTTTCAAATCTTCAAATTCGTGCACTTTGATGTTATGGGTTCATGATTTTACAACCCGAACATTAATAGACTCTCTATTACACTACTTTAAACAATCAATTGCATCAATTAACATCGAATCGAAGGATTTCTAGAATTTAGGATTTCTACCTTTTCAAGCTTGATTTTTGATTTACGGCTTCTTGATGCTTACGATTTGTTGTTTGTGATGGTTGGGCTTTGTTTAGGGACTGATATGCTACAATAATTTGTAGGTTTAGAGAGAGAAGCTTAAGGATGAGAGTTGGATGAATTTTAGTGTACAAAATATATTATCTCTCTCCGATCTATATATAAACCAAGTTAGATGCATTGGATGCTACTCAATGGTTGATTGAATCTGCATAATTGAGTCTTGGATGCTTAATTGGTAGGGTAAGTATGTTTGCCATGCTTTGCTAGCAAGATTCCTCCAATAATACACTAATAATACACTAATAATAAAAAAAAAGGGCATTTTGGTAATTTGCATATAATTTCATGGGCATTTTTGTACATAGCAATTAAATGTAGTATTTAATCACTAGATGGTAATTCTTATCATTTACCAATTACTTTCTATCCTTTGGTAAATTAAAATTTTTATACATTAACATCGTAATTAAACCCGATAATTTTAAATTAGGGTTTTGATTGAAAAATTAGGGTTTTCTAATTAGGGTTTCTTACGCGCCATCAATTAGGGTTTCTAATTGACCATTAGGGTTCTCTAATTATACGTGTATGTTCTAACACGGTCATTACGATCTCTAACTTCAATGGAATTAGGGTTGTAATAATTAGGGTTTGTCTAATTATCGACAAACAATGATAATTAGGGTTTTCTTTTAATTCTGAGCATCTTATACATAGTAACCTTCATATATACGATAAACTTCATATACACGGTCACTACTCGGTCATTTCTCATAACTAAGTTTAATAATTAGGGTTTCTGACACGGTAATATCTTTATGACCTAATTGGTAGTCATTCTTTCGATATTATCTGTCACATACATACGATTACATAATTATTGTCTTTGTAAAATCATTATAACAATAATATAATATTATTATTCTCATCTCTTGATCACAATCCCAATTCGGGGTTTGGATCTCATATCGACTTCTCTTTCTTACGACGCATATCAAGTTAAAATACTTGATTTAAATATTACGAACAATTCATATAATAAAATATATATTATATAAATTCTAATTATCACTTCATATATTATTTCCAATCATGTTTTCATGGAAAATAATTAATAAAAATATTTACCTTACTGAAATTAATTACCATAAAAATATAATTTGTAGTAATTAATAATTCCAAAATTATTTCTAATTTTTCAAGTAATAAATATATTCGCATTTATCGTTCACATTACTAGACACTTATTCTCGTCATTTAAATAAAAAAAAAAAATTATCATAAAATTTCTTATTTATTTTATTTAGGAAATCTCGGGTTATTACATTCACCTCCTCCTTATAAGGATTAGTCCCCGGAATCACCGCTTTAAAACTCATCATACGTGAGAAAGGTACATAGCATATATAATCAAGATATAGACCTCGATCAATACTTGATCGGTGATCTTTAACTATTCTCTCCATAGCTTGTCTTTTCGATAAGCGAAATTTTGATTAAGAGAACCAAAATTCCTCCTTCAAAATTTCTTTAATAAAATAATTTACTATCTATATATATATATTATATACGGAAAATCATATAAAATATTTAAGTTATTGAATAGAACACGGAGTTCCATTTCCGGATTTGCCAGATAGTATCCTCATTTGCTACGATATCTTGAGCGACCATAATAGAAGACACTTACGGTTTATTTCGTTTATGCTTTATATCTTCTTTGTCATTTCTCGTATTCACATTCCTTATCTCACTTCTCCTTCTTTCAAAAATCTTTCATCTTATACTCCATTGATTCATAAATAAAACATTATTTATACATTCTTGAATTGAGACAATTAGAAGAGATATGTCTCTTTTGCCCACAAACTTTCTCTTTATCTCATTTTCCTTTTTATCGTATAGGTGATAAAAGTTATCCTTTTGCCCTTTCAGTTATCCTAACTATCATAAATGCTTCTCTTTGAGTCACTTAATCCTCTATACCCTAACAATAAGATTGCCTTAAAGTCTTTGGCGTTAGACATTCGATTATCTGGTTGATCTTAGCAATTTGGTTTTTTTTTTTCGTCTCGGTGACATAATCGTAAATTATTCTTCATTTCCTTAGATTCTAAGCCTCATCGTATACGTTCGACATATAACACAAAATTTTCTACTCAAATAATCATGTATTCCAAAATATTAAATTTTGAAACTTGGTTTACTATATTAACCAATATTTAGATAAATATCTGCTACCTTTATAACAACTTACTTCATTAATCCAACTTGTGACACTCATGGTACTTCCAACCATAGCACCTCACATTAATAGAACTTAACATACCATAGCACATATTGCTTTAAACATCGGATTTATCCCTTTGTGTGACTACAAATCGGGATTTAAAATCTTGACCAACATAAAAGTTGAAAATAGTTCATTACTTATCATACACATTACATCTACTCAACATAACCTAAATCTTTTCTTGGACATCTTTTAAGCTTGATGGCCTTTCCTCCCTAAACAAAACATGAACTGGTTCTAAATAAGGACAATAATGAGAGGTATGTCCCTCACGTCCATAAACATAACATATCTTCTTCCCTTTCTTCTTATCGAGGTTTTCCTACCTCGGGGTCTTTTATCTTTTTTTTTCCTTTACCTCTAGGAAATATAGCACACGATGTGTTGCTTGAGGCTCCCATCTGATCAATTTGGATTTTGAGCTTATCTTGCTCTTTCATTGTTTCTTTTAATGCTTTTTGCGATTGGATATTAAGCAACTTTTCTATCTCCCACAACCTTTCTAGTGAAGAAAACCTTGTTCTCCGGATCCGCACTTTCGTTGATGCTTGGCGGCTTCAACTTTAGTGTCTACGAATCACTATCTGTCAAATCCACCATTTACGGATGCGATACTACGTTTTTCCACTATAGCCACCTCGTCGATTTGGGTTCTTGGTAGCTTCTATTTTAATTTGTTGGCCTCGATATTAGCTTGGGGTATGGATCGATCCTTCTTATTCCACATATCTTTTCCACGGACATCTACATACATAAGTTACCACGATTAGCATAGTAGTATATATACACGGCAATCAAAGAGTTTTATATCGTTGTCTCTTATTTTGTTTGACGATAAATTTATTCAATCCATCTCTATAAACACATCAACGCCTATCTTTCTCTGTAGAAAGGCGCTCCATCCACTACTGCATCGAATCGTATGAAGGCGATGTCTAAAGCTGCTCAAGGTATATATCACGGTGTCTTTGGCTTCTATCTCAACCTTCAATTTATCTATCTGTATCTCTCTCTGCTCCAACCTCCTCGTCGTAACTCTGCTAACTCCATACGTGTTCGGTGGCGGCGTCCTTGTCTTCTTGTTCCAAAATCTGGAAATACGATTACGTGCCTCACTTTGCTTTCACTCTAACCTTTAAGTCATCTTTCTAACTATCAAATCTCTTATCATCTCCTTTCATGCGTGTACTCCTCGCTAGAGTCCATCGTCTCTTGGGTCAAGGAATTACTATTTTGACTTTCGTCATCCATCCTATGACCACAATAAGCGAGACAACATCATTCATTGAAATAAAATATATTCATCATTAAAATGAAGTAATATTTTATTTAGTACCACTAAAACTTCGATGAATCTCTTCAACTCATCATATCCTATAACTTCTCTCACGAGTACTTCGTCTCTGGTTTCCTTTGAATATCTATCTAACTTTCGTCCTTTATTCTACTAAGGTTATAACCTAGGTTTAGCATTCCTAACGTTTATAACCTACGACTTTGATACCAACTTTGTGGCGACCCCAAATCCGGATACTTGAAACAGAACTCGGTTCTCCACGATACCATTTCTTTAAAATTTGAATAATACTAAATAATAATACATTGAACTTAATTTACATACATCAAAGTTTACTTCCCCAGTCGTGACCTTCAAATACATTCCTTACAATATCGACAATAGATTCCATTGTCTTACTAACTATAACCATTAACTCATACTAAATCTCATTGAATAGCTTTTCTTTTCCCTTGTTAGGTACTGAGCCTTGTCGATCGTCGTAAATCTTGAAAACATTTAGTTTAAGCAAGGATGAGCATTTGAGTGCCAACAAGTAATAGCAATTATATATATAATTTGAAAGAATATAAGTATTCTCTTTACATAACACTTCTACAACGAATCAAAAGTTGTGAAGTAATACATCTTGATAAAAGATTCACATAACAACTCTCTTTCAATTTCTTGAAATTAGGCTCCACCCATGAATAGGGTTTAAGAAACATACTATGAACATGGTTTTTCATTTTCGAAAAGGTTTAGCGAGAAATTCATCATAAAGCCGTCATAACTTAACAGAGACGGAGGAGGGTGATCGACCCGTTGTACCTGTATTGATCAATACTACATAACTTGAGGCGAAATTCATCGCTCACCCTTTGTCGTAGAAAGCGCATAAAAATTTTCCCATTATCGGGATGTTCATACATGCACGGTTCCAAACCGAAGGTTTTAATCTTGCTCAACAATAATATATAATTCAACATATATGTATACGGGTAATTGACAAAGGTATATCAACATGTGAATAAATGCCATGATTATCCAAGTGGGGACACTTGTATAACCATTTAGAAATCAACTTAACGAGAATATATATAAAAGCTAACATGTTGATAATCAAAGCGTACATAATCATGCGAGAATATAATAATTACGAAACTTCTTACTCATGTCCATTGCATAAAGAAAATGCAAAGGTAAGATACTTTTGATTCTTTGATTACAAATCTCAACTTAGGTTTTATCTCTTTATCACAACCTATCAATAATCGGATCATTCGTTCGATTAGAACAATATATCATAACACATAAATCTTTATCTATTACGATTGAATACATAGTCTAATCACGTCATCACATAATCGCGGTGATCATATCTATTTTATACTTTTAGTTCATATTCTATACTTGAAATATTTTTATACATTTTTCAAATATCTCATCCATGCTCTTACATAAGTCTTTTCTTTCTATTATAGAATTACGACATTTGCCGAGCGTCAAGAAATGACTTTATCGGGTAAATCTTGAGTCTAAGACTCTTATTCTATACCTCAACATCTGTAAATATCGGACATTTTATTTTTAATCATTTTGAATTTTCGAGAAATTGAAAAATTTAAAATAAATCAAATCATCACTCGAGGGCTTATAGTGATATAAGCATTACTATGGGTGCTCTTCATCAAATCTGGACTTCATGCTTAGGTTCTCAATCGACTAGTTTGGTAAATTTATAACTTTCAAACATCAGAATCATAATTAAATGATTTAAACATTAAACAATTCCATTATCATTAATAATTAATTTATATTAAACTATTAATGAAACCATTGCCAAAATATAAAAGTTATTTATAATAACTCAAACTATTTTAAAACATTTATATTACCCTTAAATGATTTTTAAAACAATTAAAATCATTTTAAATAATCACCATTAATATATAAATATTAATGTACTATTCATCAAATATTAAAAGTCATTAATTATAACTTAAAATATTTTTAAATCCTTAATATCCTCTTTAAATGATTTTTAAATAAATAAAACCATTTTAAACTATTTATTTAATATAAATATTAAATAAACTTAATATCACAAATCATTAACTAAATATCATTAATATATAATTATTAATGAAATTATCTTCTAAATATTAAAAGTTATATTTTATAACTCAAAATATCTATAAATACTTTATTTTCATTTAAAATGATTTTTAAAATATTAAAATCATTTTTAAACTAATTATTTAATATAATCAATAAATAACTTTAATATCATTAATATATAATTAATTAATGAAATTCATCACAAAATATTAAAAGTCATCACAAATAACTTAAAATATTTTCTTATACCATAATATAATTTTTCATGATTTTTTCATGAATTAAAACTATTTTTAAAACATTTATTTAATATTATAATTAAATAAATAAATACCTTTATATTCCAAAAATATTAAATATTTATGAAATATACTCAAAATAATTAAAAACTATTTTTAGGACTTTAAAATAATTTTTCATAATTTATTTGGTATTTTAATAATTAAAATCTAATTTTTCTAATTTTTAAATTTTTTTTCGGAAAATCGAGAAATTAAAATAATTAAAAGCTGTAAGCTAAAGGCCCTATAGTGATGAAAGTGTCGCATTATAGGTGTTCTTGAGCCTACAGAGATCTTCATAAAGCGAGGCAAGGTAGCCTACTTGGTAGTGAATAACTCTCTCATCTTAGCAATTTGGACAATCTATAAATTGGGTCTTGTAGAGGAAATACAAGAATACAAGATCCAACAATCATAACCTCTAAACAAACATCAGATCTGGGATAAATCAGCCATCAAAGTAGCTACCAAAAGCACATTCTTCACGAAGAACGAGTCGAGGTGCCTACTTTGGACCTCTATAACTTGATGATCGTGTAACTTTTATGTGATCTATCAATTCCGATGTGTGTAGAAAACATGTAGGACTACAACTATAACACTTAACATCATCATAACAACAAGAAATCAAGCATCTAAAGTATGGTCAAACCTTGTCGGAAAAATTAACACTTAGAAAATTGCAGGCTACCCGAATTTTACGGTCAATCTTAGGTCGACCCACTTTGACCTTAAATAACTCTTAATCCGTAATATATATGGACTGATTCTTTTTGGAGGTTAAATACCACATAACAATATACACATATCAACCTTTAGAACACAAAACACATTAAAGATAACCGAGATATAAGGCACGACATTTGCCAAAAAAAAAATTTACGGACACTTAGAATATTTTTAGGTTTGAAAAGCAGTAGGTCGATCTCAATCTTGGGTCAACCCACTTTGACCGCTTATAAATCCCGATCTACAATAGATATAGACCTGATTCCTTTTGGAGTTTAAAGACCACATAACAAGCTACACCTAACAACTTTTAAACAACAAAAAAGCGGTAAATAATCACAGAGATATAAGTCTTGACATTTGCCCAAAAATCACGAATTCGGTTTTTCAACTTGCTCAAATCTTCAAATTCGTGCACTTTGATGTTATGGGTTCATGATTTTACAACCCAGAACATTAATAGACTCTCTATTACACTACTTTAAACAATCAATTGCATCAATTAACATCGAATCGAATCGAGAGGATTTCTAGAATTTAGGATTTCCTACCTTTTGAAGCTTGATTTTTGATTTACGGCTTCTTGATGCTTACGATTTGTTGTTTGTGATGGTTGGGCTTTGTTTAGGGACTGATATGCTACAATAATTTCGTAGGTTTTAGAGAGAGAAGCTTAAGGATGAGAGTTGGATGAATTTTAGTGTACAAAATATATTATCTCTCTCGATCTATATATAAACCAAGTTAGATGCATTGGATGCTACTCAATGGTTGATTGAATCTGCATAATTGAGTCTTGGATGCTTAATTGGTAGAGGTAAGTATGTTTGCCATGCTTTGTTAGCAAGATTCCTCAATAATACACTAATAATACACTAATAAGCCAAAAAGGGCATTTTGGTAATTTTGCATATAATTTCATGGGCATTTTTGTACATAGCAATTAAATGTAGTATTTAATCACTAGATGGTAATTCTTATCATTTACCAATTAATTCTATCCTTTGGTAAATTAAAACTTTTATACATTAACATCGTAATTAAACCCGATAATTTTAAATTAGGGTTTTGATTGAAAAAATTAGGGTTTTCTAATTAGGGTTTCTTAACGCCATCAATTAGGGTTTCTAATTGACCATTAGGGTTCTCTAATTATCATGTATGTTCTAACACGGTCATTACGATCTCTAACTTCAGCCGAATTAGGGTTGTAATAATTGGGGTTTGTCTAATTATCGACAAACAAATGATAATTAGGGTTTTCTTCTAATTCTGAGCATCTTATACATGTAACCTTCATATACACGATAAACTTCATATACACGGTCACTACTCGGTCATTTCTCATAACTAAGTTTAATAATTAGGGTTTCACATGACACGGTAATATCTTTATGACCTAATTGGTAGTCATTTCTTTCGATATTATCTGTCACATTATATACGATTACATAATTATTGTCTTTGTAAAATCATTATAACAATAATATAATATTATTATTCTCATCTCTTGATCACAATCCCAATTAGGGTTTGGATCTCATATCGACTTCTCTTTCGCATATCAAGTTAAAATACTTGATTTAAATATTACGAACAATTCATATAATAAAATATATATTATATAAATTCTAATTATCACTTCATATATTATTTCCAATCATGTTTTCATGGAAAATAATTAATAAAAACATTTTTACTTACGAAATTAATTACCATAAAAATATAATTTGTAGTAATTAATAATTCCAAAATTATTTCTAATTTTTCAAGTAATAAATATATTCGCATTTATCTTTCACATTACTAGACACTTATTCTCGTCATTAAATTAAAAAAATAAATTTCTTATTTATTTTATTATCTCGGGTAAAATTTCTTACGATATTTTTTATTTTAGAAATCTCCAAAGGGTTATTATCTTGAAATTTGATATACCCAGTGTATCAGATAACCATAAAGATTAAGTCATACCCCTCTGCAAGTACTTAGAGCGGCCAACTCCTTGTACCCTATATTATGCATAATACTTACACACCCGCAAAGGCCGAAAATACGACCAATAAAATGTTCCCTTTGTATAAAAGGTTGTTCTTCTCAGTCTTATAATTAGAATTTGATTTAACAACGAAATACTATAATTTAAATATTTAGTCACTTCTCAATCTAGCTGAAATAATCGGCATTGATCTGTCAATATTAATTGAATTCTCTTCTCGAACCTATCAAGTTCTAACAAATATTCGTCTAGCCAGAATAATTAGCTAAGACATATCTCAACACAATTTGACAATATATAGGAATTATCTGTACTGTCAATAATTGCTTCTACGGACGTGAATATCCAATAACAGTTATTCTCGAAGTATATTCTCAGAATCATTAATTCAGTTTGAATTAATAAACATGCACTAACTGCGAATAATCAATAATAAATTCTTGGACGTGGTCTAATTAACAATAATTAACCACCATAGTAATTAAACAGATATAACTCAAGGTTGAGTTAGGAAACTTGCCTTCTCCGTTGATTACTGCTACTCAAATAAACTTATCTGCGTTTGAAAGACCTATAATAACAATATTGGTCTCACAATTAGCACAATATTCTATAACGCGCAACACTATAATTTACAGTCAGTCTTTCTCCTAGGCACATTACCACATAGCCACATCAGTGTTTAATACCTATATAAACACTTATCAAGTCTAACTAGTTTGGTCTGATTGGACTTCAGTCTCATCTTGGTGTCTTGGTCACCCTATCTGACAATTTACACATTTATTGTCATTTAAACTCGGTCTCAAAGCTTCAATATTATTTTAGATAAGTCATATATCTTTTATAATATTTTTCGAAGCCTTTAATAATTTTCTAATAATTATTATAATTTATAATAATTTTTCAAACACCGTAATCATTTTTAAATGATTTAAATGCTAATTAATTCTATTATCATTAATATTTAATAATATTAAAATATTAATGACATACTTGTCAAAATATTAAAGTTATTGTTAATAACTTCAAATATTTTAAATCATCAATATTCTATTTAAATGATTTTTAAAATAATTAAAATCATTTTTAAACCATCACCATTAATATTTAAATATTAATGAAATCATTATCAAAATATTAAAAGTCATTAATTATAACTTAAAATATTTTAAAATCATTTTTCTCATTTTTAAATGATTTTAAATCAATAAAATTATTTTTAATTCATTTATTTAATTTTATAATTAAATAAATCTAATATCATTAATATTAAATTATTAATGAAAATTCTCTAAAAATATTAAAAGTTACATTTTATAACTCAAAATATTTTTAAACACTTTATTCTTATTTAAAATGATTTTATAATATTAAAATGATTTTCTCTAATTTATTTATTACAATAATTAAATAAATTAAATATCATTAATATTCAAATAATTATAAATATTAATGAAAAATATCCCAAGTAATTAAAAGTTAATTTTCATAATTTAAAATAATTTTTAAAACCATTTTTTCTAATTTTTAGAATTTATTTCTTTTTTTTTAATATTTTCCGGAATTTCAAAAAATAAAATAAATAGAAACCGTAGCTATATGCTATAGCGACACTTTTCTGTCGTGCTAGGTGTTCTTGAGCTCAAGTACACTGACAAGTCAGTGTTCAAGGTGCTCGGTTTGACCACTCTTAATTCTCAGCCTGAACATGTTCCGGGCTTGTTTAAATATTGATTATGTAGTGTTTATGTAGCACTACACAAATCAATCATCATCTAAGCCAAACAATATCATATCTGCACAATCCAGAGCTTCAAAGTGGTTGTCAGAAGCTTTCTGGGCTTTCTAGGTTACCTAGAAACCCAGACAGCTTCGACTGCCCACTTTGCAGCTCGATTCTATCCCAATTTTGGTTATCTTTTAAGTGTTTTTAAGGTTTCAGTCTATAGTACAGATGTGATAGAACACATATACATCAACAGATCAGTCAAACAACATCACAATCACCAAATATAGCTTGGTCAAAGGATGTCAGAAAGTGTGTTCATCAAGTTTCTGGGTTTTCCAGAAACTGTAAGTCAGTGTCGAGTGGTCTAGTTTGCCCACCCATTACTTCTCTTATGTTGACTGTTTATGGGATTTAAAGCCAATGATCTTAAGTTCATATTACAGGCTACAAAATGCATACAACAAAATCAACAAACAGCTTAATAACTAACAGATCAAGGCCTTAGAAAAACTTGTCAGACCCTGTTCATGGCTTTCTGGGTTACCCAGAATTCACCCGGTCAATCTCGGTCAACGAGTTTTGATCATTAATAACTCACGATCTGGACAGGGGATGGCTGTGATTCCACTTCCCGACCAAAGACCACATAACCAGCTACAGATTAAAACTTTAAAACAACAAAAATCAAAAATAGAAAAGAATCTACGGCCACTGACATTCGGTTGTCAGGCCACCTTTTGTGTTCTTGGACAGTTTTTCAAAAACTCCATTTTAAAGCCTTTTGATGCCATGGATCTATGATGGATCGTCATAGATCATCTTAAAATACCTTCTAACATGAATCTAAACACATAAACACCAATATTTTCTTAAGTATACAAGATCAAAGTAGGGTTAGTATTGTATACCTTCTTGGTTAAATCTTTGATCTAAACTCTTCTCCACTGATCTTGATGATGTAAAGGGTGTTCTAAGGACTGATACACTTAAGATTTTCGTGGCTAAGGAGAGAGAAAAGGTTTGTTGAGAGTTAGAGAGAAAATGGGCAACTTTTGTGAACTTTCTCTTTCTTCCAACACATATAACTTTGATTCAATGTTTCTACACTTGCTAGGTGGCACAAATGGATCAGATTTGGTAAGGATTTGCAGCACATGGGATAATCCTTAAGTGGTAACTCATTAGATCTTGCAAATCTCTTAACTAAAAATCTAAGTAAAGGGTATTTTGGACATTGGACATGAAATTTTAATGGCATATAGGTAACTTGCCAAACCCTTAGGGTTTAACCCTAAGGTTCCAACCCTTAGGTTTTACAACCTTAGCTTCTAGGATTTTCTAAATTAGGGTTTTAAAATAGAAAAGTAAGATTTCTAAAATATAATTAGTGTTTCCTAATTATATTAAAGGTTACTATACACATTAAAGTTTACTAATCACTTTAGGACTTACTAATTAAGATTAGGGTTTCCTAATTAGGGGTTAGGATTCTTGAATTAAAAATTAGGGTTTCCTAGCTTTTGATTAGGGTTCCTAACTACACGTTAGGGTTTCTAATCTTGATATTAGGGTTTTCAATCCCTTATTAGGGTTTACAAATATTGTACCCTACCCGACCAATCATTTCTCAACATTCTATACAGTACAAACACGTACTCTTCAATATAATTATTTTAATTATATTTTTAATCGAATCCCTATCCGGACTTAGGGTTAGGGTTTTTATTCTCCGTTAAGCACAACTCTACTGTTATCTTCTCAGTTAATACACAAATTGACCACATCTCGAGACTCATATCACATATACTAAGCACAAAATTGATAAACAATATTAATAAATAATAATAAAAATTATTCATAAAATTTGGATTATTCGAAATACCGGGTTATCACATCCACCAGGAGGAAAACCTATTAGTGTTTGATTACTGGACTGAACGGAGACTAATCCCGCGAGACTCAGGAAAGGCACCACTCAGATCCGCTCCAATTGAAAGATTGGATTAACTTCCCATTTAGTAAATTGCGATTATCTAGGAACCTTCATGCTGAAAAATCCATGAGAGTAGCCTAAGATAGGTCAGCCTCTGATAAACCAAACGCGAAGGGAAGTCTCTTCATGCCTTTCCCTTTCAATTCCATGTAAATCACAATTCCATGTAATATAAATGAAGATGAAAATATGAATTCCTTTCCCTTTAAAACCTGTCATGTTATCCTGTAATCAAAACAACTAACATTTGTTTTGCAGGAAAACATTAAAAAAAACTCCTAAAATAGACACATTGCATAGCATGTATGCTCTTAATGTTTACCCAGACTAAACTACATAGTCTTTTTGTAGGGAAACAATTGGTCTCGTTACCCATTCAAAGTCCAAAAAGGCACTAAACCCACCTTCAGACATGGCTGCAAGTGCCCAACCTGAATATACTCCTGTTTCTCAAGAGGAGTTCGAGGGACTAAGAAATCAGATAGCAGAATTAGCTGTCTTTTTGAAAGAACAAAACAAATAGACTCAGGGTCCATAAATACCCACTCAAATAGAATCCTCTGCATAAGGAGGAATCCAGGGTACTGACAAGAAGGAAAAGGAAGTACAGATGCTTGAGCCTCAAGCTAAAAAATCCAACAAAACACCTGAAATCACCAATCTTAAAGAAGATCAAGAAACTGGTGATATTCGAAAGAAAGTCTAAAAAATGAAAGAAACCATCTATTCAATCAAAGGGGGTGGAACATATAAAAGCGTGACTTATTCAGACCTTTGCAACTTTCCTGGGAATCATTATCCAAACAAGTTTAAAACTCCTAATTTTGAAAAATATGACAGATTGGGAGATCCTTACACTCATTTAAAATTCATTGGAGAACTCAGATCCTATGTCGAGGATGAAAAGCTAAGAATGTAGTTATTTCAACATAATCTAACTCGAGAAGCCAGAGTATGGTATACCAGATTGGACAATTCCAAAATCCATAGCTGGGAAGAATTAGCCCATGCTTTTCTAAACCAATACAATTTCCAATCACAAATGGCTCCAAATAGATATCAAATTACCAAAGTTAAAAAGCAGAATACTGGATCATTCGGAGAATATGCCCAAAGATGGAGATGTCTGGTTGTTCAAGTAATCCCATTAATGATAGAAAGTGAAATGGTAATGACCTTTATTGACATACAAGAAGCTCTGTTCTATAAGAGGGTCCTCGCAGGCATAGGAAAACCATTCTCAGAAATGATCAAAAACGGAGAAATGGCTGAGATGGGGTTAAAGTCTAGGAACATTAAAGACCTCACTGCTTTAGAAGCTGTGGTCGAGCACATTCAGGCTGTAAATTATGGGAATAACCCTCGGAGGGCTCATAAAAAGAAAGAAGAGGATGTATCCTTGATTCTGCAAGGACAAACTCAGAGAGGCAATCAAAACTTATCTATTCAAAGGAAAAATTATTTTCCTTTTCAAGCATAATCCTCAATGTAACGCCCCCAAATTTAGATACTTGAAACCCAAACTTAGTGCATTACGATACCATTTCTATGAGCGGAAATAATAATATTTTCATAAATATCTAACTTAATTTACATATAAGTTTTTTTAAATCTCAGGTACGCGACCTTAAAACATTTCATTACATGATAGATAATAAATATAATCATCATATTTAAGTCTAGCTATTACATAACATAGCACAAACTTATTCGGGTAGCTTTCCTTTCTTTTTGCTCTTGGCAGAGCCTTCTGGCCGATCATACTTAACTAAAAACATTTAAATTAAGCAAGGATGAGCATTTGAGTGCCCAACAAGTAATAACAATTATAAATATTAGCTGAAAGGATTAAATGTTTTCTTTGTACTACCCTTCTACAACAAATCAAAAGTTGTGAAGTAATTTGGACCGATAATAATAACATAATAACTCTCTATCAAATTTTTGAAACTACGTACTGACTATAATTAATAGGGTTAAGGTGACATACTATGAACATTGTTTTTCATTTTCACTAAGGTTTAGCAGAACTTCATCCGCAAACCGTCATAACTTACTGACACGAGGGTGATCTGCCCAATGTGCCCTGTATTGATCAATACTGCATGCAAGAGTGATATTATCGTTCACTCTTTCCGCCTTGGGCGCATAAAAGTTTTTCCATGTTCGGGATGTTTATACTTAGTCTGGAATCCGAACCAAAATAATTTGATTGGATACAAAAAGGCTTTATCATATTCACGATATTTCTAAATCTGTGTCTAGCTGGTCAAATAGAATATATATATTTAAATTACTATATAGTACCATGTTGATAATCAATGATCGAATATAACATATATAACAATAGGGTTAATAATCTAGTACAATAATAATATAATTCTGAAACTCTCTTACTTCTGTCCATTACATAAAGGAAATGCAAAGGTAGGATACTTGCCTGGTCTGCTGCTTACAAAATGCAACTTAGTTTTTATCTTTTGTATAACAACCGATCAATAATAAGATCATTTTACTGATTAGAATAACATATCGTAACACATAATACTACTTATTACAGTCAGCACATAACCTAATCACATTGCCACACATGTTCAACAGTCATCGGATCACAAACAAACATTAATACAGTCAAGTTATGTAAGTTTAGATCAATTTTCGAAACACGCTTTGCACCGATTCGACATGACTTTATTCCAGAATTATCGAGTCTAAGACTCTATTCTAAAGTTCAATATCTGTAAGTATCTGTCATATCATTTTTAAATGACTTATAATAATTTTAAAACATTTATTATAATTTATCATAAATTTTCATACACCGGTATCATTATTAAATGATTTAAATAGTAAATAATTCTATTATCATTAACATTTAATTAATAGTAAACTATCAATGAAACCTCTTGCTAAAATATTAAAGTTATTTATAATAACTCAAAATATTTTTAAAACATTTATATTACCCTTAAATGATTTTTAAAACATTTAAAATCATTTTTAAATAATTACCATTAATATTAAAATATTAATGTACTATTCCCCAAAATATTAAAAGTCATTAAGTATAACTTAAAAATATTTCTAATTCATTTATATCCTTTTTAAATGATTTTAAATCAATAAAACTATTTTTAAACTATTTATTTAATATAATTATTAAATAAATTTAATATAATTATTAAATAAATTTAATATCATTAATGTTAAATTAATATCATTAATATTAAATAATTAATATTTTTCATAACAAAATATTAAAAGTTATATTTTATAAATTAAAATATTTTTATAACCTTTAAATAATTTTTATATAATTTTAAATCATTAATTCTATTTTTCATAATTTATTTAATACATTTATTAAATAACTTAATTATCATTAATATTTATTTATTAATGAAATTCATTACAAAATACTAAAATAACTTAAAATATTTTCTTAAAACATAATATAATTTTAAATGATTTTTCAAGTATTAAAATCATTTTAAAGTAATTTATTTAATATTATAATTAAATAAATTAAATACCATTAATATTCTAAAAAAATAAATATTATTGACATATATTCGTAATAATTAAAAACCTATTTTTAGAATTTAAAATTATTTTTAGGAATTTATTTTGTATTTTTTAATAATTAAAAACTATTTTTCTCTATTTATTAAATAGAAATAATAATTTCCATAAATCAACTGTCGCTAAAGGGCTCTATAGCGACGAAACTGTCGCTATATGTAAAATTCCAAATTTTACGAATAAAGATTTAATTTTCTCGAAATATTTTTTTCAAAATTATGGTGTGAATTTGAGATAATGTTATAATTGTGGATAATATTTATAGTTTTGAAATGTATGCAAGTTTTTATATATTATTCGATTGGTCGGGGAATATTCTTTTTGTCGGAGAATATCCGTACGACGGTACAATCATTGGTGGACCCCACAACAAAATTATTATCGGATTAAGAAAACGATAAAAATATTTTTATGAAAATAACGGCAGGAGTTTTACCGTTAAAACTGTTGAACTACCCAGTAATAAAAGTACAGTAATACGTGTGATTGCATAGTAGCACACGCTATTGATTATTGATGCTTACGTGAGAAGTCACTCAGTTTTGTTCAATTATTGCTACAATAATTGTTGCATAGTATCTCATGTTATTTGATTCAATTATTGTCGATATTTTATATATTATTAAATCAATAATTAAGATGACAGAGTTATTAATATTATTATTTACAATATTGACGATGTCTAGAAGTTTTGTCAAGGAAATGTTTGGTCACCTAATTGCGCGTCAATAGGGAGAAATCCTTATTGGAAAGCCCTCTCTTTTCCTGGGAACGACCTGGTTGTTAAATATTGTGAATTATAATATTAATGATGAATAAGTTCGTGTTGATTAAAGATGAAATTGATAGTTCCATTGTGTGGGAATTATTAGTGTTAGTAGAAATCGATATTTATTTCGATAATAATTGATGTCTGGAGGTTCTACTGACACTCGGGTAATCGGGGCACTTTTCATGTCGAAGTACTATTCATGGGTTACTATTCACCCAGTTACTATTCACTCTAGTATTGTTCACTCGGGTATTTGGGACACTTTTTTTCGTGTTCGGGTACTATTATTCAGAAGATCTATTCACTTGGTCTTATTCACCAAAAAATATATTTTTTTCATTCAAATCATTTTTGAGTACAATATTATTCCATGAGGTGTGATAATTTTTCAGACAGTTGGTTGAAATTATAATAGTAAATCAATATGGATCGTTGGTTTAAAGTTTTAATAGTAACTTGTCCTTTCGGTTTTCCAAGAGTTACTTGTCCCTTCTGTTTTCCAAAAGTTACTTGTCCCTTCGGTTTTCCAAGAGTTACTTGTCTCTTCGGTGTTCCAAGAGTTAATTGCCCCTTCGCAAATAGTAGTTGTCTCTTCAATATTACCAAGAGTCATTTTGACCCTTCGTTAAGACCAAGAGCTACTTTCAATTCTTCTATAAATAAAAGCTTATTTCTTCATTATTTCTTACGAATTCACTGAAACTCTTGATAAGTGGTATTTTTAACTACTTATTGAATACCAATTCATGCGAATTGTGCCCATCTCAAGTACATTTATTGTGTTTTAGTTGCATTTCACGTTATTTTGCATTGCATTTACTTAAAACTCCTTTTTGTGAATAAGTGCAGGAATCGACTTAATTTTGGTGGTATTAGAAGGCACGTGGCTAATAGATGCGTGAAGGCGAGGCACAAACGAAGATGTGCATGGCATGGAGGTACAATGAAGCATGGAGACCAAGCATGGAGCAAGATATCAAGCATAAAAGAACAAATAGCAAGAGAGTAGCATAATGAAGCCAAAAACCGTAACTAGAACTTCAGTGCAAGTCGCGCGCCGCATGTGATGTAATAACTGAGGAGGCAGCGCGCATGAAAGTACCCGCCGACAATGATACCTCATCAAGTTATCTTTGCTGAAAGGTGACAAATGCACGGGGACGCAGGCGTCGCGCGAGAGGCCTATTGGACAGGCGAGACATTTTGTAAGTCTCGCGGCGCTGAGACATATCTTCGGAGAGGAGCAGGGCCGCCGCGTATGATGTTGATGCTATAATTTTGTTTTAATTTTAAATTTTAATTAAATGATTTGTAATTGGTTTTTAAACGATTCTGACTGGTGTCAGACATAGACTGGATAATTTTGGAGCATATTTTCATCATAGAAACTAGGGTTTACACCTTGGGAGAGATTTCAACGTAGAACTAAGCCAAAACGTCTACTTCTCCAATTCTTCTTGGGATTCTCTGCCATTGTGGATTTCTATTATTATTTACTGGATTTCTATGAGGATTTAAATGTTGATCATTGGTTTTTATTCAGCGATTGGGTTTGATCGTTCTATCTTTCTTATTTCAATTGCTTGTTTATTGATCATGTTTAGCGTTGATCCCATAATGGCTTTTGGTTCAGTCATGAACTAAACTCCATTATGGGATTCTAATGGATTTTAATATGTAGTTTGGTTGCAAAATTAAATGCTAGGATTGTTTTGCATATCATATGGGATATTTATCATGATTGTTTTACATGTATGAATGCTTGATCACCATTCATCTCAGATTTGTATGGAATTGACAATGAACATATGTGTATGGATTATAGTCATGATAACATGCGAATATGGAAATTTGTATATGGTTTATGCGTATTTTGTGAACCAGATAGACATCTTGTTTCACTTTATATGAGCTAGAATAAGGGCTTGAGCTTAAAATCAATATAATTGCAATTTCACATAGACATATATTGATTTTTGTTGTATTGGTGATTACATGGAGTCTAACATCTATAGATGCTGTGTAAGTAGGTTATAGTGCATTGAAAAATGGTTATAACTCTATTCGTACTCTTGGCTATTTTCCTGTGATATGTGAGCACTTCTTGCATGATAGTGGCGATTAGATGAAATATTAAATGAAGTTAAGGTCCCATTATTTCCAGATTATATTTATTCTATTTGTATTCTTATTTTTAGTTATTATTCATAATTAGTTTAATTCAACACTTTTAGTTATTAGTCTAAGCATATAAATTCGGTGAGTTAATTGATGCATGATAGTTTAAATTTAACAACTTTCTTTGTGGGATCGATACTCTGCTTACTCTGTATTACTTGTTGACACATGTATGCTTGCATGAGTTAGAGCTCTTTTATTAGAACTATAAAAGAGGCAACAACTCTAGAGAGAGAAACTATAGAGGGAAAGAAGAAAAGTATTCTGCTACTTCACTACTCCAGTATTCAGTTTTTCTAAGGTAAGGGGTATTATTTCTTTCGTATTCATGAAGAGAGTTATTTTCTTTCAATACTCGTAAGAGCTGTTATTCCATTCTTTATTGTTATGTTGGAATAACCTTCTATGCGAAGTACCGCATACATGGTGAAATTCTTCTGTTATTCCATTCTTTATTATTCATTGGAATAACTTTTCTCTGCAAGGCGGTCTATCGCATGCCTCGTGAATTCTGTTGTTACTCCATTCTTTATTATTCTGTTGGAACATCCTGTCTGTACGTTTACGCATGAGCTGGTTCCGTTATTTATTATTCTGTTGGAATATCCTGTTTATGCGTTTACGCATGACCAGGTTCCGTTATTTATTATTCTGTTGGAATAACCTGTCTGTGCGGTCTATCGCATGCCTGGTGATTTCTTTTGTTATTCCATTCTTTATTATACTTGGTTGGATAAAGTTTTAGCCTTTATACTCCATGAAATTAGTGGAATATCCTTGATATTTGCGCTTCATCTAGTATCTTTTCATGAAAATATTCTTCTGAGCATTCTTGAGTTTCACCCCACAAAGTAGTATCATGTTGACAATTTGGACGTTATTGGTTCTTGGATAAATTAATTCTTGAACTTGTTTTATTGAATTCTTATATCATTGTCATCATCCTCATGTTTATATTATGTTGAAAGTCATCTGTGGCATGTAGTGCATAGATGGACTTGGTATGATTATTACCAGGGATTATTTGGTATAATCATGACCGTAATGTTACAAATGATGTGGTAAAAGTCCCCATTGGCCCGTAGTGCATTGATGGAGAGTTGTTGGCATGATCATGACCATTGATGAATACACGAATATCCTTGGCCCGTAGTGCATGGATAATTTGTGGTTGTGATACTAATGAATATCCTTGGTCGTAGTGCAGGGATGATGTGGATTATATATTGTCGAGTCCCAATTGATAAAAGTGATGAAAAACCTTTTAAATCATAGAAGATAGTAAATTTTATTCTCTACTTGACTCTTTTAATGGATTGCTTGTTCCAATCGCGATTAAACTTGATGTTTGTTATATTGTATCGGTTTAAACATTGTTAAAGGCTAATGATAATTTATTCGCATTATCTTAGTCATAATATTTCTTACTGGGCTAGTTGAGCTCACCCTTTTGCTTTCATTGTTCTCTTCAGGAAATGAGAACGTAGCAGGGACTAGTCGGGGAACG
Source organism: Panax ginseng (assembly GCA_020205605.1). NCBI lineage: Eukaryota > Viridiplantae > Streptophyta > Magnoliopsida > Apiales > Araliaceae > Panax > Panax ginseng. The sequence goes on along the minus strand of CM035134.1, from coordinate 131,608,286 downwards.
GAGTGACGGTCCTGAAGATAACATTAGTAGTCTTCACTATTCTATAAAATAGTGTGTTAATAAATGTATTGAGGACTTATTTTGAGTTTGAATACTGTCTAGAAGACAATATTTGTATTAAAACTCACAGCTCATGTTGTATATTTAAGATTGTATTTGTATTCTGTACCATGTATTTGGAGACTCAAAATATGTGATGTATACCTATTTTGGGGGCGTCACAGTTGGTATCAAAGCTTAGAGATATGATCCCTGGCTGAGATGTGAGACAAGAATTAGGAGGGGAGAGACGGGGAATTCCTTCGCTATTATAACCTACCTAAGTTTATTTGGTATTTAATTGGTCGGTCAGAGTATAGGGATAATATGTGATATGTTAATTAACCCTTATTTTGTGACAGTGTTTGAAAATGGCATTTGAAAATGTTGAGATCAGCAATGAAGCACATGAGACCGTTGAGTCACCAACAATCAATACTCATGATAATGTGCAATAGGAAGACAATAATCCTTAGGTAAACAATAACACCGATCAGATGATGAACGATGAGATGTTCAGAGTCTTTATGCAATTCATGCAACATCAGGTAAGAGAGAATCCTGTTCAAAATATAGGTGGAAATAATGGCAACCCACGGTTGGTCACCGCTAAGGAGTTCAAGGAGCTGGGACCACCAGAGTTTTTGGGAAAGCCAGACCCACGTAAGTTAGAGACGTGGATTAAGCAGATCACCAAGATATTTGATGTCTTGGAATGCTCAGAGGAGTAAAAAGTTCCATTCGCCACCTTTATGTTGCGTGAAGAAGCAGATCATTGGTGGGAATCTATAAAACGTACCCAGCCTGACGCACTCAAGATGTCTTGGAAGAACTTTCAAGAATTGTTCAACGACAAGTACTTTCCTGTAAGTATTCGTCACATGAAGGAAGTGGAATTTATTAAGCTGGAGCAAAATAATATGACAGTGTCGTAGTACGAGGCTAAGTTTGTGGAGTTATCCCAGTTTGCATCCCATTTGGTAGATAATGAGGAGCGAATGACGCGAATGTTTCTGCGAAGTTTAAAACCCGATATACGTTAATACCTCATTTCTCACAAACTTTGTCTATATTCAGATGTTGTGAATAGGGCTCAGTTATTAGAGTGCGATAATGAGTCAGCACAACCAAAAAGCAACGGCCAATAACACGATAATAATCATACCGGTGGCAACGACCATCGAAACAATGATAACCATCGTGGGGGAAATTATCATGCCAAGAATGGTAACCACTTCGGTGGTAATCATGGCCAAGATAATAGAAGTGGAAATTTCAAGAATAGGAGGTTCAATAATGATGGAAAGACAGCAGCATCAGCATCCGTTTCAAAGGAAGAAGAACGACAACTAGTTATATGTTTCAAATGCAGACAGGAAGGACACATCCATCCAAAATGTACGCAGCAATCCAAAGCGTGTTTCAATTGCGGAAGAGAAGGTCACCTAGCTCGATTTTGTCGTGTAGTGAAGTCAAGTCCAACTGGGATAGTGATGCCAAAGGATGTCTCAGACAAGTCAAAGCCGGTAGTTTAAGTGAGAGCGTTTGTCGAGGAACCCGAACAAAGTATCACGGGTAAGTTAATCATAAACTCTTGCGAAATCTATACCTTGTTAGATACCGATTCTACCCACTCTTGTATTTCACCTAGTTATGTTCAACGTTTAAATTTGACTCCGAAGAAATTAGACTTTGACTTATTGGTTGAAACTTCGTTAGGAGAAACCTTCGTTACCTCCACTGTTTATAAATCTTATTTGATTCAAATCGACACTTTCACGTTACTTGTCGATCTTATCTCTTTGAAAATACTTGTCTTTGATGTGATTTTTAGAAATCGATTGGTTAACTACTCATCGTGTTTTTCATAAGGTTGTTAGCTTTCATATTCCTAACCAACCTGTTATGCGAATTCAAGCAACCAAACCACTAAAGTCAATCATTGTCATATCAAGCTATACCTAAAGAGCCCCGATCCTTTCGTTGTTAACTTCCTTGTGTGGAATGTACCGAAGCCAGACTTTCTATAGGCGACGTCGTGAATGACGTTAGCAAGTTGATAGGTATCAATGTGACGTACTATCCAAGTCTTGGATGAGGGTCACAGTTTTGAATGATATTTCTATTGTTAATAAATTTCTTGACGTATTTCTGAAGACTTCTTGGCCTACCCCAGAGCGTGAAATCAAATTTTGTACTGACCCCAATACAAAACCCCATTTCTAAAACCCTTAAATATATCTTCAACTAAAATGAACGTAACATGGGCCAAAGACGCTGGCTCGAGCTGTTGAAGATAACGATCGTACCATTCAATACCATCGTGGAAAAATGAACGTGGTAGCTGACACATTGAGTAGAAGATCGTATGCGTTTACGAGTGTGAATATACGAACCTACCTGAAGATAATGAATATATTATTAGAACCGACTTTAGTCGATAAAGTTAAAGTCGCTCAAGCAACGACCCGGAGCTGATGAACACGAAAAAGAAGGTTCAAGAGGGCGTTATTCTAGAAGCAAGAGTCGACGAAGAGAGAAAATCTTAACCCTCGATTTTATTGGCCCATTTGAAATCCTTGATTAAGTAGGAACTGTGGCTTATAGACTCATTTTACCGCCAATTATGTTGCGTGTTCATAACGTTTTTCACATATCGATGTTACGTAAATATGTGGATGACCCAAACCACATTATTGAATTGAAACTAGACGAGATAGCTGAAGATTTAATGTATAATGAGATATATGTTAAAATCTTGGATAAGAAGGATCCTATTCGACACTCAAAGGTTATACCTCAAGAGTTAGAATCTGACGAAGTGTCCTCATTTGTTTGGCATACAAGGTACGTACATAAATTTCGAGGGCGAAATTTCATGAGGAGGGTAGATTGTAAAATCCCAAATTTTACGAATAAAGATTTAATTTTCTCGAAATATTTTTTTCAAAATTATGGTGTGAATTTGAGATAATGTTATAATTGTGGGTAATATTTATAAACTTTGAAATGTATGCAAGTTTTTATATAATATTCGATTGGTCGGGGAATATTCTTTTTGTCGGGGAATATTCGTACGACGGTACAATCATTGGTGGACCCCACAACGAAATTATTGTCGGATTAAGAAAATGACAAAAATATTTTTATGAAAATAGCGGCGAAAGTTTTACCGTTAAAATTGTTGCACTACCCAGTAGTAAAAGTACAGTAATACGCGTGGTTGCATAGTAGCACACGGTATTGATTATTGATGCTTACGTGAGAAGTCACTCAGTTTTGTTCAATTATTGCTACAGTAATTGTTGCATAGTATCTCACGTTATTTGATTCAATTATTGTCGATATCTTATATATTATTAAATCAATAATTGAGATGACAGAGTTATTAATATTATTATTTACAACATTGACGATGTCTAGAAGTTCTGTCAAGGAGAGGTTTGGTCACCTAATTGTGCGCCAATAGGGAGAAATCCTTATTGGAAAGCCCCCTCTTTCCTAGGAATGACCTGGTTGTTAAATATTGTGAATTATAATATTAATGATGAATAAGTTTGTGTTGATTAAAGATGAAATTGATAGTTCCATTGTGTGGAAATTATTAGTGTTAGTAGAAATCGATATTTATTTCGATAATAATTGATGTCTAGAGGTTATATAGACACTCAGGTATTCGGGGTACTTTTTATGTCGGAGTACTATTCACGAGTTACTATTCACCCAGTTACTATTCACTCTAGTATTGTTCACTCGGGTATTTGGGACACTTTTCGTGTCGGGATACTATTCACGGGGTACTATTCTCGAAGTACTATTCACCCGAAAAATATATTTCCTTTCGGTTCAAATCATTTTGAGTACAATATTATTCCATGAGAAGATGTGATAATTTTTCAGACAGTTGGTTGAAATTATAATAGTAAATCAATATGGATCGTTGGTTTAAAGTTTTAATAGCAACTTGTCCTTTCAGTCTTCTAAGAGTTATTTGTCCTTTCGGTTTTCCAAGAGTTACTTGTCCCTTCGATTTTCCAAGAGTTACTTGTCCCTTCGATTTTCCAAGAGTTACTTGTCTCTTCGGTGTTCCAAGAGTTAATTGCCCCTTCGCAAATAGTAGTTGTCTCTTCAATATTACCAAGAGTCATTATGACCGTTCGTTAAGACCAAGAGCTACTTTCAATTCTTCTATAAATAGAAGCTTATTCCTTCATTATTTCTTACGAATTCACAGAAACTCTAGAGAGAGAAACTATAGAGAGAAAAGTGAAAAGTATTCTGCTACTTCACTACTCTAGTATTCAGTTTTTCTAAGGTAAGGGGTATTATTTCTTTCGTATTCATGAAGAGAGTTAGTTTCTTTCAATACTCGTAAGAGCTGTTATTACATGCTTTATTGTTATGTTGGAATAATCTATCTATGCGAAGTACCACATACATGGTGAAATTCTTCTGTTATTCTATTCTTTATTATTCTGTTAGAATAACCTGTCTGTAATGATCTATCGCATGCCTGGTGAATTCTGTTGTTATTCCATTCTTTATTATTCTGTTGGAACATCCTGTCTGTGCGTTTACGCATGACCTGGTTCCATTATTTATTATTCTATTGGAACATCATGTCTGTGCGTTTACGCATGACCTGGTTTCGTTATTTATTATTTTGTTGGAATATACTGTCTGTGCGTTTACGCATGACCTGGTTCCGTTATTTATTATTCTGTTAGAATAACCTGTCTGTGCGGTCTATCGCATGCCTGGTGATTTCTTTTGTTATTCCATTCTTTATTATACTTGGTTGGATAAAGTTTTAGCTTTTATACTCCATGCAATTAGTGGAATATCCTTGATATTTGCGCTTCATCCAGTATCTTTTCATGGAAATATTCTTCTGAGCATTCTTGAGTTTTACCCTACAAAGCAGTATCATGTTGACAATTTGGACATTATTGGTTCTTGGATAAATTAATTCTTGAACTTGTTTTATTGAATTCTTATATCATTGTCATCATCCTCATGCTTATATTATGTTGAAAGTGTCTGTGGTTTTGTAGTGCATAGATGGACTTGGTATGATTATGACCAGGGATTATTCGGTATAATCATGACCGTAATGTTACAAATGATGTGGTAAAAGTCCCCATTGGCCCGTAGTGTATTGATGGACAGTTGTTGGCATGATCATGACCATTGATGAATACACGAATATCCTTGGCCCGTAGTGCATGGATAATTTGTGGTTGTGATACTAATGAATATCCTTGGTCGTAGTGCAGGGATGATGTGGATTATATATTAAGCTGAGTCCCAGCGATAAAAGTGATGAAAAACCTTTTAAATCATAGAAGATAGTAGATTTTATTCTCTACTTAACTCTTTTAATGGATTGCTTGTTCCACTGTAGTTAAACTTGATGTTTGTTATATTGTATCAGTTTAACACCGTTAAAGGCTAATGATAATTTATTCTGCATTATCTTAGTCATAATATTTCATCGGGCTAGTTGAGCTCACCCTTTTGCTTTCATTGTTCTCTCGTGAAATGAGAACGTAAAGTAGGACTAGCTGGGGGAACAGAGTGGCGGTCCAGATGATAGCATTAGTATTCCTCACTATTCTATGAAATAGTGTGTTAATAAATGTATTGAGGACTTATTTTGAGTTTGAATACTGTCTAGAAGACAATATTTGTATTAAAACTCACAGCTCATGTTGTATATTTCAGATTGTATTTATTTTCTGTACCATGTATTTGGCGACTCAGAATAGGTGATGTATACCTATTTTGGGAGCGTAACACTATAGGTGTTCTTGAGTGTTTATCAGTAAACCCAGATCTTCAAACTCAGTGTACAGGGTAGGTAGTTTGACTAGCATTTGATCTATGTTCCTTGTTGTTTCTGGGCTGTCTAATGCGATAATGTTGTAGTACTGATGTAGTACTACAACCCTAAACAAGTTCCATGGCAAAAACATATCAAATCATCAAGATCCAAGCTACAGAAAAGTCTGACAAGGTTGTTCTTCTTATTCTGGTTTTCCAGAAAGTGAAGTGTAATGCCCGAGAAATCGGATTTTTATGATATTAAATTTTTATTTGATTATGTGAATTAAATGAATTTAATTGATTTATTTTGTGAGTAAGCTATGTGAAGGTCGTTCTATGACCTAGGATGTTCTTATATGGTTAGTAATCTGGCTACGTGCTAGAATTAATTGTTTAGAATTTTCGAGACGAAAATAAATATTTTCCGAGAAATTCCCGTAAAAACACTATTCATCCATTTCTGCTCGGGAAATTATTTTGAAATTCTGAGAAACACGTAGTGATAGAATATCGAGATAAGATGAAATATCTAATAATATTTCATTTATGGAAAATGAAGTTTTCGCCTGCGGACTTAAAACCTAAGGGTTGAGTAGAATGATTTCCGAGAAGGAAATGAGACGTGTAGAAGGAATTGCGTTATTGTTAATGTGTGTATTATACTAGTATGATACTATTTAGTTTCTATGTATAATACGGTGAGTTAATACGAAGTACAATACGATTATCGTACGAGTATTATACGGAGAGAATACGTGAATTATACGTATAGAATACGATTCGTATTATGGAATTAAGTTAAGACTTAATTTGAATTTAATTGTTTTGGATTATGCCAAGTCCAATCAATTGTATAGGTAAGCCCAATGAGTTAATGGGTTAAGCCCAAGTCAAAGCCCAATATTAGATTGATTAAGCCCAATGCAAGAAAATCGAACCGTGGATCAAACCAGTTGGTCACCAAATGGGTAAAACCCATGGGGATGACCCATGGGCATGGTGGGCTGGCCACTTGGTGTGAAAAGAAAGCATATCACTTGGTCACCAAGTATTTTACTTGGTGACAAAGTGTGGAATAGTAAGGAGGTGGGAGTGTAATGTCTAAATTGCCCTCCATTTCATTTGCTTATAAATAGAAAGCTTGAATTGGTATTTTGAGAGTTTTTCAAATTCCCAACTTATATTGTGAGAGAGAGAAAGAGCTAGACTCAACCAAAAGTTCTACTTTGAAGTTTGGTTTTAGAATTTGTCAAGAATACCAAAGAATTCATAAGGTAATATTCCTCATTGTTAATTCCATCTCTTTTGATTTTCTTTAAGTATGGAGAATCATAAATGGGTGGTGTATGTCTAGTATGGTGGAATAAGGATGACTTATTATAGATTCAGTCTCTATAAGTCATGGAATCATAGAAATAATAAGGATTGATATAGTTTTAAATCATGAAAATATTGATTGTTGAGATTGATTGTTTATGAACAATTAGACTCCATCAATACGTTAACATGTGCATCTTGCTTGGTTAGGATGTAGATATGAAGTCCATGGAGTATTCCATGTGATGTGGCTTAGAGAACGTTGGTAATGAAGTTATGGCGAATTTCACGAAAATAGACGTTAACGTCAAAAATGTTGAAATTTCGGATTGATAATCGAAAGTTGTTGTGAGACTTGAAAATATTGTTTTTCAATATCAACACATGAGATAGGGTATTTAAGAGTCGTGGACTCAAGAATCGTTGGATTCCGACTTAAAATGAAGAAAACAAGCATTGAATGCTCATTAACATTTACGAACGCTTAGAAAATGAACTCAATAGTGAATATTGAGTTAATGGATTCGAAAGTGTCGCCAGACAGTGCTTTAAGTGTCGCACCGCAGCGCCGGAACAGTGTTGTTGGCTACTAGAAAGTGGCACCGCAGCACCACTGGTATAAGGGATCTCGCGCCGCAACGCCTTGAGGGATCAAGCATGGAGTATCGCTAATCTGGCGCCGCAGCCGCTTGATCTTGAATAGAAGTTCACATGCATGCAAGTGCAGGTGGTAATTATTGAATGACTTAGGTTTGAACTGCAATTGTTCAGAGTCCTAGAAGAGTAAAGTTTATGCACTTCATAAGTGTACTAAAACTATTCCTATACTACCTATACTAAGGTATATGGTATTGAAACTTAGGAATTGAATGCATGTTAGTAAATTATGAATGAAGAACACAAAGTGTTATCAATGAACCCTAGTCGGGAAACAAAGTTGGTACTTCGCCAAAGATGATAGAGTCCGGTTAATAACGTAAGTTGGTTAATAAGCCGGGACGAAGGGTAATAAATCGAGTTAACTTTATTGATGATATTAAGTTAACAAAGACATAAAAGAGAAAGAAGTTGGTAGGAACAATGTGAATAATTGTTTTATAGTTAATTATAGTGTGCTACGTGAATATATCGTGTAGATTCTATAAAGACGCTGAAAGGCAAGATTTCTTAATGCTTGTCTAACTTTCAAGTTAGTCATGTTTTATGTGATTCATTGTACTGAATTGAACGACAGGATTTAAAGAAAGGGTCAATGCCAGATTTAACTTGGCTAGACTACTCGTAAGATATAGATTGATTTGTATTCATATCTTTCTATATAGAAATGTTAACACTATCTTATGTCAAGTAATTGGTACGGATGTGAAGGTAAGGTTTGTCTATAAACAAACAAAATTATTTTTCATCGATTATTCGATGGGCACGCGAGTTTGCCAAAACTTAAACGTAAATACGTTTAACGAATGAGTGTTGATCAACATAGAGTACTATAGGCTGATCACCTAGAAGTGCTCGTAAGTAATGCGGATGTACAACCTTAGTGTTGTGATATCCTTTTCAAGTATGAAAACAGAAAGCTACTGTTCATGGTTTATCGACTGGTTTAGAATTCCTAATCTACTCTATACTTTGGGAATTGATGATATAAAATGTTATTATTGTTTCATAATACTTCATAACTATTTGTTCAGTTTTATAGGAATTGTCATATGATTCACGAATGTGTTATTACTGTTATTCTTTGTTAAGCTTGCTGAGCTTGTTATGCTTACTTCTTGCTTGAATTATATGATTGCAGTTAAGGATGAATGTACTAAGAATGCTAAGAGAGATAAGGGCAAAGCTAAGATGGATAATTAACCATCCAGTAATAGATTAGTATGTTTGTATGTATTATATATTACGAACAACGAACAATGTAATCAGTTTATGAACCTGGGAATGGATTATACTTTGATTGTAATAAGAAGATAGTAATTACATTCATTATATTGTGTTTTCAATGGAATGATTGTATAGTTATGAGTATCGTGTAGCACCATATGTCGGGTTGGAAGATACCCGAATTTGGTGGCGTCACAGGTTGGTATCAAAGCATTAGGTTATAAAACTTAAGGGGGGAAGAACCTTAGGCTAATAACCTCGTGAGGAAGGTAAAGTCCGAAGAATGAAAGTCAAGTCAAATGAATTAATAAGGTATTGAGAAAACTCAGTACCGAAAGAGTTTAAAAGATGGAAATTAATCTTAAATAAATTAAATGTGACTTGTGCTTATACTATTGTGTATTATGTACTAATCAACATGTTATGTGTTTTGTAGATGTCAAACGATAGCTTGATGTTTAGAGACATTGAAGTGATAAGTGAGGAGTCAGTGGACCAAGTGGAGATATTACCAATGCCAGTGGTGGAGGTACCGTTAGTGGTTCTCGAAGACTCGGATATAGAAGAGTACATCTCTGAGGAGGAATACTCTGAGGAGACAATGGGAATAGCGTCATATCTAAATATGATGATTGAAGTGGAGGAGGAGATGGAGGTAACATCGATTAACACGGTGATACCTACTCAGGAGCCAACACCTCCGGATGCAATGAGATCATTGTATCTGGCTGTGTTGGATAGGAATGTGCATCTGCGCACTGTAGTGCAGACACAGAATGAGGAAATAACCGCCCTATATGAGGCGAAGGAATCTGCAGAGGTGGATTTTGAGTCAGAGCACGATGAGAAAGTGCTTATGACGGATAAGGTAAAGGACTATAAGGAAGAGGCCGTTGAGCTTCGAAAGAAACTGGTCGAGAAAGACCAGAAAATAGCTAGGATGCCGTACATCCTTGAGTGCGCTTATGAGGATTTCAAGCTAAAAATTGCTTGTTATTCCATTGAGTCCGGGCAGACTCGACATACTATAAGTCAAGATATTGTGTCGATATTGGCAAATCAGAAATATGAGAATGTCGTACGACAGTGTTAGTAGATTGTTAGATCTTTTTGGTATATAAGTAGTGACGTAAAGCCCTCTTTTGTATAATTAAAGGGTAGTCTTTTTGTAAATCCCAATTTTGTAGAAGTCAATCGCGGGATAGTATATAATAGCTTTTGGCTAAGGAAACATGATGTAAATAGTTTTGACTATGAAATCATATTAATATAATGAAGTTTTATTTAATGTGCTTGTTGTAGTATGGGTTGTTATTTGAAAATGATAACCAAGCAATTAAATAGATAATAACGAAGCCTTATTTATTTAATCAGAATTATGCCGCCAAGACGGAGTAAACGTAACCAAGAGGCTGAGTCTCATTATGAGAATCAGGGGGGGTCCTAATAACCCTATGCAAGAGTTCGTTAATTTATTAACGGCAGCATTTAACCAAGTTGGGGGAGGGATTCCTGTAGCACCTAGGGTAGCAAGAACAACTACCTTTAAGGAGTTTAAGAATGTGGGTCCTCCGGGGTTCCGAGGAACGACGGACCCTTTAGAGGCCCAGACATGGGTGAAAGAGATTGAGAAGGCGTTTGTAATTATAAACGTAGGTGAGGCGCAAAAGACTTCTTTTGCGACTTACATGATGAAGGGGGAAGCCAACTACTGGTGGGAGGCTCACTAGGGTGGGGCTAGGACAGAAGAAATTATGTGGGAACAGTTCAAGAAGGTATTCTTCGAGAACTACTTTCCTATTAGTATGCAAGGTAGGATGGAGATTAAGTTCTTTGAACTTAAGCAAGGGGATATGACAGTTCCCCGGTATGCCGCCAAATTTAATGACTTGGCGAGGTTTGCTCCACATCAGGTGGACACGAAAAAGAGGAAGGCGCGCAGGTTTGAGAAGGGCTTAAAACCCTAGCTGTATAGTAGAATATCGGTTTTTCAGAGTGCTTCCTACGGGACCATTCTGGAAAAGTCGATAATAGCTGAAGGTGGTGGTGAGGCATTGTCTCAGTACCACAAAGAGCGAAAGAACAAGAGTAAGGTAGAGGGTGGAAGTAAGGCAGAGGTTACCAGCGGGAGTGGCAACTTGCCTAAGAAAAAGAGCTTCAACCCTGGGAATACTGGGGTAAAGCAGGGAGATCCTGAGCGTAGGACAAAGGCATGCAAGACATGCGGAAAGACTCACATGGGAGTTTGTTTAAAGGGGAAATCAGTTTGCTTCAACTGTGGGTAGGAGGGACATTTGTCACCCAACTGTCCTAACCCTAAGAAGAACCATGGGTGTTTTGTCTGTGGGTCATTGGACCACATAGCAAGGAATTGCCCGAAGAAAGGGTTAGAGGGAAATAAGGGTTATGGTAGTGGTAAATTAGCCATTACTGGACCAACACCATCGGTGGGTAGACCCTCAGCTCGTACGTTTAATATGACTGTCAAAGATGCGGTTGCATCAATGGATGTGGTAGCAGGTATCATTCCGGTCAATGAAATAAATGCTTATGTGTTATTTGACTCGGGTGCTACTTGTTCTTTTATAGCATGTGAGTTTGCTAAGCGATTAGGTTTAATCCCTGAAAAGTTACCAATACCTTTAGACGTTAAGGTAGCAAATGAGGAAATAATCCCCATTGAACATATTTATAAGGATTGTTGCGTAGATATTAGAGGGAATAAGTTATCGGTAGATTTGGTACCGATAAGGTTAAAAGAATTTGATGTAATTCTTGGTATGGACTGGTTGATTAACCATAAAGCAATAATAGATTGCCATAGGAAAAGTGTGAACCTTAGGCTTTCTAAGAAAACCAAGGTAGTGTTCTTCAGTAGTAAATCACCGAGACGCTCTTGTTGTCTATTGATGACACAAGCTAGGAAGATGTTGAGAAAAGGGTGTGTAGGTTATCTGTGCCATGTTGTGGATACCCAAAGAGTGGGAACATCCTTGGACCAGATACCTATAGTTCAAGAGTTTGCGGATGTGTTTTCAGAGGAAATACCGGGTATTCCACCGGACAGGGAGGTGAGTTTGTAATTGATCTGTTACCGGGTACGACACCAGTTTTAAGGGTACCATATCGAATGGTGCCAGTAGAGATGAAGGAGTTAATGGTTCAATTACAGGAACTATTAGATAGGAAGTACATTCAACCGAGTGTGTCTCCTTGGGGAGCACCGGTGTTGTTTGTAAAGAAAAAGGATGGGTCGTTAGGACTTTGTATCGACTATCGAGAGTTGAACAAGTTAACGATTAAGAATAAATACCATTTGCCCAAGATCGATGATCTATTTGATCAGTTAAAAGGGGCAAGTATTTTTCTAAGATAGATTTGCGCACGGGGTATCATCAGTTAAAAGTAAGGAAGGAGGATGTACTTAAGACGGCGTTTAGAACTCGTTATGGTCATTACGAGTTTCTGGTGATGTTGTTTGGGTTGACTAATGCGCCAGCCGCATTTATGGATATGATGAACAGAGTGTTCAAATAGTATTTGGACAAGTTCATTGTAGTGTTCATTGATGATATTCTAGTCTATTCAAAGACGCCAGAAGATCATGCAGAACATTTAAGGATAGTGTTGGAAACACTAAGGAAGGAAACGTTGTATGCGAAATTCACAAAGTGTGAATTTTGGCTTGAAAGAGTGCAGTTTCTAGGACATGTTATTGATAAAGATGGCATATCCGTAGATCCAGCAAAAGTAGAAGCAGTAAATGAGTGGGAGCAACTGAAAAAACCAACCGAGGTTCGAAGTTTTCTGGGGTTAGCGGGATACTATAGAAGGTTCATTCCGAACTTTTCTAAAATAGCTACTCCGTTGACAAATCTGACAAGAAAGTCAGTGAAGTATGTGTGGACTGAAAAATGTGAGAACAGTTTTCAGGAGTTGAAGAAGAGGTTAAGTGGGGCACCTGTATTGTCTTTACTAGACGATACAGGGAACTTTGTAGTATATAGCGATGCTTCGCATAAAGGACTGGGCTGCATGCTCATGCAGCATGACAAGGTCATTGCGTATGCGTCATGTCAATTAAAGGATTACGAGAAGGCCTATCCTACTCGTGATTTGGAGTTGGCAGCTGTAGTTTTTTGCCTTGAAGATATGGAGGCATTATCTATATGGTGAGAAATGTGAGATATACACGGACCACAAAAGTCTGAAATATATCTTCACACAGAAAGAGTTGAACATGAGACAGAGAAGGTGGTTAGAGTTAATAAAAGATTATGACTGTGATATTTTATATCATCCATGGAAAGCAAATGTAGTAGCCGATGCGCTAAGTAGGAAGGGTAGAGAGAAACTGTCAATGTTAACAACTCAGAATGAGTTGATAATGGCGATAGAAAGAATGGAGCTAGAAGTTTAGTTACCAGAGGAAGCGGTGGAAATGTTATTTTCCATGGAAACCCAACCGACCATAGTGGAATGGGTTATGGGAGTAAAATTGAGCAACGAGGAATGTGAACAGATGAAGAAAAGGATAGAAGATGAAGAAAAGACTAAGTATAACCTCGATATGGAGGGATTACTTCGTTTTAAAGGAAGAATTTGGGTTCCAAATGATTTTGAATTAAAGGAGGAAATAATGATGGAAGCTCATAGTTTGAGGTACTCGATACATCCCAGTAGTACGAAGATGTATCAAGACCTTCATCAGAACTTTTGGTGGCCGAACATGAAAAGGGAGATAACAGAATATGTTAGTAGGTGCTTAACTTGTCAAAAAGTTAAGGCTGAACACCAATGACCTAGCGGGTTGTTACAACCTTTAGAAATTCCAGAGTGGAAATGGGAGCACATCACAATGGATTTTGTGGTAGGACTTCCAACAACAAGAAAAGGATACGATGCTATTTAGGTGATAGTGGACCGATTGACGAAATCGGCTCATTTTCTACCAAAAGGAGTTAGGTATAACCTAGAACAACTAGCTAAGCTGTATGTCAAGGAAATTATTTCCAGACATGGAGTACCTATATCGATTGTGTCAGATCGTGATCCACGATTCACATCAAATTTTTGGAGGAGTTTGCAAGAGCAAATGGGAACACACTTAAGATTGAGTACGGCTTATCATCCTCAGATGGATGGTCAGAGTGAATGGATAATTCAAATGCTTGAAGATATGTTAGGATCTTGCGTTATGGATTTGAAAGGGAGTTGGGACGATTATCTACCGTTGGTGGAATTTTCGTACAACAATAGTTTTCACGCTAGTATAGGCATGCCGCCTTACGAAGCGTTGTATGGAAGGAAGTGCCGAACTCCATTGTGTTGGGATGAGGTGGGTGAACGTCGGATGTTAGGACCTGAGATGGTACAACAAACGATGGACATGGTGGAGATAATACGTGCTCGATTAGTTGCGGCTCAAGATAGGCAGAAGAAGTATGCAGATCCTCACAGAGAGAAGAGAGAATTCGATGTAGGATCTTTTTTATTTCGAAAAGTATCGCCTTTGAAAGGAAAGATACATTTTGGAAAGAAAGGGAAGTTAAGTCCAAGGTTTTTAGAACCTTTTGAGATTTTAAGAAGGGTAAGAGAGGTAGCTTCTGAGGTAGCTTTACCTCCAGAAATGGAATGCATTCATAATGTGTTTCACGTGTCTGTGTTGCGTCCTTATAAACCGGACTATAAACACGTAATAGAGTATGAATCTATCCAGATAGAGAAAGATTTATCATATGAGGAACTTCCGATTCAAATTACTGATAGGAAGGAACAAGTTTTAAGAAATAAGGTAATACCTTCAGTAAAGGTGTTATGGAGAAACCACAATGCTGAAGAAGCAACGTGGGAACTCGAAAGTAAAATGATGGAAAATTTTCCTTATTTGTTTATGTAATTATAAGCTAGATTCTAGGGACAGAATCCTTATAAGGGGGAGAGAATGTAACGCCCGAGAAAATCGAATTTTTATGATAATTAAATTTTTATTTGATTATGTGAATTAAATGAATTTAATTGATTTATTTTGTGAGTAAGTTATGTGAAGGTCGTTCTATGACCTAGGATGTTCTTATATGGTTAGTAATCTGGCTACGTGTTAGAATTAATTATTTAGAATTTTCGAGACAAAAATAAATATTTTCCAAGAAATTCCCATAAAAATACTATTCATCTGTTTCTGCTCGGGAAATTATTTTGAAATTCCGAGAAACACATAATGATAGAATATCGAGATAAGATGAAATATCTAATAATATTTCATTTATGGCAAACGAAGTTTTTGCCTGCAGACTTAAAACCTAAGGGTTAAGTATAATGATTTTCGAGAAGGAAATAAGACGTGTAGAAGGAATTGCGTTATTGTTAATGTGTGTATTATACTAGTATGATACTATTTAGTTTCTATGTATAATACGGCGAGTTAATACAAAGTACAATACGATTATCGTATGAGTATTATACGGAGAGAATACATGAATTATACGTATAGAATACGATTCGTATTATAAAATTAAGTTAAGACTTAATTTGAATTTAATTGTTTTGGATTATGCCAAGTCCAATCAATTGTATAGGTAAGCCCAAGGAGTTAATGGGTTAAGCCCAAGTCAAAGTCCGATATTAGATTGATTAAGCTCATTGCAAGAAAACCGAACCGTGGATCGAACCGGTGGATCACCGAATGGGTAAAACCCATGGGGATGACCCATGGGCATGGTGGGCCCACCACTTGGTGTGCAAGGCAAGCATATCACTTGGTCACCAAGTATTTTACTTGGTGACAAAGTGTGGAATAGTAAGGAGGTGGGAGTATAATGTCTAAATTGCCCTCCATTTCATTTGCCTATAAATAGGAAGCTAGAATTGGTATTTTGAGAGTTTTTCAAATTCCCAACTTATATTGTGAGAGAGAGAAAGAGCTAGACTCAACCAAAAGTTCTACTTTAAAGTTTGGTTTTAGAGTTTGTCAAGAATTCCAAAGAATTCTTAAGGTAATATTCCTCATTGTTAATTCCATCTCTTTTGATTTTCTTTAAGTATGGAGAATCATAAATGGGTGGTGTATGTCTAGTATGGTGGAATAAGGATGACTTATTATAGATTCAATCTCTATAAGTCATGGAATCATAGAAATCATAAGGATTGATATAGTTTTAAATCATGAAAATATTGATTGTTGAGATTGATTGTTTATGAACAATTAAACTCCATCAATACGTTAACATGTGCATCTTGCTTGGTTAGGATGTAGATATGAAGTCCATGGAGTATTCCATGTGATGTGGCTTAGAGAACGTTAGTAATGAAGTTATGGCGAATTTCACGGAAATAGACGTTAAACGTCGAAAATGTTGAAATTCTGGATTGATAGTTGAAAGTTGTTGTGAGACTTGAAAACATTTTTTTTCAATATCAACACGTGAGATAGGGTATTTAAGAGTCGTGGACTCAAGAATCGTCGGATTCCGACTTAAAACGAAGAAAACAAGCATTGAACGCTCATTAACGTTTACGAACGCTTAAAAAATGAACTCAATAGTGAATTTTGAGTTAACGGATTCGAAAGAGTCGAATTCTTATATGAACACGTAGAGTATGTCATTTATGATGTGTAAGCTTTTGAACGGACCAAATCAGACTTATAACGAAGAAGTTATGAATCCGGGAAACTCACCAAAAATTTTATCTGTGAAAATTATCCGGTATCGAGGGCTTGGCGCCGGCGGCTGAGATAGTGTTTTAAGTGCATGTCAGCCGCAATACGCAAGACAAAGTTTTTTGGCTACTAGAAAGTGGTGTCAGAAGCGCCCATTTGGTATAAAGGAGTCTCGCGCCGCAGCGATCTGGAGACCGAAGCATAATTCTTGCTAATCAAGCTAGCCAATACCAATCTTGAATTGAAAGTTCACGCTTGTGCATGGCTGTGGTGCATGGTAATTTTTGAATGACTTAGGTTGGAACTGCAATTGTTCAGAGACCTAGAAGAGTAAAGTTTATGCATTTCATAAGTGTACTAAAACTATTCCTATACGACCTATACTAAGGTATATGGTATTGAAACTTAGGAATTGAATGCATGCTAGTAAGTTATGAATGAAGAACACAAAGTGTTATCAATGAACTTTAGTCGGGAAACAAAGTTGGTACTTCGCCAAAGATGATAGAGTCCGGTTAATAACGTAAGTTGGTTAATAAGCCGGGACGAAGGGTAATAAATCGAGTTGACTTTATTGATGATATTAAGTTAACAAAGACATAAAAGAGAAAGAAGTACAATGTGAATAATCGTTTGATAGCTAATTACAGTGTGCTATGTGAATATATCGTGTAGATTCTGTAAAGGCTATGGTCAGTCGATTAAGTTATTTGAAGACGCTGAAAGGCAAGTTTTCTTAACGCTTGTCTAACTTTTAAGTTAGTCAAGTTTTATGTGATTCATTGTACTGAGTTGCATGACTGGTTTTAAAGAAAGGGTCAATGCCAGATTAACTCGGCTAGACTACTCGTAAGATATAGATTGATTTGTATTCATATCTTTCTATATAGAAATGTTAACGCTATCTTATGCCAAGTAATTGGTACGACTATGAAGGTAAGGTTTGTCTATGAACAAACAAAAGTATTTTTCATCGATTATTCGATGGGCACGCGAGTTTGCCAAAACTTAAACGTAAATATGTTTAACGAATGAGTGTTGATCAACATAGAGTACTATAAGTGATCACCTAGAAGTGCTCATAAGTAATGCGGATGTACGACCTTAGTCTTTGTGATATCCTTTTCAAGTATGAAAGCGAAGCTTATCGTTCATGGTCTATCTAATAGGTTCGTAATTCCTAATTTACTCTATACTTTGGGAATTGATGATATGAAATGTTAGAGTATTATTGTTTCATAATACTTCATAACTATTTGTTCAGTTATGTAGGAATTGTCATATGATTCACGAATGTGTTATTACTGTTATTCTTTGTTAAACTTGTTGAGCTTGTTATGCTCACTTCTTGCATGAATTATATGATTGCAGTTAAGGATGAACGTACTGAGAATGCTAAGAGAGATAAGGGAAAAGCTAAGATGGATAATTAACCATCGTGTAATAGATTAGTATGTTTGTATGTATTATATATTACGAACAACGAACAATGTAATCAGTTTATGAACCTGGGAATGGATTATACTTTGATTGTAATAAGAAGATAGTAATTACATTCATTATATTGTGTTTTCAATGGAATGATTGTATAGTTATGAGTATCGTGTAGCACCATATGTCGGGTTAGAAAATACCCAAATTTGGGGGCGTCACATGAAGAACAGCTACGGGTGCTATATTTAGATCCTTATAACTTGCACTCTAGTTCTAGTTTGTAAACTCTAATGGTTCATACTTGTAGAATGCATGCCCAGGTACAATAACATATCAACATATCATCATAACAACAACATATACGCGAGATATATGCTGGTCAAAGTCTATTAGTCGTAATGTTCATCAGTTTTCTGGGTTACCCAGAAAACTGATTTCATGAACATCTGACCTCCTTTGACCAGCCACAAAATCATGTACACTTGATATCTAGAGGCACTAATTGCATGGATCGAGAGTTAAACTAACATACTATAACATGGTTTCAACAACAAACCTAAAACATCAAAATCTTGACAGATCCGGCGCCTTAAATATCATGTCAGACACTGAAAACCCATTTATGGATTGCCCAGAAATGGTCTGGTCATGGTCGGTCAACGACCTTTGACCAAGAATAACTTGGAATCTAGATCAGATCTAAGTCTGATTCTTGATCCAGATCAAAGCTAGCATTACATACTATAAATACAAAGCTTTAAACAAAAAAAACCAAGATCATACAAGAATCTAAAGGCACTGACATTCATTGTCAGACCAAAATTTCAATTTTTTTCAAAATTCTAAAAACATCAATTTCGAGCATCTATGTGTTATGGATCTGAGTTATAACAACCCAGATCACTCAATAACATCTTATTACACAACTTTTAACATCTAAACACAAAGATTAACATGAATAATAAGGATTTCTAGGTTTAGGGTTTTTATACCTTTCTATGAACCAAATCTTGATCTAATGCTTCTGATCTGCTACAAGTGTTAGTGGGGCTTGATTAGTGACTGGTCTAGCAAGAAAATTTCGGATGTTTGGAGTTGATAGGGTTTTGGTTGAGTGTTGTGATCAAATGAGGCTTGAATATGACATTCTCTCTCTCATAATCTATATATAATACTTGAATCTAGTGTACTTGTGATGCAAGATGGCTGAGATTGAATGATTAAAGCTTACTTCTAGACCTCATGGCTAGCTAGAGTTGGTTACCAACTCCTTACTAGGGTTAGATCTACACTCCACCTTATTAAAATAATAACAAGGGCAATTATGTTATTTTGGTGCTTACATTTTGTGGCAAAGTTGTCAATTTATTTCTAACCTTTAGGGTTTAACCCTAAGGTTCCATAAGTTATAAATCTAGGATTGTGTATTAAGGGCAAAAATGGAAATCTTAGTTTCTAAAAATGTTGAATAGGGTTCCCTAATCACACTAGGTTCCCTAATCACCTATGTTTTGTAAATTAACAATTATAATATATTAACTACTATTAACCTTGCTAAATTAATACTTAGGGTTTATAACTTAACAATTAGGGTTCTAATTTAGTAATTAGGGTTTCTAGATGTTAATTAGGGTTACCTAATTAACAGTAAACATAATAATGGTCATTAATTATATAACACACAACTTAACAAATCTTACCATCATAACTGACTTCTGTACTATAGTTTATCAGTAATGCTAGGGTTTGTACTGTTTTACTCTAACTGATCTACAAGTTAACACTACACACATATCAGGCATATTTATATCACTGAAATATAAATAATATTATATTATTATTCTCATTCCTTATTCAAAATCCAGACTTAGGGTTTTGAATTTATATTTGACATAACCTTCATACATACCATCATTAATTAAGTTAAAATAATTAACCTAACCAATATAATAAAATACATATCATAATAATCCTAATAATCATATCATGTATACCATAATCATATTTTCATGGAAAATAAATAATAAATATTTTTATTACAAAATTAATTTATTATAAGAATATAATCTATAATGATCAATAAGTCTAAAAAAAATTATTTACATCTAATAAATATTTTTATTTATCACATAGATATATACACTTTACTTTGCACATATTCCCACCTTTATATATATAAAAAAATCGCAAAATTTCTTATTAAAAATATTGGGTTATTACATTCACCATCCCTTATAAGGATTCCGTCCCCGGAATCACTGCTTTAAAACCTATAGACACTAAGAAAAATAGCATACACAGTCATTGCAAGTAGATCTCGATCATAATTGATTGAACCGATCTTTAACTATTCAGCATAAAGTTTATCTATCTGCTTAAACAGAAAATTTGATTTCTAATAGAACTCAAATTCCTCCTTCAAAATTTCTTTATAAAATAATTTACTATATATATACGAAAATCATATATAAGAAAATAAAATTTGATTCGAATAATACCTGGAGTCGCATCCCCATCTGCCACGATATCTTGAACGGTCATGTTGAAGACTCTTGCGGTTGATTCTGTTGGGTTGTTTGTTAAAGTTGGTCCCGTTGTCGCCAGCGTCCCACTATTTTTCTCCGTAACCAGACTTCCTGCATCCCTTCTCCTTTTTGGACAGTCCTTCACCTTATGCTCCGTTGATCCACACCTGAAACACCCTCTATTCATCCTAGGATTGGGACAGTTAGGAGAGATATGTCCCTTCTGCCCACAGTTATAACACACTAACTTACCTTTAAGACACTCTCCCGAGTGATTCCTTCCGCAATTTCCACACTGCACAACCTTATTCTTTCCCTCTCCTAGCCTAATTTCGGTATTCCTGGAATTATCTCCTTTCCTTTTTCCAGTCCTACAACTCCCTTCTCCGGCTTTAGCTTGATTTGACTCTGACCAGAAATTCACCTCCCCTTTCATCGTATAGGTTGCAAAAGCTGTCTTTTGCCCCTCTGTTACCCTAGCTATCACAACTACTTCTATAGGGTCAGTTGACCCTCTAAATCCTGATGGTCCTACGACCTTAAAATCTTTAAAGTTCGCAAATCGATTGTCTGGATGATTTCCCACGGCTGCCATTCCATTATGCATATCTTGAGCGACCACATTCGTAAAATTCTGCATCGGGTCTAGTTGTCCTCCAGCTTTGTTGACAGATTCTTCTACCCTTTTGTTTCGTTTATGTCTTGGTGGCATTATCTGATCATAATTGATTTTTTATCGACTTACCTTCTATAACGCGAAATTTTCTACTTAAATAATCATATATTCAAAATATTATATTTTGAAAACTTGGTTTGCTATATTAACCATTGTTCAGATAAATACTTACTATCTTTATACCAACTTATTTCATTAATCCAATATAGATTCATATTCATGGCGCTTGACATACCATAGCACATACTGCTTTAAACATCCGTTATCCCCTTGTGACTCAAAAGTCGGGATTCACTGCCATAACTCATACAAAAGTTAAGAATATTACATTATACCTACATACCTATCATATATGCATCATATAATCATACATATTCAAGTAAAACTAATACTACTTATTTCTTACGCCTTCACTAAGGATCAATTGCTTAGTATTCTATATATTCCCATTATCCTCAATAATCCATTCACACTTAACTATACCTAGTTCGTCAAATTTTACCACACATTACGAGTTTAAGAACTCACCACAGATATATGAGTTTAAGAACTCGAACTTGTCCTTATATTCTTTAACTATACTCTACCTATCAGTTATACTATCGTTTCTAGGTTCGATACTACATTTTTCCAGTATAATCACCTCATTAGGGTTGCTTTCGATATAAGCCTCTATTTCAGCTATCTGCTTTGATATTGGCTTGGTTATGGAGGTTAACTCCTTTTTTACTATCTGAGGATATCTTAATCCTTTTCTATCTGTCATCTATACACATAAATTATCCTTATTAACATATAATATATACACACAGCAAATAATAGTTTTATTTAAGTTATCTTTTATTTTTGTTTGACGATGAATTTTATTCGATTCATCTCCTTTTAAACTCTATGTGAGTTATTTGTACTTTCAACATTTTTCTATGCTCTAAGGTTATAGCCTAAGGTCTACCCCCACCTAAGGTTTCTAACCCTAAAGCTCTGATACCATATTGTAACGCCACCAAATTTAGATACTTGAAACCCAAACTCAGTGCATTACGATACCATTTCTATGAGCGGAAATAATAATATTATCATAAATATCTAACTTAATTTACATATCAGAGTTTTCTAAATCCCAAGTACGCGACCTTAAAACATTTCATTACATGATAGATAATAAATATAATCATCTTATTTAAGTCTAGCTATTACATAATATATCACAAACTTATTCGGGTAGCTTTCCTTTCCTTTTGTTCTTGGCAGAGCCCTCTGGCCGATCATACTTAACTGAAAACATTTAAATTAAGCAAGGATGAGCATTTGAGTGCTCATCAAGTAATAACAATAATAAATATTAGCTGAAAGGATTAAATGTTTTCTTTGTACTACCCTTCTACAACAAATCAAAAGTTGTGAAGTAATCTGGACCGATAATAATAACATAATAACTCTCTATCAAATTTTTGAAACTACGTAATGACTATAAATAGGGTTAAGGTGACATACTATGAACATTATTTTTCATTTTCGCTAAGGTTTAGCAGAACTTCATCCGCAAACTGTCATAACTTACGGACACGAGGATGATCTGCCCAATGTGCCCTGTATTGATCAATACTACATGTAAGAATGATATTATCGTTCACTCTGTCCGCCTTGGGCGCATAAAAGTTTTCCCATGTTCGGGATGTTCATACTTAGTCTGGAATCCGAACCAAAACAATTTGATTGGATACAAAAAGGCTTTATCATATTCACGATATTACTAAATCTGTGTTTAGCTGGTCAAATTGCTTAGACGACTCTTTGTTATCGTATACATACTGGGATCAATAGGTGTGTATATATATATATATATATATATATATATATATATATATATATATATATATCAACATGTGATTAAATATAATGATTATCCAAGTTGGGACACTTGAATAACCATATTTAGAAACTAACGAACAGAATATATATATATTTGAATTACCATATAGTACCATGTTGATAATCAATGATTGGATATAACATATATAACAATAGGGTTAATAATCTAGTACAATAATAATATAATTCTGAAACTCTCTTACTTCTGTCCATTGCATAAAGGAAATACAAATGTTGGATACTTGTCTGGTCTGCTGCTTACAAAATGCAACTAGTTTTTATCTTTTGTTTAACAACCTATCAATAATAAGATCATTTTACTGATTAGAATAACATATCGTAACACATAATACTGCTTATTGTAGTTAGCACATAACCTAATCACATTGCCACACATGTTCAACAGTCATCGGATCACAAACAAACATTAAACAGTCAAGTTATCTAAGTTTAGATCAATTTCTGAAACATGTCGGTATACCGACGGCTTTATCGGGTAATTATCGAGTCTAAGACTATATTCTAAAGTTTAATATTTGTAAGTATCTGTCATATCATTTTTAAATGACTTATAATAATTTTAAAACATTTATTATAATTTATCATAAATTTTTAGACACTGGTATCATTATTAAATGATTTAAATAATAAATAATTATATTATCATTAACATTTAATTAATATTAAACTATCAATGAAACCCTTGCCAAAATATTAAAGTTATTTATAATAACTCAAAATATTTTTAAAACATTTATATTACCCTTAAATAATTTTTAAAACATTTAAAATCATTTTAAATAATTACCATTAATATTAAAATATTAATATACTATTCCTCAAAATATTAAAAGTTATTAAGTATAACTTAAAATATTTCTAATTCATTTATATCCTTTTTAAATGATTTTTAAATCAATAAAACTATTTTGAAACTATTTATTTAATATAATTATTAAATAAATTTAATATCGATAATATTAAATAATTAATATTTTTCATAACAAAATATTAAAAGTTATATTTTATAACTTAAAATATTTTATAACCTTTCAATAATTTTATATAATTTTAAATCATTAATTCTATTTTCATAATTTATTTAATACATTTATTAAATAACTTAATTATCATTAATATTTATTTATTAATGAAATTCATCACAAAATATTAAAAATAACTTAAAATATTTTCTTATAACATAATATAATTTTAATGATTTTTCAAGTATTAAAGTCATTTTAAGTAATTTATTTAATATTATAATTAAATAAATTAAATACCATTAATATTCCAAAAATAATAAATATTAATGACATATATTCAAAATAATTAAAAACCTATTTTTAGACTTTAAAATAATTTTTAGGAATTTATTTTGTATGTTTTAATAATTAAAAACTATTTTCTCTATTTATTAAATAGAAATAATAATTTCCATAAATCAATTTGTCATTAAAAAGGCTCTATAATATTTAAAGCTATCATTATATGTGTTCTTGAGTGTTCATCAATAAACCCAGATCTTCAAACTCAGTGTACAGGGTAGGTAGTTTGACTAGCATTTGATCAATGTTCCTTGTTGTTTCTGGGATGTCTAATGGGATAATGTTATAGTACTGATGTAGTACTGCAACCCTAAACAAGTTCTATGGCTGGGTTGCCCAGAAATGGTCTGGTCATGGTCGGTCAACGACCTTTGACCAAGAATAACTTGCAATCTAGATCATATCTAAGTCTGATTCTTGATCCAGATCAAAGCTAGCATTACATACTACAAATACAAAGCTTTAAACCACAAAAACCAAGATCATACAAGAATCTAAAGGCACTGACATTCATTGTCAGACCAAAATTTCAAATTTTTTCAGAATTCTAAAAACATCAATTTCGAGCATCTATGTGTTATGGATCTGAGTTATAACAACCCAGATCACTCAATAACATCCTATTACACAACTTTAAACATCTAAACACAAAGATTAACATGAATCATAAGGATTTCTAGGTTTAGGGTTTTTATACCTTTCTATGAACCAAATCTTGATCTAATGCTTTTGATCTACTACAAGTGTTTGTGGGGCTTGATTAGTGACTGGTCTAGCAAGAAAATTTTGGATGTTTGAAGTTGAGAGGGTTTTGATTGAGTGTTGTGATCAAATGAGGCATGAATATGACAATCTCTCTCTCATAATCTATATATAATACTTGAATCTAGTGTACTTGTGATGCAAGATGGCTGAGATTGAATGATTAAAGCTTACTCCTAGACCACATGGCTAGCTAGAGTTGGTCACCAACTCCTTAGTAGGGTTAGATCTACACTCCACCTCATTAAAATAATAACAAGGGCAATTATGTTATTTTGGTGCTTACTTTTTGTGGCAAAGTTGTCAATTCATTTCTAACCCTTAGGGTTTAACCCTAAGGTTCTATAAGCTCCAAATCTAGGATTGTGTATTAGGGACAAAAATGGAAATCTTAGTTTCTAAAAATGTTGATTATGGTTCCCTAATCACACTAGGTTCCCTAATCACCTAGGTTTTGTAAATTAACCATTATAATATGTTAGTCCCAGAGGCACAATAGTTATCTATAAGGGGGGGGTTGAATAGATATTAAACACTTTTCCTTGTATTAAGACAGTTTTTAATAATGATCATAAGCATAGTGGAATTAAGGTTTCTTTGAAATCCCTTTTAGATAGTGTGTTAATGAGAGAAGCAGTTATAACAGTTATAGCAGTTATAGCAAGAATGAAATAGACATAGTTGTTTTTAAGTGGTTCAGAGCACTTAAAGCTCCTAGTCCACTCTTCTACTCCTCGAGTAGGAAATCCACTAAGGATGTCTTTTACACTTTCTGAATCTCATAAATTCCTTCTAGACCAGCAGTCTAGGCACTTCTAAGTTCACTCTTGAACTCTTCAAGTCCAGCAGACTTGTCTCTTCACAGTTCACTTAGAACTCTTCAAGTCCTTCTGACTTGGAACTCTTACTTCAGTTGATTGATAGTTATTGAGTTGTGATTGAGGCTACTCAGTTGCAGTTAAGCACTTGTTCGAAAGAACTGAGTAGCTGAGAAAGCTTCCTCTTTTTCTCAGATCGTAGAGTTGGGCGTTGAGTGTTCTTGTGCGTTTTTGTTCAATACTTGCTTGGAAATTTTCATCTGCTTATGTTCTGCATATATTTGATTCTTGAAATCTTTCCGTTGAAGCCTTTTGTTGAAGCATTAAATGCGTTTGACATTTATGAACTTTGATGGAGACTTTTCTGCACATCTTCTGAATTGCATTCTGGCCCACTGACACAGCAGCTTGCTTTCTCACCTAACACCTGAAAAGATGTTTTTTCTCTGTCCTATGGTCCTTTCCTTAGCTTCTTGAATACGTTTCTTTTGTTGAATACTAAGGATATCTTTTGTACCGTTGGGACTGGAGAGGACTTCAACATTTCAAACTGTGACACCCCCAAATCCGGTTCTCTTCCAACCCGACAGATGGTGCTACACGGTACTACCATTCATTCATACATCCCATTGAATAGTCTCAAAAGGACTAATATAACTTATATATATTCAAAACAATATTATATTCCCCAGGTTCTTTGTAACCCTTTCAGTTGTTCTTGTCATAATATCAATATATTACAAACATTCATCCTATACTATTACATAAGTATACTACGGGTTCGTCTTTGCCCTGGATTTATCCTTGCCGGAACCTTCGGTCCGCTCGATTTTAGCTGTGTTCATATGGTTCAAGCAAGAGTGAGCATGACTAGCTCAACAAGTACTACCATTCTAATAAACAACATGCTTGGAACATAGAACTCATATATCTTCAATAACTGAACAATAGTTACGAAGTACTATCGATAATTCAAAATAGCACTTCTTTTCCTTCAAAACGTTTTACACAACCATACTTAGTGGAATAATAATTATGGCTCAAGTATATGAGCATTCATAAGTTATTTTGAAAAGGACAACCCGGCACTAAGTCCGTAAGTCCGTCATAGCTTACGAGCACTTCTGAGTGATTAGCTCATAGTACTCTATGTTGATCAACACTACATTCATAAAACGTGTATACGTTTAAGTTGTGGCAACCTCACGTGCATGTCGTTAAATGACAAAAACATTTTAGTATACTTGGTCTTCGATTGAAAACCATACCAATATAACTCGGTAAACATTAATCATGCTTGACAGATTCATAATATAAGTCTAGCCAAAAGAAATGGCTTAAGACTTCATCATTCAAAACTTCATGTGAAAGAATACATGAATTACAAAGCTTGTCCAGACCGAACTGGAACAAGGGTTAGAATACTTGCCTTTGACGTCTGATTACTGATTAATATCTGTATAGTACTTTAAGTCTTTATGATTCTACAATACATATTCACATAACATACCACATTAAGTCATATACAATCAAGTATGATTACTATTATATCTTACCCTTCATCTCAACGTAATTCCTAACTTAGATTCGTTATTAGGGTTTTCGACTTTCGTTACGTCATTCTTATTCCGCTAATCTTCGATTGATTATAAATTCTTAATCAACATGCAATAGTGTCTTACAAGTACCTTACAATGTCTTAACCATATTATGATTACATCTTAATTCATTACTAACAAGTTCTCTTTCCTTCTACACTTGAAATCATTCTTCACTATCATTTTTCTTGGACTGAGGCTGCGCGCTAAGGATTGCTTTCTGTGACCTGTATTTGCAAGCACGAGTTAGATTGCACAAGCCTCTCGCCCTCACGTGGCAAAGACGACCATTCTAGGTTTAGACTCGCGCATGTGCATACGGACTCTGTGCCTCAGAAAAATTTTCAGTTTTGACATTTTTACGAACTTCCCGGATGCATAACTTCTTCGTTTTAAGTCCGAATTGGTCCGTTTAAAAGCCTACGGTTCAAAAATTTCATAATCTACGCGTTCATGCAAGAATTTTATCTATTTGACTTTGTTTGCTCAAAATTCACCAATGAGTTCATTTTTAACGAAAACGATAAACGTTCGTGAACGTTCAACGCTCGTTTCTTCGTTTTAAGTCAGAATCCGGTCATTTTTGAGTCCGCAACTCTATAATGACTAAAATGACTTGTCTCCATCAAAAACCAACATTTCTGACTTCAAACACAAAATACGACTTCCATTCCAAGAATTTCACGAATTCGACGTTAATCGTCCAATCGTGAATTAAAAGTAAATATTCATTACTAAGCGTTCTTAATGGATTTTAATCAACATATGATCATTACAAATTACTTATTAACCCATCTTATAAATAAGGTAGGTTTTGACTTATTTTCATAAGTCATTAACTTATTTAGCTTATGAACTAGAAATCTTCATGCACATGACTTATTAATAACTTAAGTCCTTCAATCAAAGTTCTCATGCTATATTCAATATACTAAACATCATATGACAATATATGATAGGTTCTTCATGGTCTTAGCAACTTATTAATGTTCAAGTTGCTTATTCAACTTATTCAGCTTAAGTTCATTCTTTAATAACTTATTACATGTTATCCTCAAACCATCCCCGTTCTCTATCAATCCTATCATAGAAAAGATGTAGATAAAAGAGATGAGTCTTACCCTTGAAGACTAAGACTTCAATGCACTTTGGAAAACTAGCAAAGGTTGAAGTGGCTTATAAGTGCTTAAGTGGCTTATTCTTCCTAACCAATAAGTAGCTTTATATTGAGAGGAAAGTTGAATGAAATAACAACCAACAAAATTGAAATGAGCTTGGTATTTATAGGCTATCAAAAGCTAGGGTAGAATGGTCATTAACACATCCCACCTCCTCATTTTCACCTCCTCATTCCACCTCCTCATAACCCACCTCCTTACTATTCATTATCTAGCCACTAAGTAAACTTGCTAGCCACAACACTTGCTCATCACATCACTTGGTCACCACACATTAACCTTGCCCATCAAGTCTACCCACTTACACTTGGATCGCTCCAAGATCATGGCTAAATCATTGGGCTTGCTAGTTTAATCTAGCTAGTTTTCTTATCGGGCTTACACTACCATTGTTTTGACTCAAGATTAACAAACACTTGGCTTGAGAAACACATTCTATTGGACTTCTACCAATAAGCTAGCAATCCTACAAGTCCATTACCTTTAATTCAATAACTTAACATTTATACCCCACATATAATCTTCGTATGCTAACTCGTATATTAATTCTTAATATACGTTATCTCATTCTTCATACATAATAGTACAATATGTTGTATTATACTTACATCCATTACTTCATATAATGTATACACATTATATAATCACAACTCCCTTCCCTTAACGCTTAATAACCTAACGTTCCCAAATTAAGTCCGCATGCGAAATATTACATTTTCCATACTTAGATTATTATTACATAATCAATATCACCTCGATATTATAACGTTACATATTTCTTTGAAGTTCAAAAATAGTTCTCGAGCAGAAATCGATGAATTGTGTTTTTCAGAAAATTTCTCGGAAAACTTTTATTTTCGTTTTAGAAATTCAAACACTTTAATTCTCCCACGTAGTAAAAATACTACGACGTTCCGACGTTTCTAGGTTATAGAACGACCTTCATCTTCTCAACACGTAATAATAATAAATAATATTATTTTATTCATTATTAAAGGTAATTACAAAATGTTTGATTTTTCGGGGCGTTACACAAACCCATTCCACTTTTATTGGAATTTGTCTTTAAATAAAAGTAGGGCTCGATATTTCTGACATAAGGCAGATGATACTCAACAATCCATATCGTGGTGTCTTGTCACATTGGTGCTTGGTCTAAAGAGAACACTAAAATTTCTCTCAAGGATTTGCACACTACGATCTTTTCACACCACGATCATCACTTGCTCGTTTTGCAGACTCTACGTTTCCGAAATCACACTACGATCTCTGAGTTAGCTTCGGAAAACATCTGGAACACTCTACGATTTCTGGAGAGGTCCTTCAAGGCAGATATACTATGATCTTCTAAGCTCTACGATCTTGCCTTAGCTTCTGCATTCTGTAAATCAGCTTGATAGACTGCGATTCTTTCCAAGGCCTATCAATTTTTTTCAAGTTATAGATCAACCTAACATCTTTGATCTCTTTATCTATACATTCGTTTATAGAATGATGAACATTAAAAGCTAAGATCAACCTAACAATTTTGATCTATCACTAAGTCCTTGTACATATATTCCTTGAAGGACTTTACATATAATCATGAGCATTTACTTTAAACATCAAATCAAAATATGCATTCTTCCAACAATATACCCCTATTTGATGTTGACATAACCAAGGAGATTTGTTGTCATGATTATCAAATTTTATATGCAATTGCAGCAAAGTAAATATGACTTAATATTTCAGTGAGCAGTTGAAATTTCTAGAGAATAAGCATGAATTTATTGGTGTATGAAGACAGATATTACATTTCAGTTTGACTACATCAATACGAATTAAAATTCAGCTTATCTCTATTTCTTCGGCCTTTTGCTTCTTCGGGGATTTTCATATTCCTCAACTCTCCTTTTTCTGCTTGCTTCGTCTCTCCTGGATAGATCTTCCAGCTCACTTGGGCTTAGTCTTGGACTGTGATCATGCCTATTCATGAATGCAGGATCTCCAATTGGCATTCTTAGGCCTGTTGTTATCACCTCATGAGAGCTGGGAGAAGACCTTTGACTTCTTAATGGTTGAGCCATTAAAACTTCTTGTTGATCAGATCGTTGAGTTTGATGGCTGGATCGTGGAGTCTGTTGGTGGAATTACCTTGCAGGAGGATTCCTTGAAGAGTGAATTTGGCCTTTGCCTTGACCTCTGCCCTTTCCTTGAACTCATCATTTCCCTTATTCTCCCCCTTTATGTCAGCATCAAGGGTTCGAATGTCCTCTAAAAGGCGAGTTACTCCTTAGACAAGCTCGTTGAGTTGACTCTGAGTTTGAGCAATATCCTCTCGATTTTCTTGAATCAGCGCATTAGATCGAGCATCCCGTTGTTGAAGAACGACCAGTATGTTGTCAGTCTGCTGTCTTTGGCTGACGTAAAATTGTTGGAACTCTTTTACGGCAGTTTGCAGATTGAGCAAGTTCTCCATCATTAGTTTATTCTGAGCTTCCTGAGTATTTTGCAACATAAGAACAACATCTCTGTGTCTTTTGGCTGCTAGAAAATGAATATCATCCATGTCCTTTATACTCTGAATCATTTCCTTGATGAGCTCTTTAAGTTTCTTAGTGAGCGTAGAGCTTAGGGAGCTTGGGAGATTATTTGCAGCATTGATCATTGTAGTTAATCTCATCTAAATGAGTTCAGTGTGTTCTTCAAGACTCTCATCGAGTTCCTTGATCACTTTCTTGGACATGGCTGACAAATCAGCTTTGGTGGGTAGCTCTGACAAAAGTTCGTTGAGATGGGCAATTTGTGAAGGAGGTGGTGCTCTTGAATTGATCTTGAAATGAGTAGAGGGCAAGATCAAGATTGAAATATTCATTGCTGGATGAGGAGGGAATGTCTGATGGAGGGGCCTGTGGTTGGATGTTTATGTTCGGTGGCTCTACGATTTGAGGTTGAGACTCTATAACTAGGCTAGAGTTAGTGATCATAGAGATGATGGAAGGTGGGAGCAGTATAGAGTTGGTCAGATTTGATTCATCAATTACAGAATTTTGGGATTCTATAACTGGGAAGTGATTTAGTGGATGTTAAATCACTTCCAACCATTGTGGGAATTCATAAAATTGACTAAATGAGGATGATGGCAAGTGATTAACTCTAAAGAGGGTTGGGATAGATAGTACCTCATGTTCATTCTTTGGAGAGGAGTTATTTGTAAGTAACTTCTTGGCAAAGTTGAATCTTCTTGGGAATCCATTGGCTAGCACAGAGATGGCCGGATATTCTTTGAAGCTCCAAAACTTGTGATTCCAGGAGTTTAGAATTTGAGCTTGATGGAAAGGCATTATGGGTAGATATATAAATAGTTGCTCAAAGTTAGCTTTTCTGTACCCATCAATGCCCACAGCTATGATCTCGACCTCGTCACTTTCATCCTCTTCTCTATTTTCATTTGAGGATTCCATTATTTCAATGGCCTCATGATGGTCTTGCACTGGTTCTTCCTCATTCCCTACAGGAACCTCTTCTTCTATCATGAGGATATCATAAGCCTCCCCCTCAATTTAGTCATCTTTCTGTAATATTGAAAGCTCCCCCTCAATTGGAGCTCCTTCTTGGCTGAGAGCTTTAGGCATCTCCCCCTCAGCAGGTGTATTCTCTATCATTAGGGCTTCATGTGTCTCCCCCTCAGCTTGAACTTTGTCTCTTAGACTTTCTTTGGCTGGTTCCTTTTCAGCAGCCAATTCTTTGTCTTCCCTCTTTAGTACTTTTTCATTGACAATAATATATTTCTTAACCAGTTTTCTTTGTGGTTTTCTAGGCTGAGCCACAACCTCAGGACTTTCTTGAACTTCAATTTTGTCCTGTTGATCAGCCAGAATATTTGATGCAGTTACTTCCTTGCTGGATGTGTTTGGTCAGGTCTCTACGATCAGTAGGTACTTTACGATCGAAGAGATAGATGGCTTTTTGGAATTGTGGCTGATTTTATTCTTCTTCAGCAGCTGAGATATGGTAGCTCTATCATCTACTGCCTCATCCTGCTGTTGTTTCCTTCTTAGGATACTTAGAGTCTCAATGTCTGAGGACTCTTCTGCAGTTCTGGCTTTCAGCTTTCTTTTGCCCTTGCTTTTTCTGACCAGAGCAATGGGTTCTTCTTTGTTAGCTTCTTCTTCTTCTTCTTCTTCTTCTTCTTCTTCTTTAGTTTCTTTGACAACTAACATATTCCCTGGAATCCCTAATTCTTTTATATCACTAGTTCTTCCACATGACTCAGACATCATTCGTACATTTTCTGCTGGATTCCTTTTCCAATTCTCGAACAGTTGCTGGGTCATTCGACGGTTTGGATTAATGGCCTCTCCTTCATTGTCCCCAATTTTGTCACCTAGAGCAGACTGTAGGATAATACTTATAAATCATCCATAAAGCATATTTTGAGAGCTCTTTGTCTTCTTTGAGCTGATGATCCACTTTCCAATCCATTCAAGCAATAGAGCCCCATAGTTAAGTTGTATTTCATAACATATGGCAGTCATGAGCTTGAGTTGCACCTCATTTACAGAGTCATGACCAGAGCTCTTGCAACATATGCATTTTCCAACAATGTCAGCTAGAAATTCATACCTCTGTGGAAACTCCTTCTTCTTGTATCCTTTGACAGAGGGGGATTTCTTGTGATGCATCTTTTTGAGTCCCTTATGGAAGTCTATGCCGTCTATGGACGAATATCCTTTAGGTTTGAAACCTAGGGCTAGGTTGATGTCCTCAGCCTTCAGCTTGATTTCCACGCCTCTGACTTTTGCAGTGATGGTGTCGCTTTCAAACACGCCATTATTGTAAAATTCTTTTACCAACTTAGGGTAGATCAATGTGTCTGTACCCAGAGCTTCTTCGAGTCCAACCTTTTTTAATAATGACAAAGTCTTGTGAAATTTGGGTTTAGCTATTTTGAACTCATCAAAACAGAGTCTGTAGCCAGAGATAACACTGGAAGCCGCCATTGATTTTCTTGCAAGAAGTGTGATTGACTGAGCTTTCTTCTGATTTAGGGTTTCTGTTTGAGAGAGGATGAGAGAGATAATCTTTTGAACTTTTGATTTCAAAAAGACGATTTCAATTTGTACTTGTAGCTTCCCTCTCTCTATTTTGCTTAGTTGGACAGGTGTCAAGTTTTGCTTGGATCTATGAATCTGACTTAGGAGGATTATACTGATTTGCCCCTTAATTTCTTTTGAGCTAATGTCCTTAGCAAGGACTACAATCGTTGAGATGGTCCTCGTCATCGTCGAGTCTGTTCTGCGTTTGTTGAGTTTGCTCAACAATCGTTGAATCTGGGCTACAATCATCGAGTCTTTTCAGCAGTTGTCTAGTCTGTTCTGCGTTCGTTGAGTCTGCTCAGCAATCGTTGAATCTGAACTACGATCATCGAGTCTGTTCTGCGTTCGTTGAGTCTGCTCAGAAATCATTGAATCTGAACTACGATCGTCGAGTCTGAATTATTCTTTGTCATTAACTTTTTGGCTTAGCATTCTTCTCGGTTCAAGGTAACTCAAGAAGGGCCAACCTCATAGAATGAATTAAGGGTTAGGTTTGTTCCTGAGTTTCCTTAGAGAGATTGCTTTTGTTTTGAACTTCATAATCACAGGATGCTCCTTTGTTTTGTTGATGGAACTCTGCTATCGTTGTCTTTTATAGAACTTCGGCTCTACGATCGTGGACTTTCTTTGTTGATGTCTATAATTTCGAACATAGCCTTTAAATCTGTATAGTTAGCACAAATTAGAGCATATTTTTCATGTTTGTAAGTTAAGCATGCCTAGCTCACTTATTAACTTGTTAAATCTGGATTCATCGAGAGGTTTTGTAAAAACATCAGCAAGTTGATTTTCAGTAGGGATATATTGTAAAGATATAGTTCCATTTTGCACATGATCCCTAATTAAGTGATACCTTATTTCTATATGCTTAGTCCTAGAATGCATGACAGGATTATGAGTTGTAGTAATTGCACTTGTGTTATCACAGTGAATATGTATGGAGTTGAATTCAAACCCATAATCTGCTAGCTGATTTTTCATCCAAAGGATTCGACACAAAGAATCGCCGGTGAAAGAATGTATTAAACTTTCCGGTTGAAGTGAGATCTTGAATTTTACTTCTTGCTAAACCAGAACACAAGTCTATTTCCTAGCAATTGATAGGTGCCACTGGTACTTTTTCTATCAATTTTGCAGCCTATAAAATCATCATCTGTGTATCCTGTTAGCTCAAATGAGGACTCCTTGGGATACCAAAGCCCCAAGTGGGGTGTACCCCTGAGGTACCCGAAAATCCTCTTTACAGTAGTTAAATGAGTTTCTTTAGGACTAGCCTAAAATCTAGCACAAATGCATGTTGCAAACATTATATCTGGTCTACTGGCAGTTAGATATAAAAGAGAGCCTATCATACCTTTGTATTGAGTTACATCAACACTTTTACCTTTTTCATCTTTGTCAAGCTTGGTTGCAGGAGCAATTGGGGTTTTCATGGGAGAGGCTGACACCATGTCATACTTCTTAAGTAAGTCTTTAATGTACTTGGCTTGGTTGATGAAGATTCCTTCATCATCACCGCTGCTTTACTTGATATCAAGGAAGAAGTTGACTCACCCATCATGCTCATTTCAAACTTGCTCGCATAAGCTTGGAGAATCTCTTGCATAGCTTTTCATCAGTAGACCCAAAGATAATATCATCAACATATATTTGAACTAATAGGACTTTATCTTTATGTTTTCTAAGAAATAGTGTGGTATCTACTCTACCTATAGTGAATCCATTTTCAATAAGAAAGTTAGTTAGTGTTTCATACCATGCTCTAAGTGCTTGTTTAAGACCATATAAGGCTTAGTCTAATCTAAAGACATAATTAAAAGGAGATGGATTGATGAAACCTGGAGGTTGCTCTACATAGACATCTTCTTAAAGTTCACCATTCAAGAATGCACTTTTGACATTCATCTAAAAGACCTTGAATTTCATGTGAGCAGCAAAGGCAAGGAATATTTTGATGGCTTCTAGTCTGGCAACAGGTGCAAATGTCTCATCGTAGTCAATGCCTTCTTCCTGAGAGTATCCTTTGGCCACTAGTCTTGCCTTATTCATGGTTATCACTCCATCTTCATCCATCTTGTTTCTGAAGACCCACTTGGTTCCAATGACAGGATAATTCTTTGGTCTTGGAACTAATCTCCATACTTTGCTCCTTTCAAATTGATTAAGTTCTTCCTGCATGGCCTCTATCCAGCTGGAGTCTTCCATAGCATCCACTATTTTCTTTGGTTCCATTTGTGATAGGAAGCTTAGATAAAAGCATTCATTTTAGGTGGTAGCTCTTGTTTTGACTCTTGCACTCGGATATCCAATGATTAGATCTTGAGTGTGATCTCTTTCCCATCTGCTTCCTGTTGGGACATCTGTCCTTATGCCTTCTTGTCTTAGATCTTCAAGATCTATATCTTCTTCTTGGTGTGGAGGTTTGTTGTCTGGCATAGGTCTCTCTACAATCTCATTTCCTTGCTCAACGATTTCAATGTCTGGTACTACGATCGTAGTGTTAAGCTCGACGACCTCATTCATAGTGTCTAAACTGTTGGTCGTAGTGTCTTGAAGCATTGTTTTGTCTAAGTCTGTCTCATCAAAGATAATGTGAATTGAGACTTCAACACTCAGTGTCTTCTTGTTGAACACTCTGTAGGCCTTACTGTCTGTGGCATATACAAGAAAGATTCCTTCGTCTGATTTTGGTTGGAATTTTGTCAAGTACTACTTTCCATTGTTGAGAATGTAGCATGCACAGCCGAAAATATGAAAGTAGCTGACACTTAGCTTTCTTCCTTTCCATAGTTCATAAGGAGTCTTCTTAATCGTAGAGTGTATGAGTGATATGTTCTGAGTGTAGCATGAAGTGTTAACAACTTCTGCCCAGAAGTACTTAGGTAGATGGGCTGCTGCTAGTAGAGTTCTTCCAGCTTCTATCAATGTCCTGTTCTTTCTCTCAGCCACTCCATTTTGTTGAGGAGATCGTGGAGCTGAGAAGTTGTGACTAATGCCATTGTCTGTACAGAACTGGTCCATCTCTGAGAAGTCAAATTCTCTGCCATGATCACTCCTTATAGCCTTGATTTTCTCTCCTTTTTCGTTCATTACCAGTTTGGACATCTTGATCAGCTGGGAGCTTGTTTCATCCTTTGAGGTTAGAAAGAACACCCATGTAAATATGGTGTAGTCATCGACTATGACCAGAGAGTATCTCTTTCTTCTAAGACTCGTCGTTGGAATTGGCCCAAAAAGATCCATGTGTAGCAATTGCATAGGCTTGTCAACTGAATTGGCAGTTTTGCTCTTGAATGTGCTTCTGGTCTGCTTCCCAAGTTGACAGGCATTACATGGCCTTTCTTTAATGAAGTTGAACTTGGGTAACCCTGCAACTAGATCTTTTGAAGCTAATTTGGACATGCTTTTGAAGTTGAGATGAGATAATCTTCGATGCCATAGTCAGCTCATTTCTTCAGATGCCTTAGCCAGAAAGCATATAGTCTCGTCTGAGCTTAGCTGTCCAAGATTTACTGTGTAGACATTTCCTTCTCTTGTTCCGGTTAACTTTACAGCAGATGTCTTCAGGTCTCGGACTTGACATTGATTGTTGAGAAATGTTACTTGATGACCCTTGTCGCAGAGTTGGCTAATGCTTAGAAGATTATGTTGTAGTCCTTCCACATATGCCACTCTACTGAAAGACACTGCACCATTTCTAGCTGACCCATATCCTCTTGTTTTGCCAGAGCTGTTGTCTCCAAAGATGACCGAGGGACCCTCCTTCTCTATATATTTAGACAGAAGGGCTTTGTTTCCGGTCATGTGCCTTGAGCATCCACTGTCCAGATACCAGGTTGTGATTGTGGGGCTCTTTTCCTGTAGCAACATTAAGCCTTCATTTTGGTACCCATACTTGCATGCGTCCTACTTTGTTAGTGCTCTTGGGGACCCAAACCTGCTTGATTTTGGGTCTCATGTGCATATAATTATAATGACAATTTACAGCTTTATGGCCAACTTTGTAGCACACAATACATTTGGTATGATGCATGTTTGTGTGTGTGTGAAAGTTCTTCCTCCATTTGGAATTTTATGGGTTATTGGTCATCCTCCTGTTAAGCTGACATTCCTTCTTCCATGTGTCCTTGGGTTTCATGATTTGTGAGGAGTATTCCTTGCCTCTATTGTACCTTCCCAGTTGGTTCGTAGAGTTAATATTACTGGACTCTACGATCCTTTGAGGTTGGTGAGTAGTGGTTAGGTTACTCTTCTCTTTTATGAAACCTAAATCGACATGAGATCCCTTACCCCTGGGAATATGGATTGAAATTTGGCGAGGTTTGATGAGCTCATCCTTTTGTGAGGATTTCACAAATATAATGCCTCTACTAAAACCTGAGGCATTACTAGTGTTAGTTTCCTTTACTTTTTCCACAAATGGCTCTAAGGTAGATTCCCCAAAGCCTAACCCTGTTCTGTCAGAGACACTTCTCTGTCTAGTGATTAGGGAGTCCATGGATGAAGAGGATTTATTCCATGTAGAGATTGTCTTTTCTAGATCCTCAATTTTAGAGGTTAGACTTGACTCTCTTTTTGCATTGAGCTCATTTGTTTGCTTCAAGAGCTTATTCTCAACTTCAAACTTGGAGAAAGAATCAGTACTGAGAAGGGTTGTTTCCAGTTCTTTTTGAACTTTTTCTTTCTCCTTTTGAAGAAGTGAATAATCTTTAGATAGAACTCTAAACCACTTCATGTATTGGTGCAGATCAGATGTTATGCCATGCAGTGTAGTTCTTAGGTCATCAATATCTACGTCAGGAGAGTTGAAGTCAAATACCTCATTGATACTTACTTCATGTATGTTGGAGTTCTGTTTGTCTCTTGCATTTTTGGCCATTAGGCAGAGATTTACCATTTGAGGATCTTCATCATCTCCAGATTCCGGAGTTGAGTCATTGTCTGAGTCACTCCACGGTCCTCCAGCTACAAGGCCTTTGTCTTTCTTCTTTGAATGTGATTTCTTCTTGAGTTCTTCTCTGAGAGGTTTGTTGCAGTTAGCAATGAAGTGGCCAGGTTTCTTGCAATTGTAGCATAGATCATTCATTTGCTCCTGGCTACTATAGTTGCTGACTTTCTTTGGCTTGCTGATTTTGCCTTGTCGCATGAACCTTCTTAGTCTTTTTACCAGCATTGTAAAGTCCTCATCATCATCTTCATCGTAGTCAGATTCAACTTCGGTGTTGACTTTGGAGGGGGTTTTAGTTGCCTTGAGAGCAACACCTTTATCCTTCTTTCTTCCTTCTGACAGTGTTTCTGCTCGTTGAGTTAGCTCCAGTTCGTATGTGAGAAGGTTGCCATATAACTGTTGAACAATCATTTCATTTAGATTCTTTGACTCTCTAATGGCAGTGGTTTTGGCATCCCACTTGCTTGGTAAGGCTCTCATAAACTTTATGATTAGATCTTTGTTTGGATAGATCTTTCCATAGGCTCTTAGAGAGTTAAGCAGAACATTGAATCTCTCGTATGTGGAGGTGACATTCTCTCCTTGAACGTGAGCAAACATCTCATATTGCTGAGTCAAGAGATATTGTTTGTTTTCTCTGACTTCTTCTGTTCCTTCATGCATGATGAGTAATGCTTCCCAAACCTCCTTTGCTGTTTTGCAGTTGACCACGTTTTCAAACAGATCATCTTCTAAGAATTGAAATAAGATATTCTTGGCCTTTTTGTTAAGCTGGACAACTCTCTTCTCGTTTTCTGTCCATTCTCCTTTGACCTTGATCTGTATTCTGTTTGGGACATCTGTATTTGGTGCAAGCTTTGTAGGAACGTAGGGCCCATTTTAAAAAGTTTGAAATAGATATTCATCTATTGAGTCCATGTAAGCTTGCATCCTAACCTTCCAGTTAGCAAATTTGTCTTTGTTGCACATAGGTGGCTTGCTGCCTCCTCCAGTCTTTGATTCGCTTGGTAAGTGTGCCATTGGATCTACTCAAGCTTTGTAGGCAATATAATAGAACCTGCCCTGATACTAATTGTTAGTTCCCAGAAGCACAATAGTTATCTAGAAAGGGGGGGGGGGGGTTAAATAGATATTAAAAACTTTTCCTTGTATTAAGACAGTTTTTAATAATGATCTTAAGCACAGCGGAATTAAGGTTTCTTTGAAATCCCTTTTAGATAGTGAGTTAATGAGAGAAGCAGTTATAATAGTTATAGCAGTTATAACAGTTATAGCAAGAATGAAATAGATACAGTTGTTTTTAAGTGGTTCAGAGCACTTAAAGCTCCTAGTCCACTCTTCTACTCCTCGAGTAGGAAATTCACTAAGGATGTCTTTTACACTTTCTGAATCTCACATATTCCTTCTAGACCAGCAGTCTAGGCACTTCTAAGTTCAGTCTTGAACTCTTCAAGTCCAGCAGACTTGGCTCTTCACAGTTCACTTAGAACTCTTTAAGTCCTTCTGACTTGGAACTCTTACTTCAGTTGATTGATAGTTGTTGAGTTGATATTGAGGCTACTCAGTTGCAGTTAAGCACTTGTTCGAAAGAACTGAGTAGCTGAGCAAGCTTCCTCTTTTTTCTCATATTGTAGAGTTGAGCGTTGAGTGTTCTTGTGCGTTTTTGTTCAATACTTGCTTGGTAATTTTCATCTGCTTATGTTCTGTATATATTTGATTCTTGAAATCTTTTTGTTGAAGCCTTTTATTGAAGCATTAATTGCATTTGACATTTCTGAACTTTGATGGAGACTTTTTTGCACATCTTCTGAATTGCATTCTGGCCCACTGACACAGCAGCTTGCTTTCTCACCTAACACCTGAAAAGGTTTTTTTCCTCTGTCCTATGGTCCTTTCCTTAGCTTCTTGAATAAGTTTCTTTTGTTGAATACTAAGGATATCTTTTGTACCATTGGGACTAGAGAGGACTTCAACGTTTCAAACCCATTCCACTTTTATTGGAATTTGTCTTTAAATAAAAGTAGGGCTCGATATAAGGCAGATGATACTCAATGATCCATATCGTGGTGTCTTGTCACATTAGTGCTTGGTCTAACGAGAACACTACGATTTCTCTCAAGGATTTGCACACTACGATCATCACTTGCTCGTTTTGCAGACTCTACGTTTTTGAAAGCACACTACGATCTCTGAGTTAGCTTTGGCAAACATCTGGACCACTCTACGATTTCTAGAGAGGTCCTTCAAGGCAGATATACTACGATCTTCTAAGCTCTACGATCCTGCCTTAACTTCTGCATTCTGTTGATCAGCTTGATAGACTGCGATTCTTTCCAAGGCCTATCTATTTCTTTCAAGTCATAAATCAACCTAACATCTTTGATCTCTTTATCTATACATTCGTTTATAGAATGATGAACATTAAAAGCTAAGATCAACCTAATAATTTTGATCTATCACTAAGTCCTTGTACATATATTCCTTGAAGTACTTTACATATAATCATGAGCATTTACTTTAAACATCAAATCAAAATATGCATTCTTCCAACATAATATATTAATTACCACTAACCTTGCTAAATTAATGCTTAGGGTTTATAACTTAGCAATTAGGGTTCTAATTTAGTAATTAGGGTTTCTAGATGTTAATTAGGGTTTACCTAATTAACAGTAAACATAATAATGGTCATTAATTACATAACACACAACTTAACAAATCTTACAGTCATAACTGACTTCTATACTATAGTTTATCAGTAATGCTAGGGTTTGTACTGTTTTACTATAACTGATCTACAAGTTAACATTACACACATATCAGGCATATTTATATCACTGAAATATAAATAATATTATATTATTATTCTCATTCCTTATTCAAAATCCAGACTTAGGGTTTTGAATTCATATCTGACATAACTTTCATACATACCATCATGAATTAAGTTAAAATAATTAACCTAACCAATATAATAAAATACATATCATAATAATCCTAATAATCATATCATGTATACCATACTCATATTTTCATGAAAAAATAAATAATAAATATTTTTATTACAAAAGTAATTTATTATAAGAATATAATCTATAATGATCAATAAGTCTAAAATAAATTATTTACATCTAATAAATATTTTTATTTATCACATAGATATATACACTTTACTTTGCACATATTCCCACCTTTATATATATATAAAAAATCGCAAAATTTCTTATTGAAAATATTGGGTTATTACACTCAATCCTCCATTTCAAAAGGTTGGAGAGGTCAAACGTCAAAGATTTTCACACCCTTAGGGGACTCATTGGAAAATATACTCATGCTTCTGACATCACAGAAGAAAATTGTCCAACTCCTTCCTCCAACCAATCCAAGTGGAAATTAATTTTAATAGAAGCAAGAAATGTGCTTATCATTCTGGAGCTCCGGGGCATGACACCCAAGATTACTGGTCTCTCAAACACAAAATCCAAGATCTGATAGATAGTGTTGAGATCGTGGTAACAAAACCAGAACAACCACATGTGAAAAATAACCCTCTCCCTCAACACATGGAAAAGAATGTCAGCATGATCAATAGAGGGAGTGGAGAAAGTTCCAATTACCTCAAATATGTAGGTAATTCTCCCCAAACCAGAAAATATAATTCCGATAAATGGGATTATTTATAATTCTGGTTTATGATAGAGGGAGAAATGAAGTCTATTAATGAACGGGTTGATTAACTGGTAGAACTGGTGACACATCAGCACCAAGTAACATGGCAGCTGCTCAGTCAGGAGCATACAAGTTTCCTCTCCCTTATCCCAAAGAATCAACAATAAGCCCAAGAAAATGAAACCTTGGAAGAAAAACTTGCAAATAAAGCAAGACCCCAGGCTCGTCGGGATTATGCAAACCAAAGAAAGTTCACTCCTTTGGGTCAACCAATTAAAGAAATCCTGCAGATGTTGATCAACGAAGGGAAGATCACATCACTGCTACCCCCAATCAATCCACGTTAATGTTATCGGTGTTTGTCAATACCACTCCAATACTCGTGGTCATAGCACTAAAAGTTGTTGGGCACTTTTTCATCTCATCCAGCATATGATTGACAGCGGTGACCTGTAAATGGCAGATAATGATACCTCATTGCCTGAGGAAGAGAAGATATTTCCTCCAAGAACACAAAGATAGAGGGAAGTTATAGCAGTTATATCCTCTAAAGGAGACTTATCTGCAACACCTCTTGCAATCCAAGGAAAAAAGCTCAAAGGAGTAAAGAACCCTTTGAAGGTGGCTGCACCAGAACCATTGGTGTTTCCATTCAGGCTGCAATATCCTATCATCAGCCTAAAAAAAGTCCTACGAAACTATAGAGAAGTAGAGAAATTAACTCCAAATCAAACTGCTACAATATCAAAGGGAAACCTGTTGTATCTACCTTAACGAGTAATGAAGCCAGTCATCAAATCGAAGGGAAAAGTGCCCGAAGAAAAAGTTGAAAAATTCCTCCGCCAAATAGGGCATAATGAAGCCAAGGTCTTAATGAAAGTACTGGAAGAAGCTCAACAAATATCCATTCTGGACTTGGTATTATCTTCTGAAGATCATCACAAGGTCTAAATAAAAGTATTGGAAGAAGCTCACCTGCCAAAGACGGTGGACACTAAAAAGTTTCATCATTTGGTAGATCACATTTTCAATAGAAATGTGATATCTTTTACTGATGATGACATACCACCCGAAGGGATGGACCATTGCAAGCCACTGTACATAGCGATGATATCTTCAGGATATGTGGTCGGAGGTGTGCTAATGGATGGAGGATCTTCCTTGAACATCTGCCCCTATGCCACGTCAGAAAGAATGAATATCAATTCCAATCGAATCCGAAGTAGCCACATAGTCATAAGAGCCTTCAATGGATCTTGATGAAATGTTGTAGGGGAAATTGAACTTCCAGTTGAGATCAGTCCACATACCTTTTATATATCCTTTCAAGTGCTCAACATCACCACATGATATAATTTGCTATTGAGAATGCCATGGATCCATATGGAAGGAGTCGTTCCATCTACCCTTCATCAACAGGTCAAATACATAATCAACAGTAATCTGGTCACTGTCAATACTGAACCAGAATAACATGTCCATGTCCAAAGTGATATGCCTTTAATCAGTCTTAATGAAGGAGTTGAGCCTATCAGTTTTTAAGCCCTTGAGGTGAGCAACACTCGGTATCAACCTATTGGGGCCCCGGCTCTAAAGCCCAGAGTTTCCATGGAAGTAATGTCGGCTGGTCAAGAAATGATATATTTGGGTTTTCAGCCTGGACAAGGTTAGGGAAAAATCAACTAGGAATCAAACGTCCAATTCAAATTCCTAGCCAGACATGGAAGGTTGGATTAGACCATTCCTCTTGATCAAATCATTGGAACCCACAAAAACATCCATCGGTTCCTTCCTCTATAATTCTGCCACCTAATCTTATAGATGCAGGATCTGTAAAGCCTCTGAGGAAATTTTGTGTTTCCGTGGCGGGTATGCTGATTCCTAAGCCCAAACCAGCTAGTGGGAAAGAATTCCTAATTCTATACCCAAAAATTGAGGAAAGGAATCATAGACTCAAACAAGAAGTGAAGAACTGGTTATTAAAGATGTACTTTCTGGTGCATGCTGAGGGTATGAAAGAAGATAT
The DNA here is from genome assembly GCA_020205605.1 of Panax ginseng. Lineage (NCBI taxonomy): Eukaryota > Viridiplantae > Streptophyta > Magnoliopsida > Apiales > Araliaceae > Panax > Panax ginseng. The sequence continues at coordinate 131,563,645 of CM035134.1, read as the reverse complement.
CCCTGATGATGACTGCTCAGAAGATCAAATCTTGACCCCTCGCATCAATAGGGCTAAGGAAAATTGGTCAAAAGAAAATATTGACCCTGATATGAACTCAGTCATGGTCATCATCAAAGAGGAGGATGATATCAACTACCCCTTCATAACAGTTATCCATAAGGACTTGACCCTAGGCAACTAGAGCAGCACTCCTTTCATTTACCGAAAGGGGTAAAAAAAAGGGGCAGAAAATCCCTTTGCCCTGCTATGTAGATATTATTAACTGCTTACTTTTGTTGCACAGTACTAGCAGTTACTTTTGTCATGTTTTTTCTAACACTTTATATGATCAAACAATCTCATATATTGAGTGAAAGCATTTTGTTTTCAGAACTCCAGAGATGGATTTGTCTAGCCTTGCTAATGGAATGCCAAATCTCCACAATGACTACAACTTTGATGTAAAGTTGAACTTTGACTTGATGGGGATTGAGCAAGAGGACTTTGAGGTGCCTGAGGAGATCAAAGAATGGGTCAAAGATAAACTCAAACAAAACCTTGATCAAACCACCTCTGTCAGTATCAGAACCTCAGAAAACCTTAAAGAAATCCATATTGGCATGGACCTTACCCCATGCCAAAGGAAAGACCTGGTTGCTATAGTAGCCCAGTTCCAGGATGTGTTTGTATGGTCATATGAGGACATGATCATTTTGTCTACTAATATTGTCATTCATCGCCTACCCATTAAAGAAGGATTCAATCCAGTCAAACAAAAGCTCAAGCGATTGAAACCTGAGTGGAGTTTGAAAGTCAAGGAAGAAATTATTAAACAATTCAAAGCTGGCATCATCATGGTATCAACCTACCCTGAGTGGCTATATCCAACATTGTTCTTGTGCCTAAGCTTGGAGAGAAGGTACGAGTATGCGTGGATTACCGGGATTTGAACAGAAGCTTAGGCGATTGAAACCTGAGTGGAGTTTGAAAGTCAAGGAAGAAATTGTTAAACAATTCAAAGCTGGCATCATCATGGTATCAACCTACCCTAAGTGGCTATATCCAACATTGTTCTTGTGCCTAAGCCTGGAGGGAGGGTATGAGTATGCGTGGATTACCGGGATTTGAACAAAGCTTGTCTCAAAGATAATTTTCTAGTACCTTTTATCCATATACTAATAGACAACACGGCTCAATATGGCATGTATTCTTGTAATAACACGATATTTTCTATATAAATAAATCATAAATTTTACGTATAAATTTTTTTTTATTTATTAAAATAAATATGGGGCATTATGTGTCAATATAATGTGTATATGTATATGTGTGATAAATAAAATATATTTATTACATGAATTATTACAATTAAGTTTATTTTAGAATTATTGATTATTATAAATTATATTTTTATAATAATTAATTTTATTGTAGAAATGTTTTATTATTTATTTTCAAAGAAAATATGATATTATATTATTTAAATAATATATGAAATAATTTTTAGAATAAATATAATAATTATTTTATTGTATGAATTGTAGTACGGATTATTAAGTTAAGTATTTTAACTTAATTAATAATGTTAAGAATGGCAGATAAATCAGATATGGAATCCAAACCCTAATTTTGGATTTTGATCAAGGAATAAGAATAATAGTATAATATTAATTATATTTTGATTTTTCAGTGCTATAAATATGTACTGTATGTGCGTACAGACAATGATTGGTCAATTATGTTACAATATTTGAAAACCCTAGTTTTACTATGGGAAACCCTAAATTGGAACTCAATTGTGAGTTTAAGACTATTATATAACTGTGTTATATGATTTTATGGTTAATTAAGTTAACCCTAATTAACATTTAGATATATTAATTTCTGGAAACCCTAATGTTTGAATTATAAAACCTAGTTGTGTTTTGATAACCCTAATTACCAAAATTATAAACCCTAATTGCTATAATTAGCAAGGTTAATTATGTTAGTGTTATTAAACCCTAATGATCTCGTATAAAGTAATTAGAAACCTAATCTAATTAACAAACCCTAATTTTTCTATCTTTGGAAACTAATTTTATTTTTATTTTAAACCCTAAATAAAAGTCTAGAAATTCATTTGTGTTAAACCTTAGGGTTAAACCCTAAGGGTTTGACAAGATTACATTTGTGCCATTAAAATGTCAAGCTAAATGACCATTATACCCTTTTTGTGCATTAAAGAAGCTAATGTATAGGTTTTGACATTATGTGAAGTTGGTGACCAAACCCAACAACCCCATGTGCTCTATAATTGCCAAAGACTCAAATTCTATATCAATTATACAATGTATCTTGGACTTCTATAAATGGATTGAGAGAGGGAAAATTGAACATTCATGCTCATTTTTGTACAAACCCTCAACCAATCTCTCTCAACTCAAAACCCACGAAATCCCTTGCTAAAATCAGTCAAAAATCGAGCCCCACTAACAACCATAACCAAATCAGTGGCTTAGAATCAAACTTGTTCATAGAAGGTATAAAACCTAACAACTTGAAAATCTGATCTCAATTGTTATGTTAGATGTTAGATTTTATGTGTTAAACATGTTATATATAGTGTATAATGATGATCCGGGTTGCTGGATGTTAGATCCATAACATCTAAAGGCTCGGATTTGAAGTTTTACAAAATCTGGAAAATTTTGTTGTGATGTCTGAAAATGAATGTCAGGCCTTCTAGATCTCAGTGTGTTTATTGATTTTGTGTTTTAAGTGTTTAATTATGTAGTCTGCTATGAGCTATTTACTCTGGAAGTTGAATCAAAGTGATCATATCTTGAACAGATTGTAAGTTATTCTTGGTCAAAGGTCGTTGACCGACCATGACCAGACCATTTCTGGGTAACCCAGAAATGGGTTTTCAGCGTCTAACAACTTATTCAAGCATCTAGATCTGTTAGTTTGTTAATGTTTTGGTTATGTTGTTGTGACTAGTTTGTAGTATGTTATGTAAACTTTCGATCTATGCTTTTATTACATCTAAATATCAAATACACTGGATTTAGTGGCTGGTCAAAGTAGGTAGAATGATTACGGATCCGGTTTTCTAGGCAACCTAGAAAACCTTTGTTCATGTCCTCTGACATGGTTTGACCAGCTTGGATTTAATGATTCTGTTGATGTTTTGATGTTGTTTTGTTATAGATCTGTAGTCTCTCATGTTGTGTATAAGATAGAACTTTTAGATCACAAAAACAACACTTATATCACAAGTAGTGGAAGCCCAAATGATGATCATTCGAATCGTTCTTCATTTTCGGTAACCTGAAAATGAAAAATGACTTCAATGATGTTTTCATTGGCTTAGATCTTTCAATTGGTGCATGTTTTGATCATGTTTGTTGTTGGGTCTTATAGTGGTGCATGTGTACTACACGATCTGACCAAAACAAGTGCGTGGTTACATGATTGGTGTTTAATCGTTGGTCAAAGTAACCAACTCAGTCACTGCACTTGGTGTTCTAGGTTTAAGTATGAACATGAAGAACACCTATAGCGACGGTTATGTCGCTATAGGTGGTCTTTAGTGACCGTTTAATTATAAAATTATATTTTTATTAAATAATTATAGAAAATTAGTTTTTAATTATTAAAAATACATAATAAATTATTAAAAATTATTTAAAGTCTGTAAAATAGTTTTAAATTATTTTTAATATATTTCATAAATATTTAATATTTTTGAAATATTAAAGCTATTTAATTTATTTAATTATATATTAAATAATTATTTAAAAATGATTTTAATACTATAAAATCATTTTAAATTATATTATGAAATAAGAAAATATTTTAAGTTATTTTTAATGACTTTTAATATTTTGTGATGAAATTTATTAATTAATTAATATTAATGATAATTAAGTTATTTAATAAATGAATGAAATAAAATAATTAAAATGATTTTATTGTATTAAAAATCATTTTAAATAATAATAAGGTATTTAAAAATATTTTAAGTTATAAAATATAACTTTCAATATTTAAAGGTAAATTTTATTAATTAATTATTATTAATGATATTAAGGTTGTTTAATAATTATATTAAATAATTTAGTTTAAAAATGATTTTATTATTATAAAAATTATTTTAAATGAAATTAAAGTGTTTAAAGATATTTTAAGTTATAAAATATAACTTTTAATATTTAAAGGATAATTTCATTAATAATTTAATATTAATGATAATAATTTAGTATTAATGATATTAAATTTATTTAATAATTATATTAAATAAATAGTTTAAAAATGATTTTATTAATTTAGAAATCATTTAAAAGGATATAAATGAATTAAAAATATTTGAAGTTATATTTAATAACCATGTAAGACGCAGCGAAAGAAAGAATCTGGTTCCAAGAGGAGGAGAACGACCACTTATCATATGCTATAAATGCGGAAAGAGGGACATATCATCCAAAGCGCCCTGTGATTCAGTATCTGTATGCTATAATTGTGGAAAGGGAAGGATATATCGCTTTCGAGATCGCATTTCAGAATGGAAACCTAGTTCAATGGGGACGGTGACTCAAAAGATCATCCCAAAAAGTCAAAGTCAACGGTTTTGGAAGAGCGTTTGTTGTGGATGGTCAAAATGCGAGGAACCCAAACGAGGTGATCACGGGTAAGCTATTTATAAATTCTTGTGAAGTTTATACTTTACTAGATTAGGTCTATACCCATTCATTTATCTCCGCTTGTGCTCAATGTTTAAATCGACTCAAAAAAATTAGACTTTGACCTATCTGTGGAAACTCCGTTAGGAGAAACTTTCATCACATCCACTGTTTATAAATCTTGTCTAATCCAAGTTGGCACCCTTATCTTACCTGTTGACCTTATCTCTTTAAAGATACTTTCTTTTGATGTGATTTTAGGGATTGATTGGTTAACTACTCATCATGCCAAAATTGATTGTTTTCGTAAGGTTGTTAGTTTTCATATTCCTAATCAACCTGTTGTTCGAATTCAGGCAACTAAACCATTAAAATCAATCACTGTCATATCTAATCATAAAGCGATTCGTTTATTGAAAAACGGATGTCAAGCTTTCTTAGCCCATGTTATGGATTTAAATAAAGACACGTTAAATTTGAATAATATTCTGTTGTTATTGACTTTCCGACGATTTCACGAAGAACTTCCCTGGCCTACCCCGTAACGTGAAGTTGAATTCTTTATTGACCTTGAACCTGATACAAAGCCCATTTCTAAAACCCCATATTGAATGGCTCCTATTGAACTTCAGGAGTTAAAGGTCCAACTACGAGGAATTGTTGGACATCGGTTTCATCTGGCCCTAGTACATCTCCTTGGGGTGCTCTCTGTTTTATTCGTAAAGAAGAAAGAGCGGGAGTATGCGATTTTGTATTGACTCGGGGAATTGAACCATGTCACCATCAAGAATAGGTATCCTCTACCTCGTATTGATGACTTGTTTGACCCGATTTGCAAGGAGCACAATTTTTTCAAAAATCGATCTTCGATTCGGATATCATCATTTGAAGATTAGAATCGAGGATATTCCAAAAGCGCCTTTAGAACTCGATGACAGGCATTATGAATTCTTAGTCATGTCTTCGGATTGACTAATGCTCCTGCGGCTTTCATGGATATGATGAATCGAGTATTCAAGGAATATTTGAATCAATTCGTTGTTTTCTTTATTGATGACATCCTCATATATTCCAAAAGCCGTGAAGATCATGAGCACCATTTGAAGCTGGTACTCCAAAGGCTTCGTGAAAACAAGCTTTATGCCAAGTTAAAGAAATGCGAGTTCGGCTTGAGGAAGTAGCATTCCTTGGGGCAATGGTGTCGAAACATGGAGTATCTGTTGATCCCGTGAAGATTGAAGCAATACAAAGTTGGGGACAACCAAGTCGGTGGATCAAGCACGTAGCTACGGGCTTAGTTGGTTATTATTGAGATTCGTGGAAGGGTTTTCTCGAATCGCTACTCTGTTAACTTCGCTTAACTCGGAAGGATACAAAATTCGTTTGGAGTGAAGAATGCGAGAAGAGTTTCCAAGAGCTTAAGAGGAGACTTATTTCTAAGACTGTTCTAACAATACCATCGGTTCGGATGGATTTGTTATCTCTGGCGATGCTTCGTGCAAAGGGTTAGGATGTGTTCTCATGCAGCGTGGGAAAGTCATAGCCTATACCTCGCGACAACTTAAAGAATATGAGAGGAATTATCCTACTCATGATCTAGAGTTAGCGTGATCGTTTTCGCACTAAAGATCCGGAGGCACTATCTTTATGGGGAGAAAGTGGAGATATATTCGGACCATAAAAGCCTTAAATATTTCTTCACTCAAAAAGAACTTAACATGCGGCAATGACGTTGGCTCGAGCTATTGAAAGACTACGACCACACTATTCAATACCATCCCGAAAAGTTTAACGTGGTAAATGACGCGTTGAGTAGAAGATCATATGCGTGAACGAAAAGTGCGATGATGTCAAGTATACGATAGAGCCAACTTTAATAGAAAAGTTAAGGTTGCTCAAGCCACCCGAATCTTGAAATGATGCATATGAAGAAGAAAGTACAAGAAGGTGCTATTAGGGCGAGAATTGATGAAGAAGGAATACTTGAGTCCACTCTAGACTTTGTGTTCCTAACGATTACGATTTGAAGTACAAGATCATGATAGAGGCACACAATACACCATTTGCAATCCATCTGGAAGTACCAAAATGTATCGTGATCTTTGACATACATTTTGGTGGAACAATATGAAGAGAGATTGCAAAGTTTATCTCAACGTGTTTAACTTGTCAACGTGTAAAGGCGGAGCATCAAGTGCCTAAGGACCATTGCAACCACTTGAGATTCCAAAATGGAAGTGGGAACACATTACCATGGATTTTGTTCTGGGTCTTCCCATGGTTTCTCAAGGCATCAATGCCATTTGGGTTATTGTTGATAGATTAACCAAGTCTCGCTCATTTTTGCCGACACGGAGACTTATTCCTTGAACATCTTGCTCAAATGTACGTAAATGAGATTGTGAGATTGCATGGCATGCCAGTATCTATAGTTTCGGATCGTGACCCAAGATTCACTTCAAGATTTTGGGTTAGCTTGCAAAAAGCTATGGGTACGGATTTACGATTCTGGGATTCTAACATACCATCCTCAAAGCAGACGGACAATCAGAGAGGACTATTCAAACTCTTGAAGATTTATTAAGACTCTGTGTCCTAGACTTCAAGGGCAATTGGGATAAGTATTTACCATTGGTGGAATTCTCCTACAACAACAATTATCAGGCAAGTATAGGTGTGGCTCCATTTGAAGCATTATATGGACGAAAGTGTCGCTCTCTAGTATGTTGGGACGAGGTGGGTGAAGCAACATTGTTGGGACCCGAGTTAGTACGTATGACTACCGAAAAGATCCAAATGATTCGACAACGTATACAAACGGCACAAGATCGACAAAAGAGTTATGCGGAACTTTATCGAAAGGACGTGGAATTTAGTATAGGGGATCATGTATTGTTGCGAGTTGCTCCATGGAAGGGAGTTACAAGATTTGGGAAGAGAGGAAAGCTCAATCCACGATTTATTGGTCCATTTCAAATTCTTGACCGAGTAGGAAATGTAGCTATATAGACGCGTTACCTCCAAGTATGTCTCGTGTTCATAATGTGTTTCACATATCAGATTTCTTAAATATGTGAAAGACCCGAACCACGTTATTGAGTTAGAACCGGACGAGATAGCCGAAGACTTAACGTATGAGGAAGTACCTGTCAAGATCTTGGATAGGAAGGAGCATGTCCTACACACGAAGGTCATACCACAAGTTAAAGTCTTGTGGAGGAACCATGTCATAGAGGAAATGACCTGGGAGTTAGAAACGGAAATGAAAGCGAGGTATCCTCACCTTTTCGAAACACCAGGTACGTATGTCAATTTCGAGGACGAAATTTCATAAGGAGGGGAGGTTGTAAGACCCCAAATAATTAATAAATGAAATTTAATTTCCTCTAATTATTATTTTGAAATAGTAAGGGTTGATGTGATTAATGTGGATAGTTATGGGTAAAATACGCAAATATTTCAAAATAAGCAAGTGGTTATAAAATATTCATTGTTGTCGGGGAATATTTGTTTGGTCGTAGAATATTCGTACGACGGCGCAGCCATGTGTGGGCCCAATAACGGAAAGCGATTGGAGGAAGAAAACGACAAATATAAGTTGTTTAAAAATAACGGCGTAGTTGTTTCTGAATTTACCTTTGTTGGAATACCCGGTGGTTAAAACACAAGAATACGCAGCGTTGTTGCACAAGAAGACATACCTGCAGTATTGCACCAATTATTGACTCTTACGTAAGAAGGCACTACTCAATAATGGTTACTGAATAATTATTTATTCAATTATTTTATTGGTTCAATAATTGTTGCGTTGATATTTTATACTGCTGTTGTTTCAATAATTGTCATTACACAATATTTTTCATTATCGAAACAATAATTCATATTATCTGAATAATATTATTAGATAACATTATTGGCAATGTCTAGAAAGTTCTGTCTAAGGAGAGGTTTGGTCACCTAATTGCGTGTCAGTAAGGAGAAATTCTTATTGGAAAGCCCCCTCTTTCCTGGGAACTGCCTGGTTGTCAATAATGTGATTTTGTAATATTATTTGTGAATAATTAATTATTGATTTATATGATGAGGAAAATATTGATTTTATGTGGATATAGATGGAGAAAATTTTTAATGTGACAATTGTTACAAATTAATATTTTATCTTTTTCTGATAAAATAATTCATTTAAATATATTATTATATTTTAATAATATAATAATGGTGATATTTTTACAATGAATGTGGGATATATGAGTATACAAGGAGAAAGAGTATTTTTGTTGTAATAAATGTTTAAAACATGTTAAACATGCTCGGTGGACCCCATTTATCGAATGAAATTTGACTATAGCCTCTAAAATCACCCGCTTGTGGATTTCGATCAATTTTACATTTGGAATTTGGAAAACTTTTTCTTCGCAAAGTTGTAGAGAATTGAATTTCCTATAAAAACTCGCAAGATTCGAATTTTCTGACAAAAGGGCTATTTATTGTGAATTATTGAAGTTCCGAAGTTCCGAAATAATTGATTTTTGGAAGTTTTAAATATTTATATTAACAAAAACATTTTTTACATTTGTAAGCCTCATGAATCACATGTTAAGTTGCTGAAATCGAAGTCTAAGTGGGCGTATGAAAATTTTAATATAAATTAATATTATATTAAATTTTCGCTTGGTGTTCTAAGCATTTTCCTATAAATAAGGTGCTTAGGTTAGAATTGAAAATCACACCAGAAACTGAAGTTTTCTCTCTCTATATTATCGAACGTATTCTTGTGAGTATTTTGAGTATACTTTGAGTATTGCTATACGGTGAAAGTTCAAGTTATAGCCTATATCCAAAGATTCCAGTTAGAAGTACTGTCTTTCTAAGGTAAGGGATATTTTTTTTTTGTAATGATATTATTTCTTCAATATCATTATGTGAAATATTGATCTGAAGTTTTTATCAAATTTGGAACTTTAAGTGTCGAGTTACTATTCACGATACGGCAAGACTATTCACATATACTGAAGACTTATTCATGAATACTAAGACTATTCATGAAAAATAAAAAATTTCTTTTTGTCCAAAATATCTATTCGGATACTAGCTTTGATTGTATCCATGTTTTGATCATTCTAGAATTTTACACTACTATGATTATTTTTGAGGTATTTTTGGACGTGGAAAAAACAAAGTACGAATCCTTAATCCTTAATCCTTGTCATTTTGTTTCCTTTGATTCGTTTTTTAAAAAATATTTTTCATCATCCTCGGTCTTAAATGATGATATTATTGAATATCTTTGGCTCGTAGAAAAAGATGAATGATTTATGATGAATATCTTTATTTCAGTAGTGCAAAAGATGAATGAAAAGATGAATGATTTCGATGAATATCTTTGGCCCGTAGTGCAAAAGATGAACAAGTGTTTAGATGAACATGACTAATCTGGTGAATGTCCTTGGCACAGTAGTGCAAGGATGAATATTTGACCCCAGATATATATTGATTGATGTTCTGGGGATAAAAAAATAGGCGATGAACTTTAAAATTCATACATAGAAGATAGTAGTTTGCATTCTCTACTTAACTCTTCTAATGAATTATTATTTCATTGCGAATATTGATTTAAAACTTGTTGTCTATTGTATTCTATTATATTTTTCCTGTTGAAGACTAACGATAATTTTGTTGTATATTATCTTAGTCATAATATTCTTTATGGGCTAGTCGAGCTCACCCTTTTCCTTTTGTTCCATTTTTCTTCTCGTGAGGCGAGAATATAGCGAGTGCAGTAGCCTGGGGTATGGAATGAAAGTTCTAGGGAGAGTTGTTTAGTAGTCCTCACCATTGTTTTAAAATAATGTATCAATAATTATGATGAGGATTTATTTGTATGTGGATATTGTCTAGATGGCAATATCTGTATTTAAACTCACAGTTTTACTATTGTAATAATAAAGTTGTAGTTGTTTCTGTACCGTGTATTGACAACTCAGAATGGGTGATGTAGACCTATTTTGGGGGTGTCACATATATTATTACTGAACAGATTATTAACCTTATATTATATACGCTCATTGATTATCAACATGTTAGTATATGGTAATTCAGATATATATTTTGTTCGTTAATTTCTATAAATGGTTATACATGTGTCCTCACTTGGATAATCATTGTATTTAATCACATGTTGATACACCTTTGTTAATTACCCGTATATATATATATAAATATATATATATGTTGAATTATAGATTATTGTTGAACAAGATAAAACCTTTGATTTGGAACCCTGACAAGTATGAACATCCCTTAAAACGGGAAAACTTTTTATGCACCCAAGGTGGACAGAGTGAACGATAACATCGTTTTTGCAATGTAGTATTGATTAATACAGGGTACAACGGGCTGATCACCCCCATGCCCGTAAGTTATGACGGTTTACAGATGAAGTTATGTTTAACCTTTTCGAAAATGAAAACAATATTTATAGTATATCACCTTAGCCCTATTTACAGTCAGTACGTAGTTTTAAAAATTTGAAAGAGGGTTGTTATATTATTATTATCGGTTCAGATTATTTCACAACTATTGATTTGTTGTAGAAGGATAGTATAAAGAAAACATTTAAATTCTTTCAGCTTATGTATATATATATATATATATATATATATATATATAAATGTTAATACTTGATGGGCACTCAAATGCTCATCCTTGCTTAATTTAAATGTTTTCAGCTAAGTGTGAAAAACCAGAAGGCTCATGCATGAACAAAGGAAAATGAAAGCTAACCAAATAAGATTTGTAGTAGTTTATGTAATAGTTTGATATTATTAAGACAATGATATATAATATCTATCATGCTATGTAGTGAATGTATTTAAAGGTTACGTACTTGGGAGCTAGACTCTGATAAAAATGTAAATTAAGCTTGTTATTTATATTATTGTTATTATTATTAGTCTTATTCCGCTCATAGAAATGGTATTGTGAAGCACCGAGTTCGGGTTTCAAGTACCTGGATTTCGGGACTTTACAGGTTGGTATCAGAGCTTTAGGGTTAGAAACCTTAGGTGGTATACACCTTAGGCTATAACCTTAGAACAGAGGAAAACGTTAAAAATATAAATAACTCGTATAGAGTTTAAAAAGAGATGAATCGGATAAATTCATCGTCAAACAAAAATAAAAGATAACCTATACAAAATTATTATTTGTTATGTGTATATACTATATGTTAATCAGGATAATTTATGTGTGTAGATGTCTGGTGGAAAAGGTTTGTTATATGCTTATAACTTGAAGAAGGATCAGATCCATACACCCGAGCTAATATCGAAGCCAATAGCTGAAATAGAGGCTCACAATGAAACCAACTCGGATGAGGTGGTTATCGTGGAAAACGTAGTACCAGATCCAGAAATGGTGGAACTGACAGATAGTGATTCGGACACTAAAGTTGAAGCTGATCAAGCATCAATGGAAGTGCAGAATCTGAGGAACAAGGTTTCTTCTCTAGAAAGGTTGTGGGAGATAGAAAAGCTGCTTAATAGTCAACTGCGTCAGGCGTTAATCAAAACAATGGAAGTGCAGGATAAGCTTAAAATCCAAATTGATCAAATGGGAGCCCCAAGCAACACAACGTGTGCAGCTCCGTGTTATAAGGGAAAAAGAAAGATAGAAGATCATGATTTAGGAAAACGTGATAAGAAGAAAGGGAAAAGAATGTGTTATCTTTGCGGTTATAAGGGGCATACCACTCTGTATTGTCCCGACTATAAACCAGGTGCATGTTTTGTTTGTGGAATGGAAGATCATCAGGTGAAGAGTTATCCAAGAAAAAAGGCTTAGTAAATAGGTAGTATAGGTTATGTTGTGTAGTTATGTTTAAGGTCATATGTGTGATAAGTGTGTCTGTGTAATGAAATATTCTCAACTTTTATGTTAGTCAAGGTTGTAAATCCTGACTTTTGTAGTCACAAAGGGATAACTGATGTTTAATGCAGTATGTGCTGCAATATGTAAAGTATTTTGAAATTGATGAATGAATATGAATCTAAGTTTGAGTAATGAAACAAGTTTAAAATATTAAACTTATATGATAAGGTTTAGAATGTAAGTTAAATTCATGTTTATTTAAATAGATAATGCCCCCAAGACGTCAAACTCGAAACCAAAGGGTAGAAGAATCTGTAAATAATGTTGAGGGACAACATCAAGCAGATCCAATGCAGCAATTTGCAAACATGGTAGCTCAGGCAATGCAACAAGGAATGCCAGCCGCAGGGAACCAGCAGGACAATCGCTTGGCGAACTTTAAGGACTTCAAGGCTATAGGACAGCCCGGATTCAAAGGGACAACTGACCCTGTAGAAGAGCAAACTTGGGTTATAGAGATTGATAAGGCGTTTGTAATAGCTAGGGTAGCTGATAGGCAAAAGACCGCTTTTGCCACCTACATGATGAAGGGTGAGGCAAATTTTTGGTGGAATCCGAATCAGGCGAGGGCAGGAGCAGGTGTAGTTGTTTGGGATAGGTTTAAAACTCTATTTTTCAAAAACTATTTTTCATCTAGTATGCAGGCTAGGATGGAGGTAAAATTTCTGGAGTTGAAGCAGGAAAATATGACTGTTGCGGAATATGCCGCAAAATTTAATGAGTTGGCTAGGTTCGCCCCACATCAAGTTGATAGGAGGCTAGAAAAGTGAAAAGGTTTGAGCTGGGATTAAAACCCTTGCTCTACAACAAGGTGGCAGTGTTACAGATCCCTACATTTGCAGCACTCATGGTGAAAGCAATTATTGCTGAGGAAGGTAGTGAGGTCGTGAGCCTCTATAACAAAGAAAGAAGGAACAAGGGTAAGGTTGAGGGATCTGGGAAGGTGGAAACAAATACTGGGAATAGGAGTAAAAAGAGGAATGGGGACAACTTTTGGGGTGTGCAGGTAAAGCAAGAAGGTGTAAAGAAGAAGCCGATGGTGCAATGTGGGAACTGTGGAAAGAACCATTTGGGGGAATGTCTGAAATGTAAATTTGCATGTTTCAAGTGCGGGCAGAAGGGCCATATCTCTCCCAACTGCCCCAATCCTAGAACGATTAGCGGGTGTTTTCTGTGCGGATCGAAGGAGCATAAGGTGAAGGATTGTCCGAAGACGAGGACGGGGGCAGGAAGTGTGAATACTAGCAAGGGCAGTGGGACGTTAGCAATCACGGGACCAACATCATCAAGAAAGCCAACAAAATCCACATCAAGGGTCTTCAACATGACGGTCCAGGACACGGTGGCAGCCGGCAATGCAATTCCAGGTATTATTCGTATAACTTTTATTTTCTTTTTTCATAATTTTCCTATATATATAGTAAATTATTTTATAAAGAAATTTTGAAGGAGGAATTTGAGTTCTTTTAGAAATCAAATTTCCGTTTAATCAGATAGACAAGCTTTATGTGAATAGTTAAAGATCAGTTCGATCAAATTTGATCGAGATCTACTTGCAATGATTGTGTATGCTATGTACCCTGGAATGTATGGGTTTTAAAACGGTGATTCCGGGGACGGAATCTTTATAAGGGAGGGTGAATGTAATAACCCAATATTTTCTATATAAATAAATCATAAATTTTGTGTATAATTTTTTTTTAATTATTAGAATAAATATGGGGAATTATGTGTCAAGATAATATGTATATGTATATGTGTGATAAATAAAATATATTTATTACATGAATTATTACAATTAATTTTATTTTAGAATTATTGATTATTATAAATTATATTTTTATAATAATTAATTTTATTGTAGAAATGTTTTATTATTTATTTTTAAAGAAAAATATGATATTATATTATTTAAATAATATATGAAATAATTTTTAGAATAAATATAATAATTATTTTATTATATGAATTTTAGTACGGATTATTAAGTTAAGTATTTTAACTTAATTAATAATGTTAAGAATGGCAGATAAATCAGATATAGAATCTAAACCCTAATTTTAGATTTTGATCAAGGAATCAGAATAATAGTATAATATTAATTATATTTTAATTTTTTAGTGCTATAAATATGTACTGTATGTGCGTACTGACAATGATTGGTCAATTATGGTAAAATATTTGAAAACCCTAATTTTACTATGGGAAACCCTAATTGGAACTCAATTGTGAGTTTAAGACTATTATATAACTGTGTTATATGATTTTATGGTTAATTAGGTCAACCTTAATTAACATTTAGATATATTAATTTCTGGAAACCCTAATGCTTGAATTATAAACCCTAGTTGTGATTCGATAACCCTAATTACCAAAATTATAAACCATAATTGCTATAATTAGCAAGGTTAATTATGTTAGTGTTATTAAACCCTAATGATCTTGTATAAAGTAATTAGAAACCTAATCTAATTAACAAACCCTAATTTTTCTATCTTTGGAAACTAATTTTATTTTTATTTGAAACCCTAAATGAAAGTCTAGAAATTCATTTGTGCTAAACCTTAGGGTTAAACCCTAAGGGTTTGACAAGATTACATTTGTGCCATTAAAATGTCATGCTAAATGACCATTATACCCCTTTTTGTGCATTAAGGAAGCTAATGTATAGGTTTTGACATTAGGTGAAGTTGGTGACCAAACCCAACAACCCCATGTGCTCTATAATTGCCAGCACTCAGCCTCTATATCAATTATACAATGTATCTTGGACTTCTATAAATGGATTGAGAGAGAGAAAATTGAACATTCATGCTCATTTTTGTACAAACCCTCAACCAATCTCTCTCCACTCAAAACCCACGAAATCCTTAGCTAAGATCAGTCACAAATCGAGCCCCACTAACAACCATAACCAAATCAGTGGCCTAGAATCAAACTTGTTCATAGAAGGTATAAAACCTAACAACTTGAAAATATGATCTCAATTGCTATGTTAGATGTTAGATTTTATGTGTTAAACATGTTATATATAGTGTATAATGATGATCTGGGTTGCTAGATGTTAGATCCATAACATCTAAAGGCTCGGATTTGAAGTTTTACAAAATCTGGAAAATTTTGTTGTGATGTCTGACAATGAATGTTAGGCCTTCTAGATCTCAGTGTGTTTATTGATTTTGTATTTTAAGTGTTTAATCATGTAGTCTGCTATGAGCTATTTACTCTGGAAGTTGAATCAAGGTGATCATATCTTGAACAGATTTTAAGTTATTCTTGGTCAAAGGTCGTTGACCGACCATGACCAGACCATTTCTGGGTAACCTAGAAATGGGTTTTCAACGTCTAACAACTTATTCAAGCATTTAGATCTGTTAGTTTGTTAATGTTTTGGTTATGTTGTTGTGACTAGTTTGTAGTATGTTATGTACACTTTCGATATATGCTTTTATTACATCTAAATATCAAATACACTGGATTTAGTGGCTGGTCAAAGTAGGTAGAATGATCACGGATCCGGTTTTCTAGGTAACTTAGAAAACCTTTGTTTATGTCCTCTGACATGGTTTGACCAGCTTGGATTTAATGATTCTATTGATGTTTTGATGTTGTTTGGTGATAGATCTGTAGTCTCTCATGTTGTGTATAAGCTATAACTTTTAGATCACAAAAACAACACTTATATCACAAGTAGTGGAAGCGAAATATGATTATTCGAATCGTTTCTTCATTTCGGTAACGGAAAATGAAGAACGACTCTGATGATGTTTTCATTGGCTTAGATCTTTTAATTGGTGCATGTTTTGATCATGTTTGTTGTTGGGTCTTATAATGCTGCATGTGTACTACACGATCGACCAAAAACAAGTGCGTAAGTTACATGATTGGTGTTTAATCGTTGGTCAGAGTAACTAACTCAACTCACCAACGCACTTGGTGTTCGGGTTTAAGTATGAACATGAAGAACACCTATAATGACAGATAGTGGTCTTTAATGATAGTTTAATTATAAAAATTATATTTCTATTAAATAATTATAGAAAATTAGTTTTTAATTATTAAAATACATAATAAATTATTAAAATTATTTTAAAGTCTCGAAAAATAGTTTTTAATTATTTTTAATATATTTGATAAATATTTAATATTTTTGAAATATTAAAGGTATTTAATTTATTTAATTATATATTAAATAAATTATTTAAAAATGATTTTAATACTTTAAAAATCATTTTAAAATTATATTATGGAATAAGAAAATATTTTAAGTTATTTTTAATGACTTTTAATATTTTGTGATGAAATTCATTAATTAATTAATATTAATGATACTTAAGTTATTTAATAAATGAATGAAATAAAATAATTAAAATGATTTTATTGTATTAAAAATCATTTTAAATAATAATAAGGTATTTAAAAATATTTTAAGTTATAAAATATAACTTTCAATATTTAAAGGTAAATTTCATTAATTAATTATTATTAATGATATTAAGGTTATTTAATAATTATATTAAATAATTTAGTTTAAAAATGATTTTATTATTATAAAAATTATTTTAAATGAAAATAAAGTGTTTAAAAATATTTTAAGTTATAAAATATAACTTTTAATATTTAAAGGATAATTTTATTAATAATTTAATATTAATGATATTAATTTAGTATTAATGATATTAAATTTATTTAATAATTATATTAAATAAATAGTTTAAAATGATTTTATTAATTTAGAAATCATTTAAAAGGATATAAATGAATTAAAATTATTTTAAGTTATACTTATAACTTTTAATATTTTAAGGAGTAGTACATGAATATTTTAATATTAATGGTAATTATTTAAAATGATTTTTAAATGTTTTAAAAATCATTTAAGGATAATATAATGCTTTTAAAATATTACGAGTTATTATAAATAACTTTAATATTTTGGAAATGGTTTCATTTATACTTTAATGTTAATTAAATATTAATGATAATAGAATTGTTTAATATTTAAATCATTTGATAATAATTCTAGTGTTTGAAAATTCATGATAAATTATAATAAATATTTTAAAATTATTATAAGACATTTAAAATAATATGTCTGATACTTACGGATATTGAGATACAGATTAGAGTCTTAGGCTCGATTATTACCCGATAAAGTTGTCGGTACACCGATATGTTTCAGAAATTGATCTGGACTTAGATAAGTTGATTTGATAAGTGTTTATTTGTGATTCAATGGTTGTTGAATATGTGTGACAATGTGATTAGGTTATGTGCTGACTGTGAAATACAGTACTATGTTGATTTGTTGTAAAAGGATAGTATAAAGAAAACATTTAAATTCTTTCAAATTTTATATATATATATATATATATATATATATATATATATATATATATATATATAATTGTTAATACTTAATGGGCACTCAAATGCTCATCCTTGCTTAATTTAAATATTTTCAGCTAAGTGTGAAGAACTAGAAGGCTCGTGCAAGAACAAAGGAAAAGGAAAGCTAACCAAATAAGATTTGTGGTAGTTTATGTAATAGTTTGATAATATTAAGACAATGATATATAATATCTATCATGCTATGTAGTGAATGTATTTAAAGGTTACGTACTTGGGAGCTAGACTCTGATAAATATGTAAATTAAGTTTGTTATTTATATTATTTTTATTATTATTAGTCTTATTTCGCTCATAGAAATGGTATCGTGAAGCACCGAGTTCGGGTTTCAAGTACCTGGATTTGGGGGCTTTACAGGTTGGTATCAGAGCTTTAAGGTTAGAAACCTTAGGTGGGATAGACCTTAGGTTATAACCTTAGAACAGAGGGAAACGTTAAAAATATAAATAACTCATATAGAGTTTAAAAAGAGATGAATCGGATAAATAAATCGTCAAACAAAAATAAAATATAACCTATACAAAATTATTGTTTGTTATTTGTATATACTATATGCTAATCAGGATAATTTATGTGTGTATATGTCTGGTGGAAAAGGTTTGTTATATGCTTATAACTTGAAGAAGGATCAGATCCATACACCCGAGCTAATATCGAAGCCAATAGCTGAAATAGAGGCTCACAATGAAACCAACTCGGACGAGGTGGTTATCATGGAAAACGTAGTACCATATCCGAAAATGGTGGAACTGACAGATAGTGATTCTGACTCTAAAGTTGAAGCTGATCAAGCATCAATGGAAGTGCAGAATCTGAGGAACAAGGTTTCTTCTCCGGAAAGGTTGTGGGATATAGAAAAGCTGTTTAATAGTCAACTGCGTCAGGCATTAATCAAAACAATGGAAGAGCAGGATAAGCTTAAAATCCAAATTGATCAAATGGGAGCCCCAAGCAACACAACGTGTGCAGCTCCGTGTTATATGGGAAAAAGAAAGATAGAAGATCATGATTTAGGAAAACCTGATAAGAAGAAAGGGAAAAGAATTTGTTATCTTTGCAGTTATGAGGGGCATACCACTCTATATTGTCCCGACCATAAACCAGGTGCATTTTTTGTTTATGGAATAGAAGATCATCTGGTGAAGAGTTTTCCAAAAAAAAGGCTTAGTAAATAGGTAGTATAGGTTTTGTTGTGTAGGTATGTTTAAGGTCATATGTGTGATAAGTATGTCTGTGTAATGAAATATTCTCAACTTTTGTGTTGGTCAAGGTTGTAAATCCCGACTTTTGTAGTCACAAAGGGATAGTTGATGTTTAATGCAGTATGTGCTGCGATATGTAAAGTATTTTGAAATTGATGAATGAATATGAATCTAAGTTTGAGTAATGAAACAAGTTTAAAATATTAAACTTATATGATAAGGTTTAGAATGTAAGTTAAATTCATGTTTATTTAAGCAGAGATAATCTAAATCAAGACGCGTCAAACTCGAAACCAAAGGGTAGAAGAATCTATCAATAATGTTGAGGGACAACAACAAGCAGATCCAATGCAGCAATTTACAAACATGGTAGCTTAGGCAATGCAACAAGGAATGCCAGCCACAGGGAACCAGCAAGACAACCGCTTGGCGAACTTTAAGGACTTCAAGGCTGTAGGACCGCAAGAATTCAAAGGGACAACTGACCCTGTAGAAGCGCAAACTTGGGTTAAAGAGATTGAGATGGCGTTTGTAATAGCTAGGGTAGCTGAGGGGTAAAAGACCGCTTTTGCCACCTACATGATGAAGGGTGAGGCAATTTTTTGGTGGGAAGCGAATCAGGCGAGGGCAGGAGCAGGTGTAGTTGCTTGGGATAGGTTTAAAACTCTATTTTTCATAAACTATTTTTCATCTAGTATGCAGGCTGGGATGGAGGTAAAATTTCTGGAGTTGAAGCAGGAAAATATGACTGTTGTGGAATATGCCACAAAATTTAATGAGTTGGCTAGGTTCGCCCCACATCAAGTTGATAGGAGGCTAGAAAAGCGAGAAGGTTTGAGCTGGGATTAAAACCCTTGCTCTACAACAAGGTGGCAGTGTTGCAGATCCCTACATTTGCAGCACTCATGGAAAAAGCTATTATTGCTGAGGAATGGAGTGAGGTCGTGAGCCTCTATAACAAAGAAAGAAGGAACAAGGGTATGGTTGAGGGAGCTGGGAAGGTGGAAACAAATACTAGGAATAGGAGTGAAAAGAGGAAGGGGGACAACTTTTGGGGTGTGCATGTAAAGCAAGAAGGTGTAAAGAAGAAGCCGATGGTGCAATGTAGGAACTGTGGAAAGAACTATTTGGGGGAATGTATGAAAGGTAAATTTGCATGTTTCAAGTGCGGGAAGGAGGGCCATATCTCTTCCAACTACCCCAATCCTAGAACGATTAGTGGGTGATTTCTGTGCGGATCGAAGGAGCATAAGGTGAAGGATTGTTCGAAGACGAGGACGGGGGCAGGAAGTGTGAATACTAGCAAGGGCAGCGGGACGTTAGCAATCATGGGACCGACATCATCAAACAAGCCAACAAAATCAACATCAAGGGTCTTCAACATGATGGTCCAGGACACAGTGGCAGCCGGCAATGCAATTCCAATTATTATTTGTTTAACTTTTATTTTCTTTTTTCATGATTTTCCTATATATAGTAAATTATTTTATAAAGAAATTTTGAAGGAGGAATTTGAGTTCTTTTAGAAATCAAATTTCCGTTTAATCAGATAGACAAGCTTTATGTGAATAGTTAAAGATCAGTTCGATTAAGTTTGATTGACATCTACTAGCAATGATTGTGTATGCTATGTACCCTGGTATGTATGAGTTTTAAAACGGTTATTCCGGGGACGGAATCTTTATAAGGGAGGGTGAATGTAATAACCCGATATTTTCTATATAAATAAATCATAAATTTTGCGTATAAATTTTTTTTTTTTATTTATTAAAATAAATATGGGGAATTATGTGTCAATATAATGTGTATATGTATATGTGTGATAAATAAAATATATTTATTACATGAATTATTACAATTAATTTTATTTTAGAATTATTGATTATTATAAATTATATTTTTATAATAATTAATTTTATTGTAGAAATGTTTAATTATTTATTTTTTAAAGAAAAATATGATATTATATTATTTAAATAATATATGAAATAATTTTTAGAATAAATATAATAATTATTTTATTATATGAATTTTAGTACGGATTATTTAGTTAAGTATTTTAACTTAATTAATAATGTTAAGAATGGCAGATAAATCAGATATAGAATCCAAACCCTAATTTTGGATTTTGATCAAGGAATGAGAATAATAGTATAATTTTAATTATATTTTGATTTTTCAGTGCTATAAATATGCACTGTATGTACGTACTGACAATGATTGGTCAATTATGGTACAATATTTGAAAACCCTAGTTTTACTATGGGAAACCCTAATTGGAACTCAATTGTGAGTTTAAGATTATTATATAACTGTGTTATATGATTTTATAGTTAATTAGGTCAACCTTAATTAACATTTAGATATATTAATTTCTGGAAACCCTAATGCTTGAATTATAAACCCTAGTTTTGATTCGATAAACCTAATTATCAAAATTATAAACCCTAATTGCTATAATTAGCAAGGTTAATTATGAAACCTAATCTAATTAACAAACCCTAATTTTCTATTTTTGGAAAATATTTTTATTTTTATTTTAAACCCTAAATGAAAGTCTAGAAATTCATTTGTGCTAAACCCTAAGGGTCAAACCCTTAGGGTTTAACAAGATTACATTTGTGCCATTAAAATGTCAAGCTAAATGACCATTATACCCCTTTTTGTGCATTAAGGAAGCTAATGTATAGGTTTTGACATTAGATGAAGTTGGTGACCAAACCCAACAACCACATGTGCTCTATAATTGCCAGCACTCAGCCTCTATATCAATTATGCAATGTATCTTGGACTTCTATAAATGGATTGAGAGAGAAAAAATTGAACATTCATGCTCATTTTTGTACAAACCCTCAACCAGTCTCTCTCAACTCAAAACCCACGAAATCCTTTGCTAAGATCAGTCACAAATCGAGCCCCACTAACAACCATAACCAAATCAGTGGCCTAGAATCAAACTTGTACATAGAAGGTATAAAACCTAACAACTTGAAAATCTGATCTCAGTTGTTATGTTAGATGTTAGATTTTATGTGTTAAACATGTTATATATAGTGTATAATGATGATCTGGGTTGCTAGATGTTAGATCCATAACATCTAGAGGCTCAGATTTGAAGTTTTGCAAAATCTGGAAAAAATTTGTTGTGATGTCTGACAATGAATGTCAGGCCTTATAGATCTCAGTGTGTTTATTAATTTTGTGTTTTAAGTGTTTAATCATGTAGTCTGGTATGAGCTCTTTACTAAAGAAGTTGAATCAAGGTCATATCTTGAACAGATTGCAAGTTATTCTTGGTCAAAGGTCGTTGACCGACCATGACCAGACCACCATTTCTGGGTAAACTAGAAATGGGTTTTCAGCGTCTGACAACTTATTTAAGCATCTAGATATGTTAGTTTTTTAATGTTTTGGTCAAAGGTTGTTAATGTTTTGGTTGCGTCAAACTCGAAACCAAAGGGTAGAAGAATCTGTCAATAATGTTGAGGGACAACAACAAGCAGATCCAATGCATCAATTTGCAAACATGGTAGCTTAGGCAATGCAACAAGGAATGCCAGCCACAGGGAACCAGCAAGACAACCGCTTGGCAAACTTTAAGGACTTCAAGGTTGTAGGACCGTAAAAAGGGACAACTGACCCTGTAGAAGCGCAAACTTGGGTTAAAGAGATTGAGAAGGCGTTTGTAATAGCTAGGGTAGCTGAGGGGCAAAAGACCGCTTTTGCCACCTACATGATGAAGGGTGAGGCAAATTTTTGGTGGGAAGCGAATCAGGCGAGGGCAGGAGCAGGTGTAGTTGCTTAGGATAAGTTTAAAATTATATTTTTTGAAAACTATTTTTCATCTAGTATGCATGCTAGGATGGAGGTAAAATTTCTGGAGTTGAAGCAGGAAAATATGACTGTTATGGAATATGCCGCAAAATTTAATGAGTTGGCTAGGTTCGCCCCGTATCAAGTTAATACGGAGGCTAGAAAAGCGAGAAGGTTTGAGCTGGGATTAAAACCCTGGCTCTACAACAAGGTTGCAGTGTTGCAGATCCCTACATTTGCAGCACTCATGGAGAAAGCGATTATTGCTGAGGAAGGGAGTAAGGCCTTGAGCCTCTATAACAAAGAAAGAATGAACAAGGGTAAGGTTGAGGGAGCTGGGAAGGTGGAAAACCCTAGTTTTACTATGGGAAACCCTAATTAGAACTCAATTATGAGTTTAAGACTATTATATAACTGTGTTATATGATTTTATGGTTAATTAGGTCAACCTTAATTAACATTTAGATATATTAATTTCTGGAAACCCTAATGCTTGAATTATAAACCCTAGTTGTAATTCGATAACCCTAATTACCAAAATTATAAACCCTAATTACTATAATTAGCAAGGTTAATTATGTTAGTGTTATTAAACCCTAATGATCTTGTATAAAGTAGTTAGAAACCTAATCTAATTAACAAACCATAATTTTTCTATTTTTGGAAATTATTTTTATTTTTATTTTTCTTTTAAACCCTAAATGAAAGTCTAGAAATTCATTTATGCTAAACCTTAGGGTTAAACCCTAAGGGTTTAACAAGATTACATTTGTGCCATTAAAATGTCAAGCTAAATGACCATTATACCCCTTTTTAAACATTAAAGAAGCTAATATATAGGTTTTGACATTAGGTGAAGTTGGTGACCAAACCTAACAACCTAATGTGCTCTATAATTGCTAGCACTCAGCCTCTATATCAATTATACAATGTATCTTGGACTTCTATAAATGGATTAAGAGAGAGAAAATTGAACATTCATGCTCATTTTTGTACAAACCCTCAACCAATCTCTCTCAACTCAAAACCCACGAAATCCTTAGCTAAGATCAGTCACAAATCGAGCCCCACTAACAACCATAACCAAATTAGTTGCCTAGAATCAAACTTGTTCATAGAAGGTGTAAAACCTAACTTGAAAATCTGATCTCAGTTGCTATGTTAGATGTTAGATTTTATGTGTTAAACATGTTATATATAGTGTATAATGATGATCTGGGTTGCTAGATGTTAGATCCATAACATCTAGAGGCTCAGATTTGAAGTTTTACAAAATCTGGAAAAATTTTGTTGTGATGTCTGACAATGAATGTCAGGCCTTCTAGATCTCAATGTGTTAATTGATTTTGTGTTTTAAGTGTTTAATCATGTAGTCTGCTATGAGCTCTTTACTAAAGAAGTTGAATCAAGGTCATATCTTAAACAGATTGCAAGTTATTCTTGGTCAAAGGTCGTTGACCGACCATGACCAGACCACCATTTCTGGGTAAACTAGAAATGGGTTTTCAGCGTCTGACAACTTATTCAAGCATCTAGATATGTTAGTTTATTAATGTTTTGGTTATGTTGTTGTGACTAGTTTATAGTATATTATGTACACTTTCCATCTATGCTTTTATTACATCTACATATCAAATACACTGGATTTGGTGGCTGGTCAAAGTAGGTAGAATGATCACGGATCCGGTTTTCTAGGCAACCCAGAAAACCTTTGATCATGTCCTCTAACATGGTTTGACCAGCTTGGATTTAATGATTCTGTTGATGTTTTGATGTTGTTTAGTGATAGATCTATAGTCTCTCATGTTGTGTACAAGTTGGAACTTTTAGATCACAAAAACAACACTTATATCACAAGAAGTGGAAGCTTAGAATCGACCGAATCGTTTCTTCATTTCAGGTAACCCGAAAATGAAGAACGACTCGATAATGTTTTCATTGGCTTAGATCTTTCAATTGGTGCATGTTTGGATCAGGTTTGTTGTTGGGTCTTATAGTGGTGCATGTGTACTACACGATCTGACCAAAAACAAGTGCAGAAGCTACATGATTGGTGTTTAATCGTTGGTCAAAGTAACCAACTCAGTCACTGCACTTGGTGTTCTGGGTTGAAGTATGAACATGAAGAACACCTATAGCGACAGATAGGTGGTCTTTAGTGACAGTTGAATTATAAAAATTATATTTTAATTAAATAATTATAAAAAATTAGTTTTTAATTATTAAAAATACATAATAAATTATTAAAAATTATTTTCAAGTCTAAAAATAGTTTTTAATTATTTTTAATATATATCATAAATATTTAATATTTTTGAAATATTAAAGGTATTTAATTTATTTAATTACATATTAAATAAATTGTTTAAAAATGATTTTAATACTTTAAAAATCATTTAAAATTATATTATGGAATAAAAAATATTTTAAGTTATTTTTAATGACTTTTAATATTTTAGGATGAAATTCATTAATTAAATAATTTTAATGATAATTAAGTTATTTAATAAATGAATGAAATAAAATAATTAAAAATGATTTTGTTGTATTAAAATCATTTTAAATAATAATAAGGTATTTAAAAATATTTTAAGTTATAAAATATAACTTTCAATATTTAAAGGTAAATTTTATTAATTAATTATTATTAATGATATTAAGGTTATTTAATAATTATATTAAATAATTTAGTTTAAAATGATTTTATTATTATAAAAATTATTTTAAATAAAAATAAAGTGTTTAAAGATATTTGAAGTTATAAAATATAACTTTTAATATTTAAAGGATAATTTCATTAATAATTTAATATTAATGATGTTAATTTAGTATTAATGATATTAAATTTATTTAATAATTATATTAAATAAATAGTTTAAAAATAATTTTATTAATTTAGAAATTATTTAAAAAGGATATAAATGAATTAAAAGTATTTAATCACATGTTGATACACCTTTGTTAATTACCCGTATATATATATATATATATATATATATATATATATGTGTGTGTGTGTGTTCAATTATAGATTATTGTTGAACAAGATAAAACCTTTGGTTTGGAACCCTGACAAGTATGAACATCCCTTACACGGGAAAACTTTTTATGCACCCAAGGTGGAGAAAGTGAACGATAACATCGTTCTTGCAATGTAATGTAGTATTGATCAATACAGGATACAACGGGCTGATCACCCTTGTGCCCGTAAGTTATGATTTGGTTCTGAGATGGAGTTTACATTTAACCTTTTCGAAAATGAAAACAATGTTCATAGTATGTCACCTTAACCCTATTTATAGTCAGTACGTAGTTTTAAAAATTTGAAAGAGGGTTGTTATGTTATTATTATCGGTTCAGATTACTTCACAACTATTGATTTGTTGTAGAAGGATAGTATAAAGAAAACATTTAAATTCTTTCAGCTTATATATATATAATTGTTAATACTTGATGGACACTCAAATGCTCATCCTTGCTTAATTTAAATGTTTTCAGCTAAGTGTGAAGAACCAGAAGGCTCATGCAGGAACAAAGGAAAAGGAAAGCTAATATTATTGTTATTATTATTAGTCTTATTCCGCTCATAGAAATGGTATCGTGAAGCACCGAGTTCGTGTTTCAAGTACCTGGATTTAGGGGCTATACAGGTTGGTATCAGAGCTTTAGGATTAGAAACCTTAGGTGGGATAGACCTTAGGCAATAACCTTAGAAAAGAGGGAAAAGTTGAAAATATAAATAACTCATATAGAGTTTAAAAAGAGATGAATCGGATAAATTAATCGTCAAACAAAAATAAAAGATAACCTATACAAAATTATTGTTTGTTATGTGTATATACTATATGCTTATCAGGATAATTTATGTGTGTAGATGTCTGGTGGAAAAGGTTTGTTATAAGCTTATAACTTTAAGAAGGATTAGATCCATACACCCAAGCTAATATCGAAGCCAATAGCTGAAATAGAGGCTCACAATGAAACCAACTCGGACGAGGTGGTTATCGTGGAAAATGTAGTACCAGATCCGAAAATGGTGGAACTGACAGATAGTGATTCGGACACTAAAGTTGAAGCTGATTAAGCATCAATGGAAGTGCAAAATCTGAGGAACAAGGTTTCTTCTCCGGAAAGGTTGTGGGAGATAGAAAAGCTGCTTAGTAGTCAATTGCGTCAGGCATTAATCAAAACAATGAAAGAGCAGGATAAGCTTAAAATCCAAATTGATTAAATGGGAGCCCCAAGCAACACAACGTGTGCAGCTCCGTGTTATAACGGAAAAAGAAAGATAGAAGATCATGATTTAGGAAAACCTGATAAGAAGAAAGGGAAAAGAATTTGTTATCTTTGCGGTTATGAGGGGCATACCACTTTGTATTGTCCCGACTATAAACCAGGTGCATGTTTTGTTTGTGGAATAGAAGATCATCAGGTGAAGAGTTGTCCAAAAAAAAAGGCTTAGTAAATAGGTAGTATAGGTTCACATTGTGTAGGTATGTTTAAGGTCATAACCTTGGCCTTAACAAGTAATATAAGAAAGTAGAGTGTCGAACCCACGAGGACAAAGATTTAACGAAAACAAATACTAAGGTAAAGTCGCTACTAAACTTATCTAAATGATTGAAATTAATGGTTGGTTAAGCTATTTCAATAAGTAAACTAATTAAGAGAAGTTAGTTGCTAGGAAGGTAAGATAGGATTACAACTCCCCTAATGCTTTGCCTAATCTTCTAACTCTCCGCAATACAAACAAATCAAGGAATGGTCGACCTAGAACAATAATAGGCATAAACTTCTGTCGAAGGTCAAATGCACATCCTTAACAAGCTAGAACACCATATGTCTATGGGTGAAACTAATTGGGTCAAGTTCATTAAGCACATTTCCAAGGTCGCACAAGGCAAATAAGGATATGTCTATCCTATTGGCACATTAAGCCCACATTCAAATGTCAAGGTCATAACAAGTGTTGTTGAATTTAAAGACAGACAGTAATATCCATTTATCAATTTCCATTACTATCAAGACAAATTTTTTTATCAAGAAATCGCATAATATAAGCAAAATACAACAACCCATTCCAAAATGCTTCATTATATAAAATGAGAGAGAAAGTCGATTAAGTTATTCAAAAGGTTACATTGCAATCCTAAAAATGAAGTTAGTTCATAACTATGGAACTAACACAAATTTCTAATACACTATCCATTATCGACAAATACAAAGAATAGAAATTTGAAATAAGAAAACCCCTTTAGAAAGAAGTTTTCTTCCGCCAAATCTTTTCTTTTACGCTCCAGAGTCAAAAAATATGGAGAAAATTGATCTCTCCCTTTTCAAGCTTCTTCCTTCTCTCCCTAAGCTATTTTCTTGTATGTATGTTATATATATATCCCTTAAACAAATAGCCTCTCTTGCTACTTTATAAAAAGATTTTCCCTTTTTGCTAGGTCAAACAAAGTCCTTGTTCACTTGAACTGAGGAGGAAGGCATGCACGGCCCATTAGTATTGAGTGGAAATGCCATGGCCACATTAGAATCTGGGACACGAGTTTCAGTCTTGCATCACGAGCCAAAGGAGGAGGAGGAAATACGGGCGCGGCTTATGTCATCATGGGTCAGTCATGATATCATGCGCGCCATTAAGCTCGGTGTTGGCGCCATGAGCGAGCAAGAGAAAAATGACTATTTTGCCCTTTTAAAGCTGCAAAAACACTGTGAAGCTCTCAAAGGCAAACGATTAAACACAATAACACTATATTTCTATAAAACTACATAAAACTACTTAATTGTGCAAGTATTTAAGTCATAAAGCATCCGATTCATGTTTAAATCCCACTCATCAAATACCCCAAACTTAAGTCTTTGCTTGTCCTCGAGCAAACTATCTAACACAATAATAATAAAGAGACACTTAAGAATGTGAAAGGAATATATATGTAACAATCTATACTAGCATCGTGGCTACTTAATCTCTAATTGCTTACTCCCAAAGAATAAGTCAAACATAGGAATGAGTAAGGGTTCATTATATTTCAAGCATAAGATCAGATTCGATCCATTCTCTATGCGTGTGAAGACCAACCATCCCGACTAATCATAGCTCAACTAAGTTCGCAGACAACGATTGTTAAAACCCAAAGAAACTCCGCAACTTAAACATTCAACAAGCATTAAGAACAAGACACAAATGCAGACAAGATCAAAAGGCTCTAAGATGCCGACAAAGAAAATCGACTTGGACAAAGATTTAATTACCTTAGGCTACGTAACTACCCATGAATGAGCTTTTGATCGCTGACTCCCAAGCCGCACGACTTTAGGGCACTAGTGTAGAACACCCCTAAGAATCTAATGACTCGAGCAGTAAAGGCCACGTAATCAACATAAGCCAACTGAGATTTCACAACAAGAACGAAGGTTAAACAACGAAAGTGCATTTTATGCTCCATCTCGATATCTACCGCTTATGGGCGAAAAGTGCTTTTACGCTCCATCTCGACTCCACCGTAAAACTTTTGATATAAACACTTCTATACTAATCTTATTCCCAATTTTTATTTTATTTTTATTTTTATTTTTTTCAAACAAGCTAGAATCCAAGATCCAAAACTACATAAACATCTAAATCTTTTATTACCTTGCACAAATGAAAGTTTATAAGAGTGAACAAATTTTCAACACAATAAACACACAAACTATAAATGAAAAATAATTAGTTAACACACGCTGGCTCTGGTTTTCTAGAAGGACGGATCAATAACAGTCTAAACTTATCAACTCATAAACCCCTAGTACATGGCATGCTTGACACAACTCTACGAGAGACATACTCATTTGGCGTTAAACATAGCCACAATCAAAAATCAGCAATGGTAAATATAACACCCTTGCTAAATAGCAGCTCAGAATAGGGTGAAAAGGCTATTTACATGGCACAAGCATATAAATCTGTATAAGCCCCAAAAAGATGGCTAGAAACCAAAATCATGCTAATAAACTCAAAATAAAACCAAAAATAGTTTATGGCATCCATAATGATAAAAATATTCAACATAATCCCTCAGTTCAAAAGACTGCACCACAATACTAATAAATACAAACATAATAAAGATAAGAAGTCCGCAATCCTAAAATGGCAAAGAATGAGATAGACAGATAAAGGTTCAAAATGCTAAAAACACCCCCAAACTTGAAGTGATCAATGCCCTCATTGCTAAACATAAAGCAATTGAATACAAGAGGGCTTCCCTTAAGATCGCTCACTCATCAGCGGCATCGGCTTCGCTTTCATCCTCATCTGGCACGTCCTGATCAGCTTCGGCAGGCGGTGATAGTGGAGGATATGGTGGGAAAATAGGAGGGTCGGGAAACTAGTATGGCGTGAACTCAATGCCCTCGCCATAAAAAGTCAGTAGATGCTCAGATCATGTTCACCACCCATCACGGCATCGATTATTATCTCCCCGCCCGAGCCACTGGGCCGCGATATGCCTCCGCTGCCTCAATGCCTCGGGTGATCCCGCTCGATGCAAAGCAGGTGAGGGATGCCATGATGTTCGCTAAAAGACTCGACTAGCCGGGCTCGCCTCGTGTGCTTGAGAGGGCTCGCCTCGCTCGGGTCTACCAAGGAGGCGGTGCTATAGGCGGTCCGTATCCTTCGCCCCTGACATGAGACTCTGCCCCATCCCAAATAGTAAAGCGCTTGATCATTTGATGGTCGACGAGCCATAGGCAAAGTTATCTCATCAGCCCCACTGCATTTTACCGCTTGCACAAAAAAAGCGTGATCACGGATGGATGGGGAAGTCCCGCAACGATCGCACTCTTGATAGCCTTGATGATCGAAGTCGTGGATGAGAACTCCGATATCCACATTCAAACCCGTGACAATGGCAAAAAAGAAAAATCGCCTTTCTTTAGTCACATCGCTAGGTGGCGGGTCGGGAGCATGGTGGCACAAATGAAACTGCATTCACACCTTTCCATAACGATCGAGCTCGAGCAAATGAAGCTAGTCTTTTTTCGCCAGATAATCATTTTTCTTCCGTGTCATCCGGGTTTGCAGAGCCTTCTTGATGACATCTTCCGGTCATAGCCATTTAATCCTAGTAGCGATATAATCATTTCCCATGTAGTTTGGTGCCCCGAATAATAGTGCATTGATGGATATACTATCAAATGCTACGGACCTACCTCGACTTGAACCACAAGCAGACCTCTCGGATCGGCGTTCATATAAAATTTCGAACCACCGGACAACAAATGACATCGGCGGTTTGGTGAAGTTAATCCACTTTCGCCGATGATCATATTCATGAGTTCCCATCTTTGCGATCCTACCCGCAACCCCGCTCAGAATCAAATTACGCTTGTCGAAAAGAGTCTCTATACCGCTTGAAAGTTTCTCACCGACAAACTTGGTGGGGTCCCAAGCTCGTGGTGGAGCCGCGGAAGATGAAGAAGAACCATCGACGCTAAGTCGCTGCCTTTTGGGTGCCATGTCTAAATTCATTGATGAGGTTCCCACAAACTTTTAACAAAGGCTAATAATCAAGAGACAACCCCGAGGCAATGCACAACAAACCCCCAATACAAACCCAAGTAAATCAAGCCAAAACAAATTCGACTTCTCTCATAGGAAAATAATCAAACACCTTGTGTGTGCTTTTCCAAACTATACTTGACAACCTTTTTTTTTTGTTGTCAGCATTCGACCGTGATTTCCAAAGAGGGAAATCACCCCAAATCACACAAGAAGAAGAACACGTAAAAGCAATTAAACCAAGAAAATCTCTGATCGAATGAAAAAACCTTAAAAATCCTTATGATGGGCTGTATGCTTTTAGGCTGCCGAGAGAGAGGGCTGAGATTGTTGAGAGAAATGGGAGAAATGAGGAGTCTTAGTCAAACTGCCTGATTATAACTACAATTGGAATTCAAAAACACGCTAACGGGCCACTGCCATGAAAGTGTTTGTTCATTACTCTCATACACGCGCGAAAGTTAATGTAAAGTCGGCATTTATGGAAAGGCATACGAGAGCCTATTTGTTGGATGGCATCAAGCATCACGAAAGTTAGCAAATAAAGCAAGATAGAATGGTGGTGAATGCTGAATACACAAAGAAAAGATAGTAGAAACTAGAAGCACACATGCAAAAGAAATGAACTCGAAGTTTTTCATCCTTCTTTCCGACATACCAAAACAAGTACAACAACTACACTACACAAGCTAACATACACTGTTAAAAACACAGTAAACACTATTAGTATATGCAGATTATCATACGAAACATGTTGCCCATAAATGATAGACACAAAACATAAAATCTATCAGCTATGCTATTTAATAAAACGAACAGTCACTAAGTAAACTAGAAATGAGTGAAAAAAAAAGAAAAAAAACATATAAATTTATACCGAGATGGGGTGCCTCCCCATCAAGCGCTTTGTTTTAAAGTCGTTTACTTGACTATCATCCCGATTTTAGACCGGTCTCCAAGTGTAATGGAGGTATTCTCACGGCCGACCTCGCCGCCCAAAGAATGCTTTTAACCTCTGCCCATTGACCTTGAATGTTGAATCCGAATTGGAGTCTTCAACCTCTATTGCTCCGCAAGCGGATAAACCTTAGCAATAGTGAAAAGGGGCCCGACCATCGAGACTTTAGCTTCCCCAAAATAACTTCAATGAATTAAACAAAAGAACCTTCCGCCCGGCTCAAAATGCCGCCAAGGATTTTCTTGTCATGCCACCTCTTGGTCTTCTCCTTGTACAACTTGGCATTTTCATACGCAGCATTTAAACTCATCTCGCTTCATTTAGTTGTAATACCGCCGCCGCCTACCGCCTCAAGATCAAAGTTAACCTTTTGAATCGCCAAGTAAGCGTTGTGCTCCAGTTCGACCGAGAAATGACAAGCTTTACCATAAACTAGCCTGTATGGAGACATTTCGATAGGCATTTTATAAGCTGTGCGGTAGGCCCATAAGGCATCATCAAGCTTCTTCGATTAAACCTTACGGGTTGGGTTAACAATCTTTTCCAAGATTCGCTTTCACCTCTCTTGCTCAAAATTTCACCGGCACCGGTCCGAGGGGTGGTAAGCAGTGGCTATTTTATGAGTTACCCCATACTTGGATAGAAGGGCTTCAAGATACTTATTGCAGAAATGCGACCCTTCATCGCTAATTATGGCCCGAGGTGTGCAAAATGAGTGAAAATATTCTTTTTGAGGAAATCAAGCACCACTTAAGATCATTTTGTCAAGCAAGGCAACCGCTTCCACCCACTTTGAGACATAGTCCATCGCCACAAGGATGTAGAGATTGTTGAACGAGGACGGAATGGTCCCATGAAATCAATGCCCTGCACATCAAACAACTCTACTTCCAAAATATTCTCGCAATGGTAGCTCATGCCAATTTTGAAATAGTGCCCACCATGTTGGCATCTCATCACAAAGGCATCACATATGCATGAGCATCTTTAAAAAGGGTGGGCCAATAAAATCTTGACTGTAGCACTTTAGAAGTAGTTCGCTGGCCTCCGAAATGACCTCCATAATTAGATGAATGGCAATGATGCAACACGCCTTCCATTTCTTCTTCAGGAAAACATCTACGCAAAATCTGATCCGAGCAATGTTTGAATAAGAAGGGCTCATCCCATAGATATTGCTTGGCATCTTTGAGGAATTTCTTCCTTTGTTGGAAACTCAGCCTCGAGGGATAACTTGGCAAGCGACGTAAATTTATGTAAGTCCGTGATACCACGGACCTTGTCATTTACCACAAAGAGTCGCTTCGTCTCGAAAAAAATCATTTATAGCTTTGTTTCGGCTTCACGTCAAGATGTGGTGTTTTCCAATCTACTTAAATGGTCAAGCAACCCGATTCTCGCCTTCTTCTTGTCTCTCGATTTCTAAGTCAAATTTCGTAGAAGGTAACCCACCGTATCAATCTTGGCTTAGCATCCTTCTTTTCGATCAAATACTTGATCGCCGAAAGTGATCTGTATACGATCACCTTCATTCCCGATGAGGTAGGAACGAACTTGTCAAAAGCATACACTCATCGCCAAAGAACTCCTTCTCTCTGGTGGTGTAATTTAACCGAGCATCGGCCAATGTCTTACTGGCATAATAAATGGTATGGAAGACCTTCTCCCTTCTCTGGCCCAACACTGCCCCTATAGTATAGTCACTGGCATCACACATCAGCTCAAAGGGGTAGGCACAGTCTGGAGCTACCACGATAGGCGTCGAGACAAGCCTTTTCTTTAATAACTCAAAAGCGCCAGCAAAGCGACATTGAACTGGAAAGGCATGTCCTTCTCCAGAAGAGTTCACAACGGTTTGGTGATCTGAGAGAAGTCCTGAATAAACCTTCTGTAAAAACTGGCGTGCCCGAGGAAACTCCTCACCCCTTTGACTGAGGTGGATGGTGGAAGGTTATTGATCACATCGATCTTTGCCTTATCAACCTCAATTCCACGTACAGATACCCGATGACCTAGAATAATGCCTTCTTCGACCATGAAATGACACTTCTCCCAATTCAACACCAAGTTGGTTTTAACACATCGATGGAGAATCGCCACGATTAGTCAAGCAATTGTCGAATGAGCTCCCAAAGACCGAGAAGTCATCCATGAAGACCTCCAAGGTCTCTCAACCATGTCGAGAAGATTGACATCATACATCCGAAAATGGCGGAGCATTACATAACCCAAGGACATTTTTTTGGAAGGCAAAGGTCCCATAGGACATGTAAATGTCGCCTTCTCCCGATCTTCCGAGAGCAATAGAAATCTGATTGTACCCCGAATACCCATCAAGCAAACAATAGTATTCATGCCCAGCCAACCGGTCCAGCATTTGATCAATGAAAGGAAGGGGAAAGTGATCCTTACATGTTGATTTGTTCAACTTCCTGTAATCCATGCACACTCTCCACCCGGTCACCATCCTGGTGGGAATCAATTCGTTATTTTCGTTGGACACCACTGTCATCCCTCCCTTCTTTGGCACACATTGGATTGGACTAACCCAAGGACTGTCCGAGATGGGGTAGATAATGCCAAGATCTAGCAACTTAATGATTTCTTTTTCCGGACGACCTCTTTCATAATAGGATTTAGCCTACCGATGCTCTATAGATGGCTTCGAGCCTTCCTCCAAAAGAATTTTGTGCATGCATAGAGTTAATGATCCCTTTATATCGCCGATAGACCATCCTAAGGCTATTTTGTACTTTTGAGCACAAGCAGCATTTTTCTTCCCGACACTTGGTTAGAGAAGGTAAATTATTAGGTGTAATGTAGATGAAATTCCTAAATAAGCATACCTCGTGTGAGTAGCAAAGGTTTGAGCTCTCAAGGATGGAGGTTCGATGATAGATGGTCGAGCTTTTGATGTAGAGGCCTCATTATCATTCGTAGATTCGAATCGTTTGTGGAATTTCTTTGATCTTTGAGGTTCATCGAGCCACATGGCACATTCCACATGCGAAGGATCTTCAGTAGTACTAGCCCCGCTTAATGAAGCTTCCAAAGGGTCCGAATGCAAGTTTCTAAGAATACCCTCCATCGATTTATCAATAGTATTAATCTGGAAGCAATCCTCGTGGGTATTAGGATATTTCATGGATCGGAAGACATTGAACGTCACTTCGATCATTAACTCTCATTGTCAACTCCCCTTTTGGACATCGATGAGGGTCCTCCCAAATTGCCAAGAACGGCCTTCCCAATATTATTGGGATTTCCTATCCTCCTCAAAATCAAGGACTATGAACCGCCTTTAAAAATGAACTTGTCGACTTTCACTAAGACATCCTCTCAATTCCCTTCTTCGGCATGTCGTAGATCCGTCACCTAATCAAGGGTGACACTTGTTGGCTTGGCTTCATTTAGGCCCAACTTTTTATAAATGGAGAGGGCATCAAGTTGATGTCGCCCCTAAATCACAGAGAGCCTTCCCAATAAATCGTCCCCAATGGTGCACGGATTGTAAAACTTCCGGTCTTTTAGCTTCGACGGAAGTTTGTTTTCAAGGATGGCACTACACTCTTTCCGTCCGCCGCCACCGCCTCATAGTCCCCCATTTTTGTTTCTTGGACAGATGTCCTTCATGAACTTGACATAACTAGGCATTCCTCCAATGCCTCTCGCAAACGGTATATTGATGTGCGCCTTTTGAACACCTCCAAGAATTTGGAAAACCGCTTATCCATTTCTTTTTTCGCAGACCTCCGGGGGAACGAGAATCGAGGGAGAGGTCGAATGACCACACGCCATTGGAGGAGATGGTGTCAAGGGCTATCTTTACCACTTTCTTCAACCCCACTTGTCTCAAAGATTCTCCTTCACGTAAAGTTCCTCATCGACATCGCCTCATCTCCCACAGAATACCTCTCCACCTTGCACATTAGTGGTTCTCCCACTTCGTAGGTTACCGCTTACACCGCCTCCTTGCCTTCCCGCTTTGGGTTGACATCGTTGTCACTTGGCAATGCGCCGGTGGTCGATTATTCAAGGCAAGAGCTAATCGACCCATCTGCATTTCAAGATTCCTAATGGAGGCTTTTTGATTGTTACTTCGGTTTCGCTCGGGCTATATACCGGCTGTAAGATCTTCTAAACCGGGCTTCCTTTCCTATTGTGGTGGAGGATGGTGAAACCGATTCTGATTGCTCTGTGGATGTGGGTTGAACTGAGTCTGAGGTTGGAATCCAGGAGGATTAGCATAATTTGGTCTCGTTGATGGAGGTTGTTGTGGATTGGGGTTGTTGCTGTTGTTGTTGGAATTGTTGCCCCATGAGAAGTTGGGATGGTTTCTTAACCCCGGGTGGTAATGAGTAGGAAGACTGGTATTTTGTTGTCGCCCGTAGTTAGAAACAAATTGAACCGATTCAGGGCTTATCGCACAATCGCTTTCGGTTGGGTGGCTCCTCGACATAATTCACATTGAACCACGACACTCGCACGCTTTTGAACCGTCAAGGTCCTAGGGTGTTCAGCCTTTTTTGTTACGCGCCGCCACCGAGCCGCTAACGATGTGAAAGAGTCCACTTCATAAACCCCCCGCCGCTTCTTCTTGGGGCTTGTCTATCATTAGGCCATTGATAATTGTTGGCGCCCATTGTCTCCACCACCATATCCCGTCAAGGTGGTGTTTGGCCATGAATGCCCCCTCCAGATGCAAGATCAATACTCGATCGAAAGTAGACTTGACAAACCATTGTAAAAGGTCTAGATAAGGAGCCACTCGGGCAATCCGTGGTGTGGGCATTTCCTCAGCAGATCCTTAAAACGCTCCCACGAGTCGTACAAGGATTCGGATTCAAACTGAACAAAGGACGTGATGTCATGCCTGAGCCTAGCTGTTTTGGCGAGCGGAAAGAATTTTGCCACAAATTTTTGTGCCAAGTCGGTCCATGTAGTAATGGAACCAGACGGAAGTGAATGAAGCCAGCTCTTGGCTTTGTCCCTTAATGTGAATGGAAACAAACGGAGTCTGATGGCTTCATCAGACACTCTATTGCATTTGAAAGTGTCACAGATCTCCACAAAATTTATCAAGTGATCATTGGGGTCATCATTCGGCAGTCCCCCAAATTGGATGTTGGTGCACATTGGAATGGTGTCCGGCTTGATCTCAAAATTGTTGACTTGGATGGCGGGCCTTTGAATGCTCGCCTGAGAGATCATCAATACGAGGCATAGCATACTCCCTCAGAGATTTCAAGTTCCTCACCATTATGATAGAGCAGAATGTCCTCGAAAGTGGCCTATGGATTTCTCTCTCGCAAGCCGTCAAAATGTTCTATCAACCCTGGATCAAAAGGTATTATATTGCGTTCCTTCCGAGGTGGCATAAACAATGGAGACTACTCGAAAAGAGAATTAAACAAAAAAATCGGCTTTAAAGTAAGGATCGATTGACTTAGTTTCAATATTGTAAAGCAATTAATTCTAAGTCCCCAAGAATCTGCGCTAAAAAACTTGTTGCTCGATTTTGCAATCGAAAAAACACGCGCAAGTATACGCGGCCTTAACAAGTAATATAAGAAAGTAGAGTGTCGAACCCACGAGGACAAAGATTTAACTAAACAAATACTAAGGTAAAGTCGCTACTAAACTTATCTAAACGATTGAAAGTAATGGTTGGTTAAGCTATTTCAATAAGTAAACTAATTAAGAGAAGTTGGTTGCTAGGAAGGTAAGATAGGATTACAACTCCCCTAATGCTTCGCCTAATCTTCTAACACTCCGCAATACAAACAAATCAAGGAATGGTCGACCTAGAACAATAATAGGCATAAACTTATGTCAAAGGTCAAATGCACATCCCTAACAAGCTAGAACACCATATGTCTATGGGTGAAACTAATTGGGTCGAGTTCATTAAGCACATTTCCAAGGTCGCACAAGGAAAATAAGGATATGTCTATCCTATTGGCACATTAAGCCCACATTCGGGATGTCAAGGTCATAATAAAAGTGTGTTGTTGAATTTAAAGACTGACAGTAATATCCATTTATCAATTTCCATTACTATTAGTACCAATTTCTTTATCAAGAAATCGCATAATATAAGCAAAATACAACAACCCATTCCAAAATGCTTCATTATATAAAACGAGAGAGAAAGTCGATTGCTTATTCAAAAGGTTACATGCAGTAATCTAAAAATGAAGTTAGTTCATAACTATGGAACTAACACAAATTTCTAATACACTATCCATTATCGACAAATACAAAGAATAGGAAATTTGGAATAAGAAAAACCCCCTTTATGAAGAAGTTTTCTTCCGCCAAATCTTTTCTTTACGCTAAGACAAATAAAAAATATGGAGAGCAATTGATCTCCTTTTTCAAGCTTCTTCCTTCTCCCTAAGCTATTTTCTTGTATGTATGTATATATATATCCTTTAAACCACCACCACTTGCTTCTTTATAACAAGATTTT
Source organism: Panax ginseng (assembly GCA_020205605.1). NCBI lineage: Eukaryota > Viridiplantae > Streptophyta > Magnoliopsida > Apiales > Araliaceae > Panax > Panax ginseng. The sequence goes on along the minus strand of CM035134.1, from coordinate 131,524,670 downwards.
TCCTTTTGCTAGGTCAAACAAAGTCCTTGTCTGTCGCTGGGAACCTGAGGAGGTGGCCACATGGCCGGGCCACCAAGTATTGAGTGGGCTTCAACGGCGCCACCACATTAGAATTGGGACACGGACTCATGCTGCAGCCATGAGCCAAAGGAGGAGGAGAGTGGCGCCAGCGGTGCGGGCTTATGTCAAGATGGGGGTCGTGGCATGCTGCCACTGCGCCATTATTAAGCTCAGTGTTGCGCCATGGCCATGGAGAAAGAGCAAAATAACTATTTTGCACTTTTAAAGCTGGAAAAACACTGTGAAGCTCTGCAGGCAACGATTAAACACAATAACACTATATTTCTATAAAACTACATAAAAACTACGAATTGTGAAAGTATTTAAGTCATAAAGTATCCGATTCAATGGGTTTAAATCCCACTCATCAACTCAGAAATGCAACAGGAACGCTTCAATTCAAAGGGACAATGACCTCAGAGAAGCATAAACTTGGGTTAAAGACATTGGGAAGGAGTTTGTAATAGCTAGGTAGGTGAGAGCAAAACCGCTTTTGCCACCTACATGATGAATGGTGAGGCAAATTTTTGGTGGGAAACGAATCAGGCGAGGGCAGGAGCAGGTGTAGTTTCTTGGGTTAGGTTTAAAACACTATTTTTCAAAAACTATTTTTCATCTAGTATGCAGCAAGGATGGAGGTAAAATTTACGTAGTTGAAGCAGTGAAAATATGACCATTATGAATATGCCATAAAATTTAATGAGTTGGCTAGGTTCGCCTTGCATCAAGTTGATCGGAGGCTAGAAAAGCGAGAAGGTTTGAGTGGGATTAAAACCCTGCTCTACAACAAGGTGGCAGTGTTGCAGATCCCTAAATTTGCAGCACTCATGGAGAAAGCGATTATTGCTGAGGAAGGGAGTGAGGCCGTGAGCCTTTATAACAAAGAAAGAAGGAACAAGGGTAAGGTTGAGGGAGCTTGGAAGGTGGAAACAAATACTGGGAATAGGAGTGAAAAGAGGAAGGGGGACAACTTTGGGGTTATGCAGGTAAAGCAAGAAGATGTAAAGAAGAAGCCGATGGTGCAATATGGGAACTGTGGAAAGAACCAACTGGGGGGATGTCTGAAAGGTAAATTTGCATGTTTCAAGTGCGGACAGGAGGACCATATCTCTCCCAACTGCCCCAATCCTAGAACGATTAGTGGGTGTTTTCTGTGCGGATCGAAGGAGCATAAGGTGAAGGATTTTCCGAAGACGAAGACGAGGACGGGGGCAGGAAGTGTGAATACTAGCAAGGGCAGTGGGAGGTTAGCAATCACGGGACTGACATCATCAAGCAAGCCAACAAAATCAACATCAAGGGTCTTCAACATGACGGTCCAAGACACGGTGGCAGCCGGCAATGCAATTCCAGGTATTATTCGTATAACTTTTATTTTCTTTTTTTATGATTTTCCTATATATAGTAAATTATTTTATAAAGAAATTTTGAAGGAGGAATTTGAGTTCTTTTAGAAATCAAATTTCCGTTTAATCAGATAGACAAGCTTTATGTGAATAGTTAAAGATCAGTTCGATCAAATTTGATCGAGATCTACTTGCAATGATTGTGTATGCTATGTACCCTGGAATGTATGGGTTTTAAAATGGTGATTCCGGGGACGGAATCTTTATAAGGGAGGGTGAATGTAATAACCCGATATTTTCTATATAAATAAATCATAAATTTTGTGTATAATTTTTTTTTTAATTATTAAAATAAATATGGGGAATTATGTGTCAAGATAATATGTATATGTATATGTGTGATAAATAAAATATATTTATTACATGAATTATTACAATTAATTTTATTTTAGAATTATTGATTATTATAAATTATATTTTTATAATAATTAATTTTATTGTAGAAATGTTTTATTATTTATTTTTTAAAGAAAAATATGATATTATATTATTTAAATAATATATGAAATATTTTTAGAATAAATATAATAATTATTTTATTATATGAATTTTAGTACAGATTATTAAGTTAAGTATTTTAACTTAATTAATAATGTTAAGAATGGCAGATAAATCAGATATAGAATCTAAACCCTAATTTTAGATTTTGATCAAGGAATGAGAATAATAGTATACTATTAATTATATTTTGATTTTTCAGTGCTATAAATATGTACTGTATGTGTGTACTGACAATGATTGGTCAATTATGGTACAATATTTGAAAACCCTAGTTTTACTATGGGAAACCCTAATTGGAACTCAATTGTGAGTTTAAGACTATTATATAACTGTGTTACATGATTTTATGGTTAATTAGGTCAACCTTAATTAACATTTAGATATATTAATTTCTGGAAACCCTAATGCTTGAATTATAAACCCTAGTTGTGATTTGATAACCCTAATTACCAAAATTATAAACCCTAATTGCTATAATTAGCAACGTTAATTATGTTAGTGTTATTAAACCCTAATGATCTTGTATAAAGTAATTAGAAACCTAATCTAATTAACAAACCCTAATTTTTCTATCTTTGGAAACTAATTTTATTTTTATTTTAAACCCTAAATAAAAGTCTAGAAATTCATTTGTGTTAAACCTTAGGGTTAAACCCTAAGGGTTTGACAAGATTACATTTGTGCCATTAAAATGTCAAGCTAAATGACCATTATACCCCTTTTTGTGCATTAAAGAAGCTAATGTATAGGTTTTGACATTATGTGAAGTTGGTGACCAAACCCAACAACCCCATGTGCTCTATAATTGCCAGCACTCAGCCTCTATATCAATTATACAATGTATCTTGGACTTCTATAAATGGATTGAGAGAGGGAAAATTGAACATTCATGCTCATTTTTGTACAAACCCTCAACCAATCTCTCTCAACTCAAAACCCACGAAATCCTTAGCTAAGATCAGTCACAAATCGAGCCCCACTAACAACCATAACCAAATCAGTGGCCTAGAATCAAACTTGTTCATAGAAGGTATAAAACCTAACAACTTGAAAATCTGATCTCAATTGCTATGTTAGATGTTAGATTTTATGTGTTAAACATGTTATATATAGTGTATAATGATGATCTGGGTTGCTAGATGTTAGATCCATAACATCTAGAGGCTCGAATTTGGAGTTTTACAAAATCTAGAAAATTTTGTTGTGATGTCTGACAATGAATGTCAGGCCTTCTAGATCTCAGTGTGTTTATTGATTTTGTGTTTTAAGTGTTTAATCTTGTAGTCTGTTATGAGCTCTTTACTCTGGAAGCTGAATCAAGGTGATCATATCTTGAACAGATTGTAAGTTATTCTTGGTCAAAGGTCGTTGACCGACCATGACCAGACCATTTCTGGGTAACCTAGAAATGGGTTTTCAACGTCTAACAACTTATTCAAGCATCTAGATCTGTTAGTTTGTTAATGTTTTGGTTATGTTGTTGTGACTAGTTTGTAGTATGTTATGTACACTTTCGATCTATGCTTTTATTACATCTAAATATCAAATACACTGGATTTAGTGGCTGGTCAAAGTAGGTAGAATGATCACGGATCCAGTTTTCTAGGCAACCTAGAAACCTTTGTTTATGTCCTCTGACATGGTTTGACCAGCTTGCATTTAATGATTCTGTTGATGTTTTGATGTTGTTTGGTGATAGATCTGTACTCTCTCATGTTGTGTATAAGCTAGAACTTTTAGATCACAAAAACAACACTTATATCACAAGTAGTGGAAGCCAATATGATTATTCAGAATCGTTTCTTCATTTTCGGTAACCCGCAGAAAATGAAGAAACGACTCAATGATGTTTTCATTGGCTTAGATCTTTTAAAACGGTGATTCCGGGGACGGAATCTTTATAAGAGAGGGTGAATGTAATAACCCGATATTTTCTATATAAATAAATCATAAATTTTGCGTATAATTTTTTTTTATTATTATTAAAATAAATATGGGGAATTATGTGTCAATATAATGTGTATATGTATATGTGTGATAAATTAAATATATTTATTATATGAATTATTAAAATTAATTTTATTTTAAAATTATTGATTATTATAAATTATATTTTTATAATAATTAGTTTTATCATAGAAATGTTTTATTATTTATTTTTCAAAGAATAATATGATATTATATTATTTAAATAATATATGAAATGGTTTTTAGAATAAATATAATAATTATTTTATTATATCAAAACCCTAATTTTGGATTTTGATCAAGGAATGAGAAAAATAGTATAATATTAATTATATTTTGATTTTTCAGTGCTATAAATATGTACTGTATGTGCGTACTGACAATGATTGGTCAATTATGGTACAATATTTGAAAACCCTAGTTTTACTATAGGAAACCCTAAATTGGAACTCAATTGTGAGTTTAAGACTATTATATAACTGTGTTATATTATTTTATGGTTAATTAGGTCAACCCTAATTAACATTTAGATATATTAATTTTTGGAAACCCTAATATTTGAATTATAAACCCTAGTTGTGATTTGATAACCCTAATTACCAAAATTATAAACCCTAATTGCTATAATTAGCAAGGTTAATTATGTTAGTGTTATTAAACCCTAATGATCTTGTATAATCTAATTAACAAACCCTAATTTTTTTATTTTTGGAAACTAATTTTATTTTTATTTTAAACCCTAAATGAAAGTCTAGAAATTCATTTGTGCTAAACCTTAGGGTTAAACCATAAGGGTCAAACCCTAACGGTTTGACAAGATTACATTTATGCCATTAAAATGTTAAGCTAAATGACCATTATACCCCTTTTGTGCATTAAAGAAGCTAATGTATAGGTTTTGACATTAGGTGAAGTTGGTGACCAAACCCAACAACCCCATGTGCTCTATAATTGCCAGCACTCAGCCTCTATATCAATTATATAATGTATCTTGGACTTCTATAAATGGATTGAGAGAGAGAAAATTGAACATTCATGCTCATTTTTGTACAAACCCTCAACCAATCTCTCTCAACTCAAAACCCACGAAATCCTTTGCTAAGATCAGTCACAAATCGAGCCCCACTAACAACCATAATCAAATCAATGGCCTAGAATCAAACTTGTTCATAAAAGGTATAAAACCTAACTTGAAAATATGATCTCAGTTTCTATGTTAGATGTTAGATTTTATGTGTTAAACATGTTATATATAGTGTATAATGATGATCTAGGTTGCTAGATGTTAGATCTATAACATCTAGATGCTCGGATTTGAATTTTTGCAAATTCTAGAAAAATTTTGTTGTGAGGTCTGACAATGAATGTCAGGCCTTCTAGATCTCAGTGTGTTTATTGATTTTGTGTTTTAAGTGTTTAATCATGTAGTTTTCTATGAGCTCTTTACTGTGGAAGTTGAATCAAGGTGATCATATCTTGAACAGATTGTAAGTTATTCTTGGTCAAAAGTCATTGACCGACCATGACCAAACCATTTCTAGGTAACCCAGAAATGGGTTTTCAGCGTCTGACAACTTATTCAAGCATCTAGAGCTGTTAGTTTGTTAATGTTTTGGTTATGTTGTTGTGACTAGTTTGTAGTATGTTATATACACTTTCGATCTATGCTTTTATTACATCTAAATATCAAATACACTGGATTTAGTGGCTGGTCAAAGTAGGTAGAATGATCACGGATTCGGTTTTCTGGGCAACCCAGAAAACCTTTCATCATGTCCTTTGACATGGTTTGACCAGCTTGGATTTAATGATTCTGTTGATGTTTTATGTTGTTTGGTGATAGATCTGTAGTCTCTCATGTTGTGTACAAGTTGGAACTTTTAGATCAAAAAAACAACACTTATATCACAAGTAGTGGAAGCCCAAATATGACCATCCGAACTGTTGTTCATTTCTGGGTAACCCAGAAAATGAAGAACAGCTCTGACATTGTTTTCATTGGCTTAGATCTTTCAATTGGTGCATGTTTTGATCATGTTTGTTGTTGGGTCTTATAGTGGTGCATGTGTAGTACACGATCTGACCAAAAACAAGTGCAGAAGCTACATGATTGGTGTTTAATCGTTGGTCAAAGTAACCAACTCAGTCACTGCACTTGGTGTTCTTGGTTTAAGTATGAACATGAAGAACACCTATAGCGACAGATAGGTGGTCTTTAGTGACAGTTTAATTATAAAAATTATATTTCTATTAAATAATTATAGAAAATTAGTTTTTAATTATTAATAATACATAATAAATTATTAAAAATTATTTTAAAGTCTGAAAAATAGTTTTTAATTATTTTTAATATATTTCATAAATTTTTAATATTTTTGAAATATTAAAGGTATTTAATTTATTTAATTATACATTAAATAAATTGTTTAAAAATGATTTTAATACTTTAAAAATCATTTAAAAATTATATCATGGAATAAAAAAATAGTTTAAGTTATTTTTAATGACTTTTAATATTTTGTGATGAAATTCATTAATTAATTAATATTAATGATAATTAAGTTATTTAATAAATGAATGAAATAAAATAATTAAAAATGATTTTGTTGTATTAAAAATCATTTTAAATAATAATAAGGTATTTAAAAATATTTTAAGTTATAAAATATAAATTTCAATATTTAAAGGTAAATTTCATTAATTAATTATTATTAATGATATTAAGGTTATTTAATAATTATATTAAATAATTTAGTTTCAAAATGATTTTATTATTATAAAAATTATTTTAAATAAAAATAAAGTGTTTAAAGATATTTTAAGTTATAAAATATAACTTTTAATATTTGAAGGATAATTTCATTAATAATTTAATATTAATGATGTAAATTTAGTATTAATGATATTAAATTTATTTAATAATTATATTAAATAAATAGTTTAAAAATGATTTTATTAATTTAGAAATTATTTAAAAAGATATAAATAAATTAAAAATATTTTAAGTTATACTTAATAACTTTTAATATTTTAAGGAGTAGTACATTAATATTTTAATATTAATGGTAATTATTTAAAATGATTTTAAATATTTTAAAAATCATTTAAGGATAATATAAATGCTTTAAAAATATTACGAGTTATTATTAATAACTTTAATATTTTTGGCAATGGTTTCATTAATACTTTAATGTTAATTAAATATTAATGATAATAGAATTGTTTAATATTTAAATCATTTGATAATGATTTAGGTGTTTGAAAATTCATGATTAATTATAATAAATATTTTAAAATTATTATAAGTCATTTAAAATAATATGTCTGATACTTACGGATATTGAGATACAGATTAGAGTCTTAGACTCGATTATTACCCGATAAAGTTGTTCGACAATGCAAGCATATTTTAAATTGATCTGGACTTAGATAAGTTGATTTGATAAGTGTTTATTTGTGATTCAATGGTTGTTGAATATGTGTGACAATGTGATTAGGTTATGTGCTGACTGTGAAATACAGTACTATGTGTTATCATATATTGCTCTAATCGAACGAATGATCTGATTAATGATAGGTCGGGATATAAAAGATAAAACTAAGTTACATTTTGTAAGCAGCAGACCAGGCAAGTATCCTACCTTTGTATTTTCTTTATGCAATGGACATGAGTAAGAATGTTTCAAAATTATATTATTATTGTACAAATTATTAACCCTATATTATATACGCTCATTGATTATCAACATGTTAGTATATGGTAATTCAGATATATATTTTGTTCGTTAATTTTTGTAAATAGTTATACAAGTGTCCCCACTTGGATAATCATTGTATTTAATCACATGTTGATACACCTTTGTTAATTACCCGTATATATATATATATATATATATATATATATGTTGAATTATAGATTATTGTTGAAAAAGATAAAACTTTTGGTTTGGAACCCTGACAAGTATGAACATCCCTTACACGGGAAAACTTTTTATGCACCCAAGGTGGACAAAGTGAACGATAACATCGTTCTTGCAATGTAGTATTGATCAATACAGGTACAACAGTGATCACCCAGGTGCGTCTCGTAAGTTATGACAGTTCTGAGATGAAGTTACATTTAACCTTTTCAAAATGAAAACAATGTTCATAGTATGTCACCTTAACCCTATTTATAGTCAGTACGTAGTTTTAAAAATTTGAAAGAGGGTTGTTATGTTATTATTATCGGTTCAGATTACTTCACAACTATTGATTTGTTGTAAAAGGATAGTATAAAGAAAACATTTAAATTCTTTCAGCTTATATATATATAAATGTTAATACTTGATGGGCACTCAAATGCTCATCCTTGCTTAATTTAAATGTTTTCAGCTAAGTGTGAAGAACCAGAAGGCTCATGCAGGAACAAAGGAAAAGGAAAGCTAACCAAATAAGATTTGTTGTAGTTTATGTAATAGTTTGATATTATTAAGATAATGATATATAATATCTATCATGCAATGTAGTGAATGTATTTAAAGGTTACGTACTTGGGAGCTAGACTCTGATAAATATGTAAATTAAGTTTGTTATTTATATTATTGTTATTATTATTAGTCTTATTCTGCTCATAGAAATGGTATCGCGAAGCACCAAGTATCAGAGCTTTAGGATTAAAAACCTTAGGTGGGATAGACCTTAGGCTATAACCTTAGAATAGAGGGAAAAATTGAAAATATAAATAACTCATATAGAGTTTAAAAATAGATGAATCGGATAAATTAATCGTCAAACAAAAATAAAAGATAACCTATACAAAATTATTGTTTGTTATGTGTATATACTATATGCTAATCAGGATAATTTATGTGTGTAGATGTCTGGTGGAAAAGGTTTGTTATATGCTTATAACTTGAAGAAGGATCAGATCCATACACCCGAGCTAATATCGAAGTCAATAGCTGAAATAGAGGCTCACAATGAAACCAACTCGGACGAGGTGGTTATCGTGCAAAATAATAGTACCAGATCCAAAAATGGTGGAACTGACAGATAGAGATTCGGACACTAAAGTTGAAGCTGATCAAGCATCAATGGAAGTACAGAATCTGAGGAACAAGGTTTCTTCTTTGGAAAAGTTGTGGGAGATAGAAAAGCTGCTTAATAGTCAATTGCGTCAGGCATTAATCAAAACAATGGAAGATCAGGATAAGCTTAAAATCCAAATTGATCAAATGGGAGCCCCAAGAAACACAACGTGTGCAGCTCCGTGTTATAAGGAAAAAAGAAAGATAGAAGATCATGATTTAGGAAAACCTGTTAAGAAGAAAGGGAAAAGAATTTGTTATCTTTGCTATTATGAGGGCCATACCACTCTGTATTGTCCCGACTATAAACCAGGTGCATGTTTTGTTTGTGGAATAAAACATCATCAGGTGAAGAGTTGTCCAAGAAAAAAGGCTTAGTAAATAGGTAGTATAGGTTCTGTTGTGTAGGTATGTTTAAGGTCATATGTGTGATAAGTATGTCTATGTAATGAAATATTCTCAACTTTTGTGTTGGTCAAGGTTGTAAACCCTGACTTTTGTAGTCACAAAGGGATAGCTGATGTTTAATGTAGTATGTGCTGCGATATGTAAAGAATTTTGAAATTGATGAATGAATATAAATCTAAGTTTGAGTAATGAAACAAGTTTAAAATATTAAACTTATATGATAAGGTTTAGAATATATGTTAAATTCATGTTTATTTAAACAGATAATGTCGCCAAGACGTCAAACTCGAAACCAAAGGGTAGAAGAATCTATCAATAATGTTGAGGGACAACAACAAGCAGATCCAATGCAGCAATTTCCAAACATGGTAGCTCAGGAAATACAACAAGGAATGCCAGCCACAGGGAACCAGCAAGACAACCGCTTGGCAAACTTTAAGGACTTCAAGGTTGTAGGACCGCCCGAATTCAAAGGGGCAACTGACCCTGTAGAAGCGTAAACTTGGGTGAAAGACATTGGGAAGGAGTTTGTAATAGCTAGGGTAGCTGAGGAGCAAAAAACCGCTTTTTCCACCTACATGATGATTGGTGAGGCAAATTTTTGGTGGGAAACGAATCAGGCGAGGGCAGGAGCAGGTGTAGTTTCTTGGGTTAGGTTTAAAACACTATTTTTCAAAAACTATTTTTCATCTAGTATGCAGGCAAGGATGGAGGTAAAATTTCTGTAGTTGAAGCAGAAAAATATGACTGTTGCGGAATATGCCGCAAAATTTAATGAGTTGGCTAGGTTCGCCCCGCATCAAGTTGATCGGAGGCTAGAAAAGCGAGAAGGTTTGAGCTGGGATTAAAACCCTTGCTCTACAACAAGGTGGCAATGTTGCAGATCCCTAAATTTGCAGCACTCATGGAGAAAGCGATTATTGCTGAGGAAGGGAGTGAGGCCGTGAGCCTCTATAACAAAGAAAGAAGGAACAAGGGTAAGGTTGAGGGAGCTTGGAAGGTGGAAACAAATACTGGGAATAGGAGTGAAAAGAGGAAGGGGGACAACTTTGGGGTTGTGCAGGTAAAGCAAGAAGATGTAAAGAAGAAGCCGATGGTGCAATATGGGAACTGTGGAAAGAACCAATTGGGGGGATGTCTGAAAGGTAAATTTGCATGTTTCAAGTGCGGGTAGGAGGACCATATCTCTCCCAACTGCCCCAATCCTAGAACGATTAGTGGGTGTTTTTTATGCGGATCGAAGGAGCATTCGGTGAAGAATTTTCTGAAGACGAGGACGGGGGCAGGAAGTGTGAATACTAGCAAGGGCAACGGGACGTTAGCGATCACGGGACCGACATCATCAAGCAAGCCAACAAAATCAACATCAAGGGTCTTCAACATGACGGTCCAGGACATGGTGGCGTACCGTAAGAATGCAATTCGGTGTATTATTCAGTATAACTTTTATTTTCTTTTTTATGATTTTCCTATATATAGTAAATTATTTTATAAAGAAATTTTGAAGGAGGAATTTGAGTTCTTTTAGAAATCAAATTTCCGTTTAATCAGATAGACAAGCTTTATATGAATAGTTAAAGATCAGTTCGATCAAATTTGATCGAGATCTACTTGTAATGATTGTGTATGCTATGTACCCTGGTATGTATGGATTTTAAAACGGTGATTCCGGGGACGGAATCTTTATAAGAGAGGGTGAATGTAATAACCCGATATTTTCTACATAAATAAATCATAAATTTTGCGTATAAATTTTTTTTTAATATTAAAATAAATATGGGGAATTATGTGTTAATATAATGTGTATATGTATATGTGTGATAAATAAAATATATTTATTACATGAATTATTAAAATTAATTTTATTTTAGAATTATTGATTATTATAAATTATATTTTTATAATAATTAATTTAATTGTAGAAATATTTTATTATTTATTTTTAAAGAAAAATATGATATTATATTATTTAAATAATATATAAAATGATTTTTAGAATAAATAAAATAATTATTTTATTATATGAATTTTAGTACGGATTATTAAGTTAAGTATTTTAACTTAATTAATAATGTTAAGAATGGCAGATAAATCAGATATGGAATCCAAACCCTAATTTTGGATTTTGATCAAGGAATGAGAAAAATAGTATAATATTAATTATATTTTGATTTTTCAGTGCTATAAATATGTACTGTATGTGCGTACTGACAATGATTGGTCAATTATGGTACTTTGAAAACCCTAGTTTTACTATGGGAAACCCTAAATTGGAACTCAATTATGAGTTTAAGACTATTATATAACTGTGTTATATGATTTTATGGTTAATTAGGTCAACCCTAATTAACATTTAGATATATTAATTTCTGGAAACCCTAATGTTTGAATTATAAACCCTAGTTGTGATTTGATAACCCTAATTACCAAAATTATAAACCCTAATTGCTATAATTAGCAAGGTTAATTATGTTAGTGTTATTAAACCCTAATGATCTTGTATAAAGTAATTAGAAACCTAATCTAATTAACAAACCCTAATTTTTTTTATTTTTGGAAACTAATTTTATTTTTATTTTAAACCCTAAATAAAAGTCTAGAAATTCATTTCTGCTAAACCTTAGGGTTAAACCTTAAGGGTCAAACCCTAAGGGTTTGACAAGATTACATTTGTGCCATTAAAATGTCAAGCTAAATGACCATTATACCCCTTTTTGTGCATTAAAGAAGCTAATGTATAGGTTTTGACATTAGGTGAAGTTGGTGACCAAACCCAACAACCCCATGTGCTCTATAATTGCTAGCACTCAGCCTCTATATCAATTATACAATGTATCTTGGACTTCTATAAATGGACTGAGAGAGGGAAAATTGAACATTCATGCTCATTTTTGTATAAACCCTCAACCAATCTCTCTCAACTCAAAACCCACGAAATCCTTTGCTAAGATCAGTCACAAATCGAGCCCCACTAACAACCATAACCAAATCAGTGGCCTAGAATCAAACTTGTTCATAAAAGGTATAAAACCTAACTTGAAAATATGATCTCAGTTTCTATGTTAGATGTTAGATTTTATGTGTTAAACATGTTATATACAGTGTATAATGATGATCTGGGTGACTAGATGTTAGATCCATAACATCTAGAGGCTCGGATTTGAAGTTTTGCAAATTCTAGAAAAATTTTGTTGTGATGTCTGACAATGAATGTCAGGCCTTCTAGATCTCAGTGTGTTTATTGATTTTATGTTTTAAGTGTTTAATCATGTAGTCTGCTATGAGCTCTTTACTGTGGAAGTTGAATCAACGTGATCATATCTTGAACAGATTGCAAGTTATTCTTGGTCAAAGGTCGTTGACCGACCATGACCAGACAATTTCTAGGTAACCCAAAAAAGGGTTTTCAGCGTCTGAAAACTTATTCAAGCATCTAGATCTGTTAGTTTGTTAATGTTTTGGTTATGTTGTTGTGACTAGTTTGTAGTATGTTATGTACACTTTCGATCTATGCTTTTATTACATCTAAATATCAAATACACTAGATTTAGTGGCTGATCAAAGTAGGTAGAATGATCACGGATTCGGTTTTTTGGGTTGTTTTCTGGGCATCCCAGAAAACCTTTAATCATGTCCTCTGACATGGTTTGACCAGCTTGGATTTAATGATTTAGTTGATGTTTTGATGTTGTTTGGTGATAGATATGTAGTCTCTCATATTGTGTACAAGCTGGAACTTTTAGATAACTAAAACAACACTTATATCACAAGTAGTGGAAGCCCAAATATGACCATCTGAACTGTTGTTCATTTCTGGGTAACCCAGAAAATGAAGAACAGCTCTGACATTGTTTTCATTGGCTTAGATCTTTCAATTGGTGCATGTTTTGATCATGTTTGTTGTTGGGTTTTATAGTGGTGCATGTGTACTACACGATCTGACCAAAAACAAGTGCAGAAGCTACATGATTGGTGTTTAATCGTTGAATCAAGTAAACCAACTCGATCATTTGACTTGGTGTTCTGGGTTTAAGTATGAACATGAAGAACACCTATAGCGACAGATAGGTACTCTTTAGTGACAGTTTAATTATAAAAATTATTTTTTATTAAATAATTATAGAAAATTAGTTTTTAATTATTAAAAATACATAATAAATTATTAAAAATTATTTTAAAAGTCCGAAAAATAGTTTTTAATTATTTTTAATATATTTCATAAATATTTAATGTTTTTAAAATATTAAAGGTATTTAATTTATTTAATTATATATTAAATAAATTATTTTAAAATGATTTTAATCATTTAAAAATTATATTATGGAATAAGAAAATATTTTAAGTTATTTTAATGACTTTTAATATTTTGTGATGAAATTCATTAATTAATTAATATTAATGATAATTAAGTTATTTAATAAATGAATGAAATAAAATAATTCAAAATAATTTATTGTATTAAAAATCATTTTAAATAATAATAAGGTATTTAAAAATATTTTAAATTATAAAATATAAATTTCAATATTTAAAGGTAAATTTCATTAATTAATTATTATTAATGATATTAAGGTTATTTAATAATTATATTAAATAATTTAGTTTAAAAATGATTTTATTATTATACAAATTATTTTAAATAAAAATAAAGTGTTTAAAGATATTTTAAGTTATAAAATATAACTTTTAATATTTAAAGGATAATTTCATTAATAATTTAATATTAATGATATTAATTTAGTATTAATGATATTAAATTTATTTTATAATTATATTAAATAAATGGTTTAAAAATGATTTTATTAATTTAGAAATCATTTAAAAAGGATATAAATTAATTAAAAATATTTTAAGTTATACTTAATAACTTTTAATATTTTAAGGAGTAGTACATTAATATTTTAATATTAATGGTAATTATTTAAAAATAATTTTAAATGTTTAAAAATCATTTAAGGATAATATAAATGCTTTAAAAATATTACGAGAGTTATTATAAATAACTTTAATATTTTTGGCAATGGTTTCATTAATACTTTAATGTTAATTAAATATTAATGATAATAGAATTTTTTAATATTTAAATCATTTGATAATGATTCCGGTGTTTGAAAATTCATGATTAATTATAATAAATATTTTAAAATTATTATTAGTCATTTAAAATAATATGTCTGATACTTACGGATATTGAGATACAGATTAGAGTCTTAGACACGATTATTACCCGATAAAGCTGTCGGCACACCGACATGTTTCAGAAATTGATCTGGACTTAGATAGGTTGATTTGATAAGTGTTTATTTGTGATTAAATGGTTGTTGAATATGTGTGACAATGTGATTTAAGTTATGTGCTGACTGCGAAATGTAATACTATGTGTTATGGTATATTGTTCTAATCAAACGAATGATCTGATTAATGATAGGTCGGGATATAAAAGATAAAACTAAGTTGCATTTTATAAGCAGCAGACCAGGCAAGTATCCTACCTTTGCATTTTCTTTATGCAATGGACATGAGTAAGAATGTTTTAAAATTATATTATTACTGTACAGATTATTAACCCAATATTATATACGCTCATTGATTATCAATATGTTAGTATATGGTAATTCAGATATATATTATGTTCATTAATTTTTGTAAATGGTTATACAAGTGTCCCCACATAGATAATCATTGTATTCAATCACATGTTGATACACCTTTCTTATATATATATATATATATATATATATATATATATATATATATATATATATATATATTGAATTATAGATTTTTGTTGAACAAGATAAAACCTTGGGTTTGGAACCCTGACAAGTATGAACATCCCTTACATGGGAAAACTTTTTATGCACCCAAGGTGGACAGAGTGAACGATAACATCGTTCTTGCAATGTAGTATTGATCAATACAGGGTACAACGGGATGATCTCCCCCGTGCCCGTAAGTTATGACGGTTTACAGATGAAGTTCTGTTTAACCTTTTCAAAAATGAAAATAATGTTCATAGTATGTCACCTTAACCCTATTTATAATTAGTACGTAGTTTAAAAAATTTAAAAGAGGTTGTTATGTTATTATTATCGGTTCAGGTTACCTCACAACTATTGATTTGTTATAGAAGGATAGTATAAAGAAAACATTTAAATTCTTTCAGCTTATATATATATAATTGTTAATACTTGTTGGGCACTTAAATTCTCATCCTTGCTTAATTTAAATGTTTTCAGCTAAGTGTGAAGAACCAAAAGGCTCATGCAGGAACAAAAGAAATGGAAAGCTAACCAAATAAGATTTGTGGTAGTTTATGTAATAGTTTGATATTATTAAGACAATGATATATAATATCTATCATGCTATGTAGTGAATGTATTTAAAGGTTACGTACTTGGGAGCTAGACTCTGATAAATATGTAAATTAAGTTTGTTATTTATATTATTGTTATTATTATTAGTCTTATTCCGCTCATAGAAATGGTTTTGTGAAGCACCGAGTTTGAGTTTTAAGTACCTGGATTTTGGGGCTTTACAAGTTGGTATCAGAGCTTTAGGGTTAGAAACCTTAGGTGGGATAGACCTTAGGCTATAACCTTAGAACAGAGGGAAACGTTAAAAATATAAATAACTCATATAGAGTTTAAAAAGAGATGAATTGGATAAATTCATCGTCAAACAAAAATAAAAGATAACCTATACAAAATTATTATTTGTTATGTGTATATACTATATGTTAATCAGGATAATTTATGTGTGTAGATGTCTGGTGGAAAAAGTTTGTTATATGCTTATAACTTGAAGAAGGATCAGATCCATACACCCAAGCTAATATCGAAGCCAATAGCTGAAATAGAGGCTCACGATGAAACCAAATCGGACGAGGTGGTTATCGTGGAAAACGTAGTACCAGATCCAGAAATGGTGGAACTGGCAGATTGTGAGTCGGACACTAATGTTGAAGCTGATCAAGCATCAATGGAAGTGCAGAATCTGAGGAATAAGGTTTCTTCTCCAGAAAGGTTGTGGGAGATAAAAAAGCTGCTTAATAGTCAACTGCGTCAGGCGTTAATCGAAACAATGGAAGTGCAGGATAAGCTTAAAATCCAAATTGATCAAATGGGAGCCCCAAGCAACACAACGTGTACAGCTCCGTGTTATAAGGGAAAAAGAAAGATAGAAGATAATGATTTAGGAAAACCTGATAAGAAGAAAGGGAAAAGAATTTGTTATCTTTGTGGTTATGAAGGGCATACCACTCTATATTTTCCCGACTATAAACCAGGTGCATGTTTTGTTTATGGAATGCAAGATCATCAGGTGAAGAGTAATCCAAGAAAAAAGGCTTAGTAAATAGGTAGTATAGGTTCTGTTGTGTAGGTATGTTTAAGGTCATATGTGTGATAAGTATGTCTATGTAATGAAATATTCTCAACTTTTGTGTTGGTCAAGGTTGAAAATCCCGACTTTTGTAGTCACAAAGGGATAGCTGATGTTTAATGCAGTATGTGCTGCAATATGTAAAGACTTTTGAAATTGATGAACGAATATGAATCTAAGTTTGAGTAATGAAACAAGTTTAAAATATTAAACTTATATGATAAGGTTTAGAATATAAGTTAAATTCATGTTTATTTAAATAGATAATGCCGCCAAGACGTCAAACTCGAAACCAAAGGGTAGAAGAATCTGTCAAAAATATTGAGGGACAACAAGAAGCAGATCCAATGCAGCAATTTGCAAACATGGTAGCTCAGGCAATGTAACAAGGAATGTCAGCCGTAGGGAACCAGCAGGACAACCGCTTGGAGAACTTTAAGGACTTCAAGGCTGTAGGACCGCCCGAATTCAAAGGGACAACTGACCATGTAGAAGCGAAAACTTGGGTTCAAAAGATTGAGAAGGCCTTTGTAATAGCTAGGGTAGCTGAGTGGCAAAAGACCGCTTTTGCCGCCTAAATGATGAAGGGTGAGGCAAATTTTTGGTAGGAAGCGAATCAGGCGAGGGCAGGAGCAGGTGTAGTTGCTTGGGATAAGTTTAAAATTCTGTTTTTCGAAAACTATTTTTCATCTAGTATGCAGGCTAGGATGGAGGTCAAATTTCTGGAGTTGAAGTACGAAAATATGACTGTTGCGAAATATGCCGCAAAATTTAATGAGTTGGCTAGGTTCGCCCCGCATCAAGTTGATACGGAGGCTAGAAAAGCGAGAAGGTTTGAGCTGGGATTAAAACCCTGGCTCTACAACAAGGTGGCAGTGTTGCAGATCCCTACATTTGCAGCACTTATGGAGAAAGTGAAAATGAACATCAAGCATGAACATCAAGGGTCTTCAACATGACGGTCCAGGACACGGTGGCAGCTGGCAATGCAATTCCAGGTATTATTCGTATAACTTTTATTTTCTTTTTTCATGATTTCATATATATAGTAAATTATTTTATAAAGAAATTTTGAAGGAGTAATTTGAGTTCTTTTAGAAATCAAATTTCCGTTTAATCAGATAGACAAGCTTTATGTGAATAGTTAAAGATCAGTTCGATCAAATTTGATCGAGATCTACTTGCAATGATTGTGTATGCTATGTACCCTGGTATATATGGGTTTTAAAACGGTGATTTTGGGGACGGAATCTTTATAAGGAAGGGTGAATGTAATAACCCGATATTTTCTATATAAATAAATCATAAATTTTGTGTATAAATTTTTTTTTTAATTATTAAAATAAATATGGGGAATTATGTGTCAAGATAATATGTATATGTATATGTGTGATAAATAAAATATATTTATTACATGAATTATTACAATTAATTTTATTTTAGAATTATTGATTATTATAAATTATATTTTATAATAATTAATTTTATCAGTAGAAATGTTTTATTAATTATTTTCAAAGAAAAATATGATATTATATTATTTAAATAATATATGAAATGATTTTTAGAATAAATACAATAATTATTTTATTATATGAATTTTAGTACGGATTATTAAGTTAAGTATTTAACTTAATTAATAATGTTAAGAATGGCAGATAAATCAGATATGGAATCCAAACCCTAATTTTAGATTTTGATCAAGGAATGAGAATAATATTATAATATTAATTATATTTTGATTTTTCAGTGCTATAAATATGTACTGTATGTGCGTACAGACAATGATTGGTCAATTATGGTACAATATTTGAAAACCCTAGTTTTACTATTGGAAGCCCTAAATTGGAACTCAATTGTGAGTTTAAGACTATTATATAACTGTGTTATATGATTTTATAGTTAATTAGGTCAACCCTAATTAACATTTAGATATATTAATTTCTGGAAACCCTAATGTTTGAATTATAAACCTTAGTTGTGATTTGATAACCCTAATTACCAAAATTATAAACCCTAATTACTATAATTAGCAAGGTTAATTATGTTAGTGTTATTAAACCCTAATGATCTTGTATAAAGTAATTAAAAACCTAATCTAATTAACAAACCCTAATTTTTCTATTTTTGAAAACTATTTTTATTTTTATTTTTATTTTAAACCCTAAATGAAAGTCTAGAAATTCATTTATGCTAAACCTTAGGGTTAAACCCTAAGGGTTTGACAAGATTACATTTGTGCCATTAAAATGTCAAGCTAAATGACCATTATACCCCTTTTTAAACATTAAAGAAGCTAATATATATAGGTTTTGACATTAGGTGAAGTTGGTGACCAAACCCAACAACCCAATGTGCTCTATAATTGCCAGCACTCAGCCTCTATATCAATTATACAATGTATCTTGGACTTCATTAAATGGATTGAGAGAGAGAAAATTGAACATTCATGCTCATTTTTGTACAAACCCTCAACCAATCTCTCTCAACTCAAAACCCACGAAATCCTTTGCTAAGATAAGTCACAAATCGAGCCCCACTAACAACCATAACCAAATTAGTGGCCTAGAATCAAACTTGTTCATAGAAGGTATAAAACCAAACTTCAAAATCTGATCTTAGTTGCTATGTTAGATGTTAGATTTTATGTGTTAAACATGTTATATATAGTGTATAATGATGATCTGGGTTGCTAGAGGTTAGATCCATAACATCTAGAGGCTCGGATTTGAAGTTTTGCAAAATCTGGAAAAATTATGTTTGATGTCTGACAATGAATGTCAGGCCTTATAGATCTCAGCGTGTTTATTGATTTTGTGTTTTAAGTGTTTAATCATGTAGTCTGGAATGAGCTCTTTACTAAATTAGTTAAATCAAGGTCATATCTTGAACAGATTGCAATTTATTCTTGGTCAAAGGTCGTTGACCGACCATGACCAGACCATTTTTGGGTAACCTAGAAATGGGTTTTCAGCGTCTGACAACTTATTCAAGCATCTAGATATATTAGTTTGTTAATGTTTTGGTTATGTTGTTGTGACTAGTTTGTAGTATGTTATGTACACTTTCGATCTATGCTTTTATTACATCTAAATATCAAATACACTGGATTTAGTGGCGGAACAAAGCAGGTAGAATGATCACGGATCCGGTTTTCTGGGCAACCCAGAAAACCTTTGATCATGTCCTCTAACATGGTTTGACCAGCTTGGATTTAATGATTCTGTTGATGTTTTGATGTTGTTTGGTGATAGATCTGTAGTCTTTCATGTTGTGTACAAGCTGAAAATTTTAGATCACAAAAAACAACACTTATATCACAAGTAGTGGAAGCCCAAATATGACCATCGAATCGTTTCTTCATTTACGGGTAACCCGTGAAAATGAAAAACACCGACAACGATGTTTTCATTGGCTTAGATCTTTCAATTGGTGCATGTTTTGATCATGTTTGTTGTTGGGTCTTATAGTGGTGCATGTGTACTACACGATCTGACCAAAAACAAGTGTAGAAGCTACATGATTGGTGTTTAATCGTTGGTCAAAGTAACCAACTCAGTCACTGCACTTGGTGTTCTAGGTTTAAGTATGAACATGAAGAACACCTATAGTGACAGATAGGTGGTCTTTACTGACAGTTTAATTATAAAAATTATATTTTATTAAATAATTATAGAAAATTAGTTTTAATTATTAAAAATACATAATAAATTATTAAAAATTATTTTAAAGTCCGAAAAATAGTTTTAATTATTTTTAATATATTTCATAAATATTTAATAATTTTGAAATATTAAAGGTATTTAATTTATTTAAATACATATTAAATAAATTATTTAAAAATGATTTTAATACTTTAAAAATCATTTAAAAATTATATTATGGAATAAAAAAATATTTTAAGTTATTTTTAATGACTTTTAATATTTTGTGATGAAATTCATTAATTAATTAATTGAGAAATATTTCAGAAATTGATCTGAACTTAGATAGGTTGATTTGATAAGTGTTTATTTGTGATTCAATGGTTGTTGAATATGTGTGACAATGTGATTAGGTTATGTGCTGACTACGAAATGCAGTACTATGTGTTATGGTATATTATTCTAATCGAACGAATGATCTGATTAATGATATGTGGGATATAAAAGATAAAACTAAGTTGCATTTTGTAAGTCGCGCAGACTGAAAAAGTATCCTACCTTTGCTTTTTTTTTTTATACAATGGACATGAGTAAGAATGTTTCGTAATTATATTATTCTTGTATGCATTATTAACCCTATATTATATACGCTCATTGATTATTAACATGTTAGTATATGGTAATTGAGGATATATATTACATGCGTTAATTTCTATAAATGGTGGTTATACAAGTGTCCCCACTTGGATAATCATTGTATTTAATCACATGTTGATACACCTTTGTTAATTACCCGTATATATATATATATATATATATATATATATATATATTGAATTATAGATTATTGTTGAACAAGATAAAACCTTTGGTTTGGAACCCTGACAAGTATGAACATCCCTTACACGTGAAAAATTTTTATGCACCCAAGGTGGACAGAGTAAACGATAACATCGTTCTTGCAATGTAGTACTGATCAATACAGGGTACAACGGTATGATCACCCCCATGCCCGTAAGTTATGACGGTTTACAGATGATGTTCTGTTTAACCTTTTCAAAAATGAAAACAATGTTCATAGTATGTCACCTTAACCCTATTTATAATCAATACGTAGTTTCAAAAATTTGAAAGAAGGTTGTTATGTTATTATTATCGGTTCAGATTACTTCACAACTATTGATTTGTTATAGAAGGATAGTATAAAGAAAATATTTAAATTCTTTCAGCTTATATATATAATTGTTAATACTTGTTGGGCACTCAAATGCTCATCCTTGCTTAATTTAAATGTTTTCAGCTAAGTGTGAAGAACCAAAAGGCTCATGCAGGAACAAAGGAAAAGGAAAGCTAACCAAATAAGATTTGTGGTAGTTTATGTAATAGTTTGATATTATTAAGACAATGATATATAATATCTATCATGCTACGTACTGAATGTATTTAAAGGTTACGTACTTGGGAGCTAGACTCTGATAAATATGTAAATTAAGTTTGTTATTTATATTATTGTTATTATTATTAGTCTTATTTCGCTCATAGAAATGGTATTGTGAAGCACCGAGTTTGGGTTTTAAGTACCTGGATTTTGGGGCTTTACAAGTTGGTATCAGAGCTTTAGGGTTAGAAACCTTAGGTGGGATAGACCTTAGGCTATAAACTTAGAGCAAAGGGAAAAGTTGAAAATATAAATAACTCATATAGAGTTTAAAAAGAGATGAATCAGATAAATTCATCGTCAAACAAAAATAAAAGATAACGTATACAAAATTATTATTTGTTACGTGTATATACTATATGCTAATCAGGATAATTTATGTGTGTAGATGTCAGGTGGAAAAGGTTTGTTATATGCTTATAACTTGAAGAAGGATCAGATCTATACACCCGAGCTAATATCGAAGCCAACAACTGAAATAGAGGCTCACAATGAAACCAACTCGGACGAGGTGGTTATCGTGGAAAACGTAGTACCAGATCCGGAAATGGTGGAACTGACAGATAGTGATTCGGACACTAAAGTTGAAGTTGATCAAGCATCAATGGAAGTGCAGAATCTGAGGAACAAGGTTTCTTCTCTGGAAAGGTTGTGGGAGATAGAAAAGCTCACTACTAGAAATTCGACATATAGCGATGAGCTATAGCGAAGGTCGGAACAGAACCGTCGCTATAGGGTATATATAGCGACGGTCGACACGGAACCGTCGGTATAGAGGTTTTTTAAAGAAAAAACCCTCCCATTTTCCCCCGAATCATTTCAGTATTTCACTCCAATTTTTTCCCCCAAATTATTTTCGTCATCTCCGTCCTTTCTAACCTTTCTCTCTCGTTACTCTTCCTCTACAGTCCTCTCTAACCAGATCATATACTTACCTTCTCGCGCTTTCTTTGAAATCGAAACTAAGGAACGGTAAGCGATGGGTTAGATCCAGTACTCCGAAAAGTACTTTGATGATACCTACGAGTACAGGTATTCAAATGATTTTCTTCTTCTATTTTTATTGAATTGCTTAAGTATTCTTTGTTCTTTTCTTTTTTTTTTTGAATTTCATTTTTATATTAAGGAATTGTTTGACTGGTGAATACAGGCATGTAGTTCTTCCTCCTGAAGTTGCCAAGTTACTCCCTAAGAATCGACTTCTTTTAGAGGTGAGTAGTAAATTTGGCTTCTAATTAGGGTTTTAGTAATTTTCCCTCATGATTTCCTGGTTTGGTTGTTGACATAATCAATCAATTGATAAAAAATTAGAACCCAGATAATAAACTATTTTCATCTCAATTTGTTGATTTTAATTATTTCAAAGTTAAACTCACAGTTTGCCTGATTACGAGTTTTTAATAATTTCATTTTTCTCTAAGACTTGGGCATAACAATATGCGTAAGTGTGTATGTTTATGTATGTATGATTGAGAAAATAATGACATATGAAGTATGTTTTCTACTCATTTTCTTTGCAGCCATTTGTAGTAAAGATTCCATTAAAATATAAGTGAATCCAGATATTCTACTTTCTTTGTAATAACGAAGGGGAATATATACAAGTCTGATATAGGACAGTGATATCTGACTCACTTATATTGGTGGCTTCATGGTGCAATATACAATTAGCTTCCACTTGAAACAACAGTGCACTCTGCATTGCTGAAGGACCCATTGAGAAGATAATTAAAAGGCGATTTACGAAAAACTACCATCTAGCATGGTCAGCTGCATATATTCTTGATCCATTGTATTTGATTAGGGATGCAAGCGGAAAGTACCTTCCACCATTTAAATGCTTGACACAGGATCAAGAGAAGGATGTTGATAAGCTCATAATGCGGCTAGTTTCAAGAGAGGAAGCTCATATTTCTTTGATGGAGCTTATGAAATGGAGGTCAGAAGGGTTAGATCCACTATATGCCCAAGATATTCAGGTTAAGCAGAGAGACCATGTGACTGGAAATATGAGAATTACAAACCCTCGAAGCGAAGAGACTTGTGTGGGAGACATGCCTAAAAGAGTTCAAGTCATTTGGGTAGAGTTGCGATGAAGGCTTCTCTTCCTTCATGCAACCTCAGTGAGGTTTAAGTGAAATCGGTCCTTCATGAGATATGTTTGTGGCCAAGGGCGATCAAGGGTTGGTCGGGATGGGGCGGAAGATAATTTATATTGCAAAGACATGCAAAGCTTGAGAGACGGGATTTTTGTAGCGAGGAAGAGAAGGATACAGAGCTATTTGCCATGGCAAGAGAACCAAGTGGCATGGATGACATGCTTGATGAGGTCTTTGCAGCACCCTCAGCGTAATGCTTTTTCCTATTCTTTTTGTTTTGCTAAATAATGCTTTTTCCTTTTAACTCTGTAGAATTTCAAATTACGTAATTATAAATTCTTTCTACTTACGTATTCTTGATCCTTGTTTATTTCTAGAAGAAGATTTTGGAGGGTTGTTAAGAGACAGGAGAGTGAATTGAGCGTTGTATGTAATTTTAGAAAGCTGTATAGCTACATGATCTGTGTTATCATAGAAATGTGCTCAAACAGAGCGAGAAAACTTATTCTTTGTTTTTTTGTAAAAATGGTTCAGGACAGATCAAGAACACTGTAATATCTTGTATGATAGAGAATTGTGACTTATTTTTTCAAAGTTTCCTCAAATTTTAGATTCAAAAGTCGGGTTCAAGCATTTGCCAAGTATTTCGTTTCGAATCTTCTCTGTCTGAGTTATTTTGGATTCTGTGAATTGATTGCGTCTGTGGCTATTTGAACAGGTCATAGGTCTACCATTTAATCGCTATTCATGGTGACGACCCACAATTCGTATGCAATCGCGGGTCTTTATGTCGGATCTGGGTTTATGATTCTTGCCCGAGAAATCAAGAGGATTCTGTCACCAGCCAGCTTCAAGTGAGTTCCGTTCTCATCGATTACCATTGCTTGTTTGGTTTTCATTTCCTCACTTTATTGTGGAGTGTTAAGTCTTTCATTGAATAAATAGCGCACAACCAACTTTTCCTCCTGAAAAGTTTTTTGCATTTTGAAGGGACAAATGAAAATAATTGCTGCCCAGGTTTCCTTGGATTAATTATAAGCAAAAAAAAATTTAATACTCACAATTTTCTTTATATTCTTATTAGTTGAAAATTTTACCAAGGATCATGGAGTACATTTTTTTGAATGTACGATAGATAAACTATAAATGAATATGCCATGTAGCTAGTGAGATTTTATTTTTATTTTTATTTTTAGGGGGGGTGATATATTGTACTTGTCTTAAATGTCCGTAAACTTCAATATAAATGATGGACGGACTAATTTACCTGTCCTGGTCAAAAAGGTGGAAACTTCTGAGGTAAAGCTAGCAACATACATATTAATACTAAGATATTTGTTTCTTTTGTAGAATGGTGTTCAAGGGCTAATGCTTGATATGTGAGTGGAGATATGTGATAGAAAGCCAATGTGAGTTTTACATTTTTTTTTTTCCATTTGAATACTATGGTTAAAGATCAAGTTAAAGGAGCTATTTCATCCTTAAGAAACTTAGGGGACTTTAAATTAAAATTGATGTAACATTATGGATTTGGATTGTGTTCTTTAATTATAAGCTAAAATTGCAAATGGAGATGAGGGGATGAATGCGGGTTCCTGTCCCAAGTTGTCTTTGAATAAATCTCAGATGAACACAAGCACAATTTCACTCGTTCTTCAGAATTATTTTCACACAGATCCCAACTTAACAACAACTTGTGTGGATAACTCGGCTCCATTAATTAGTATGATGAAAACTTGTGAAGAAACAGCTGGAAAACGATGGCCAAACTTCATTGCTGTTGATTATTACCAGGTATGTGTGGTGGTCATTGAATAGTTAATAGAAATTTCAATCAAGTAGTAGAAACGAATTTATTTATTTATGAAATATTCCCAAGTTCATTGTTATGTTGCTGCAGAGGAGTGATGGAGGAGGTTCCCCAGAAGCCATAGATGAAGCAAATAGTCATCTGACTTGTGGATGTGCCAGCATAGCCTATTTTAAAGACAAAGACATCTGCAATAATTATTATTTGCTTTTGATTTGTCTTAATTTATAAACATTGTTGGAACTAAATTATTATAACTTAATGTTTGATACAGTAGTTAGCCTTCTCTAAAGAAGATTGTAATTATTGTAATTGTAATGTGAATGATTTTAAATCATGTATACAATATTTTTTTTATGTTTTATTTTATATTGTATTTTTGTTTGTTGGATAAATGTACACAATTAATTTTCTTTAAAATTTAAAAAGTCTATAACGACAGTCATCGATCATAGCTATAGTGTTTTATAGCGACGGTTGCTGAGCGTCGCTATAGACATCTATAGCTATGGTCATGACCGTAACAATAACTCTCAGTGGCCGTCGGTAAAAAGCAAATACATGATTTTTCCATGACCTATAGCTAGGGTCGGTGACCGTCGCTATAGGCCAAAAGACCGTCGCTATAGGCTTTACCGATGGGTTCTATAGCGGCGGTTTTTTGGCCTATAGCGACGATCACGATCGTCGCTATAGGATGATTTTCTAGTAGTGGCTGCTTAATAGTCAACTGCGTCAGGCGTTAATCGAAACAATGGAAGAGCAGGATAAGCTTAAAATCCAAATTGATCAAATGGGAGCCCCAAGCAACACAACGTGTGCAGCTCCGTGTTATAAGGGAAAAAGAAAGATAGAAGATCATGATTTAGGAAAACCTAATAAGAAGAAAGGGAAAAGAATTTGTTATCTTTGCGGTTATGAGGGGCATACCACTCTGTATTGTCCCGACTATAAACCAGGTGCATGTTTTGTTTGTGGAATGGAAGATCATTAGGTGAAGAGTTGTCCAAGAAAAAAGGCTTAGTAAATAGGTAGTATAGGTTCTGTTGTGTAGGTATGTTTAAGGTCATATGTGTCATAAGTATGTCTGTGTAAGGAAATATTCTCAACTTTTGTGTTGGTCAAGGTTGTAAATCCCAATTTTTGTATGTAGTCACAAAGGGATAGCTGATGTTTAATGCAGTATGTGCTGCGATATGTAAAGTATTTTGAAATTGATGAATGAATATGAATCTAAGTTTGAGTAATGAAACAAGTTTAAAATATTAAACTTATGTGATAAGGTTTAGAATGTAAGTTAAATTCATGTTTATTTAAATAGATAATGCCGCCAAGACATCAAACTCGAAACCAAAGGGTAGAAGAATCTGTCAATAATGTTGAGGGACAACAAGAAGCAGATCCAATGCAGCAATTTGTAAACATGGTAGCTCAGGCAATGCAACAAGGAATTCCAGCCGCAGGGAACCAGCAGGACAACCGCTTGGCGAACTTTAAGGACTTCAAGGCTGTAAGACCGCCCAAATTCAAAGGGACAACTCACCCTATAGAAGAGCAAACTTGGGTTAAAGAGATTGAGAAGGCGTTTGTAATAGCTAGGGTGGCTGAGGGGAAAAAGACCGCTTTTGCCACCTACATGATGAGGGGTGAGGCAAATTTTTGGTGGGAAGCGAATCAGGCGAGGGCATGTGTAGTTGCTTGGGATAGGTTTAAAACTCTGTTTTTCAAAAACTTTTTTTCATCTAGTATGCAGGCTAGGATGGAGGTAAATTTTCTGAAGTTAAAGCAGGAAAATATGACTGTTGCGGAATATGCCGCAAAATTTAATGAGTTGGCTAGAAAAGCGAGAAGGTTTGAGCTGGGATTAAAACCCTGGCTCTACAATAAGGTGGCAGTGTTGCAGATCCCTATATTTGCAGCACTCATGGAGAAAACGATTATTGCTGAGGAATGGAGTAAGTCCATGAGCCTCTATAACAAAGAAAGAAGGAACAAGGGTAAGGTTGAGGGAGCTGGGAAGGTGGAAACAAATATTAGGAATAGGAGTGAAAAGAGGAAGGGGGACAACTTTGGGGGTGTGCAGGTGAAGCAAGAAGGTGTAAAGAAGAAGCCGATGGTGCAATGTGGGAACTGTGGAAAGAACCATTTGGGGGAATATATGAAAGGTAAATTTGCATGTTTCAAGTGCGGGCAGGAGGGCCATATCTCTCACAACTGCACCAATCCTAAAACGATTAGTGGGTGTTTTCTGTGCGGATCGAAGGAGCATAAGGTGAAGGATTGTCTGAAGACGAGGACGGAGGCAGAAAGTGTGAATACTAGCAAGGGCAGCGAGAAATTAGCAATCACGGGACCGACATCATCAAGCAAGCCAACAAAATCAACATCAAAGGTCTTCAACATGACGGTCCAGGACACGGTGGCAGCCGGCAATGCAATTCTAGGTATTATTCGTATAACTTTTATTTTCTTTTTTTATGATTTTCCTATATATAGTAAATTATTTTATAAAGAAATTTTGAAGGAGGAATTTGAGTTCTTTTAGAAATCAAATTTCGTTTTAATCAGATAGACAAACTTTATGTGAATAGTTAAAGATCAGTTCGATTAAATTTGATCGAGATCTACTTGCAATGATTGTGTATGTTATGTACCCTGGTATGTATGGGTTTTAAAACGGTGATTCCGGGGACGAAATCTTTATAAGGGAGGGTGAATGTAATAACCCGATATTTTCTATATAAATAAATAATAAATTTTGCGTATAAAATTTTTCATTTCTTTATTAAAATAAATATGGGAAATTATGTGTCAAGATAATGTGTATATGTATATGTGTGATAAATAAAATATATTTATTACATGAATTATTACAATTAATTTTATTTTAGAATTATTGATTATTATAAATTATATTTTATAATAATTAATTTTATTGTAGAAATGTTTTATTAATTATTTTCAAAAAAGAAAATATGATATTATATTATTTAAATAATATATGAAATGATTTTTAGAATAAATATAATAATTATTTTATTATATGAATTTTAGTACGGATTATTAAGTTAAGTATTTAACTTAATTAATAATGTTAAGAATGTCAGATAAATCAAATATGGAATCCAAACCCTAATTTTAGATTTTGATCAAGGAATGAGAATAATATTATAGTAGTAATTATATTTTGATTTTTCAGTGCTATAAATATATACTGTATGTGCGTACTGACAATGATTGGTCAATTATGGTACAATATTTGAAAACCCTAGTTTTACTTTGGGAAGCCCTAAATTGGAACTCAATTATGAGTTTAAGACTATTATATAACTGTGTTATATGATTTTATGGTTAATTAGGTCAACCCTAATTAACATTTAGATATATTAATTTCTGAAAACCCTAATGTTTGAATTATAAACCTTAGTTGTGATTTGATAACCCTAATTACCAAAATTATAAACCCTAATTGCTATAATTAGCAAGGTTAATTATGTTAGTGTTATTAAACCCTAATGATCTTGTATAAAGTAATTAGAAACCTAATCTAATTAACAAACCCTAATTTTTCTATTTTTGGAAACTAATTTTATTTTTATTTTTATTTTAAACCCTAAATAAAAGTTAGAAAATCATTTGTGCTAAACCTTAGGGTTAAACCCTAAGGGTTTGACAAGATTACATTTATGCCATTAAAATGTCAAGCTAAATGACCATTATACCCCTTTTTGTGCATTAAAGAAGTTAATATATAGGTTTTCACATTAGGTGAAGTTGGTGACCAAACCCAACAACCCAATGTGCTCTATAATTGCCAGCACTCAGCCTCTATATCAATTATACAATGTATCTTGGACTTCTATAAATGGATTGAGAGAGAGAAAATTGAACATTCATGCTCATTTTTGTACAAACCCTCAACCAATCTCTCCCAACTCAAAACCCACGAAATCCTTTGCTAAGATCAGTCACAAATCGAGCCCCACTAACAACCATAACCAAATCAGTGGCCTAGAATCAAACTTGTTCATAGAAGGTATAAAACCTAACTTGAAAATCTGATCTTAGTTGCTATGTTAGATGTTAGATTTTATGTGTTAAACATATTATATATAGTGTATAATGATGATCTGAGTTGCTAGATGTTAGATCTATAACATCTAGAGGCTCGGATTTGAAGTTTTGCAAAATCTGGAAAATTTTTGTTGTGATGTTTGACAATGAATGTCAGGCCTTCTAGATCTCAATGTGTTTAGTGTTTAATCATGTAGTCTGCTATGAGCTCTTTACTCTAGAAGTTGAATCAGGGTCATATCTTGAACAGATTGCAAGTTATTCTTGGTCAAAGGTCGTTGACCGACCATGACCAGACCATTTCTGGGTAACCCAGAAATGGGTTTTCAGCGTCTGACAACTTATTCAAGCATCTATATCTGTTAGTTAATTTGTTAATGTTTTGGTTATGTTGTTGTGACTAGTTTGTAGTATGTTATGTACACTTTCGATCTATGCTTTTATTACATCTAAATATCAAATACACTGGATTTAGTGGCTGGTCAAAGTAGGTAGAATGATCACGGATCCGATTTTCTGGGCAACCCAGAAAACCTTTGATCATGTCCTCTGACATGATTTGACCAGCTTGGAGTTGTTTGGTGATAGATCTGTAGTCTCTCATGTTGTGTACAAGCTGAAACTTTTAGATACAAAAACAATACTTATATCACAAGTAGTGGAAGCCCAAATATGACCATCCGAACTGTTCTTCATTTCTGGGTAACCCAGAAAATGAAGAACAGCTCTGACAGTGTTTTCATTGGCTTAGATCTTTTAATTGGTGCATGTTTTGATCATGTTTGTTGTTGGGTCTTATAGTGGTGCATGTGTACTACACGATCTGACCAAAAAGAAGTGCAGAAGCTACATGTTTGGTGTTTAATCGTTGGTCAAAGTAACCAACTCAGTCACTGCACTTGGTGTTCTTGGTTTAAGTATGAACATGAAGAACACCTATAGCAACTGTTCTATCGCTATAGGTGGTCTTTAGTGACAGTTTAATTATAAAAATTATATTTTTATTAAATAATTATAGAAAATTAGTTTTTAATTATTAAAAATTATTTTAAAGTCTGAAAATAGTTTTTAATTATTTTTAATATATTTCATAAATATTTAATATTTTTGAAATATTAAAGGTATTTAATTTATTTAATTATATATTAAATAAATTATTTAAAAATGATTTTAATACTTTAAAAATTATTTAAAAATTATATTATGGAATAAGAAAATATTTTAAGTTATTTTAATGACTTTTAATATTTTGTGATGAAATTCATTAATTAATTAATATTAATGATAATTAAGTTATTTAATAAATGAATGAAATAAAATAATTAAAATGATTTTTTTGTATTAAAAATCATTTTAAATAATAATAAGGTATTCAAAAATATTTTAAGTTATAAAATATAACTTTCAATATTTAAAGGTAAATTTTATTAATTAATTATTATTAATGATATTAAGGTTATTTAATAATTATATTAAATATTTAGTTTAAAAATGATTTTATTATTATAAAATTTATTTTAAATGAAAATAAAGTGTTTAAAGATATTTTAAGTTATAAAATATAACTTTTAATATTTAAAGGATAATTTCATTAATAATTTAATATTAATGATATTAATTTAGTATTAATGATATTAAATTTATTTAATAATTATATTAAATAAATAGTTTAAATAGGATTTTATTAATTTAGAAATCATTTAAAAAGATATAAATGAATTAAAAATAATTGAAGTTATACTTAATAACTTTTAATATTTTAAGAGAGTAGTACATTAATATTTTAATATTAATGGTAATTATTTAAAATGATTTTAAATATTTTAAAAATCATTTAAGGATAATATAAATGCTTTAAAATATTCTCGAGTTATTATAAATAACTTTAATATTTTGGCAATGGTTTCATTAATATTTTAATGTTAATTAAATATTAATGATAATAGAATTGTTTAATATTTAAATCATTTGATAATGATTCCGGTGTTTGAAAATTCATGATAAATTATAATAAATATTTTAAAATTATTATAAGTTATTTAAAATAATATGTCTGATACTTACAAATCTTGAGATACAGATGAGAGTCTTAGACTCATTTATTACCCAATAAAGCTATCGGTACACCGTCATGTTTCAGAAATTGATCTGGACATAGATAGGTTGATTTGATTAGTGTTTATTTGTGATTCAATGGTTGTTGAATATGTGTGACAATGTGATTAGGTTATGTGCTGACTGCGAAATGCAATACTATGTGTTATGGTATATTGTTCTAATCGAACGAATGATCTGATTAATGATAGGTCGGGATATAAAAGATAAAACTAATTTGCATTTTGTAAGCAGCAGATCAGGCAAGTTCTTACCTTTGCATTTTCTTTATGCAATGGACATGAGTAAGAATGTTTCATAATTATATTATTATTGTATAGATTATTAACCCTATATTATATACGCTCATTGATTATCAACATGTTAGTATATGGTAATATAGATATATATTATGTTTGTTAATTTTTGTAAATGGTTATACAAGTGTCCCCACTTGGATAATCATTGTATTTAATCACATGTTGATACACCTTTGTTAATTACCCGTATATATATATATATATATATATATATATATATATATATATATATATATGTTGAATTATAGATTATTACTGAACAAGATAAAACCTTTGGTTTGGAACCCTGAAAAGTATGAACATCCTTTACACGGGAAAACTTTTTATGCACCCAAGGTGGACAGAGTGAACGATAACATCGTTCTTGCAATGTAGTATTGATCAATACTGGGCAAAACGGGCTAATCACCCCCGTGCCCATAAGTTATGACGGTTTACGGATGAAGTTCTGTTTAACCTTTTCGAAAATGAAAACAATGTTCATAGTATGTCACCTTAACCCTATTTATAGTCAGTACGTAGTTTAAAAAATTTGAAAGAGGGTTGTTATGTTATTATTATCAGTTCAGATTACTTCACAACTATTGATTTGTTGTAGAAGGAGAGTATAAAGAAAATATTTAAATTCTTTCGGCTTATATATATATAATTGTTAATACTTGTTGGGCACTCAAATGCTCATCCTTGCTTAATTTAAATTTTTTTTAGCTAAGTGTGAAGAACCAAAAGGCTCATGCAGGAACAAAGGAAAAGGAAAGCTAACCAAATAAGATTTGTGCTAGTTTATGTAATAGTTTGATATTTTTAAGACAGTGATATATAATATCTATCATGATATGTAGTGAATGTATTTAAAGGTTACGTACTTAGGAGCTAGACTCTGATAAATATGTAAATTAAGTTTGTTATTTATATTATTGTTATTATTATTAGTCTTATTCCGCTAATAGAAATGGTATCGTGAGGCACTGAGTTCGAGTTTTAAGTACCTGGATTTGGGGGCTTTACAATTCTTTTATTGACTGCTTTGTTGGGTACCATCAGATCATTGTTGCTGAAGTGGACCGAGAGAAAAGAGCCTTCATCACTCCCTGGGGAACCTTCTGTTACAGACGGTTATCATTCGGCCTTATCAATGATGGTGCCACCTAGCAGCGAGACATGATGGCCCTTTTTCATGATTTAATGCACAAAGAAATAGAGTTCTATATGGATGACATCATCGTCAAATCCCAGAAGGAAGATGACCATATAGACCATCTCAAAAATCTTTTCAACCGAATAAGCAAATACAACTTAAAGTTGAATCCGGCCAACTGTGCCTTAGGTGTCAAGTCATGCAAGTTGTTGGGATTTCTAATAAGCCACAGAGGCATTGAACTGGATCCCACCAAAATTAAAGCCATCACCGAGATGTTTGTGCCCCGAACAGAAAGGGAAATACAGGGGTTTCTAGGGAGAATCAATTTCATCAGCAGATTCATCTCTCAACTCATAACAACGTGTGAGCCCATCTTCAAACTGTTAAGGAAAAACTCCTCTATGAAGTGGAATAAAGAGTGCCAAAAGGCCTTCTTTTTCAACAAAAAGCAATTGGTCAAAGCTCCCATCTTGGTGCCTCCAAGGGACAATGTTCCTATGTTTATGTACCTGTCAGTCAATAAAAATGCTATGGGTTGCATGTTGGGACAAAAAGATGATAGAGGCAAGGAAAGAGCTATCTATTACCTCAACAAAAGATTCAGCAGCGGCGAGCAGAAGTATACTTTGATTGAAAAGACTTGTTATGCATTAGCATAGGCCGCCATGAGATTACAACATTATCCCCATGGTTATACGACCCATCTCATATCCCGCATGGATCCTCTGAAGTACGTCTTCAACAAAACCATATTGAATTATCGACTGTCTAAATGGCAATTGATCTTCCAACAATTCGACATCACCTTCATGACTCAAAAGTCTATCAAAGGTCAAGGAATAACGGATCAATTGGCCAAAGCACCATCAGGGAATTTTAAACCCTTGGAAATGTATTTCCCAGATGATGGAGTAATGAAAATTCAACAAAGCCATTAGGAAAATACATTCTGAGCGTGGAAATTATATTTTGATGGAGCTGTAAACATGGAAGGTGCAGGAGCAGGGGCAGTTCTAGTATCTATTTTGGGAGAACAGTATCCCATTGCTATCAAATTATAATTTGACAACACCAACAACAAAACTGAGTATGGAAGTTGTATAATAGGGTTGAAATTGGCCCAATCCATGAATGTCAAATGATTAACTATCTTTGGGGATTTCGAGTTAGTCATCAAGCAACCCATTAGGGTATATCATACCAAGGAATTGCATTTGCTACCTTACCATTGGCAAGTTATCAAGATGGATATGGAATTTGAAGAAATATCCTTCATCCACATCCCTCGAAATAGGAATGATTTCGCAGATGCATTAGCGACCCTAGCCTCCTTAATCAACATATCTGAAAAAGGAGGCATCCCAAATATCAAACTTGCAAGCCAAAAGGCACCAACATGTGAAAATTATATTGAAGAAGTATCAGATGAACTGCCTCCCATCCAACACCCTTGGTATCATTCCATCAAAGAGTATCTACGAGATGGATCTACGCCCGTTAGGGAAAGTCAAGCTGAAAGAAAGCAGATCCATAAAATGGCCATGAAATTCTATCTTAGCAGAGATGCACTATACAAAAGTGATGCGGGAATAGGCCTTCTCAGATGCCTAGATAATGACCAAGCCCAAAGACTCATGAATGAAGTCCATGGTGGAGTATGTGGTCCATAAATTAGCGGTCTTTTACTTGCTAAGAAGATATTAAGAATGGGGTATTATTGGATTTCTCTCAAAACTAGTTGTGATGATCACGTTAGGAGATGTTATCAATGCCAAATTCATGGAAATATTATTCACGCTCCTCCAAATAAACTCCATAATATAAGTTCACTATGGCCCTTTTCAATGTGGGGAATGGACATGATTGGCCTAATTAAGCCCAAAGTCAGCAATGGTCATCAATTTATCTTCACCGTGATCGACTACTTCACCAAATGGGTAAAAACAGTCTCTTTTCCCAAAGTTACTAAAGAGGTAATCATTGGTTTCATAAGAAACAATGTCATCTATCGATATAGACAACCGGAGGCGATCGTATTGGACAATGCCAAGAATCTAAACAACCAGATGATGGAGGAATTATGCAATAAATTCCACACCAAACATCTCAACTCCATCATTTATGGTCCAAAGATGAATGGTGTTGTTGAAGTAGCCAATAAGAACATCAATAAGATCAAGCAAAAGATGTCAGCCAATCACAAAGGATGGCCTGACATATTAACTCTGACTTTACTGGCCTACAGAATGTCAATGCGCACTTCTACTGGGGCTACCCCCTACTCATTGGTCTATAGCATGGAGGGAGTGCTCCCCATAGAGGTAGAAATGGAGTCATTAAGAGTGTTGATAGATGCTCAAATGGAGGAAGAACAGTGGTTGCAAGACTAGTACCACCAATTACCTCTAATAGATGAGAGGAGGGCCACAACCATCTTTTATGGTCAATTATATCAGCAGAGGATTGCTCGATCATACAACAAGAAAGTCTGGTTACGATAATTCAAAGAAAATGACTTAGTCTTAAAGAAAGTCCTTGTCAATCAAGATTAATCTAAAGGAAAGTTTGCCCCGAACTAGGAAGGCCCTTTCATTATCAAGGAAGTGTTGACGAGAGAAGCCCTCAGATTACAAGAAATGGTTAGCAAATAATTTCCCAAGCTTATCAATTCAGACACCGTAAAAAGGTATTATATCCGAAATTACCTGCAAGCCAACATTATGGTTCTGAAAAAAATCATCACTAATCAAATCAATTCAGGTTTTCAAGTCACACCATGAACTACGAAAGACCTGATCTCCCCTCATTAATAGGAGTACATAGGCAGCCATCTACGGTGCGGTCAAACCAAACAAAAAACCTAAAAAACTCATCCATCTCACTAGAGCAGGAACTACGTAGACCTGATCACCCCTCATCAAATTGGTCAATCAAGAAATCCATAAACACCACATGCCCCGAGGTAATCTCGTCCAAGGCAACTCTGCATCGTACACCTGTTAAGGTCATAAACTATCGGCTTATATCACCGATAACCATCCTAGCGCAAGGCCAGTCCAAAGGCAAATCGGTGAGACGTTCATACTCCTCCAATGTAGGAGTCAGCTCATGGATTTTGAATCTAAAGACATGTCTCTCTGGTTTCCAACAAGATATCATGTCGTCTACAAAGCCCAACGGTACCTGGAACATTTGGAGGGTCATTGAGTGCCTCAATAACTGATCAACTATCACCCGATCTAGGGGAGACAAATTATCATACCAAGATCTCAAAGAATAGGCCACCAATATGGGCGGGGTATGCTCAATCCGGCTAACGGTGGATGAAGACATCTGTAAATCCATATCATAAGACCATCTAGGGGTCAATTCTAAAATCACCTCTGGGAATGCATATCCATGACATAATGCATGCATCATGATAAATAACAAATAATAAATGACAATATGATGTAGGGAATAGAAAGCATTGTACATACATTCCTAAATACATCATCATCTAATACATCATCTCTGTATACAACTGAAAATAAAAAGTACATGGAAATGGGGCACAGCCGCCCGATATCTAACAGAGGCCTATCAAAAGATATAACGAGAAATGGGGCACAGCTGCCCAATATCTAATAGAGGCCTATCAAAAGAAATAACGAGAAATATATCAGAAGAAATCAATGATGTCCACATCATCCAATCGATCCATCTGATGTAACTCCTCCTGAATCACCGAATCTCTGCCAGAAGGGATGTCAGGTCGATATAAAGGAAGATCTACACCGGTAAAGCTATTAGAATATGGGCCACCGGAAGGACCTGTGCCAGAGATGGACGGATCAAAAGAATTTGCCTCTGATGGATCTCTACCCAAATGTCAGATGAAAAAATGTGTCTGGTCCAACCTCTCAGTCAAACTGTCAATTTGTGTCAAATAAGTGGGCTCTCGGACACAAGCAATCCAGTCTATCATCATAACAGACCCATGAACTATATCCCCCATAAACTGTGTGGCGCGGGTCTGAGCTCCAATGGTGCGAGGGAACCACCAGCGGTAAAAAGCCTCCTGAGTAAAGGGACCCTCTGACAAAGTGAAGCCATCTAAACCTATCAGGGGAATCTCAGTGATTGGCTAAGATAAAGCCAATATTGCCTGGCAGGAGGAAAGAACAGAATGTGTATCTCCTCTGTAGTGCTCCTGAAAGCACGTTCTCCTAAATAGAGCTCCCAACCTCTGTCAGTCAGGAGAGGAATCCGAACCTAGGAGAGCTAATTGTCTGAGGAACATTAGAACCTCTCCTTCTCACCCCTGTAGTGGCCCTAGGAGAGCTACTTGGCTGGTTTGGATCCATAATCTAGACAAAGTCTCCAAATCACCTCAGAATAGGTGATATAAGTTCTAAACTTGAAGCTCATTAAATTCAAAACATTACTTCATGCATAATCTAAGTCCTACTACATCCATTATATTAACATACATCTACAGTAGAGTTAAAATTATATGTTCATTAAATGCCCAGACTCGTGAAATTTTTTTGCCAGTCTCTTTTGTAAAATGGATTGTCCACATGCACATAGACATGACTAGGTGGACATTCAGTAACACACCAACCCAAAATCATGAACATCTCATATGCATGAAAATACATCAAAATTCAATCCACCATAGCAGCCAAATTTCTAAGTGTGCTTTATTTGAAAACCTTTGCTCATTTGTCCTCAAATAGGATGAATAAAATAACAAAACAAGGTGCCAAATGACTGTCTCAAAAGTTAATTTTTTTTCACATCAATACGTTCAGCATGGTAAATATTAACATTTACTAGGTTGAATAATTTTTATCAAGTCATATGAGCATCCATATTCACTACTTTGTTTTTAGAAACATTATATATGAAATCTAACGTTCTAACGGTCAAAACTTGAAAAGAACACATGTAAACACTACTAGGGTAGTGTAAACATTATATATGAAATCTAACGTTATAGTGATGGATTTTACAAAAAGCAGCCCGAACTCAATAGATCTGAAGAAAAAATTTCGGATTTTCTGTGTGGTTCAACTTGAAAATGACTTGTGAAAGAAAAGGGAGGGAGCACATATACCCGATGCGAGCAGAAGGTCAACCCATGACAGTCGCGAGTCTACTTGCGGCTACCCTAGGTGGTCCCCACCCCCTCTAGCTTGATCCAATTTGAGTTGCAACGGAGCTCCCGGAAGCTGAAAAGTCAAATCAGGGAAAAAGGTGTTACACAATTGAGCGGAAAGGGCCTGAAATTCTGAATTCAAAGACCAAACATCTGATCTACATGTAATTCATTGGTATTCGCCCGGAGGTTGGGTTCAGAAAGCCGATAATAGAGGCTATTGAAAGTTGCCCTTATCAAAACATCATGAAGGTCCGGTGCTATGAACCGTGGGTCTTGATTGCAATCCAAACATCCAAACTTGTTCAAGGGTGTAATTTGTCAGAGAGATATCCCTAGAAGAGGTATCAAACATCTCTGACACTTTAAACCGTTAGCGACAAGTCCAGTGTAGCATCGGGAATGGTTCAATGATGTAAGTTGTTGAAAACTATTTCAACGAAGGTACTTCCTTCTACTCTCTAAAATTTCTTACTGTAAATTCTCTCTAAGTATGTTAACTTATCTTGAGTATTTACAAAGATTAGTAAGAGTACGAGTATTTTTTCAGTTACTATTTTCTATAAAAGTTGGTCAAACACTCACACACATCACATGGTGTTTAATTCTTCCTTTAGAAGAGTTATTTTGAAAAACTTCCTTTGGAAGATTTTATTTTGAAATATTATTTTGAAGCTTATTCTGTACACTACACAAATTTATACTATATAGTCACTTTTTATAATTTCATAATATATGAATTACTGTACACCATATGTGATAGTTACTAATTAAAGTATAAATATATTTAGGTTGATAAACTTCATAGAAAGCAGCATCCAATCACTTGTTGAGGTAAGGGATATTGTAGACACTCGAAATTTTGCATTCCTATTACTAACATTGCAGGAGGGCGGAATCGTCTTTCAGAGATAACCCTGGAGGACAAGACAGTTCCAGTTTTGGAAATCCCACTAGAGAAGACTTTTCCATCTCAGAGATAACCCCGAGATACTCAATCCCAAAAATAACACCGAGAGTTTTAGTTTCAACCTTGAAAATGACACCGAGAAGTGCAGTTGCAGTTCCAAAGATAACCCCGACAAAGCTCGTTTCAACCTCCAGCAATCAGCTTCAACCTCAGAGATAACCCCGAGGCACTTAGTCCCAAACCCGAAGATAACCCCGGGAGGTCAGGCACACCTCAGAGACAACCTTGAGGACATCCAGTACTTGCATCAGCCCAATCTCAGAGTTAACACTGAGCAACGACTGCGTTATCAGCCCAAACCGGAGATAACCCCGGTGAGGGGAAAAATCGTCATTTTGCCACCTCAATTCCACACGAGCGCTATCTCAACACATTTTAACATACATTCTACACAAAAATGTCCCACAAGAGCCAAATAGCTACAATCCCAATTGACTACTACACAGGACAGCACACCGGATAGAATTTGAAGCTTAAAGACCAAGGCCATGGTCCCATCTTTCTGACGTCTTACAACCTCTAATCTCATGTCATTTGTGTATCTCTCGACAACAGCAGTCCGAAACAGGTCTTATACACCTCAATCGAATGCATGGATTGAAGATCTGAAAGCTCGAGCGGACATCACGTTACATGCGTGCACGTACTTCGAGATGGTCGGACCCGCGGAGCCTGGGGCACCCCGGGAAGCCGCAGGTGCATCTGTGGCCCCCCCTCTATAAATAGAGGGCTTGGGGTGGCCATTTTGTAGGAGAAAACGGCGAGGAAGCCCTGTCCAATTTGCTCTGTACACACCCTAAATTGAGTGTTTTCTCATTTTAAACACTTATGAGCTTATATTCAGTCATATTTTTACCGTCTGGAGCCGAGTGTTCATCCATTTAAAGCTATTGAAGTCTTCTTTGGCAGTCCACTGTAAGCCTTCTTGCTTTTCTTAAACCTTTCTCTTCTATTGTGCACACACCGTTCTTCACATGAGAGTCGTGTTGTGTGTGTATGCCCGGACTTCGGTCTGTGGCTTTTATTTCCTTTTGTATATATATATATATATGTGTGTGTGTGTGTGTGTGTGTGTGTGTGTGTGTGTGTGTGTAAACTAACATTATCGAGTTATGCCTCGATTGAGCCTGGACTCACGTCCGAAGCGTTTATTACTTTTATATATATACATATATATAAACTGTTGTTGGACTCTGTTCGATGAGCCTGAATTTTATATCCGGAGCATTTACTACTTATATATATATATATATATATATATATATATATATATATATATATATATATATATATATAATGATCTGTCCAGGACTCCGGGCCGAGGACTAAAACTAAAAACGGACATATTTTTTTTTTTTTTTTTAAAACCACTAAAAAAATATGGAAGTTAAACCACACATAATACGATGTTTTGGGTGTGATTTGGATACATATAACAAAACATATGCATAAACTGCATGCAGTGCATGCATGGATATATTTTGTTATATGTATCCAAATCACACCCAAAACATCAGACATGTAAAAATTCAACTTCCATAATTATTATTTTAGTGGTTTTAAAAAAAAAAAAAAATTAAAAATAAAAGGTCGGATTTGATCAAGTCAGGACTCGGGATTGATTGACTTCTCTCTCTCTCTCTCTCTCTCTCTATATATATATATATATATATATATATATATATATATATATATATATATATATATATATATATATATATATTATTAAGTCCGGAGTTTACTTCGTGGCCTTTTATTGCTTTATTTATATTTCGTCCCGCCTGGCGTTTACTTCGTGGCGGTTGATCGTTTTTACTGCTTTATTTACATTTCACCCCGCCTGGAGTTTACTCTGTGGTGCTTGATCGCATTTATTGCTTTATTTACATTTCTGATCCCCCATGGAGGTGTTTCGTGGTGGTTGATCATATCTCTATATATATATTTACCGCTTTTATATATTTACATTTCCGATCCCCCATGGAGGTGCTTCGTGGTGGTTGATCATGTTCGTATATATATATATTTACATCTTTTATATATATAACTGCTTATGGCTTTCATATAAATTTCGGCATCATGTGAGCCTAGGAATCATGTGATCACAGATTCAGTCTACTGAATCTAGATTCAGTTCCCGTGATGAACATTTTTAGCTATAAACAGCTTGTAAATTATTCATGGTGTTTGAATTTCCTTAGATGGCTTTCATGCCTATAAGGAGTTCGACACTGCTATATATATTATTTTCTCGAAGATGCTTCGCATCTCTAAAATAAAATCAATCAAGCCGAACATTTAATAAAATAGAAGTATGAAAGGCTTCAATTACTATTGAGCATAAGGGTTTGAAAAATCTCTTTTACAAAACATCACTGCTATATCTTGTTAAAACTGAATTTTTACACAAATTCAAACCCTTTGTATATAGGTGCGAACGAGGCATAGCGCTACTTCCAGATAATTGCACATTGACCCACACACACACACATTCATATAACAGTTTAATTAAAAAGTGGTTGTCACCGTGGTAACACAGATGTCGGGGGGTGCCTAACACCTTCCCTCCGCATAAGCATGTCCCCGGATCTTAATGAATCTCGGTTTCACAGACCAGTTTAACAGTGTTACATCACGTGGTCAATGTGCAAACCTTTTCTCGGTTGAGTTGGTGCAACTATTTAAAAATACCAACTGGCGACTCTTACAGTCCAATGGTCGACATATAAATGTCGGACCTTTTCACAACTTATTTTTTCAAACAAATCTCACCTAACATGAGAACACCAAAAAACAAGAACAGAAGAGGGATAGTAAAAATCCTGACGTCGACAGGTGGCGACTCTGCTCGGGACTCTAGTAAGAGGACTTAAGCCGTTACTACAAACTTTTCAAAACTGTTATATGCTTGTGCGTGGATGTTGCATTTACATTTTTGATAAATGTGTACGAATGCATTTTACTTACTGCACTGCAATATATCTATCTGTGATATTAGTGCTTCGTACATGTCATCATTTTTATAACGGTGAGACACGTTGCATGTGAATGTATGGTGTGTGGTTCCTCCACCAAGAGGCTATCCTGTCGGTGTTTGATTACTGGACTCGTGGGGAGACTAATTCCAACGAGGCTCAGGAAAGGCACCACCCAGATTCACTCCAGTTGAAAAACCGGATTAACTTCCCATCAAGTAAATTGTGATGATCTGGGAACCTTCATTCCAAAAAGCCGCGAGAGTAACCTAAAATATGTCAGCCTCTGATAAACCAAACATGGAGGAAAGTCTCTTCATTC
Organism: Panax ginseng; assembly: GCA_020205605.1. Lineage (NCBI taxonomy): Eukaryota > Viridiplantae > Streptophyta > Magnoliopsida > Apiales > Araliaceae > Panax > Panax ginseng. The sequence continues at coordinate 131,481,845 of CM035134.1, read as the reverse complement.
TTTCCATTTTCAATTACTTGTAAAGAAAATTACTTGTAATTTCATTCCATGTCAATCCTTATGTAATGGAAATATGAAGAATATGTGTACATGCATATTGAAGCCTGGCATGCTATCATGTATTTTAAACAACTGACACCCGTTTTGCAGGATAATACTCCTAAAACGGACATATTATGATAGCATGTAAATATTTATACATTCCCTAAAACTAAATTATGCAAGTTTTTATATGGAAACAATTGGGCCTGTTACCCGCTTAAAGTCCAAAAAGTCCATGAGCCTACAACCAATTATGTCTTCATCTGACCAATCTAATCCTGCTCTTGTCTCTCGTGAAGAGTTTGATGAATTAAGCAAACAAATTAAAGATTTGGTTGTTCTGCTTAAAGAACTACACCAGTCTACTCAGGGTTTGCAAATACCCGTACATGCAGAATCCTCTGCACAAAGAGGAACCCAAGGTTTAAAACAATTCCAAAACTTCAGTTGGATACAACCAACAAAACCCCTGAAAACACCCATCTCAAAGAAGATCCAGACACCGGTGATATCAGGAAAAAAGTCCTTCAAATGGAAGAAACCATTCGTTTAATCAAAGGAATTGGAGCACACGGGAGTGTTTTATATGCTGACCTTTGTATATTCCCTGGTGTGCATTATCCAGAAAAGTTCAAGAATCCTGACTTTGAAAAGTATTATGGGTTAGGGGATCCTTACACACATTTGAAGGTATTCATTGGAGAACTCGGATCTTATGTCGAGGATGAGAAGCTCAGAATGCAGTTGTTTCAAAAGAGTTTAACTGGAGAAGCCCGATCATGGTATACCAGATTAGACGATTCTAAGATCCACAGCAGGGAGGAGCTAGCTCATGTCTTCCTCAGTCAGTATAGCTTCCAATCTCAAATAGCTCCTGACCGATACCAAATTACCAAGGTCAAGAAATAGTCTAATGAGTCTTTCAGAGAGTATGCTCAAAGGTGGAGACGCCTTGTTGCTCAAGTTATTCCTTCTATAACAGAGTCAGAAATGGTGATGACCTTCATAGACATACAAGAAGCTCCTTTCTATGAGAGAGTCTTAGCTGGCATTGGAAAGCCATTTCTGAAATGATCAAACACGGAGAGATGGCTATGATGGGATTGAAATCAGGAAAGATCCAAGACCTAGCCGCTCTAAAAGTTGTTGCTGAGCACATCCAGTCCGGAACTTATGAAAACAACCCCCGGAGGGTCCATAAAAAGAAAGAGGAGGATGTTTCCTTAATACTACCCAGAAGTGTGCCTATCATGCTGGAGCACCAAGACATGATACTCAGGATTGATGGGCCTTGAAACACAAGATCCAGGATTTAATCGACAACGGGGAGATTGTAGTGACTAAACCCGACCAACCTCATGTGCAAGACAACTTTCTTCCTCAACACAAAGAAGAAGAGGTTAATATGATTAATTGGAGCAATAGACAGAGTTCCAATTATGGTGGAGAATCTTCCCAGACCAGCAAAGATGGTGCTGATAAATGGGATTATGCACAGTTCCCATTTGTGATGGAACGAAAGATGAAAGCTCTTTGTAAGCAAGTAGACCAATTGGCAGAACTGGTGATCCATCAACACCAAGTCACACGCCAATTAGTCAGTCAGGAGCATACTAGTCTCCTTCCTTTTGTTATGAATACTCCATCATCTCCTTCAGAAAGTGAGATATTGGAGGATAAAGTTGCAAAAAGAGCAAGTGCCAAAGCCCGTCGAGATTTTTCCAATAAAAGGGAATTTACATACCTTGGCCAACCTATGGAGGAGATATTTTAGATGCTGATCAATGAAGGAAGAATTACATCCCTTCTACCTCCAATCAATCTTCGGTCAAGACAGTTCAATTATAATGGAGTATGTCAGTATCACTCCCACTCTCGCGAACACAACACAAAAAAATGTTGGGCACTCCGCCACCTTATTCAGAATTTAATTGATAGCGGTGTCCTGCAAATGGCAGATGATGAAACTTTGTTACAAAATGGAAGGATGACGTATCAATTATATCCGTTGAGGATGATTTGGCTACCAGTCCACTCACCATAAAAGTAATTCAACTCAAAGGTGTTAACAATCCTTTGAAAGTGGCTGCACCAGAGCCAATTCTCTTGCCATCTAGGCCACAGTATCCTATTTTCAGCCTACACAAAGTACCATGGAATTATGGAAAGGCTGAAGGATCTACATCCCATACAACTGCTGCAGTGTCGAAGGAAAATCCACTATATCTTCCCCATCGGGTAATGAAGCCTACGATTAAATCAAAGGGGAAAGTTCCCATGGAGAAAATTAAAGAGTTCCTCCGTACCATGGGCCATAACGAAGCCAAGGTGGTTTTAAGCTTGAGAGAAGCTCCATAACAAATTTCCATACTAGAATTGGTTTTCTCTTCCGAAGATCACATGAAGATCTTGTTAAGGGTCTTGGAAGAAGCCCATTTGCCGAAATCAGTGGATGTTGAAAATTTTCAACATCTGGTTGATCACATTTTTAACAACAATGTGATATCTTTCACTGATGACGACATACCTCCCGAAGGGACTGGTCATTGCAAGTCGTTGCACATAGCGATTTTATCCTCTGGATATATGGTGGGAGGAGTCTTGATAAATGGAGGTTCATCTCTGAATATTTGTCCTTATGCTACCTTGGAAAAGATGAATATCAACCCCAAGAGGATCAAAAGTAGCCATACGGTTATCAAATCTTTTGATGGGTCCCGACGAAATGCAGTTGGGGAGATTGAGTTACCTGTGGAGATTGGTCCACATACATTCAGTGTATCCTTTCATGTGCTTAAAATTGCCACAAGATACAACCTGCTTTTGGGAAGACCGTGGATTCATATGGTTGGAGTCATCCCTTCCACCCTTCATCAAAAACTCAAATACATTATCAACAATAGCCTAATCACTGTTAATGCTGAGCCGGAATGTCCTGAACAAGCTGACATACCACTCATCAGCTTCAACACAGAAGTTGAGTCGATCAGTTTCCATGCCCTGGAGGTGAGCAACACTCATTACCATCCCATTGGGGCTCTACCTCTCACACCCAAGATTTCTGTCATTGGGTCATCAACCTGGACAAGGGTTGGGCAAAGATCATCATGGTATTAAGAGCCCATTTCAAGTTCCTAGTCAAACAGGGATAGCTAGATTAGGCTATTCTGCTAACTCCAGTCACAGGAATCCTTACAAGCACAAACAGATTCCTTCATCTTCAGCCATACGGTGATTATCTCCATCTACACATCCTGAGCCTATACATTCTCCGGTAAAGGTTCCTGCCCATGTTATGGCTATGATATTTCCCAAACCGATACCGATTAGAGCAAAAGAGGTCCTGATTCCTGATCCCAAAGTGGAAGAAAGGGAACATAGATGTAAACAAGACATTACCAGGAGTTTGTCTCACTTATGCATCTTATTACTATGATGAGCACACAAACAGATACACTCTAGACGATGATTGTCCTGAAATTATGGTCATTATTAGGGAGAAGGAGGACGATGATAGCCACATCATCATTGCCGTCCATCAGGAGTTCACCCTTGACAATTGGGAGCAAAGACTTGCATTTGTCGCCAGGGTAAAAAGGCGTAAACCCTCTCCGCCTCAGATATCAATAACTGCTTACTTTTCTATACAGTATTAGCAGTTTTTTTGTTAGTACATGCTAACACTTTGTATGATTGAACAGTTTCATATATTAAGTGAAAGCATATTTTGTTTCAGGACTCTGAACTTAGATGTGCCTATACTTGCTGATGAGGTGCCTTTTCTCTACAAGGACTGTAACTTTGATGAAAAGTTGAACTCAGACTTGATGGAAATATAAGAGGACACTAAGATAGCTCAAGAGATCAAGGAATAGGTCGAGGATAAACCCAAACCAAATCTTGATCAAACCACCTCATTTAACCTCGAACCCTTAGAAAACCCTAAGCTAATCCAGATTAGTACAGACTTCACTCCAAACCAAAGGAATGACATGGTTATGTTATTAACCCAATTCCAGGATGTGTTTGCATAGTCTCACAAAGATATGGTAGGTTTGTTCATGAACATCGTCATCCATCGCCTTCCCATTAAAGAAGGATTCAAGCTAGTCAGGCAGAAGCTCAGGCGATTAAAACCTGAGTGGAGTTTAAAGATTAAAGAAGAAATTGTAAAACAATTTCAAGCTGACATCATCATGGTGTCCATATACCCTGAATGGCTAGCCAATATAGTCCCTGTGCCTAAATTGGGAGGAAAGGTGCGAGTTTGCATGGATTACCGGGATCTGAATAAAGCTTTCCTTAAAGATAGCTTTCCCATCCTATTTATCCACATTCTCATTGACAATACTGCTCAATGTGACATGTACTCCTTTGCTGATTGTTTTGCGAGGTACCATCAAATAATGGTTGTTGAGGAGGATCGTGAAAAAACTGCTTTCATCACGCCTTGGGGAACCTTTTGCTATAGACGGTTGTCATTCAGCCTCATCAATGTTGGAGCAACCTATCAGCGAGCTATAATGGTTCTTTTCCATGACTTAATGCACAAATAGATAGAGATCTACATGGATGACATCATTGTCAAGTCCCGAAGGGAAGAAGACCACTTAGACCATCTTAAAAAGCTATTCAACAGGTTGCGTAAGTACAACTTGAAGTTGAATCCAGCCAAGTGCGCCTTTGGTGTTAAATTGGGCAAGTTGCTAGGATTCCTAGTCAGCCACAAAGGGATTGAGCTAGATCCCACCAAAATCCAGGCCATCAAGGAAATGCCCATTCCTCAGACAGAGAAGGACATACAGGGATTTTTGAGAAGAATCAACTTCATTAGCAGGTTCATTTCTCAACTCACAGCAACCTGTGAGCCTATCTTCAAATTGTTAAGGAAGAACTCCACCATGAAATGGAACGATGAGTGTCAAAAAGCCTTCCTTACAATCAAAGAGCAGCTGGTCAACACTCTTATTTTGGTACCTCCCAGGGATGATGTTCCCATGTTCATGTACCTGTCCATTAATGATAATGCAATGGGTTGCATGCTGGGACAGAAGGACGATAGAGGCCAAGAGCGAGATATCTACTACCTCAGCAAAAGATTCAGCAGCAGTGAACACAAGTACACTCTGATTGAGAAGACTTGTTGTGCTTTAGCATGGGCTTCCATGAGGTTACAGCATTACCTCCATGGTCATACAACCATCTCATATCCCGCATGGATCCTCTCAAGTACGTGTTCAGCAAACCCATGTTGAATTGTCGGCTATCCAGATGGCAGTTGATCCTACAATAATTTGACATCGTCTACGTGACGCAAAAGTCCATTAAAGGTCAAGGAATTGCGGATCAACTGGTCACCGCACCTGCAGGGGATTTCAAACCCTTGGAAACATACTTCCCCGGTAAAAGGGTAATGACAGTTCAGCAACACCATCAGTACGATACACACCAATCATGGAAAATATATTTTGATGGAGCTGTAAATATGGAAGGTTCTGGAGCTAAAGCAGTTCTAGTATCCGGTACGGGGGAGCAGTATCCCATCGCCGTCAAATTACAGTTTGTCAGCACCAACAATATAGCTGAGTATGAAGGCTGTATTATGGGACTCAAACTTGCCCAATCAATGTGTATCAGGCGGTTAACTGTCTTTAGGGATTCAGAATTGGTAATCAGACAGACCACAGGGATCTATCACACCAAAGAGCTACATTTGATGCCTTACCATTGATAAGTTGTACAGATGGCTATGGATTTTGAAGAAATAAACTTCGTACATATTCCTCAAAATAGAAATGATTTTTCGGATGCGCTAGCAACTTTGGCCTCCTTGAACAAAATACATGACAAGGAAAACATGTTGCGCATCCCATTTGCCCTAAAAAGGCTCCAGCCTATGGGAATTATATTGGAGAAGTATCGAATGAGCTATCTCCCATCCAACACCCTTGGTATCAGCACATCAAGGAGTACTTACGAGATGGATCTACACCCACTGAGGCGAGCCCGATAGAAAGAAGGCGGATCCATTAACTGGCTATGAAATTTTACCTAAGCGGAGATGCACTCTACAAAAGAGATGCAGGAATAGTGGAGTATGTGGCCCACACATGAGCGGCCCTCTACTTGTTAAAAAGATCCTCAGAACAGGGCACTACTGGATCTCGCTTAAGGGTGACTGTGATGACCACGTCAAGAGATGTTATCAATGTTAAATTCATGGGAATGCTATCCACGCCCCTCCAAGGGAGCTCCACAATATGAGTTCACCTTTGCCCTTCTCAATGTGGGTAATGAACGTGATTGGGACCATCGAGCCCAAAGCCAGTAATGGGCATTGGTTTATCTTCACCATGATTGACTACTTCACCAAATGGGTAGATGCAGCCTCCTTCCCCAAGGTTACCAAAGAAGTTATCATTGCTTTCATCAGAAATAATGTCATTTGTCGGTATGGACAACCAGAGGTAATTGTATCAGACAATGCTAAGAACCTCAACAAGAAAATGATGGAGGAGTTGTGCAGTAAATTCCACATCAAACACCTTAACTCTGTCATCTACCATCCAAAGATGAATGGTGCTGTTGAAGCGGCTAATAAGAATATCAAGAAGATCATGCAAAAGATGTTCGCCAATCACAAAGGATGGCATGACCTCTTGCCTCTGACTCTATTAGCCTACAGAACTTCAATGCGTACTTCCACTAGGGCAACCCCCTACTCATTGACCTATGGGATGGAAGAAGTGTTCCCCATAGAAGTGGAAATGGAATCCCTCAGAGTGTTTATTGACACTCAGCTGGATGAAGACCAATGGTTACAAGACAGGTATCACCAATTGTCTCTAATAAACGAAAGGCGAAGTGATGATATCTTCTATGGTCTGTTATACCAACAAAGGGTCGCCAGATCCTACAACAGAAAAGTCCGCCTACGGCAGTTTAAACAACATGACTTGGTTTTGAAGAAGATCATTGACAACCAAGATCAGTCAAAGGGAAAATTCGCTCTGAACTGGGAAGGCCCGTTTATTGTCAAGGAGGTATTGACAGGAGGTGCTCTCAGATTATAGGAAATGGATGGCAACGAATTTCCACAGCTCATCAACTCAAACACTGTGAAATGGTACAATGTCTAAAGTTACCATCAAGCAAACATCCTGATTTTGGATTGTAATAACCCGAGATTTCCTATATATAAAATAAATAAGAAATTTTGCGTATAAATTTTTTTTATTTATTTAATGACGAGAATAAGTGAACGATAGATACAAATATATTTATTACTTGAAAAATTAGAAATAATTTTGGAATAATCAATTACCACAAATTATATTGTTATGGTAATTAATTTCTGTAAGAAGAAATATTTTATTAATTATTTTCCATGAAAACATGATTGGAAATAATATATGAAGTGACAATTAGAATTTATATAATAAATATTTTATTATATGATTTGTTCAGAATATTTAAGTTAATTATTTTTGCTTGATTATCGATGTTGTGTGAGATCCAAACCCTGGATTGGGATTGTGATCAAGAGATGAGAATAATAATATTATAGTATTATTATAATGATTTTACAGTACAATAATTATGTACTGTGTATGTGCAGACAGATAATATGGTGCAATGACGGTCAATTAGGTCATAGCATATTACCGTGCTGTGAAACCCTAATTATTAAACTCAGTTATGAGAAATGACTGAGTAGTGACTGTGCATATGAAGTTATTGTGTACACGAATATCGGTAATTAGAAGAAAACCCTAATTACTATTTTTACGCCGATAATTAGGACAAACCCTAATTATTACAACCCTAATCGGTTGAAGTTAGAAACCGTAATGACTGTGTTAGTAACATACACAGATCATTAGAGAACCCTAATGGTCAATTAGAAACCCTAATTGATAGCGTTAAGAAACCCTAATTTTTCAATCGAAAACCCTAATTTTAAATTATCGGGTTTAATTACGATGTTAATGAACAAGTATTTTAATTTACCAAAGATAGAAAGTAATTGGTAAATGATAAGAATTACCATCTAGTGATTAAATACTACATTTAATTGCTATGTACAAAAATGCCCTTGAAATTTTATGCGAAATTACCAAAATGCCCTTTTGGTTTATTAGTGTATTATTAGTTGAATTATTGGTAGATTATTGCTAGCCAACGCTCCTACCCTACCCATCTAGCATCCAATGCTCAATCATTCAAGTTGAATCATCCAATTGTAGCATCCAATATATCTAATATATTTTTATATAGATTAAAGAGAGGGGAAATGACCATTTTACCCTTTTTGTCCATCTTAGTGCATTATTTGTGCATTATTGTGCTACCAATCCCACCAAATCCGGCCAACCACTCCATAATTATCATGTGAGCTCAATTATACCAACCAAATCAGCATCCAAAGCATCTAGCATGGCCTATAAATAGAGATCAAGGAGATTGAATGAAAACACACACTAATATTTTCTAAACTCTCTAGCCACACTCTCTCAACCTCTAGCCAACGAAATTATCCTACCCATAAGCTCATAATCAAAGACCAACCATCACAAACCACAAATCGAAGCATCGAAGCGTAAATCAAAAATCAAGCTTGAAAAGGTAGGAAATCCTAAATTCTAGAAATCCTTCGATTCGATGTTAATTGATGCAATTGATTGTTTAAAGTTGTGTAATAGAGAGTCTATTAATGTACTGGATTGTTACATTCATGACCCATAACATCAAAGTGCTCAAAATCAAAGTTTTTCCATCTTTTGAAAAATCGAATTCTGTTATTTTTGGGCAAATGTGAAGCCTTATATCTCTGTGATTATTTACTGTTTGTGGTGTTGTAAAGATGGTATGTGCAGCTTGTTATGTGGTCTTTAAGATGCAAAACGAATCAAGTCTAGATCAGTTTTAGATTGAGAGATATAAGCGGTCAAAACCCGTTGACCAAATCTGCCAAACTAGTGAAACCAGATTTTTCATGAACAAGTTCCGTGTTGCACTTTGACCAACGATTTCCGGTTAGATATTATGTTTTTATGATGATGTTAAGGTTTGAAGTTATAGTCCTACATGTTGTCTACACACTGGAGTTGATAGATCACCAAAAAGTTACACGATCATTAAGTTATAAGCACCTCAAATTGTTCTTCGTGAAGAACAGCTTTGGAAGCTACTTTGATGGCTGATTTCTCCCAGATCTGATGTTGTTTAAACGTTATGATTGTTGGAAATTGTAGTCTGGTATTTTCTCTACAAGACCTAATTTATAGATTGTCCAAATTCGTTCAGATGAGAGAGTTATACTCGGTCAAACGTGCCTACTCGCTAACTGCCTTATGAAATCTGGGTTGGTGAAGAACACCTATAGCGACGCTTCTGTCACTATAGGGGCCTTTAGCGACGGTTATTATTATTATTTTCAGGAAATTGATTTAACAATTAGAAAAATTGATTTTAATTATTAAAAATACCAAATAAATTACGAAAAATTATTTTAAAGTCCAAAAATAGTTTTTAATTATTTTGAGTATATTTCATAAATATTTAATATTTTGGAATATAAAAAGTATTTATTTAATTATAATATTAAATAAATTATTTAAAAATAGTTTTAATTCATGAAAATCATGAAAAATTATATTATGGTATAAGAATATATTTTAAGTTATTTTCATGACTTTTAATATTTTGTGATGAATTTCATTAATTAATTATATATTAATGATATTAAAGTTATTTATTGATTATATTAAATAATTAGTTTAAAATGATTTTAATATTTTAAAAATTATTTTAAATGAAAATAAAGTATTTAAAGATATTTTGAGTTATAAAATATAACTTTTAATATTTAGAAGATAATTTCATTAATAATTATATATTAATGATATTTAGTTAATGATTTGTGATATTAAGTTTATTTAATATTTATATTAAATAAATAGTTTAAAATGGTTTTATTTATTTAAAACCATTTAAAGAGGATATTAAGGATTTAAAATATTTTAAGTTATAATTAATGACTTTTAATATTTGGATAAATAGTGCATTAATATTTAAATATTAGTGGTAATTATTTAAAAATGATTTTAATTATTTTAAAAATCATTTAAGGGTAACATAAATGTTTTAAAATATTTTGAGTTATTATAAATAACTTTTATATTTTGGCAATGGTTTCATTAATAGTTTAATATAAATTAATTATTAATGACAATGGAATTGTTTAATGTTTAAATCATTTAATTATGATTAGATGTTTGAAAGTTATAGACGGCCAAACTAGCTGACTTGAGAACCGATTATGAAGTTATGAAGTTTTGAAGAACACCTATAGTAACAGTTATATCACTATAGGCCCTTTAGTGACAAATTTGAATTATTTTAAATTTTTCAATTTCTGGAAATTTCGAAAATTGTTAAAAATAAGATGTCTAATATTTGCAGATGTTGAGGTATAGAATAAGAGTCTTAGACTCAGTATTTACCTGATAAAGTTGTCGATGACAATAAACAAATGTCGAATCTATAATAGAAAGAAAAGGCTACTGTAAGAGCATGGATGAGATATTTGAAAAATTTATAAAAATATTTCAAGTATAGAATAGGAACTAAAAGTATGATCACTGTGATTATGTGCAGACTGTAATAGATAGTACTATGTGTTAAGATATATTGTTCTAATCGAACGAGTGATCTGATTATTGATAGGTTGTGATAAAGAGATAAAACCTGAGTTGAGATTGGTAATCAGCGAATCAGGCAAGTATCCTACCTTTGCATTTTCTTTATGCAATGGACATGAGTAAGAAGTTTTTAATTATTCTATTCTCGCATGCATTATATACGCTTATGATTATCAACATGTTAGCTCATATATATATTCTATTAAGTTGATTTCTAAATGGCTATACAAGTGTCCCCACTTGGATAATCATGGCATTTATTCACATGTTGATATACCTTTGTCAATTACCCGTATACATATATGTTGAATTACATATTATTGTTGAGCAAGATTAAAAACCTTCGGGTTTAGAACTGTGCATGTATGAACATCCCTATATGGGAAGATTTTTGCGCCCAAGGCGGATGTGAGTGAGCGATGAATTTCGTTCAAGTTATGTAGTATTGATCAATACAGGTACAATCTATGAGATGATCCACCCTCCGTGCAAGTAAGTAGCTAAGCGGTTTGCATGTATGAATTTCGCTAAACCTTTTGAAAATGAAAACAATGTTCATAGTATGTTTCTTAAACCCTATTCATGGGTAGAGCCTAATTTCAAGAATTTGAAAGAGAGTTGTTATGTGAATTTTTTATCGAGATGACATTACTTCACAACTTTTGCTTCGTTGTTGAAGTGTTATGTAAAGAGAATACTTATATTCTTTCAAACTTATATATATAATTGATATTACTTCTTTGGGCACTCAAATGCTCATCCTTGCTTAAATTAAATGTTTTTTAGTTATGTATGAGCAACTTTGAAGGCTCGAGAACGAACAAAGGAAAAGGAAAGTCGATCGAATAAGTGTGTATTATGAGTTAATGGTTATAGTTGTATTGGTATCTATTCAAGTATTGTAAGGAATGTATTTGAAGGTCTCGTGCACTGGAAGTAAACTATATGATGTATGTAAATTAAGTTTGAATGTAATATTACTATTGTATGATTCATCTTATAAAAATGGTATCGTGAAGCACCGAGTTCGGGTTTCAAGTACCCGGATTTGGGGGACGTCACATGGATCAGCAGATCCCCAGTCATTTTAGGTTTTCTAACCCTTTCTACACACAACCTTTCTTCATACCCAATTGCCCCATCAGGGAAACACACTCTTCAAGCCAGCAGCTTGGTTTTGGATCATCAGATCCCTCACTTCATACCTCTCTTACACAACTTCGGTTATCCCACCAGGGATCAAACCCTTCCCCTGCAGTTTGTCCTGAACATGGGATCAAACTTTTTCACACTCGCAATTTGTCCTGAATATAGGATCAAACTTTTTCACACCCGCAGTTTATCCTGAACATAGGATCAAACTTTTTGGTTGCTAATCGTCATGAACATGGGGCAAACTACGTTGACCTGATCTCCCTAATACCTAGGAGTACGTAAGGAACCATTTTATATGGCTCGGTCGCAATAAAAAAATAAACAAAAACATCTCTACAAAAACCAAAATAACAAAAATATCTTTACACCTTTCTACACCCTTACACCATTCAGTGTTAAACCTCTTACACCAGGTTCGAACTACGTAGACCTGATCTCCTCTTCAATAGGAGTACGTAGGCAGCAATTTATGGTTCGGTCTAACCCCCTACCAAAATACAAATACTTGTCAGGGCTACTAGGATCAAAATTCAATCCACCACATTTCATCGGCTTCAGACCAAAGGGATGGAACTACCTGGCCTCCCCATAAATGGGAGAGTTGGCAACCATCTAAGTTGCGGTTGATTCCTCAAAGAGAAACACCAATCCATAAGAGATGGAACTAACTGGGTTCCTCTTAAATAGGAGTACTGGCGACCATTTGTGGTGTGGTCAATCTCAGAGAGGAAAAGCCACATTCCTCTCCACATCTACATACAGAAACCAGTCCCAAGACACCAAAGAGGGTAGGGATACACACAGATCAATGATCCATTTTGACATATCCTGAAACATCTTAATGTCCACCTATCAAGGATGAGTTCAGAATACATCAAGATCACAAGTCCTGAAGAAGCAAGCAAAATATCAAACAACTATCCAGGCATAACTAAAAGGGAAGTGCATCAAAATATGTTTCCCTGCCATATATAATGTTGTTTGATATATACAATATGAACTGTACATGACAAAATGGCTAAGTTAGTCTGTGAAGGAAAATACAAGTCTATCTACAAATCGGTATGTATGCGGGCTATAAGATCTAACATGGCATCTCTTAGAGGAAGGGGGTAACGTTGTGGTCTCCTGCATCAGCATATCTACACGTGCTAACAAGTCCGCAGCCAACTTCATGGTAGCATGATGCTCATCAATATATGCACTCATTTAGGCAAGCATATCAGTGTTAAGGGATCTCACTGTAGTACTATTTGTAATGGCTACATCCCAAGCAGATAGGGCAGCATCCCGCTCAACAATCAATGCATCTTTAGCTGATCTGGCCTCATCCCGCTCCTTAATAACGGTATCTCTATGAGCTACAGCCTCATCTCTCTCCAATAGAGCGGTGTCTCTCCCATCAAGAGTTGGCAACATCAAGGCCTTAGCCTGATCTCTCTCAAAGGTCATCAGATGAAGACTATGCTCTAAATACTGTGCTGAATGCTGAATCACATTAGCACTCGTACTGGAAGAATATATAAGAGCTGATAGCAACCCAGTGAATGGCTCCTCCTCGGTGGGACGATCAATGTCCCATATGGGCTCCCCATCATCAGAATCAATCCCCGGCACTGTGGATACTACCGCAGCCGATGTTGTCTCTGTCTCCATCCACACAAAATACTCTGTCGAACAGCCCGGATGACTAACAGAAAATGTAGCTAGCTCACGCTGATCCCAACAAGCATACACCCTGGATCTGTCCTCTACTGATAACTGGCAGGAGGCCAAACGCTGACTCAATGCCCCCTCAAAAGGATAAAAATCCTGGAACTGGTCAAACTGACGCATCACATCCAGTGGGTGGTAAGTAGTCATACCCCTCAATCCAGCTAGAGGTAGATAATCCATGCCCGGGGCATGAGTTATGAAGTTTTACGGTGAACTAAGCCCTGTACACGGTAATATATCAAATGGATCTCCGTTCCCTGACTGGAAAATGGACCAAGATGCAGGATATGTACACTTCGTAGGCTGAAAGGAGTACGACATGGCTATCTAATGGGTAAAACAATACCCATGTCATCTAAAAGTGCCAATCGGTCTTAGGTGTGATATAAACCATACGTAAAACATGACTGAACTACCTGTGAATACCCCTGCAGGGTAGGTATTATAATACGTGGCCGACCTTAGCGTCTCTACTACAATCATAGGCACGATGGTATGACCCTCCCTGATAGCTCTCACTGCCATAATGACGCCGATGTCCAGCTCATCCATGTACCGTGGCATGTATACATATGACAATATGTAAAGTAGCAGTACGTCTACTCTGGCCAAATGTCAATGATCCTTTGGCATGGTAAAATCCTCAGAGTGTTGTGTATAACTATCCTCTAAGCCAAATCTGTCCATCAGAAAAAGCTGGGATACCACGTGGCCGGATGTGATCTCATCCTGTACTACTCTACACCTCAACCCGGTGAGGGTCATAAACTGTCGGCCCATATCGCCGATAGCCATCCGTGCGCAAGGTCTGTCCAATGGCAATGTCGTCAACCGTGCATACTCCTCTAAGGTAGGAGTCAAATCATGGATACCAAACCGCAAAAACCTGCCTCTCCGGTATCCAGTGCTCTAGCATACCCTCTACAAAGCCTGCGGAAACTTGAAACATCAGTAATGTCATGGAATACTATAGTAGCTGATCTACGGTCACCCTTTCTGGAGATGACATACTATCATACCACGATCTCATACGGGATGCCACTAACACTGGTGGGATATGATCAATACTATTAAGCTCATTTCGAGGAAGACATCTCAGATGGGCATATATCATAAGACCATCCAAGGGTCAATACTGAATATCTCTGGACATACATACATATGCATAACAAAATACATGCATGATAAATAATAGATGGAAATATGATGTAGGGAATAATAGTATATACATTCCTAAGTACATCATTATCTAATATATCTCTGCATGCCTAAAAATACAGGAAGTGGGGGCACGACGCCAAAGAATTACTATGAGAGGCCTATTAAAAGATATAACGAGAATGGGGCACAACCACCCAGTATCTAACAGAGGCCTATCAAAAAATATAACGAGAATATACATCAGAAGAAGACAATGGTATCAATGTCTACATCATCAATCTTGTCCACTTGATGTAACTCTTCTACGAGTTCATGAATCTCACCAATGTGGGGATGTCGGGGCCTATACAAGGGAGGATCTGCACCAGCAAAGCCATATGGGTCACCTGAGGGGCCAGAGCATGAGCTGGAAGGATAAAAAGTATCTGCCTCTGAAGGATCTCTGCCCAAGTATCGGATAAAAAAATGTGACCGGTCTAACTGTCGGGTCAATCTGTGTCAAATGAGTCAGATCTCAGACACAGGCCATCCAATCCATCATCATCATAGATCCAGGAACCATATCCCCCATAAACTGTGTGGCACGGGTCTGGGCTTCGATGGTACGAGGGGACCACAAATTCTGGAACATCACTTGAGTGCAAGGACCCTCTGATAGTGTAAAATTGTCAACCCCCATTAATGGGATATCAATGACGGGTGACTGTGAAACAGGCCAATAACGCCTGGAAGGAGGCAAGATCGGTATATGAATCTCTCTTGTAGTGCTCCTGATAGCATGATCTCCTATATAGAGCTCTCATCCTCCATCTGTAAAGAGATGAAACCTACGGGTGGATATCACGTACTCAACACCAGTCGGGTACCCATTCTCAAACCCAATGGCTAAATGCTCCCCAGAGTAGGGAATCCAAGTGATGACATCGGCTGTCAATAACTCCAGCTGTAGGCGATAATAAGTAAAACCCTCAGCTACAGGGTCCTCCGCCAGTATGGAATGATGCCATCACCGTCCTCGTGGATAGGTCTCCAAGCCTAGCACACTCACAGGACGCAAATATGGGAGCCTCTCATAGGCCCAGAACTGCCAATACGAAGGCAAACATCTGCTGTCAGTCAACAATCTTAACCTGTACATGGGAAATCATAAGAGAAATACTCACCGACAGAAATGGGTAAAATTCTAGCTAAGCCTCCATCAAGCCCTGCGAACGCATGCGAATACCCCTGAGGAAATAGGCGAAGGTGTAGGAACCCCAATCATACTCACCAATATGGTCCACCTCGCGAGTGGCGCTGACTAAAGCAAATGACACCGTAGAAGAGTTATCAGCTATGAAGCAGCCCCTAATGATTATCAAGAATAATCGCCGAAGAATGTGATCCCTGACTCTCACATCATCAGGTATGGGCTCACTCAACAGCCCGCTCATATCATCTACGCTCAAAGGACCTGTACGAACGGTCCTACCCTTGAGCGCCTCAACCAGGACTCCTAACAAGGATCTAACGATAGTCGGGGTAATATCCACCATACATGTTATCGGCACCCCTCCAAACTCCATCCCTGTGATAAACTGCCAATCCATCGGCGTCATCATCACCTCATAGTCCAATAAATGGAGAGACTGAGTCTGGTGAAACCAACGCTCAGACAATGCCCTGAGATAACCCCAGGGACAATGACGGGGAAGGATGGAAATGAACACCCCAAAACCCAAGCCATGCAAAATCGCTCGATAATCAGGATGCAGAGCCTGATATGTGGAGTGAATACTGAACCAGTTCCCTCTAGGCTGTATGAAGCCGGGAACCTACATTATAAAGCAGATCAACATCAAAACCTTTACTCCTCATCAATAGGAAAAAAGGAATATCAAAATCCAGCTGGTACCTCATTTGCATGCAAGTAAACTGAGGGGTGTCGACTCAAATCTCCTAGAAGCTCTGGGATCATCACCTGAATGCATGGGAAATCCCTACTAGGAATATGAGCAGCAGGAGCAGTGTCCGTAACCGGTACATCCTCCTCCTCGTCCTTTACATTCGGTACCTCAACCCAAACAGGACGTACCACTGCCTCTGCCAAACGACAAGGTTGTCTAACAGAACAGGGTCGAGGCACTTTAGAAACCCTCCTCCGTACACCAGAAGTGGTCCTATGGGAACTACTTGGATGATCTGGATCCATATATCTGGATAATAAGTTTCCAAATCACCTCAAAAAGGGTGTGGTAAAATCTAACCTAAAGCTTTTCAAAATGCATTTTTATGACTACATGCATGCATGCATTGCTTTAACATATGCCTACAGTAGAGTTAAAAATGCATGACTACCTAATGCCTACATTTTGGAAAATTTTGCCAGATTTTCCTCTATAAATAGGACTATCCACATGCACATAGGCATGACTAGGTGGCCATTCAGTAGCACACCTACCCACAGTCATAAATATCCTATATGTATTACACTATCAAAGTCAAAATCTGTAAAGGTAGCCTAATTACCAGGATTACTTTGCTTTACCACCTTTGCTCATTTGTCCTCAAATAGGATAAGCAATAGCATAAAAAAGGTATTAATTTGACTGTTTTAAAAGTTAATTTTTTTTATATCATTATGTTCAGCATGGTTAAATATTAGCATTTACTATGTTGAATATTTTTATAATGTCATATAAGAATGCATATTCACTACTATGTATTTAGATGCATTTCATGTGATAAGTCATTTTCTAACGGATAAAAATTGGAAAAGAAGACATGTATACGTTACCATAACAGTGTAGAACACTTGTACGGTGATAGAATTTGCAGAAAGACGCCTGAACTCAGTAAATCTGAAGAAGATCTCTCGAATTTCCTTCATGGTGTAATGTCAAAATGACTTGAGAAAGCAATCTATAGGTTTAAAGTACCCACGGTTGGCGCAGTGTATCATGGCTCTGCAAGAAATAGTGTACCCTCGCGACACAGTAGGTGTACCTGCGACTCCCCTAAATGGGGCCCACCCCTCCGGCTCAGTTCAATTCGAGTTGCGAAGGAGTTCTTACAAGCTAAAAAAGCCAAATCAGGAATAAAAATGCTACGCGATTGAGCAGAATAGCCTGAAATCCTGGTTTTCTCAAGCCAAACTGTGGCTTCACATACCACTCATTGGTATTCAGCCGAACATAGGGTAAACTATACCGATGATCTCAGTTGTTGCAAATCATATGTGGTAATAACTCACGAAGATCCGATGCCATCAATTTAGGGTCGTAACCCTAAACCCTTCTTTTTCCTCGGAAGAATTTCCTATTGGAAGGCTCACGCATCCTATCATCATCATAAGCATTCTATAACTATTTTGAAATAATAAACATACATTGTTCATTATAATAAGGTCTCATAATATGGTCCCAAGGTCTCCATAACCTTAACTTTAAATACACCATTTATAATACAAATAGTTTACTTAAGAAATTCCATTAGATAATAACTAATTTAACATTCATTCTAAAATTACTCTCCGGATCTTTTACCCATTTATAATACAAATAGCCCTTAAGTCCTTGTAACTAATTTAACTTCATTCGTACTCCCGTTAGATTCCTTCTGACTTAGTCAAAAAAATAGAGGTCATGATATAGCAAGAGTAAGCAACTAATTTGCTTCACAAGTTTATAAAGACAAAGGATATATATCATGACTTAGAAAGAAATATTGCCTTCAATGTTCAACAATAATATAAGATTGTGGAGGAACATGAATTAATAATCAACAATTGAATATTCGATAATTGAATAACATGAATCGAGTGGTTTTGAATAACCATGAACATTTGCCAAGGTGCTCAAAGTGATTTAAATCGACCTTTTAATAAGTTTTGGTATTCAAGGATCACCTTTCATACCCCGTGATTTATGCATAAACACTTAATAATCCGACATTGATATCATGCCTTAATCAAATTTGTCCATTTCTCTACCAAGAGTTCTTACCATATCAATTAATAAGAAATGCTTATTTAAAACCCATTTGATTTAACAAATTTAGACATACTTGATCTAGTCGACATAATTAGCATAGATCTATCCCATAAACAGCTCATAAATAAAGAACTTTAATTTAATTCACAGCTCAACGGCAAGTAGAATCGAATTCGATTGCACAAAGTGCTAATTTCAATAATCAATAAAGACGTGAATAATCATCAATAATTATTCACTAACATGCTTTTTGAAAATAATAACTCAAGTCGAGTTAGGAAACTTGCCTCGATCAGAGGTTACGCCTATTTAAATAAATTTCTATCCACTATGTAGTTAAATTATCTTCCTTTGAGAGACCTATAATTAGTCTTTCAATTAGTCAATGCATAACATCGATTATGTAATCACATAGATATCATACATTACAATAAGTTCTTATAAACATTATCATGCCTAGATAGTGTTATTATTAATTAACCACTACCTTTAATTCACATAATATTATTAACTTAGATAATATTAATTCACCTTCTAGTATTATTGGTTCACTAATAATACTTTAAATCATTTACCAACATTTTATTCACTTACTAATATTATTAATCATTTAATAATATTTTATCCCTTTACTAATATTATTAATCATTTAATAATATTTTATTCACTTACTAATATTATTAATCATTTAATAATATTTTATTCACTTACTAATATTATTAATCATTTAATAATATTTTATTTAATTTCTAATATTATTATTTAATAATAATACTCTAATCTAATATTTTTATTTACATAACAACATCATATTATAATATTATTAGTATTATAATAATATTCCAATGATTTATTAAATTAATAAATAATTTATTCTAATTGTTCATCCTTTAATAACCTCTTATTTAATATCCATAAAAGGTCATAAGTAATATTTATTATTATAAATTATCAAAATGCCCTAAGATAGTCATGATATAATATATTATGAGCATTCAAGCATAAAAATCATATTTTTCTCATTAAAGGCATCATTTAACTATTTATTTCCTTTTATTCATAACCTAATCATTTTTAGGAAAAATAGCAAACTGATTCCAAAAATTCTCAGCTTCTGGGTTTAACAGAATATGAACCAACAATGATCCTCTAATTTTTCTAGAATTTTAGAAAATGATTTACTATTTTTAAAGTGTCCAAAACACTCGGATCTTGCTCTATTTTTCATAAATTGAGTTTTACTCAGAAAAATCTGAAATTTTCAGGGTATGCTCTCTTAACATATATGAAGCTACTGTAAAAAATTTTGGAATTTTCCAGTGTATACACAAGTGAGATATTCGTAGGATAATATTTATGGAGTCCTTTATGGAAATAGTCATTACGCACAATATATAACTCAAACGTGTCCGTTCTTTTTTCCTACGCGTAGATAACTTCATAAGGTACCTCTGTAATATTTTTCCAGATTTTTACAAGACAAGGAACTGACCGAAACAGCCTCATGAAAAACAAGTCAAGAGCTGATTTAGGATTTCAAAGCTTTAGCATATAAAGTGGACTGCTTTTTTGTAAAAAAAATCTCAAAGGTTTCAAAACTTACTAGATTTGTGATCTACCACTTGGGTTTACTAGATAACTCATGTATCTAGCACCCCCCTTCGACGGATCATAATTCCAAGTTGTAGAACTTGAGTTACATAAGATTTAGTGGGAGAAAAACAAGAGTTTTCACCCTTGGAGAACATATGCTCATTTTCTTCCTCTAAGCCTTAGATCCAACACTCAAGATACTTAGTTCCATGCATGATGGTATGTATAACTAGTGTATCTTGAGTAGTTGTACATAACCCCATCAAAACTCAAGCTATCAAAACAAGGTAAGAGAAGAAGATGAAGGTACATTATACTCGACTGACTTAGTGGCTACCTTCCTTGATTTTCCAAAGTAACTAATAAACTTAGGGGCATAAACCACTAGAACTCCTATAATTCTTCTTCCTATGGCCGAAATTCTCTCTTCTTTTTCTCTTTGAAGTTGGCTAGCTTGGGAGCAAGAGATAGAAGAAGAAGATGAAGAAGATGGAGAGAAAATGAAATGTTGGAATACGAATGAAGTGTTGGAAGAATGAGATGTGCATTCAAAATGTAATGGGCAATTCATTATTAATTCTCCCACAATCATTATGTTGCCCATTAGGTAAGACACTTTGTATTATTACTTACCTTAGGCTAAACATGATTAAATGTGCATAATGGAGTGGCAACCAATGGGAGCCTTACAACATTGTCCTTATGTTTAATCATGTCTACTAATGGACAAGCTAGATTAATTATTCCACTTAAGATCCTCATAATATCCACCATTTAGCTTTTATTTTAAATGCCAAATTTTGATTAATCAAATGTCTAGAATACCCCAATCAAGTGGGCTAAGTATTGGATTACATTTTATTTTCCTTGGGCTTTTCTTTTAATTGATTTGGGCTAGATAAAACATAGTCCAACAATTTTAATAATGTTACCCAATTTGATAATTTAGGGCTTTCATCTCCAATCATATGAAGTTTAATTACTTATACATATGATTTTATCTCATAACCTAATTAGATTTACAAGAATAGGTTAAAATTATTAGTCACTTGAAATACTAAGTTTACCCACTTAAGTTAGTATACATATAAAATACTAACTTTTTCGTGTTACCATAACCCTTAGGTTATTTAATATCCTTACCTAATGTATAATTAGGTCACAAGGCTTTCATTTTAATGAAATCCATAAATGTATGTATCCATATATAACACAAAGTTTAAAAAAAAATGTACATACATACATGGTGACTTAAAATTCACTGTTATTACATCCTCCCCTTATAAGAATTCCGTCCCTAATTACATATAAGGTTACTCAAAAAGGTGTGGGTAATTTTCTTATCCTTTCTTCAAGTTCCCACGTAGCTTCTTCAAAGATTGTGGTTCCTCCAAAGAACTTTTTATAGTAATGTATAACCTTATTTCGCAATTTCGCTCCTTTCATCTAAAACTTCAATCGGAATTTCCTCAGACGATAAATCTTTTTCAACCGAATTGGCTCGCACGATATCACATGCTTGTAATCAGCTTATATGGTCGTAGTAATCACACATACGAAACACATTATGAATATGTTCCAGTTCAGAGGTAGAGCTACCTCAGACGCCACTTCGCTTATCTTCTTCAGATCTCAAAAGGTCCAATAAATCTTTGACTCATTTTACCTTTCTTTCCAAACCTTATCTTTCCTTTCCAAGGAGATACTTTCAAAATGCATAGCTTCCCACCTCAAAATCTCGCTTCGGCGATGTAAGTCTCAGATACTTCTTCTCGGCGATCTTGAGTCGCTACCACGGCTCTAATCACCTTAATGGTCTCTACTATTCGTTTGACTAGTTCTCGTCCCAACAATGACGTTCACCCACTTCATCCCAAAGATAGTAGGGCGTTTCTACATTTCCTTCCATACAAAGGTTTCAGACGGCGGCATTCCGATGTTTGGCGTGGTAGCTATTGTTGTATGCGAACTCTACCAATGGAAGATGATCCTCCCAACTACCCTTGAAGTCCATCACACAAGCTCGAGCATATGTCTTCAAGTGTTTGAATCGTTCTCTCGCTTTGCCCATCTGGCTCATGGATGATACGCGGTACTCATCCGTAGTCAAGGTCCCCATTCTTTCCTCAAGACTCTTCCGTGAAGTTTGACGTGAATCGCGGATCCCTATCCCACACAATAGATATTGGTACGCCATGTCTCGAGATAATTTCCTTGATATATAATTTGGCTAATCGGTCCAGACTATACCGATTCTTGATCGGCAAAAGTGAGCCGACTTCAGAAGACGATCTACGATCACCCATATGGGCGTCGTGTCCTTTTTATGTTGTTGGAAGTCCCACCACAAAATCCATCGTGATGTGCTCCCATTTCCACTCTAGAATCTCTAAAGGTCGTAATAATCCACTCGGCCGTTGATGCTCGCCTTGACTCTCCGACAAGTTAGACATCCACGACACATTCTCGCAACCTCTCTCTTCATGTTTGGCCACCAAAAGTGTTGACGTAAGTCTTGATACATCTTTGTGCTTCGGTGTATCGAGTACTCAGATTGTGTGCTTCTTGCGTAATCTCTTCTTAGTTCGTATTAATCTGCATCCAAATTCGCCCTTCAAATCTTAGCAATCCTCGGTGCCATCAATCTTGTATTTCAATTCATCCCTTCGCCTAATCGCTTTGATGTCGCCGCAATCTTCGCCCTTCTCTTGAGCCTCTTTAACCTTATCTAATAAAGTAGGGCTCACGCCACAAAGAATAATTTCTCATTGATCTCCATCGGATACTTAACCTCTAAGTCAAGTCGCTCAAATCCTTCACCAATTCCTCTTGAATGGTTAACTTCAATAACTTTCTCTCGCTTTTTTCGCTTCAAGGCATCACCACTACATTTGCTTTTGCTCGGATGGTACAGTAATCTCACAATCATAATCCTCGATCAATTCTAGCCATCTACACGCCTCATATTTAGCTCTTTCGCGTGAAGATATACTTTAGACTCTTATGATCCAGATATATCTCACACTTCTCTCCATACAAATAGTGCCTCCAAATTTTCAAGGCAAAACCATCGTCGCTAACTCTGTGTCATGAGTCTGATAACCTTCTCATAGTCCTTTAGTCGACGTGGAAGCGACGACGAATGACCTTGCCATGCCGCATCAAGACACAACCAAGACCCTTGTGTGACGATCACTATACACTATAAATCCTCCTGTTGTCCTAAGAAAGCCAACATGTGCTCGATCGAGCCTCTTCTTCAATTCCATGAAACTCGTTTCACATTTTTCCGTCCAAACGAACTTCACCGTCTTTCTAGTAAGGTTGGTCAATGGCGATGCTACCTTTGAAAAATCTTGGATGAATCTTCGATAAGATCCTCGCTAATCCCAAGAAACTCCTAATTTCGCTTGCTTGTCTTTGGTCGTTCCCATTGATAACCGCTTTACTTTTGGCCGGATCTACCAAACACCATCTTTGTCGATAACGTGACCTAAAAACCGCACTCTCCGCAACCAAAATTCACCTTGGAGAACTTTGCATACAACTTCTCCCTCCTTAACGCCTCCAACACTTTCCTTAGATGTTCAAAGGATCTTCCTCTCTGCCTCGAATATACCGTAATGTCGTCGATGAACACGACAACAAACTTATCCAAACATCGCTAAACACTGCTCATCAAATCCATGAATGTCGTTGGTGCATTAGTTAACCCAAAAGACATTACCGTAAACTCAAAGTGTCCATACCGAAGTTCAATGCCGCCTTTGAACATCCTCATGTCTCACCTTCAATTGGTGATAACCACCCTCAAGTCAATTTTTGAAAAGTATTTTGCCCCTTCAACCGATCAAACAAATCGTCGATCCCGGCAACGGGTATTTATTCTTAATGGTGACCTTGTTCAACTCTCTTGTAGTCGATATAAAGTCTTAATGACCCATCCTTCTTCTTTACTTAATAAGACCGGTGCTCCCCATGGTGATACGCTTGGTCGAATGTATCCCTTATCTAACAACTCTTGTAGTTGAACCATCGCCTTCATTTCTACAGAGCCATACGATACGGCGCTTTTGATACCCGGTGATGTCCCCCTGGCGCCAAATCGATAACAAACTCTATCTCTATCCGTGGCAATCCTTTAATCTCTTCCGGGAAAACGTCAACTAATTCCCTTTACAATAGGTATTTGACCCGCTTCACCTCGATTCTCATGGGTATCCACAACGTGAGCCAAATAACCTATACAACCCTTCCTAAGCAACTTCCTTGTTTCAGATCATCGTCGACAACAAGATTGTTTTGGCGATTTATCGCCATGAAATACCACCTTTGACTTATTGAGTCTTTAGGTATACGACTTTTTCTTACATACCAATGACCGCTTCCATGACTTGATAACCAATCCATCCCAAGGATTACATCAAACTCTCCAAGATTTAAATCCAGATCAAATCCACGTTAAGTTTAAAACCTCTTACATTAGCACAACAGTTCCTATAGATGTAGTCTACAGGATAATTTCTTTGTTTGCTACTTCTACATTCATAGGGTGTTCTAATAGTTCATGAGGTAAACTTAATCTTTGAGCAAATTCATCGATACAAAAGAACATGAAGCTCCCTTAATCAAATAACACATAGGCATTTATATCATTGATCAAAATTATACCGACACCACCTCCCCGGATGCCACGCAGATCTTGCACCGCCATATTGAATGTCCGTCTTTGTCGGCTTTTTGGTCAATGGGTCCTCCACTGGTTGTCTTAGTGTTATTGCCCCTATTGCCATTTCCGCCATCCGTGCTTTTCTTCTTCGGGCAATCCTTGATCCGATGTCCCACTTCACCACAATTAAAGCAACCTCCTTTCTTCACCTTAGTACAATTGGGTGAGGTATGCCCCTTCTTGCCCACATGTATAATATATCGCTTTTTTCCTTTCAAGCACTTCGAGTGACCCTTTCCACAGCTCCCACACAATCGACTTCTTTTTGTTGCACACTTCCTTGCGTGATCTCCTCCATTACTACCCCCATCGCTTCCATTTCCGCTTCTTATTGTTGCTACCGCCATCGCTAACATTTTGATTCCCACCTTCCGATTTCTTCTTATTCTTCTCCCGATCAGATCTTCGAGACCGCTTCGCTTCCTCCTTCCGCTTATAAGAGCTTTTTCCAACAGAGTTGAGAATGATGGGATTTGTAAAACCGCTACCTTACTATAAATCCACCGCTTTAGTCCATTTTCAAACCTTCTCGCTTCTCACCTCTCGTGTCCACCGATGTGGAGCTTAATCGCCAATTCATTAAATTTCGCAAAGATACCGACATCGACATATTCTCCTGCTTTTAGTTCCAAGAACTTGATCTCCATTCTTGCTTGAACGCTCTCGTGGAAGTAGTTCTCAAGAACAACTTCTTGAATGCTTCCCAAGTCACGATTCCAGCTCCCAATTTTGTTCGTTGGCATCCCACCAATAGTTAGCCTCACCCTTCATTAAGTAGGTAGCAAAATGGTCTTTCTTTCTTCCGCTACTCTAGCAATAACAAAGGCCTTCTCAATCTCCTTTACCCACATTTGGGCTTCTATCGGTCTCATTGTTCTCTCGAACTCCCATGGTCCCATCGCTTTTGAAGTCTTTAAAGTTGACTAGTTGGGTGCCCGCCTGATTTTTCGCAGTTGAGCTTGATTCTCATGGCTTCAAAACCATCATGTTGATAAAATCTTGCATTGGGTTTTGTTGAGATCCCGCTACATTATTAATCGACTCTTCAATCTCTTGGTTCCTCACCACGCCTCAGGCGCCCATTATCTAGTGAAACAAAATTCTAACACGTTACTCGGATTTATTATCATATGATTACTTAGCATGTAACACGCTATTTATTTAAACAATCGATGATCATTATGTGAGAGTTTTAAGTTACCGAGATTTGGAAGTCTTTCTCCCCGCTTAGTGGGTTAAGTTTGTTTTAAAGAACATTTTCCAAATCACCATCGGATTCACATAACATTAAATAGAAAATTTACTATTTAAAATCTTCCAACACATATCATAATAATATCGCATTTATATTCATACACCAATCTTCAAATGACTTTACATGATTAATATGTATATTTTATAAATGCTACTATCCCATTTTAACACAAAAGATGGGATTAACTCATAATGATACCTCCCTACAAACACAATTAGGGAAAGTACCTAACCATTTACTACCTCACACCGTTGAGGTTTACATCAACATAAAACCTTATTACACAACAAGAAAGGTACTAATGCATCTATTTACAATCGGGCCATCACATCATCACCATCGGTGGCCCCGCCAGTCACTCCGACACAGCTCCTAGGGAAGCAATCATCGCAGATTCTCACGTCGAACGGATCGACTAGGCTCTCCTATCTCATAGTGTGCCCTCCTAGTCTTGATCGCTACCGGGCCCTCATATCGCCAGATCAAGGGCCACCCTAAAGTTTCTACTCGACCTTTATGGCTCTAGCAGCTCGATCTTTAATTGCCCCACCATTTCATCCGACTCATGGAGTGCCTCTTCCAATTCAAAGATCTTATCTAAGCAATTTCTACATCAAACTCAAATTTCAGATCTCCAAATGCTTTATGCTCACCTCTCCAAACTTTGCCTTTTCATTCTCTAGTTGCATTCCTCAAAGATCTCAACTTGCAACCTGGACTCATCCAATTTTTCCTTCGCTCGACTTTCTCCATCCGGGCTTGATGAGCCTCATCCTTGTATTGTTCTTCAAGAAATTGGAGGTGTGGTTTTCACTTCTAATTCCTCCACTCGCTTCTTCTAATCGATCGATTCTCCTCAACAAGTCCCTCACCGGAGGACCATGAGGGACATCTTGGGTGACCTCATGCTCAATGGGTTTCTTCTCAATCGAGTAACTACTTGGCGCAAGGCCACGACATCCTACAAACACCATAAAGTCAACGTCAAGATTCACAATAAAATATATTCATTGATGAAATGAAATAATATTTTATTAAGTACAACACAAACTTGATGAATTTCCATAATCCATCTCCTAACATACTCTATAAGAGTTTTCTACTAAGGTTATAACCTAGGTTTCAGATTCCTAATGTTTATAACCTCATACTTTGATATCAACCCGTGACGCCCCCAAATCCGTGTTCTCTAACCTCGATTCAAAGGCTCACGATCCTATCATCATCATAAGCATTCTATAACTATTTTGAAATAATAAACATACATTGTTCATTATAATAAGGTCTCATAATATGGTCCCAAGGTCTCCATAACCTTAACTTTAAATACACCATTTATAATACAAATAGTTTACTTAAGAAATTCCATTAGATAATAACTAATTTAACATTCATTCTAAAATTACTCCCGGATCTTGCCCTTGCCCTTGTCCTTGTCTTCACGTTAGATCCTTCTGACTTAATGAAAATAGAGGTCATGATATAGCAAGAGTAAGCAACTAATTTGTTTCACAAGTTTATAAAGACAAAGGATATATATCATGACTTAGAAAGAAATATTGCCTTCAATGTTCAACAATAATATAAGATTGTGGAGGAACATGAATTAATAATCAACAATTGAATATTCGATAATTGAATAACATGAATCGAGTGGTTTTGAATAACCATGAACATTTGCCAAGGTGCTCAGTGATTTAAATCGACCTTTTAATAAGTTTTGGTATTCAAGGATCAAATTTTCATACCCCGTGATTTATGCATAAACACTTAATAATCCGACATCGATATCATGCCTTAATCAAATTTGTCCATTTCTACCAAGAGTTCTTACCATATCAATTAATAAGAATGCTTATTTAAAACCCATTTGATTTAACAAATTTAGACATACTTGATCTAGCCGATATAATTAGCATAGATCTATCCCATAAACAGCTTCATAAATAAAGAACTTTAATTTAATTTAATTCACGCTCAAACGGCAAGAGAATCGAATTCGATCGCACAAAGTGCTAATTTCAATAATCAATAAAGACGTGAATAATCATCAATAATTATTCACTAACATGCTTTGAAAATAATAACTCAAGTCGAAGTTAGAAACTTGCCTCGATCAGAGGTTACAGCCATTTAAATAAATTTCTATCCACTATGTAGTTAAATTATCTTCCTTTGAGAGACCTATAATTAGTCTTTCAATTAGTCAATGCATAACATCGATTATGTAATCACATAGATATCATACATTACAATAAGTTCTTATAAACATTATCATGCCTAGATAGTGTTATTATTAATTAACGACTACCTTTAATTCACATAATATTATTAACTTAGATAATATTAATTCACCTTCTAGTATTATTGGTTCACTAATAATACTTTAAATCATTTACCAACATTTTATTCACTTACTAATATTATTAATCATTTAATAATATTTTATCCCTTTACTAATATTATTAATCATTTAATAATATTTTATTCACTTACTAATATTATTAATCATTTAATAATATTTTATTTTATTTTGAATATTATTATTTAATAATAATACTCTAATCTAATATTTTTATTTACATAACAACATCATATTATAATATTATTAGTATTATAATAATATTCCAATGATTTATTAAATTAATAAATAATTTATTCTAATTGTTCATCCTTTAATAACCTCTTATTTAATATCCATAAAAGGTCATAAGTAATATTTATTATTATAAATTACCAAAATGCCCTAAGATAGTCATGATATAATATATTATGAGCATTCAAGCATAAAAATCATATTTTTCTCATTAAAGGCATCATTTAACTATTTATTTCCTTTTATTCATAACCTAATCATTTTAGGAAAATAGCAAACTGATTCCAAAATTCTCAGCTTCTGGATTTTAACAGAATATGAACCAACAATGATCCTCTAATTTTTCTAGAATTTTAGAAAATGATTTACTATTTTTAAAGTGTCCAAAACACTCGGATCTTGCTCTATTTTTCATAAATTGAGTTTTACTCAGAAAAATCTGAAATTTTCAGGGTATGCTCTCTTAACATATATGAAGCTACTGTAAAAATTTTGGAATTTTCCAGTGTATACACAGTGAGATATTCGTAGGATAATATTTATGGAGTCCTTTACTAAATAGTCATTACGCACAATATATAACTCAAACGTGTCCGCTTCTTTTTCCTACGCCGTAGATAACTTCATAAGGTACCTCTGTAATATTTTTCCAGATTTTTACAAGACAAGGAACTGACCGAAACAGCCTCATGAAAAACAAGTCAAGAGCTGATTTAGGATTTCAAAGCTTTAGCATATAAAGTGGACTGTTTTTGTAAAAAAAATCTCAAAGGTTTCAAAACTTACTAGATTTGTGATCTACCACTTGGGTTTACTAGATAACTCATGTATCTAGCACCCCCTTCGACGGATCATAATTCCAAGTTGTAGAACTTGAGTTACATAAGATTTAGTGGGAGAAAACAAGAGTTTTCACCCTTGGAGAACATATGCTCATTTTCTTCCTCTAAGCCTTAGATCCAACACTCAAGATACTTAGTTCCATGCATGATGGTATGTATAACTAGTGTATCTTGAGTAGTTGTACATAACCCCATCAAAACTCAAGCTATCAAAACAAGGTAAGAGAAGAAGATGAAGGTACATTATACCTTGACTTAGTGGCTACCTTCCTTGATTTTCCAAAGTAACTAATAAACTTAGGGGCATAAACCACTAGAACTCCTATAATTCTTCTTCCTATGGATGAAATTCTCTTTCTTTTCTCTCTTTGAAGTTGGCTAGCTTTGGGAGCAAGAGATAGAAGAAGAAGATGAAGAAGATGGAGAGAAAATGAAATGTTGGAATACGAATGAAGTGTTGGAAGAATGAGATGTGCATTCAAAATGTAATGGGCAATTCATTATTAATTCTCCCACAATCATTTTGTTGCCCATTAGGTAAGACACTTTGTATTATTACTTACCTTAGGCTAAACATGATTAAATGTGCATAATGGAGTGGCAACCAATGGGAGCCTTACAACATTGTCCTTATGTTTAATCATGTCTACTAATGGACAAGCTAGATTAATTATTCCACTTAGGATCCTCATAATATCCACCATTTAGCTTTTATTTTAAATGCCAAATTTTGATTAATCAAATGTCTAGAATACCCCCAATCAAGTGGGCTAAGTATTGATTACATTTTATTTTCCTGGGCTTTTCTTTTAATTGATTTGGGCTAGATAAAAACATAGTCCAACAATTTTAATAATGTTACCCAATTTGATAATTTAGGGTTTTCATCTCCAATCATATGAAGTTTAATTACTTATACATATGATTTTATCTCATAACCTAATTAGATTTACAAGAATTAGGTTTAAAATTATTAGTCACTTGAAATACTAAGTTTACCCACTTAAGTTAGTATACATATAAAATACTAACTTTTTCGTGTTACCATAACCCTTAGGTTATTTAATATCCTTACCTAATGTATAATTAGGTCACAAGGCTTTCATTTTTAATGAAATCCATAAATGTATGTATCCATATATAACACAAAGTTTAAAAAATGTACATACATACATGGTGACTTAAAATTACCCAATTTGCTTTGTACACGCTTCTAAACTTAGTGCTTTCTCATTTTAAACACTTGTGAGCTTATATTCAATCATATATTTTTATTCGGCTGGAGCCGAAAGTGTTCATCCATTTAAAGCTATTGAAGTCTTCTTTGGCAGTCCACTGTAAGCCTTCTTGCTTCTCTTAAGCCTTTCTCTTCTATTATTCACACACCGTTCTTCACATTGAGAGTCGTGTTGCGTGTGTATGCAGGACTTTGGTCCGTGGCTTTTATTTCCATTTATATATATATATATATATATATATATATATATATATACGGACTAACATTATCGAGTTATGCCTCGATTGAGCCTGGACTCACGTTCGGAGTGTTTATTAATTTTATATATATATACATATATATAAACTGTTGTCGGACTCTGTTCGATGAGCCTGGATTTTATATCCGGAGTATTTACTGCTTTTCTATATATATATATATATATATATATATATATATATATATATATTATACCCATCAAACTCTGTTTGATTGAGCCTAGATATAATATCTGGTGTGTTTACCACTTTTATAAATATATTTATATTTTGTCTCGCCTGGAGTTTACTTCGTGGAGGTTAATCATTTTTACTGCTTTATTTATATTTTGTCCCGCCTGGAGTTTACTCCGTGGTGGTTGATCGCATTTATTGCTTTATTTACATTTCTGATCCCCCATGGAGGTGCTTCGTGGTGGTTGATCATGTCCGTATATATATTTACAGCTTTTATATATATAACTGCTTATGGCTTTCATATAAATTGTGACATCATGTGAGCCTAGGAATTATGTGATCACAGATTCAGTCTATTGAATCTAGATTCGATTCCCGTGGTGGACATTTTTAGATGTAAACAGCTTGTAAATTATTCACGGTGTTTGAATTTCCTTATATGGCTTTCATTCCTATGAGGAGTTCGGTACTACTATATATATTATTTTCTCGGAGATGCTTCGCATCTCGAAAATAAAATCAACCAAGTCGAACATTTAATAAAATAGAAGTATCAAAGGCCTCAATTATTACTGAGCATAAGGGTTTGAAAAATCTTTTTTACAAAACATCACTGCTATATCTTGTTAAAACTTAATTATTACACAAATTCAAACCCTTTGTATATAGGTGCGAACGA
Organism: Panax ginseng; assembly: GCA_020205605.1. NCBI lineage: Eukaryota > Viridiplantae > Streptophyta > Magnoliopsida > Apiales > Araliaceae > Panax > Panax ginseng. The sequence goes on along the minus strand of CM035134.1, from coordinate 131,449,732 downwards.
TGCATAGCACTACTTCCAGATAATTTCACATTAACCCACACACACACACACATTCATATAACAGTTTAATTGAAAAGTGGCGGTCACTGTGGTAACACGGATGTCGGGGGGTACCTAACACCTTCCCTCCACATAAGCAAGTCCCTGGACCTTAATGAATCTCGATTTCATAGACCAGTTTAACAGTGTTACATCACGTGGTCAATGTGCAAACCTTTTCTCGGTTGAGTTGGTGCAACCATTTAAAAATACCAACTGGCGACTCTTATAGTCCAATCGTCGACATATAAATGTCAAACCTTTTCACAACTTATTTTTTCAAACAAATCTCACCTAACATGAGAACACCAAAAGACAAAAACAGAAGAGGGACAGTAAAAATGCCGACATCGACAGATATCATTTTCTTTCATTCTCCATATTATGGTAAGAAATTGTTAATTGTTTCGATAAATTTTTCGTTAAATGGTGAAAGTCCTAAACTATTTAGAACTTCCTAAATAATTTGTGATTCATCTAATATCTTTTCACCTGAATCTTCTTTTTTGCACATTACACGTGCTTCGTCTAATATATTTTCACCTGAATCTTCCTATTTCGTTTTACACGTGATAGTTGAATTGTAAATCTTATTTATCCTATTCTTGAACTCTAATCGAATTTTTGGATATCATGTTGATAATTTAGACATTATTGAACTCTAGATAAATTAAATGTCAAATCTCAGATTTTGATTCTTTTATCTTATTATTCTTACAACTTCCGTTCATTTTTATATCACTGTAATTTGTATTAATCATCAAAAAATCAAGTTATGGTGAATATTTTTTGCCTAGGTGCAAAGACGATATGATTGTTGAGGTATCTTTCGTCTATATGGCAAGGACATGCGGTGAAAAGTTCTCTTTGGCACATAGTGCAAAGATGGACTTTTGATTGGCATAATCATGACCATTGGTATTACAATTGAATATCTTTGGCCCATAGTGCAAAGATGAATTGTTAAATTGCGTGATTATGATAAGAAAATATTAATTGTTGTTACAAGGATATAATATTGATGGTGAACTTTTAATTTGGAGAATATTGTGAACATCATGATCTATTTTACTCTCCTAATTAATTAATTGATATTTCTGTTGCAGTTGTTGATCTAAAACTTGTTGTCTATTATATTCTATCAGATTTTTCATTGTTGAAGGCTAAGGATAATATATTCTGTTAGTTCCCAGAGGCACAATAGTTATCTAGAAGGGGGTTGAATAGATATTTTAAAATATCTTTTACAAAATACTTGTCAGATTTGTTAATGATTTAAACACAACGGAATTTAAGATTTGTTTATTCCCCTTCAAGATAAATTTGTTTGATAGGAGATAAGTAGTTATGACAGATATAGCAGTTATAGCAAGAATATAAGAGACACGGTATTTTTAAGTGGTTCAGAGCACTCAAGGCTCCTAGTCCACTCTTCTACTCCTTGAGTAGGAAATCCACTATGAATGTTTTTAAAATCTTTGAATCACTGAGATTCCTTCAAGATCGACAGTCTTGGAACTTCTTAGTTCACTTAGAACTCTTCAAGTCCAGCAGACTTGGTACTTCTTAGTTCACTTAGAACTCTTTAAGTCTAACAGAATTGGAACTTCTTACTTCACTTAATGATAATTGAGTTCTTGAATGGTGCTACTCAGTTGCCGTTAAGCTTTAGTTCGAAAGAACTGAGTAGCTGAGCAAGCTTTCTTTTTAGATCATAGAGTTGAGCATTGAGTGTTCTTCAGTTTTTCGTTGTGTACTTGCTTGCTTCTTGCATCTGCATCTGATTTGTATATAAGGTGCCTTTTAAAATGTATTCGTTTGAAGGCATCCGTTGAAGCATTAATTGCATTTGACATTTCTGAGCATTGATGGTGACTTTCTACAAATCTTCTGTTTAGCCGTCTGGCCCCACTACACAGCAGACTGCTATCTCACCTAACATCTGAAAAGGTATTTTCATCTGACCTATAGTACTTTTCTTAGCTTCTTCAATACATTTCTTTGTTATATACTAAGGATGAGTGTTGGGTCATTGCGATTCCTGAGAATTTCAACGTTTATAATCCATTCCATATTTGTGATTTATTCTTAAATAAATAGATAGGCCTCGATGCTTCTAAGATAGACAGATGATGCACTACGATCATGATTGTGGTCTCTTGCCACCTTGATGCTTGATCTGGTACTGATAGAAGAGAACACTATGATTTCTCTTAAGCACTGGTAGACTACGATCTTTGCTTGCAGACTCCACGCTTCCGAGAACACACTATGATTCTTAATTTGGCTCAGCAAGAGTTTGGACAAACTCTACGATTCTGAGTGAGGCCCTCCAAAGCAGACAGACTACAAGTCTCGATACTTTATGATTCTGCCTTGGCTTCTGAAATCTCTTGTCTGGCTCTACAGACTACGATTCTTGTTAAAAGCCTATGTATTACATCTCAAGAGATAGATCATCCTAACAGCTTTGATCTTTTCTTCTATACATTTATTTACAGAATGATAATCATTAAAGCACAGATCAACCTAACAATTTTGATCTATCACTTAAGTCCTTGTACATGTATTCCTTGAAGGACTTTACATATAATCATGATTATTTACTTTCAACATCAAATTTAAATATGCAATTTCCCAATAATCTCCCCCTATTTGATGTTGACATAACCAAGGAGATTTATATCATTATCATCAATTTCTAGATGCATGTTCTAGAAAGTAAATATGACTTAGTGTTTCAGTGAGAAACTGAAATCTCTAAAGAATAAGCATGAATTTATTGATGTTTGTATGGATAGATATTAGAATAATGCTTAGTTACATCAGTAAGAAATAAATTCCAACTTATCTCTATTACTTCTGCCTTTTTCTCTTGGCGGGTTGGCTTGCTCTGCAGCTCTCATTTTCCTGCTGACTTCGTCTCTCCATACAATGTCTTCCATCTCGCTTTGACTTAGCATTTCTCCATGATCGTGTCTATTCATGAATTTAGGATCTCCAATTGGCATGTTTAGGCTAGTAGTGGTTACTCCTTGTGAGCTAGGAGATGGCCCTCGACTCCTTAGTGGTTGCGCCATTAGAATTAGTTGGCGCTGCTGTTGTTCGGATCATGGAGTCTGATGGTAAGACTGTCTTATGGGAGGACTCCTTGAGGAGTGAGAAATTGGCTTTCCTCTTCCTTTGCCTTTCTCTCATTCCCCTTTATTTTCCCCCTTTATGTCAGCATCAAGGGTTCGAATGTCTTCAGACAGACAATTCATTCCTTGGACGAGCTCGTGTAGCAGATTCCTGGATTGAGCAATGTCTACACGGTTTTCTTGAACCAAAGAGTCAGTTCGAGATCTGTTCTTTTGTAGAATGGCGAAGACAGTGTCTGTTTGTTGCATTTGACCCATTGAAAATTCTTGGAATTCTTTCATTGAGGTTCGTAGACTTGAGAGACTTTCCATCATAAGTGTACTTTCAGATTCCTGATTCTTCTTCAAAAGAAGAACTGCTTCCTTGTGCTTCTTGGTAGCCTGAAAGTGAATTTGATCCCTTTCATTGATATTGTGGATCATTTCTTTAATGATCTCCCTAAGCTTCTTTGTAAGTTCAGTACTCAGATTGTTGGGGAGGGTGTTGGCAGCATCGATCAAATGGTTCAGCCTCATATGAACAAGCTCAGAGAGAGTTTCAAGATCTTCTTGAATGTCTTTGATCACTTTTTATGAAGCATCAGACAGCTCAGATTTGGTGGGAAGATCTGACAGAAGCACCGGTATTTAATAGGTACCTGGAGAAGAGGCTCTTGTATTTTGGTTTTGCAGGTTTGAAAGAGCAAGATCAAGATCAAAATAATTGTTGGTTGAGGAGGAAGGTATGTTCGAAAGAGGTTCAGGTACGTGTGTTTGAGTTATAGGAGGAGAGGTTGTTGAAGCTGGTGACTCTATGATTTGAGCATGAACAATATTCGTAGAGTGAGAGATGGAAGGAGATTGTACCAATATAAGATTAGGCATATTTGGTTCATCGATTACAGAATGTTAGGATTCTGTAATTGGAAATTGGTTTAGTGGGTGAAGTATCACTTCCAACCATATTGGCAATTCGTAGAATTGGTTGAAGGTTAATGGAGGGCAGTGACTAACCTTGAAAGAGATGGGAATAGATTATACCTCACGCCCATTTTCTGAAGAGGGACCATTAGTAATCAGCTCTTGAGCAAACGTGAGATTGCCTGGGAATCCATGGGCTAGCACTAAGATTGCTGGATAAGCTTTGAAGGTCTAGAACATGTGATCCCAGGAGTTGAGAATTTGCGCTCTGTGATAGGGCATCATTGGCAAGTAGGAGAATAACTGATTGTAGTTAGCTCTTCTATATCTATCACAACCTACTATAATAATCTCAACTTTGTCATCCTCTCTTTCTTCCCGATCTTCATTTTCTTCATTTGAAATTACCACCACATCATTCATCTCCACTTCTCTTCTCTGTTCTTCTGCCCACTCCACCTCTATAGCTTCAACACTCTCCATTTCTTTATTTTCAGAAGCTAAGATCTCTTAATGAACTAAGGGAGGTTCATGATAATCTCATTGCTGCTCCTCCTCAGTTGTAACCTTCTCTGACACAGGGACTTTGCAAGGCTCCCCCTCAGTCTGATCCTCTATCTGTTCCAATTCTTCAGGAAGCCCCCCCTCAACCCGAGTTATATTCTCCTCAATAGCTTCAGGTAGCTCCTTTTTGGCAACTATTCTTCTATTTTCTTCTTTTATTACTCCTTCATTGACTAGGATGTATTTCTTGACCAGCTTTCTCTTTGTCCTCCTAGTCGAGCCACGACCTCGAGAGATTTCTCTTCACTTTTTGAAAGTTTGTTCATTTGAAAAGTTGTTAAAGATCCACTGTGATAGGTTGGTAAGTCTGGACTCTATGATTGGTAGTGACTCTACGATCGAGGTGAGTGAAGACTTCTTTGATTTATGGCTGCATTTTCCCTTCTTAAGCAGTTGAGAGATGGTAGCTCTATCATCTTCCTCCTCAGACTGCTGCTCTTTCCTCTTCATTTCTTTCAGAGTTTCAGTGCCCGAACTCTCTTGGGGTGCATTAGTAGTTAAGCCTTGAGGCTCTTCTATTATTTGATCTTTCATTTTCCTCTTACCTTTGCTTTTTTTGATCAAGGCAATGGGTTCCCCTTGATTAATTTCTTCTTCTTCAGCTTCTTTCACAACAGACATGTTTCCTGGTAGGGCCAACCTTTTAGGTTGAACTAAGGATCAGGTTTATCCCTGAGGCGCTTATCAGAGGGGTTTCTTAGATTTTTTAGGAATGTTGTCATCACAGGATGCTTCTTTGTCATGTCGCAGTAGCTCTACGATCGTGGTTCCTCTTTAGTCACCTCCATAATTTTAAACATAGTCTTTTTATCTGCATGGTTAGCATAAACTAGAGCATAGAGTTTATGGTTGTAGATTTAGCATGCCCAACTCACTTGTCAATTTATTAAATCTGGATTGATCTAGAGGCTTTGTAAAGACATCAGCAAGTTAATTTTCAGTACAGATGTATTCTAAAGATATTGTTCCATTTTGAATATGGTCCCTAATAAAATGATATCTTATTTTAATATGCTTAGTCCTAGAATGCATAACAGGATTATATGTTATTGCTATGGCACTTGTGTTATCTTAGTGAACAGGTATAGATCTGAAATCAAACCCATAGTCTGCTAGCTGATTTTTCATCCATAAGATTTGAGCACAGCAGCTGCCAGCAGCAATATATTCAGCTTCTTTGGTTGAGGTAGATATTGAGTTTTACTTCTTGATAAACCATGACACAAGTTTGTTTCCTAGTAACTAACAGGTGCCACTGGTGCTTTTCCTATCGATCTTGCAGCCTGCAAAGTCAGCATCTATATATCATGTCAGTTCAAAGGAGGACTCCTTAGGATACCAAAGTCCCAAGTGAGGTGTACCTTTGAGATACCTGAAAATTCTTTTTACAGCATTTAAGTGTGATTCCTTAGGATTAGCTTAGAATCTAGCACATATGCATGTTGCAAACATTATGTCTGGGGTACTGGAAATTAGATATAGAAGAGAGCCTATCAAACCTCTGCATTGAGTTATTTCAATACTTTTACCTTTCTCATCTTTGTCAAGCTTGGTTGCTGGAGCAATTGGTGTTTTCATGGGAGAGGCTGATTTCATGTCATACTTTTTAATGAAGTCTTTAATGTACTTGGCTTGGTTTATGAAGATACCTTCATCAGTCTACATTACTTGTAATCCAAGGAAGAAATTCAGCTCACCCATCATACTCATTTCAAACTTGCTCAGCATAAGCTTGGCAAATCTCTTGCATAGTTTTTCATCAATAAAGCCAAAGATAATGTCATCAACATATATTTGAACTAATAGGATTTTGTCTTTGTGCTTTCTAAGAAATAATGTGGTATCTACTTTACCTCTAGTGAAACCATTTTTAATAAGAAAGTCAGTTAGTGCTTCATACCATGCTCTAGGTGTTTGTTTAAGTCCATATAAGGCTTTGTCTAATCTATAGACATAATTATAGAAATTTGGATTGATAAAACCTGGAGGTTTCTCCATATATACTTCTTCTTGAAGTTCACCATTCAGAAATACACTTTTGACATCTATTTGAAAGACTTCAAACTTTATATGGGCAGCAAAGGCAAGGAATATCCTGATGGCTTCTAATCTGGGAACAGGTGTGACGGTCTCGTCGTAGTCGATGCCTTCTTCTTGAGAGTAACCTTTGGCTACTAGTCTTGCCTTGTTCCTTATGATTACTCCATCTTCATCCATCTTGTTTCTGAAGACCCATTTGGTGCCAATAACTGGGTGACTTCTTGGTCTTGGAACTAATCTCCATACTCTACTTCTTTCAAACTGGTTTAGTTCCTCTTGAATGGCTTCTATCCAACTTAAGTCTTCCATAGCATCTTCTATCTTCTTGGGTTCCATTTATGACAGAAAGCTTAGATAAAAACACTTATTCTGGGTGGCAGATCTTGTCTTGACTCTTGCATTTGGATCTCCAATGATTAGGTCTTAAGTGTGATTGTTTCCTGTTAGAACATCTGACCTGATGCCTTCTTACCTGAGATCTTCAAGATCAACCTCTACTTCTTGATGTGTAGGTTCGTTGTATGGCGTAGTTCTTTCCACAATCTCTTCTTCAAGCTCGACGATTTCATTTTTTAGGACTACAATCATGGTGTTGAGCTCAACTGCCTCGTTCATAGTGTCTGAGTTGTCGTTCGTAGTGTCTTGAGACACAGTTTTGTCCATGTCTGTTTCATCAAAGATGAGGTGAATCGAGACTTCAACACTTAACGTCTTCTTGTTAAACACTCTATAAGCCTTACTGTCTATGGCATATCCGAGAAAGATTCCTTCGTCTGACTTGGGTTGAAACTTAGTCAGATACTGTTTTCCATTATTGAGAATATAGCATGCACAACTGAATACATGAAAGTAGGTGACACTTGGCTTTCTTCCTCTCTGCAGCTCGTAGGGAGCCTTCTTTAACGTAGAGTGCACAAGAGATCTATTCTAAGTGTAGCATATAGTGTTGACAGCTTCTGCCCAAAAATATTCAGGCAGATGAGCTGCTGCTAGTAGAGTTCTTCCAGCCTTAATCAACATTATGTTCTTTCTCTCAGCTACTCCATTTTACTGAGGAGTTCGTGGAGCTGAGAAGTTGTGACTAATGTCATTGTCTGTGCAGAACTGGTCCATCTCAGAGAAGTCGAATTCTCTACCATGATCACTCCTTATAGCTTTAATTTTCTCCCATTTCTCATTCATCACCAGCCTGAACATCATGATGAGTTGGGAGCTTGTTTCATCTTTTAAGTTTAAAGGGAACACCCATGTAAATCTGGTATAGTCATCCACTATGACCAATGAGTATCTCTTGCCTCCAAGGCTTGTTGTTGGAATTGGCCCAAATAGATCCATGTGAAGTAACTGCAGAGGCTTATCAATTGAGTTGACATTTTTGCTCTTGAATGAGCTTCTACTCTATTTTCCAAGCTGACAGGCATTGCATGGCCTTTCTTTGACAAAGTTAAGCTTGGGTAAGCCTGCTACTAAATCCTTGGAGGCCAATTTTGACATGCTTTTGAAGTTGAGATGAGACAGCCTTCTATGCCATAGCCAGCTCATTTTTTCAGAAGTTGTATCCAAAAATCATATTGTCTCGTCAGAACTCAGTTAACCAAGATTAACAGTGTAGATGTTCCCTTCTCTTGTTCAGGTCAGCTTTATAGAGGAGGTCTTTAGATCTGTGACTTGACATTGATTGTTGAGGAAGGTAACTTGATGACCCTTATTGTAGAGTTGGCTTATGCTCAGAAGATTTTGTTTTAAGTCCTTCCACATAGGCTACTTTACCAAAGGACACTGCACCATTCCCAGCTGAGTCATATCCTCTTGTCTTGCCATAGCCATTGTCTCCAAAGATGACTGTTGGACCCTCCTTCTCTATGAAGTTAGACAGGAGGGCTTTGTTCCCGGTCATGTGCCTTGAGCATCCACTGTCCAGATACCAAGTTGTGATCGAGGAGCTCTGTTCCTGTGGTAAGATTAAACTCTCATTTTGGCACCCATACTTGCATGGGTCCTACCTTGTTAGTACCCTTGAGAACCCAAATTTGCTTGACTTTAGGTCTAGCATGTAGAGAATTTTTGTAGCATACTGCAACCTTATGAACAATTTTATTACATACAAAATATATAGCATGATGCATGCTTGTGTGTGTATGTGGATTGTTTCTCCATTTGGACTTGTGTGGGCTCTTGACAATCTTTCCTTTATACTGGTTCTTCTTTTTCCATATATCCTTGTGATTCATGATTTGTGAAGAGTGAATCTTAACTCTACTATTCCTACCCAGTTGGTTCATGGAGTTGATTTTACTCGACTCTACGACCCTTCGAGGTTGGGGAGTAGTGACTAAGCTACTCTTCTCTTTTCTGAATCCTAGGCCAGCATGGGATCCGTTATGCCTTGGAACATAGATTAGATCAGAAGGGCAGGGATGGACTAGTTCTTCCTTTTGTGAGGATTTCATAAATGTAATATTTCTATTAAAATTTGAAACATTACTAGAGTTAGTTTCCTTTATCTTTTTCACATATAGTTCTGAGGTGGATTCCCCAAAACCTAAACCTATTCTGTTAGATGCACTTCTCTGACTGGAGATCAGGGAGTCCATGGATGAAGAGGATCTATTCCACATTGAGATTGTCTTTTCTAGTTCCTCAATCCTAGAGGTTAGATTTGACTCTCTTTGTGCATTAAGTTCATTGGTCTATTTTAAGAGTTTATTCTCATCTTCAAATTTAGAGAGAGAGTTAGTGCTTAGAAGAGTTGTTTCTAGTTCTTCCTGAACTTTCTCTTTCTCCTTCTGAAGAAGAGAATAATCTTTAAACAAAACTCTAAACCACTTCATGTATTGATGCAGATTAGATGTTATGCCATGTAGTGCAGTTCTTAAATCATCAATATCTACTAGGAAGGTTAAAGTCAAATACCTCATCGATACTTACTTCATGATTGTCAGGGCTTTTCTTATTCTTTGCATGTTTGGCCATTAGACATAGATTTGCTACTTGAGGATCTTCATCATCTCCAGACTCAGGAGTTGTGTCATTGTCTGAGTCACTCCATGATTCTCCGGCCACAAGACCTTTATCTTTCTTCTGGAGCCTCATGTTGCCTTTGAATTTGATTTCCTTTTTAGTTCTTCTCTAAGAGGTTTGTTGTAGTTTGCAATGAAATGGCCAGGCTTCTTGCAGTTGTAGCGTAAGTTATTTATTTGCTCCTGGCTGTTGTTGTTGTTGAATCTCTTAGGTTTGTTGCTTCTTCCTTTATGCATGAACCTCTTAAGTCTTCTTACCAGCATTGCAATATCTTCATCATCATCTTCCTCAGAATCAGAGTCATTTTCAATGTTAGCTTTTGAGAGCAACTCTTTTGTCCTTCTTTCTTCCTTCAGATAGAGTCTCTACTCGCTGAGTCAGCTCCAGTTCATAGGTAAGAAGGTTGTCATATAATTGTTGAACAGTCATTTCATGGAGATTCTTTGATTCTCTGATGGCAGTGGTTTTGGCATCCCACTTGCAAGGTAAAGCTCTCATGAACTTTATGATCACATTTTTATTTGGATAGATCTTTCCAAAAGCTCAAAAAGAGTTGAGCAGAACATTGAATCTTTCATAAGTGGAAGTGACATTTTCACCTGGAACATGGGCAAACATTTCCTATTGTTGAGTTAGAAGAGATTGTTTGTTTTCTCTGACTTCTTCAGTTCCTTCGTGCATAATGAGCAATGCTTCCCATACTTCCTTTGCAGTTTTGTTGTTTACCACATTTTCAAACAAGTCATCTTCTAAAGACTGGAATAAAATGTTCTTGGCCTTTTTGTGACGCCCCTAAAATAGGTATACATCACACATTCTGAGTCGTCAAATACATGGTACAGAATTCAAATACAAACTTAATTATACAATTGTCGTGTAAAATACGACAAAACATAGCTGAGAGTTTTAACATGAATATTGTCTTCTAGACAATATCCAAACTCAAATGGAGTCCTCATTACAATTATTATCACACTATTTTATAAAATAGTGAGGACTACTACAGCCACCATCTCGGACCGTCACACCATTCCCCGACTAGTCCCAGCTACGTTCTCATTTCCTGAAGAGAACAACGAAAGTAAAAGGGTGAGCTCAACTAGCCCAGTAAGAAATATTATGACTAAGATAATGCAGAATAAATTATCGTTAGCTTTCAACAGTGTTAAACTGAAAGAATATAATAAACAACAAGTTTAACTGCAGCGGAACAAGCAATCCATTAGAAGAGTCATGTGACGCCCCCAAATCCAGGTATCTTCCAACCCAACAGATAGTGCTACACGGTACTAACATTCACACATACATTCAATTGAAACGTCTCCAATGAACGAATATGTCTTCTATATATTCAAAATAATATTACATATCCCAGGTTCTTTATAACTCATTCGTTCGTTCTTGTCATAATATTCAATATATTAAAACATTCACCTATACTATTACAAAAGTAATCTAAGGATTCGTCTTCGCCTTGCCCTTATCTTTGACGGAGCCTTCGGTCCGCTCGATCTTAGCTGTGTTCATATGGTTCAAGAAATAGTGAGCATGACTAGCTCAGCAAGTACTACAATTCTAATAAATAACATGCTTGAAACATAGAACTCATATATCTTCAATAACTGAACAATAGTTACGAAGTACTATCGATAATTCAAAATAGCACTTCTTTTCATTCAAAACGTTTTACAACAACAATATTCAGTAAAATATCAATTCCGGTCCAAGACCTTGAGCATTTCATAAGTTCTTTTGAAAAGGACGTCTCGGCACTAAGTCCGTAAGTCCGACATTACTTACGAGCACTTCTAGGTGATCAGCTTATATAGTAAAACCTCTATTTAGGAATAGACTTGGGACCAAACTATTTGTATGCTAATTGAGAGGTTATTACTAAATAGAGGTATTGGTACAAAATATTTTCCGAACACCCAAAAATATCCACTTTAACAAAAATATAGATTTTATAACAAAAATAAAGAAAATATAAATTATTTAGATTTTCATACTAGGAAAATGTAGTCTTTTATAGGAAATTTAGTCTTTTATAGGAAAATGTAGTCCTTTATAGGAAATGTAGTCTTTTATAGGAAAATGTAGTTCTTTATAGGAAATGTAGTCTTTTATAGAAAATGTAGTCTTTTAAAATTAATATTGTCTCTCTCTCTCTATATATATATATATATATATATATATATATATATATATATATATATATATATATATTAAATTATTACTATATAGAGGTATAGTTTCTTAATACGGGACTTAAAAAGTATATAACATATTACAATTTAGAGGTTATTCCTATTTATAACTGGCCCAAATTGGGACCAAATTTTTGTATAATATTGTAGAGGTTATTCTTATATAGAGTGTTCTTAAATAGGGGTTTTACTGCAATACTCTATGTTGATCAACACTACATTCATTAAACGTGTATAAGTTTAAGTTGTGGCAACCTCACGTGCCTGTTGTTAAATGACAAAAATATTTTAGCATACTCAGTCTTCGATTGAAAACTATACCAATATAACTCGGTAAACATTAAACATGCTTAATAGAATCATAACAAATGTCTAACCGAAAGAATTGGCTTTGACTTCCTCATACAAGACTTCATGAGAAAGGATACATGAATTACATAGCTTGTCCAGGCTGAACTGGAACAAGGGTTAGAATACTTTCCTTTAGCGTCTGCTTACTGATTATCACACGTACACTTTAAGTCTCTAAGTCTCTACAATACACGATCATATAACGTACCACATTAGGTCACATATAATCAAGTATGTATACTATTATATCTTACCCTCATCTCAATCTAAATCCTGACTTAGATTTGTTATTATGGTTCCGACTTTTCATTACGTCGTTCTCATTATGTTCACATTCAATTGATTATTAACCTTTAATCATCATACAAAAGGTTTAAAATTACTTTACAATACCTTATTAAGTTCCTCAGTTCATTACTATTGGGTTACTGTTCAAGTTATACTTGTAAACATTCATTACTGCTCAAGTTCTAGAGTTGGTATGTATTGCCTCTCTTGTTTCTGTAAGTCGTCGTTGCAATGACGAAAGTTAATAGTATGCTCAGACCAAACTCTACACCATGCATATGTGAGTTAACGGTGTGCTCAGACATCGTGTCTTGCATAACAAGGCCACCCATTTGCCTTAGGTTGGCCATGGCGCCAACTCGTGCTCTCGAACATTTTGCAAAATTTGAAAATTTTATGAAAATTCCCGAACGCATAACTTCTTCATTATAAGTCCAAATTGGCTCGTTCAAAAGCCTACGGTTCACAAATTACATACTCTATGATTTCATGTAAGAATTTTATCTATTTGACTTCGTTTGCTAAAATTTCACCTATTAGTTCATTTTTAACAAAAACGATAAACGTTCGTGAACGTTTAACGCTCATTTCTTCGTTCTAAGTCGGAATTCGATCATTTTTGAGTTCGCAACTCTATAACGCCAAATATGACTTGTCTCCATCAAAAACCAACGTTTCCGACTTCAAACACAGAATACGACTTCCATTCTGAGAATTTCACGAATTCGATGATTATCGTCTAATCGTGTGAATTCTGGCAAAACCTCATCACTAATAATTCTAAATGGATTTTAATCTTCATATGATCATTTCAAGTTACTTATTACACCAACTTATTAGCAAAGTAGGTTTTGACTTATTCTCATAAGGCAATGACTTATTTAACTTATGAACTACAATTCTCATGCTTATGACTTAATATGGACTTAAGTCCATCAATCAATGTTCTCATACTATATTGAACATACTAACATCATATGACAAACATATGATAAGTTCTTCACAAGATTATCAACTTATTAAAGTTCAAGTTGCTTATTCAACTTATTCGGCTTAAGTCCCTTCATTAATGACTTATTACATGTTCTTAGCATACAATCATACTTCTCTTATCACCCTACAATGATAGAGATGAATATATATTAGACAAGAGTCTTACCCTAGAAGCACTTGTACTTCTCTTCTCTTTGGAAACTAGCAAAGAACTTTTGACTTAATCTTGACTTGCTTATTCTCTCTAACCAATAAGCTACTTAACTTGAGAGGAGTTGGGAGAATTTTATCAAGCAAACAAATGAATTGAAGCTGTCTATTAGGCATTGCACCTCCTCAATTAACCTCCTTAACCCCACCTCCTTACTATTCATTACTTAACAACCAAGTCTACTTGCTAGCCACTCTTAATACTTGGTCATCACAACACTTGCTCACCACTTAAAATGTTTTCCAATCAAGTCTTCCCACATTAACATGGTTTGCTCCATGGATCAAGGCTTATCATATTGGGCTTGCTAATTTCTTGTTGGGCTTATACTACAATAGTTTGGACACATGACATATCAAACACTTGGGCTTGAGTATCACTTACTAATTGGACTTCTACCATTAAGCTAATAATCCTAAAAGTCCATTACATTCAATTAAGAATCTTAACATATATACACAACGTATAAGTCTCGTATATTATCTCGTATACTAAATCGTAATATACGTTATTTCATTCTTCATACTTAATAGTATAATATGTCGCATTATACTTACGTTCATTACCTCGTACAATACATACGCATCATATGATTACAACTTTCTTTTCTTAACGCTTAATAAACCTAACATTCCCAAATTAGATCCACATGTGAAATATTACGTTTTTCATACTTAGATTATTATTACATAATCAATCTCACCTTGATATTATAACGTTACGCATTTCTTGGAAGTTCAAAAATAATTCCCGAGCAGAAATCGATGAATAGTGTTTTTCAGAAAATTTCTCGGAAAGCTTTTATTTTCGTCTTAGAAATTCAAATACTTTAATTCATTCACGTAGTTAAAATACTACGACATTCCGACGCTTCTAGGTTATAGAACGACATTCACCTTATCAACGCGTAGTAATAATAAATAATATTATTTTATTCATTATTAAAAGTATTTACAAAGGTTCGATTTTTTGGAGCGTTACAGTCAAGTAAAGCATGATATCTACTATCTTCTATGATTTAAAAAGTTTATCATCAATTTTATCGCTGAGACTCAGCTCAATAAATAATCCACTTCACTGAATTATCCATGCACTACGGGCCAATGATATTCGTGTTATCACCAATGGTCATGATCATGCCAACAACTGTCCATCAATGCACTACGGGCCAATGAGGACTTTTACCACATCATTTGTAACGTTACAGGTCATGATTATACCGAATAATCTTTGGTCATAATCATACCAACAACTGTCCATCAATGCACTACGGGCCAATGAGGACTTTAATCACAATATAAGCATGAGGATGATGACAATGATATACGAATTCAATTAAATGAAAGAAAAGGATATAAAAATTTATAATTCAATTTATCCATAATTCAATAATGTCCAAATTGTCAACATGATACTACTTTGTAGAGTAAAATTCAAGAATAATATTGTATCAAAAATGATTTGGACGAAAAATAAATTATTTTTTGTCATGAATAGTACCCCGGGTGAATAGTACCTGAGTGAATAGTACCCCATGAATATTACTTCGGGAATAGTTACCCGTGAATAGTACCATGGCATAAAAAGATTAGAATTTATCAAGAATATTCAGAATAATATTTTCGTAAAAAGATACTAGATGAAGTGCTAATTTCAAGGATATTCTACTAATTTTAAGGAGTATAGAAGCAATACTTTAACAAAATGAGTGTAGAATTCGGAATCTAAAATGAAATAATATTACTTACATACTACAAAGTATGGAAGAAAATATTATTTCTTACTTCTAATTTTAAAATAATAATATAATATTCAAGTAAAACAAAACTTATAATATAATATATATATATATATAATATATATAATATATATATATATATATATTTAAAATTCTTCCCCACCCGTGATACATGTCCCCCAGAGATCTTAATTATATATATATATATATAATATAAATAATACTCAACCCATTCACGGGTGTAAATATATATACTAACTTATATATATAGTATAACTTATATATATACTAACATATATATAGTATAACTTATATATATATAAGTAATAAAACCAAACTGAGATAACTTTCTCATGTCTATTTTAAAAAATAGGTAAGTGGGGGGTCCAAATAATAAACAAAATTTACAACAAATACCTCATAAAATTTCCTCTATTTATCTCAATTCACTTGGCTTCACAAAACATAATTTTAAACAACAATTATTCATCACTAATATAACTTGCAATATTAACAACCAGATCATTCCCAAGAAAGAGGGGGCTTTCCGATAAGGATTTCTCCCGTGCAATTAGGTGACCAAACCCCTTTTCTCGACAGAACTTTCTAGATATTATCAATAATGCAAATAATAATATGAAAAACTTGTCATCTCAATTATTTATTTAATAATATAAAATATTGTACAGATGATATTGTGACAATAATTGAATCAATAATATGAGATATTATGCAGTAATTACTGTAGCAATAATTGAGTATAATTGAGTGACTTCTCACGTAAGCATCAAATATAGTGTGCTACTATGCAACCCATGCCAGTACATCGTATTTTTTATCACGGGTATTTTAACAGTTAACGGTAAAATTTTCGCCGTTATTTTTATAAAAAGATATTTCTATCATTTTCTAACTCCGACAATAATTCCATTATGGGGTCCACCAATGATTGTGTCATCGTACGAATATTTCCTGATAAAACGAATATTCCCCGACCAATCGAATATTTTATAACAACTTGCTTACTTTTCAAAATTTGTAAATATTACCCACAATTATAACATTATATCAAATCTACACCATAATATTCAAAAATATATTTCGAGAAAAAAATTAATCTTTATTCATAAAAGTTGGGGTCTTACAACCTCCCTTTCTTATAAAATTTTGTCCTCAAAATTGGTGTACGTATCTGGTATAACGAAGAGGTGAGGATACCTTTATTTCATTTTACATTCTAACTCCCAGGTTATTTCCTCAATATCGGGGTTTCTCCACGAAACTTTGACTTGAGGTATAACCTTGGAGCATAGAATATGTTCTTTCTTATCTAAGATTTTAACAGGTACCTCTTCATATGGTAAATCTTCCGCTATCTCGTCCAGTTCTAAATCAATAATGGGGTTCGGGTCTTCCACATATTTACATAACATAGATATGTGAAAAATGTTATGAACACGAGACATACTTGGCGGTAAGGCGAGTCTATAAGCCACAGTTCCTACTCGATCGAGGATTTCAAATGTGCCAATGAATTAAGGATTGAGCTTTTCTCTCTTTCCAAATCTTGTAACTCCTTTCCATGGAGCAACATGTAACAACATATGCTCTCCAACATTGAACTCCACATCCCTTCGATGAAGATCAGCATAACTCTTTTGTCGATCTTGTGAGGTTTTTATACGTTGCCGGATCATTTGAATCTTCTCCGTTGTCATGCGTACCAATTTTGGTCCCAACAATGTTGTTTCACCCACCTCATCCCAGCATACTGGAGAATGACACTTGCGTCCATACAACGCCTCAAATGGATTCATGCCAATATTTGTTTGATAACTGTTGTTGTAGGAGAATTCCACTAATGGCAAAAACTTGTCCCAACTTCCTTT
Source organism: Panax ginseng (assembly GCA_020205605.1). Lineage (NCBI taxonomy): Eukaryota > Viridiplantae > Streptophyta > Magnoliopsida > Apiales > Araliaceae > Panax > Panax ginseng. Next base: position 131,432,351 of record CM035134.1, on the reverse strand, counting down.
GAAGTCAAGGACACGGATTCTTAATAGATATTCAAGAGTTTTAATAGTCCTCTCCGACTGTCAATGCGTTTGAGGATGATATGTCGAACAAAATCATAAATCCGTGCCCATAGCTTTTTGCAAACTAACCCAAAATTGTGAAGTGAATCTTGGGTATCGATCAGAAACTATGGATACTGGCATATCATGCAGTCTTACAATCTCATTTATGTATATGCGAGCAAGATGTTCAAGTGAATAAGTTTCTCGTATAGGTAAGAAATGAACAGACTTGGTCAATCTATCAACAATGACCCAAATTGCATCTATGCCTTGAGAAACCTTGGGAAGACCAGTAATGAAATTCATGGTAATGTACTCCCACTTCCATTCTGGAATTTTAAGTGGTTGTAATGAACCTTTTTGGCATTTGATGCTCCGCCTTGACTCATTGACAAGTTAGACACCTTTAGATAAACTCTACGATCTCTTTTTTCATATTGCTCCACCAAAATGTATGTTGAAGATCATGATACATTTTGGTACTCCCAGGATGGATTGCAAACAGTGTGTTGTGCGCCTCCATCATGATTTTTACTTTAAATTAGGGTCGTTAGGAACACAAAGTCTGGATTTGACTCAAAGAATTCCTTCTTCATTGATTCTTGCTTCCAGAATAGCACCTTCTTGCACTTTCTTCTTCATACGCATCAGCTCCAGGTCTGTAGATTGATTAGCTTTAACTTTATCGATTAAATTCAGTTCTACTCATATATTTGACATCATCACGTGGGTCCTTGAAGTCTTTATCTCTATCTCCATCCTTTGTAAGTCATACCAAATGGGTCTTTGCGTTGACAATATCGCACTCGTACCCGCATATGATCTTCTACTCAATGTGTTAGCTACCACGTTCACTTTTCCAAGATGGTATTGAATGGTATGATCATAATCTTTCAACAGATCGAGCTAACGTCATTGCCACATGTTGAGTTCCTTTTGGGTGAAGAAATATTTGAGGCTTTTATGATCCGTATAGATCTCCACTTTCTCCACATATAGGTTATGCCTCCAGATTTTAAGTACAAAAATGACAGCTGGCAACTCTAGATCATGAGTAGGATAATTCCTCTCATATTCTTTGAGTTGTCATGAGGCATAGGCTATGACTTTCCCATGTTGCATGAGAACTGATGAGTAAGTTTTTAACCTACGATTTATCTTCATTTAGCTTATTATATTGTTAATTTTTAAAATATTTCATGTTTCTTTTGATGGGTTTTTGTTTCTGTTTTAAGATATGAAGTGAGCACATCAAGATGCTAGCATTGGAAGAAAATTCAACCAATTTTACACATTCTGTAGGAATGGTAGGGGGCTTCATGATCTTTGAGTAAAGTAAGCGCGGCGCAGTATATGGCACATGCAGCAACATCGATCGAAGTAGAATGCGTCAATATTGTCTTAGAGCTAAACCCTGCGGCATGGTATGCTAGTAAGACGGATCAGAGTCGATTGACTTTTAATTGCTGGAAGCTAAATGGTGTTGGGAGATATAAATTCTTTATGTAATATGCTTATAGTAGGAGTGTGTCAAGGAGTTTATTTCATGTTAATTGGGACTCTATGTCCACAAAGTTACTGGGTTTGACTTGGAGTTTGATTTCCATTAGAATACTTATGTGAGGAGTTTGAGATGGAATAGACTTGAAGTGATGTAATGGGAGTGATTTTGCTTATGTTAATTGCTGGAGATTTAGCAAAGGAGGACACACTTAGAAATCATACAATTAATGAGCAAGAATTTGGAGGAATAAGAAAAAGAGGTGATTTCACGAAGATTGCATTGTTAAAGGGCAAGAAGGGTGGTGTACTATTATTCTTCTTTAATTTCAAATTGTGTAATCGGGATGATGATTTCTTTTATTTATTCAGTATTTAATTCATTAGTTATGAACTAAATTACTTTTTACGCTTGCAATGGATCTTTAATGGATCTTTAACTTTTTAGGCTTGCAATTACTTTTCAGTATTTAAGTTTAATAAATTACTAATTCAGTTTATCTATTGTGATTTGTGATTAATTTATGAATTGCTTGATCAACAATTTTATGTGGAATTGTATGGATTCGAGAGATGAGATATGATTTTAGATCTAGTCACAATAGGATGTGTTCATGAATTCATTGATTGAATAGATTCTTGATTTATGTTAGGGTAGAGATATGCCTAGCATCGCATGTAATCTGAGAAGAACTTGGAATTAAACCCTTCTTAATTATAATTCACATAGAGATATGGTGAATTAGTTATTTAGGGTGCTTGGCTTAATTCTATCTAAATTGTGGATTTAAGTTAATATGGATTTAGTGCATTGAGAAATGGCTAATTCTACATGAGTGTTCTTCATTAATAAACTGAAATAATAAATTAAATTAGAATAAGGTGTGATAATTGAAATGATACTTAAAGTGAAGTTGTAAAGCCTAATTCTCCATTAATTGTTTGAAATTAAGGTTTTTAAGTTGTGTTGATTAATTTATATTTTTAGTTTATGAGTTTTACTAAATATCATTTTTTTTTTTTTGGATTAGTTTAATAAAATTGGGTTAATACAAAATTGATAATTGTGAATATTAATTTCTTGCAAATTCTCTGTGGGAACGATTCTCTACTTATCACTTTATTACTTGTTGACCACGTATACTTACGTGATTGTGCGTAATTAGATTTTACCCAACATGAACACATCCTAACCCTCTGCCTGAAGCATCGCTGTAGATGACAAATCCCTCCGAAACCGGATGGTATCGATGTAAGCAGTCTTGAAATGATTCTCCTCTTGAGTTCTTGAAAACTCTTATCACATTCCTCGCTCCAACCAAATTTTGTATCTTTTCGAGTCAGCTAAGTTAATGGAGTAGCAATTCGAGAAAATCCTTCCATGAATCTTCGATAATAACCAGCTAAGCCCAAAAAGCTACGTACTTCGGTCACTGACTTAGGTTGCTCCCAACTTTGTATTACTTCAATCTTCGCTGGGTCAACAGATATTCCGTGATTTGATATCACGTCCCCAAGGAACGCTACTTCCTCAAGCCAGAAATCACATTTCTTCAACTTGGCGTATAGCTTATTTTTACGAAGCTTTTGGAGTATCAGCCTCAAGTGTTTCTCATGATCTTCATGGATTTTGGAATATATGAGGATGTCATCAATAAATACAACCATAAAATGATCCAAATATTCCTTGAATATTCAGTTCATCGTATCCTTGAAGGCAACAGGAGCATTAGTCAATCCAAAAGACATGACTAGGAATTTATAATTCCCATACCAAGTTCTGAAAGCAGTCTTTGGAATGTCATCTATTTTAATCTTTAACTGATGATATCTGAAACGAAGATCAATCTTTAAAAAGAATTTAGCTCCTTGCAACTGGTTAAACAGGTCATCAATGTGTGGCAACGGGTAACTATTTTTGATGGTGACATGATTCAACTCCCTATAGTCAATACAAAGTCGCATACTTCTATCTTTCTTCTTTACGAATAGAACAGGAACACCCTAAGGAGACGTACTAGGATGAATGAAACCGATGTCTAACAATTCCTTTAGTTGGGTCTTTAACTCCTGAAGTTCAATAGGAGCCATTCGATATGGGGCTTTTGGAAATGGGTTTTGTACCGGGTTTAAGGTCGATACAAAATTCGATTTCACGCTCTGGGGGTAGGCCAGGAAGTTCTTCAAGGAATACATCAAGAAATTTATTAACAATAGAAATATCATTCAAATCTGACGTATTTTTGTTTAAATCCGTGACATGGGATAAGAAAGCTTGAAATCCGTTTTTCAATAAACGAATAGCTTTATAGCTTGATATGACAGTGATTGACTTTAGTGGTTGGTTACTTGAATTCGCATAATAGGTTGGTTAGGAATATGAAAGCTAACAACCTTACGAAAATAATCAATTTTAGCATGATGAGTAGTTAACCAATCAATCCCTAAAATCACATCAAATGCAAGTATTTTCAAAGAGATAAGATCGACAAGTAATGTGCGGTTTCCGATTTGAATCAAACAAGATTTCTAAACAGTGGATGTAATGAAGGTTTCTCTCAATGGAGTTTCAACAGATAACTCAAAGTCTAATTTCTCTGGAGTTAAAAGAATGGGTAGAACCGGTATCAAATAATTTATAAACTTCAGAAGAGTTTATAATTAGCTTACCCGTGATAACCTCGTTCGGGTTCCTCGCTTTTTGGGAGGTTACGATAAACGCTCTCCCTTAAACTATTGGCTTTGAATTGTCTTGGCCTTTGGTGTCTCCATCCCAGCTGAACTTGACTTCACTACATGACAAAATTGGGCTAGGTGACCTTCTCTTTCATAATTATAACATGCTTTGGACTGCATTGTGCAGTTTGTACTGATGTGTCCCTCCCCTCCGCATTTGAAGCATACGATCGGTGGTCGTTCTCCTTCTTTAATAACGAGTGCTAGTGCTGACGTCTTTTCATCATTGTTGAACCTTCTCTTCTTGAAATTTCCACTTCTATTTCTTGGCCATGATTACCACCGAAGTGGTTACCATTTCTGGAATGTTGATTCCCTCCACGTTTGTTGTCACCACTTTGATGACTGCTACCACTAGTATTATTGATTTGCTGGTTGTTGTCTCTTGGTTGGGTTGACTCATTATCGCATTCCAATAACTGAGCCCTATTCACAACATCTGAATACAAGCAAAGTTTGTGAGAAATGAGGTATTGACGTATTTCGAGTTTTAAAACTCGCAGAAACATTCGCGTCATTCTCTCCTCATTATCTACCAAATGGGATAAATGGGATAACTCATAAATTTAGCCTCGTCTTCACGATCTGATCCATATTATTTTGCTCCAAATTGATGAACTCCACCTCCTTTATGTGACGAATACTTTTGGAAAGTACTTGTCGTTGAAGCAGCTTCTTGGAACTTCTCCCAAGACATCTTTAGCGGTGAGTTGAGTACGTTTTTACCGATTCCCACCAATAACTGGCTTCCTCGCAATGACATGAAGGTGGCAATGGGAACCTTTTACTCCTCGGAGCATCCCAAGACATCAAATATCTTGGTAATCTATTTTATCCACATCTCTACCTTAAGTGGTTCTGGCTTTCCCAAAAACTCTGGTGGTCCCAGCTCCTTGAACTGCTAAGCGGTGACCATCCGTGAGTTGCCAGTGTTTTCACCTGCATTTTACACAGGAGTCTCTCTCGCCTGATGTTGCAATGAATTGTAGAAAGCCTTTGAACATCCCATCGTTCATCATTTGGTCGGTATTATTGTTTACATGAGGATTGTTACCTTCCTGATGCACATTAGCCTGGTTATTGATTTCTTATTTCAATATTTTCAGATGTCATTTTCAAATACTGCCACAAAACAAGGGTTAATTGACATACCACAAATTATCTCTATACTCTGACCGACCAATTAAATAACAAATAAACTTAGGTAGGTCATATTAGCGAAGGATTTACTCGTCTCTCCCCTCCTAGTTCTAGTCTCACATCTCAGCCAGGGATCATATCCCTAAACTTTGATACCAACTGTGACGCCCCCAAAATAGGTATACATCACCCATTCTGAGTCGCTAAATACATGGTAAAGAATTCAAATACAAACTTAATTATACAATTGTCGTGTAAAATAAGACAAAACATAGCTGATAGTTTTAACACGAATATTGTCTTCTAGATAATATCTAAACTGAAATGGAGTCCTCATTACAATTATTATCATACTATTTTATAAAATAGTGAGGATTACTACAGCCACCATCTCGGACCGTCACTCTATTCCCCGACTAGTCCCGGCTATGTTCTCATTTCCTGAAGAGAACAATGAAAGCAAAAGGGTGAGCTCAACTAGCCCAGTAAGAAATATTATGACTAAGATAATGCAGAATAAATTATCATTAGCCTTCAACAGTGTTAAACTGATAGAATATAATAAACAACAAGTTTAATTGCAGAGGAACAAGCAATCTATTAGAAGATTCAAGTAGAGCATGATATCTACTATCTTCTATGATTTAAAAAGTTTATCATCAATTTTATTGTTGAGACTCAGCACAATAAATAATCCACTTCACTGAATTATCCATGCACTACGGGCCAAGGATATTCATTAGTATCACATCCATGAATTATCCATGCACTACGGGACAAGGATATTCGTGTTATCACCAATGGTTATGATCATGACAACAATTGTCCATCAATGCACTACGGGCCGATGAGGACTTTTACCACAACATTTGTAATATTACAGGTCATGATTATACCCAATAGTCCTTGGTCATAATCATACCAACAACTGTCCATCAATGCACTACGAGCCAATAAGGACTTTCATCATAATATATACATGAGGATGATGACAATGATATATGAATTCAATTAAATGAAAGCAAAGGATAAATTTTAAAGATTTATAATTTATATCTTCCAACCCGACATGATGTGCTACTACTGAGTACTACCATTCACACATACATTCAATTGAAAAGTCTCAAAGGAACTAATATGTCTTCTATATATTCAAAATAATATTAACATTTCCCTGTGTTCTTTATAACCATTACATTGTTCTTGTCATAATATCAAATATATTACAATCATTCACCCTATACTATTACATAAGTATTCTAGGGTTTCAAGCCATTACATTGCTTTTTATCTCGCCATGAGCCTTTTCTTCCGCTTTATCTATGAGCCTTCTATCTGCTCGATCTTAGTGTTCATATGGTTCAAGCAAGAGTGAGCATGACTAGCAAAGAAGTACAACAATTCTAATAAACAACATGCTTGAAACATAGGAATCATATATCTTCAATAATCGAATAATAGTTACGAAGTACTATCGATAATTCAAAATAGCACTTCTTTTCCTTCAAAATATTTTACAACAACAATATTCAAGAAACATCAATTTTGGTCCAAGACCTTGAGCATTTCATAAGTTCTTTTGAAAAGGACATCCCACACTAAGTCCGTAAGTCCGACATTTCTCTTACGAAAGCACGCCTCAGGTGATCAATTTATAGTACTCTATGTCGATCAACACTACATTCATTAAACGTATGTACGCTTAAGTTGTGGCAACCTCACGTGCTCTGTCGTTCGACGACAAAACATTTTTAGCATACTACCTTCATTTGAAAACCACACCAATATAACTTGGTAAACATCGACCATGCTTTGATAGAAACATAATATAAGTCTAGCCAAAGAATTGGCTTTGACTTCATCATACAATACTTCATGTGTAAGAATACATGAATTACAAAGCTTGTCCAGATTGAATCGAACAAGGGTTAGAATACTTACTTTCCTTTAGCGCATTCGCTATAGCTTATAACACGTTCTTGTTTAAGTCTTTAAGTCTCTACAATAAATGATAACATCACATAACACATTAGGTCATGAATGAACATACATGGTTCCTAATGAATCTTACCTTCTTCTCAATCTAATTATGACTTAGATTTGTTATTATTTGTTCCGCTTTTCATTAAGTCATTCTTACATACACATTACGCTCATATTTGATTACTTATCTTCAACCTTTTATCACAACATAAATAAGGTTTAATAATACCTTAACAATGCCTTATTAAGTTCCTTAGTTCATTACTAAAGAGTTACTATTCATTTCATACTTGTAAAACTTTCATCATCGTTAAAACCCTAGGGTTGGCAGCCATGTGGCGCCACCCTTCCTTCTCTATGTCATGGCACAAGCACCACTCAGTAAAGTGGTAAAAGATCGAACTCAGCACATGCGCATGATCCAGTCATTATATGTATGTCGCACATGCCACTGTGAAACTCAGAGGTTATTGAGATCATCTTCATCATAGCAGCCACCACCATTTGGCTTTTGGGTTGGCGCCATGCACGCCAACTCGTGCCTCAAATAACTTTGACAGATTTTTAATTTTTTTTAAAATTCCTTGACGCATAACTTCTTCGTTATAAGTCCTAATTGGCTGCTCAAGAGCCTACGGTTCACAAATTACATATACTCTACATGTTCATGCAAGAATTTTATCTATTTGACTTCGTTTGCTAAAAATTCACCTATTAGTTCATTTTTAACAAAAACGGTAAACGCTCGTGGAACGCTCAACGCCTTTTTCTTCGTTTCTAAGTCGAATCCGGCCATTTTTGAGTCCGCAACTCTATAATGCCAAATATGACTTGTCTCCATCGAAAACCAACATTTTCGAAGTTCAAACACAAAATACGACTTCCATTCCGAGAATTTCACTTAATTCGACGATTATCGTCCAATCGTGTGAATTCTATTAAAACTTCATTACTAACGATTTGATCATCGTTCTAAATGGATTCTAAACCATCATATGAACATTTCAAACTACTTATTACATCAACTTATTTTCAAGTTAGGTTTTGACTTATTCTTCATAAGTTCATGACTTAATAACTTATAAACTACAAATTTTCATTCCTTATGACTTATTATAGATTTAAGTCCTTTAATCAACATTCTCACATCTTATCAAACATACTAACTTCATATGACAACAATCATGACAAGTTCATCATAAGTTCTTCATAAGTTTATAACTTATTTAGATTCAAGTTACTTATTCATAACTTATTCTTGGCTTTAAGTCCATTGCTTAATCAATTCTTATGATGTTCTTAGCATACATGCTTATTAGATCTACACTTCTCTTATCACCCTACAATGATAGAGATGAAGATTATTAGACAAGAGTCTTACCCTTGATGAACTAGTACTTCTTCTTCTTTTGAAAATCTAAAAAAGGATGTTTTGACTTAAAAGTGCTTATTCTCTCTAACCAATAAGTTGCTTTGTATTGATGAAGTTGTTGGTGTTTTGAACAACCAAAAAATGAATATCAAACTTCTTCTATTTATAGAAAGCCAAAGTTAGGGCATTTTAGTCATTATAATCATCCCACCCTTAACTAACCTCCTTACTATTCATTTACTTACTTATTAAGTAAACTTGCTAATCACTCATCATTACTTGGCCACCACAAAACATATCCTATGCTTGGCCATCACATAAAGTACTTGGTCACCAAGTTTAACCCATATCAACCTTGGTTTGCTCCATGGATCATGTTTAACCCATTGGATCATTACATTGGGCTTAAGTTAATTAACTTAGCTTATTCTTTTTGGGGGCTTGCATAAAGTTACTTTGGGCTTTTGATTAATAAACACTTTGGGTTTGCACATCCAATTCTTATTGGACTCTACCAAATTGTTAATAATCCTACAAGTCCCATTTAATTGGCTAAAAGCCTTATTACATATATTATATATATAATTCTCAGATTCTAGCTCAGATATTAATTTGTAATATATGTTATTCCATTCTCCATACATACTCATATAATACTTCATATTATACTTCAGATTCAATACCTCGCATAATACTTATACGATCATACGCATCCTTATACACTCTTCTTAACGCTTAATATTCCTAACGCTTCTAATTAAGTCCGCATGCTAAATATTGTGTTTTCCATACTTAGATTATTATTACATAATCCATCTCACCTTGATATTATAACGTTACGTATTTTTCTAAAGTTCAAAAATAATTCCTGAGTTTTAAAATCGATGAATAGTGTTTTTTAAAAAATTTCTAAAAGCTTTTATTTTCGCCTTGGAAATTCAAACACTTTAATTCATTCACGTAGTTAAAATACTACGATTTTTCTCGACATTTCTAGGTTATAGAACCACATTCATCTTACTAACACATAATAATAACAAATAATATTATTTTATTCATTATAAAAGTATTTACAAAAGGTTCGATTTTCTGGGGCGTTACACTCTCTCCCCCTTATAAGGATTCTGTCCCCAGAATCTCGCTATATAATAAAAAAAATTACACCAACAAATGAAGGTAATTCTTTTTCATCTTTTCTTCCAATTCCCACGTCGCTTTTTTCCGCATCGTGGTTCTTCCATATCACCTTCACTAAGGTATGACTTTGTTCCGCAGTAACTTGTTCTTTCCTATCGACAATTTGAATTGCTGCTTTCTTCGTACGTTAAGTCCTTCTCGATATGAATAGGCTCATATTCTATCACGTGTTTATAATCCCGCTTATAAGGACGTAATACTTGATACGTGAAACACATTATGTATTCGTTTCTAAGTCCGGAGGTAATGCTATCATATAAGCTACCTCACCCACCCGCTTTTAATACTTCAAAAGGTCCTATAAACCCTTGACTTAACTTTTCCTTCTTTCCAAAGCGTATCTTTCCTTTCCGTGGAGATACCTTTAGAAATACGTAAGAACCTACTTCAAATTCTCTATTTTCTCGATGTGAAATCGTAAATTTCTTCTCGTCTCGTCTTGAGTCGCTAAGAGACGATTTGTATCATCTTGACAATATCCGCTGTTTGTCGCACCAATTTCGTCCTAGCATTCTGCTGCTCTCCTACTTCATCCCAATACAATGGTGTTCTCAGATTTCTTCCATACAAAGCTTCGTAAGGCTAAGATACCTATGCTTGCATGATGATAACTATTGTTATACGCAAACTCTACTAATGGTAGATGATCATCCCAACTACCCTTGAAATCCATGATGCAAGATCTCAACATATCTTCTAACGTCTCAATTGTTCTCTCGCCTCGTCCATCGGGCCATGGATGATACGCCGCATCACTTCAATCGCATTCCCAATCGCTTCTTGTAGACTCTCCAAAAGTTCGATGTGAATCGTGGATCACGATCCGACACAATCGATATCGGTGCTCCATGTCCGAAATTATTTTTTAATATAAAGTCTAGCTAATCGGTCTAAGTTATACTTGACCCTAATTGGCAAAAAGTGAGCCGACTTCATCAACCGATCCACTATTACCCAAATCGCATCATACCCTTTCGTCAGTAGTGGAAGTCCCACCACAAAATCCATCGTGATATTCTCCCACTTCCACTCCGGAATTCCAATGATCGTAATAAGCCACTTGGTCGTTGATGTTCGGGCCTTAACTTTCTCGACAAGTCAAGCACACCTACTCACATACTCGCTATTTCTCTCTTCATGTTCGGCCACCAAAAACTCGTCAAGGTCTTGATACATCTTAGTACTACCAGATGAATCAAAACCTCAAACTATGAGCCTCTTGTAACACTCGCTTCCTTTAATTTTCGCCTCATTCGTAACCCAAATTCTTCCTTCAAATCTTAATAATCCCTCATTATCAAGACTATATTTAGTATCTTTTTCATTGGTTAGCCGCTTCCTTCCCCGGCCACACTCATCGCTTTTGAGTTGCACCTCCTTAACTCTCTCTACGATGGTAGATTGCATCTCCGTCGCAAAAAAGTATTTGTCCTGCTTCACTTGGTAACTTCACTTCTAATTCCATCCTAGCCATCTCTGTTATTAACTCAGTTTGAGCCGTTAACAAAGACAACTTTTCCTAACCCTTCCTACTTAAGGCGCTCAAGAACTACATCGGTTTTTCTGTGGTGATACAGATTTCACAAATGTAATCCTTTATCAACTCCAACCATCTCCTTTGTCTCATATTCAACTCCTTCTCGTGTGAAGATATATTTTAGACTCTTATGGTCCGTGTATATCTCACATTTTTCTCCATAAAGATAATGTCTCCATATCTTTTAGAGCAAAAAATCATCGCTGGGCAGGCCTGCATCATGAGTAGGGTAAACTTTCTCATAATCCTTCAACTCGCCTTAGATGATGCATACGTTAATGACCTTGCCATGCCGCATGAGCACGCAACCAAGTCCTCTATATGAAGCATCGCTATAAACTACAAAATTTCATGTGTCATCGGGCAATGAAAAACAGCGCTTCACTCAATCTCTTCTTTAGTTCTTGAAAATTGTCCTCGCATTTATCGCCCACACGTATTTCACCGCCTTCCTTGTCAAGTTAGTCAACTGAGTAGCTATCTTCAAAAATCCTCGGATGAATCTCCGATAGTAACCCGCTAACCCTAGGAAACTCCGCACCTAGCCGGCATTTTTGGTTGTTCCCAATTCATCACGGCTTCCACCCTTCACCGGATCTACAAAATCCCCTCATGGTCAATGACATGACCTAAAAATTGTATATTTTCTCCAACCAAAATTCACACTTAGTGAACTTCAGATACAACTTCTCCTTCCTTAAGTGTCTCCAACACTAATCTTAGGTGTTCAAGATGATCTTCCCGCGCCTTAGAATAGACTAGAATATCATCGATAAACACCACTATGAACTTGTCCAAATATTGTTTGAACACTGCTCATCATATCCATAAATGCAATTGGTGCATTAGTCAACCCAAATGACATCACCGTAAACTCAGAATGACCATAACGAGTCCCTAATGTTGTCTTTGGTACATCCTCCTTCCTAACCTTCAACCGATGATACCCCATTTTAAATCTATTTTAGAAAAATACTTAGCCCCTTTCAATCGATCAAAGAGATCATCGATCCCGGCAATGGGTATTTATTCTTTATCGTTAACTTGTTCAACTCTCTCTATAGTCGATACAAAGTCTTAACGATCCGTCCTTCTTTTTCGACAAAAAAGATCGGTGTTCCCTACGTGAAACACTATTGAATGTACTTTCTCGTCCAACAATTCTTGTAATCGCACCATCAACTCCTTCATCTCCATCGGCGCGCCATACGATATGGTTCTCGAAACCGGTGCCGCCCCCGCACGATGTCTATTACAAACTTGTCTCCCTATCCCATGGAAGACCCATAATTCACTTGGAAATACATCCATTGAATTCTCTAACTATAGGTATTTGTTCCAGGTTGCTACCACTCTCTGGGTATCAACAACATGACACAGATAACCTACACATCCCTTCCTCAATAATTTCCTAGTTTGTGTCATGGTTAGACAACACGAACGTCCCAGCGATCTATTCCCGTAAAATACTACCTGAGGTTGTTTTAACATTCTAAGGTTCACACATTTCTTCTGACAATCTATAATTGCCCCATGGTTAACTAACCAATACATTCCGAGAATTACGTCAATTCTCCTAACTTTATTTCAGATCAAATCTACCGATAATTTACAACCCTCAGATATCTACGTTAACAACTCCTATGAACATCTTCAAACAGAATTATTTCTTCATTTGCTACCTTAATATTTAAAGGTATAGGCAACTTTTGGGAAGTAATCCTAATCGCCTAGCAAAATCACATGCTATAAACGAACAAGTAGCACCTTAATCAAACAAAGACGTAAGCATTTATGTCATTGATCGAATAATAATACCGCGACGACGCCCCCCGATGCAAATCAGATCTTGATCATCATGTTAAAGGTACGGCCCATCTGGCCTCACTCCATCGGTCGCTACTGGACCACTAATAGCTAACTTACCATTATTAGTGCCCCCTATTCCCATCCGTCCCTTCTTCTGGGAAGCTTTTTGCCATGTGGTCAATTGACCCACACACAAAGCATCCGTGGTTCTTTTCTGACTTGGACAAGCTTAGGTGAGATGTGCCCTTCCCGTCCATAATTGTAGTAGATACTACCTTTCCCTTGAGATGACTCCTAAATGAGTCTTCCCATGTGTCTTGTCAGCCTCCATCCTCCTCCTCTTGGGTCTCCTTGCTTCACTCCTGTATTCCCAGAGTGAACGCCTTCTCTTTTGTCCCTCGCCACTACCACCGGCTCCTTCAACCTTTACTCCCCATCCACTTTCCCCTTGCTTCTTCTTATCCTTGTGGTATTGGCTCAGAGCCTCACTACCACCTTTCATGATTATCGCTTTCTAAAATGGTTCCAAATGAAGTACTTTTGGAACACCAAAATATATGGTTATAGAGCTGTGGTTTCAAGCCCCGCTCAAACCATCGCGCCTTCCTAACCTCAGATCCACTTGGTGTGGAGCTTAACCTTGCCAGCTTCATTAAACTTCATACAGATGATTGGGGAACCATCATGTCCCCTTGTTTCAACTCAAGAAACCGTGATTCCATCCTTCCTCGCATGCTCGTGGGAAAGTAGTTCTCAAGAATATCTCCTTGAACCTCACCCACGTTAGATTCTCTATCCCTACTTCTAGCCTCGATTGGCTTCCCACCAAAAGTTGGCCTCTCCTTCATCATATAGGTTGCAAAGGCAACCTTCTCGGGGCCTCACGACATTTGCTATCACAAATGCCTTTCTATTTCTTTCACCCATGTTTGGGCTTTGATAGGTCCGTAGTTCCTTTGAACTCCCATGACCCACGCCTTAAAATCCTTAAAGGTAGTAGCTCGTGCTACTCCTGGATTTACTTGGGATATTAGCCCTCATTCTATTAAATGCAAACTATTAAAAGATTAACAAACTCTTGCATAGGGTTAACCTGACTCTCCCCTATTGATTTACATTAGCTCCTTGATTACGTTGTACTCTTTTCTCATGGCATTTTGTCGATACAATAAAACAACACATTTCATTATTATTCCTTTCTTTATTATTAGTTATTATTCGATATTAAACAATAACTTCAATCATCCATTGCTCATTATGTTCCATAAAAAGGCTTATATTCATTCATTCATTCAGTAGTATAATACTACATCTGTTACATTACACAGCCTAAGCTGATTACATTACTTTCCCGCTATTGCTTTCCAAAAATTGGGATTTACAAAAGACTACCCTTTTGTTATACAAAAGAGGGTTTTACGTCACTACTAAGTACAAAATATTTACATATCTAAACTACTCTATCTACTACTAGATTACATCTGCCTCAAGGCATTATCAAAATCGCTTTGGCAAGACCAACAATAATATCACTACCGATAAGATGTCAGGCTCGCCCCCCCACCTCTACAGGATAACCAAATACCACCGTCACTGAAATCTCATATGAGAACTCCCATGAATATAGGACATTCTCCCTATCTTTTCGCTTTTTGGTCTTTAGCTCCTCCTCGAGCTCAAAACCTCATGTTTCAACTCATGGACTTTGTCCTTAGCCAAAATCCTCTCATCATGTTCTCCTGCTCCCACATGGACTCCACGTCCGCCTTGTCTCTCTATGATCGCTTGAGCTCGCCTTTCAGCCTCCTTAACCTCTCGACAAGAATGGATATTTCTATCCAACACTCGACATAAATAATGACATCATCGACTCCCTCAGAGCCATCTCGCCGCTATTGCTATCGGATTCAAGGACACTACCTCCACCTCTCTCTTCTATCATACCATCGAATACATCGACATGAGGTCGGGATCCTCCGAGTCTCCGCACTCAATGACAACTATCTCTAAGCTCTCCGCTATGGGGTTCTGGTAGATAACCTCTATTTGGTTCACCGACTCTTCACTAAATCACTCATCCATCTAAATGCATTCCATTTACCCCGACATCTACACAAAACAATTAAGTTGATTAGACACGTCAAGAGAATAATAATAAAACACATAACATAATCATAATGCATTTTTATAAGGTTATTTTTTTCTTTTACTTTTTCGACTTTCTTAAGGTTATGATTTTAAGGTTTTTAATCCCCTTAAGTTTTATAACCTAATGCTTTGATACCAACCTCGTGACGCCCCAAAACTGGGTATCTTCCAACCCGATGATGGTGCTACTACTTGCACTACCATTCACACATACATTCAATTGAAAAGTCTCAAAGGAACTAATATGTCTTCTATATATTCAAAATAATATTAACATTCCCCTGTGTTCTTTTATAACCATTACATTGTTTTTGTCATAATATCAAATATATTACAATCATTCACCCTATACTATTACATAAGTATTCTACGGGTTCGTCTCTTCGCTTTTGCTTTATCTCTTGCCAGAGCTTTTTGGTCCTGCTCGATCTTAGTCGTGTTCATATGGTTCAAGCAAGAGTGAGCATGACTAGCTCAACAAGTACAACAATTCTAATAAACAACATGCTTGAAACATAGGAATCATATATCTTCAATAATCGAACAATAGTTACGTAAGTACTATCGATAATTCAAAATAGCACTTCTTTTTTCCTTCAAAAATGTTTTACAACAACAATATTCAAGAAACATCAATTTCGTCCAAGACCTTGAGCATTTCATAAGTTCTTTTGAAAAGGACATCCCAACACTAAGTCCGTAAGTCCGACATTTCTTACGAGCACGCCTAGGTGATCACCTATAGTACTCTATGTCGATCAACACTACATTCATTAAACGTATATATACGCTTAAGTTGTGGCAACCTCACGCGCCTCGCTGTTTGACGACAAAAACATTTTTAGCATACTCATTCTTCATTTGAAAACCACACCAATATAACTTGGTAAACATTGACCATGCTTTGATAGTAACATAATATAAGTCTAGCCGAAAGAATTGACTTCATCATATAAGACTTCATGTGTAAGAATACATGAATTACAAAGCTTGTCCAGATTGAACTGGAACAAGGGTTAGAATACTTGCCTTTAGCATCTGCTACAGTTATAACACGTTCTTGTTTAAGTCTTTAAGTCTCTACTATAATTGATAACATCACATAACACATTAGGTCATGAATGAACATACAGGGTTTCTAATGTATCTTACCCTTCTTCTCAATCTAATTATGACTTAGATTTGTTTCTATTTTGTTTCGGCTTTCCATTCGTTGTTCTTACATACACATTACGCTCATGTTTGATTACTTATCTTCAACCTTTAATCATCAACATAAATAAGGTTTAACAATGCCTTAACAATATTATAATTAAGTTCCTTAGTTCATTACTAATGAGTTACCATTCATTCCATACTTATAAACCTTCTTCATCGTCTAAACCCTAGGGTTGGGTGCCATGTACTCCCACCCTTCCTTCTATGTCTACCATGCCAACTCACAGTGGCTAAAGAAAGAAGACTTCCACGCTTGCATGGCACGAATCTTTTACTGCCATATGTCACATTCATGACGCACGTGAAACTCGCAGAGAGTTGAGACATCGTGCTGTCTGTACGCAGCGCCATCATTTGGCCTTTGGGTTGGTCAGCCATGGCGCCAACTCAGGCCTCGTAAAATTTTTGATGATTTTTAATTTTACAAAATTCCTGACGATAACTTCTTCGTTATAAGTTTGAATTGGCTCGCTCAAAGAGCCTACGGTTCACAAATTACATACTCTACATGTTCATGCAAGAATTTTATCTATTTGACTTCATTTGCTAAAAATTCACCTATTAGTTCATTTTTAATCTAAACGGTAAACGCTCGTGAACGCTCAACGCTGCTTTCTTCGCTCTAAGTCGAATCCGATCATTTTTGAGTCCGCAACTCTATAATGCCAAATATGACTTGTCTCCATCAAAACCAACGCTTTCGAAGTTCAAACACAAAATTTGACTTCTATTCCGAGAATTTCATTTAAATCGACGATTATCGTCCAATCGGTGAATTTCCTAAAAACTTCATTACTAACGATTTGATCATCGTTCTAAATGGATTTTAACCATCATATGAACATTTTAAACTACTTATTACATCAACTTATTTTCAAGTTAGGTTTTGACTTATTCTTCATAAGTTCATGACTTAACAACTTATAAACTACAAATTTTCATTCCTTATGACTTATTATAGATTTAAGTCCTTTAATCAACATTCTCACATCTTATCAAACATACTAACTTCATATGACAATCATATGACATGACAAGTTTATCATAAGTTTATAACTTATTTAGATTCAAGTTACTTATTCATAACTTATTCTATTTTAAGTCCATTCATTAATCAATTCTTTACATGTGCTTAGCATACATGCTTATTAAGTTACACTTCTCTTATCACCCTACAATGATAGAGATGAAGATTATTAGAGACAAAGTCTTTACCTTTGAAGAACTAGTACTTTCTTCTTCTTGAAAATCTAACAAAGGATGTTGTGACTTAAAAGTGCTTATTCTAACTAAACTTAAGTTGCTTTGTATTGAAGGAAGTTTGGTGTTTTGAACAAATGAATAAATGACTAGAAAATCTCTTCTATTTATAGGAAACCAAAGTTAGGGCATTTTAGACATTTAAATCATCCCACCTCCTTAATACACCTCCTTACTATTCATTACTCTACTTACTAAGTAAACTTGCTAATCACTCATATTACTTTGGCCATCACAAAACATATCCTATGCTTGGCCATCACATAAAGTACTTGGTCACCAAGTTTAACCCACATTAACCTTGGTTTGCTCCATGGATCATGTTTAACCCATTGGATCATTACATTGGGCTTAAGTTAATTAACTTAGCTTATTCATTTTGGGCTTACATTAACTTTACTTTGGGCTTTTGATTAATAAACACTTAGGTTTGTTCATCCAATTCCTATTGGACTCTACCAATATGCTAATAATCCTACAAGTCCCACTTAATTGGCTAAAAGCCTTATTACCTATATTACGTATTATTATACTATAATATATTAATTCTAATATACGTTATTCTATTCTCATACATATATATAATTTCATATTATATGCATTCAATATATAAGACCCCAAATAATTAATAAATAAAATTTATTTTCCTCTATTTATTATAGTAAGGGTTGATTTGATTAATGTGGTTAGTTATGGGTTAATATTATTAGATAACATTATTGGAAATATCTAGAAAGTTACATACAGGAGAGGTTTGGTCACCTAATTGCTGGCCAAGAGAGGAGAAATTCTTATTGAGAAGCCCCTCTTTCCTAGAGGCGCTCGGTTGTCAATATTGTGATTCTGTAATATTATTTGTGAATAATTAATTATTGATTCATATGATGAGAAAAATATTTATTTTATGTGGATATAGATGGAGAAAATTTTAAATGTGACAATTGTTGAAAATTGAAATTTTATCTTTTTTCTCGATAAAATAATTCATTTAAATATATTATTATATTTTAATAATATAATAATGGTGATATTTTTAAAACGAATGTAGGATATATGAGTATCTGAGGAGGAAGAGTATTTTTGTTGCAATAAATGTTTAAAACATGTTAAACATGTTGGTGGACCCCATTTCTTGATCGAAATTTGATTATACTTTGTAAAATCGCTTGGTTTGTGGATTTGGTCAATTTCATTTGGAATTTGGAAAAATTTTCTTACGCAAAATTGTAGAGAATTGAATTTCCTATAAAACATGCGAGATTCGAATTTTTACGATAAAAGGGCTATTTATTATGAATTATTGAAGTTCAAGCTCAAACAATTGATTTTTGAAGTTTAAAATATTTTTAATATGAAAAACGTTTTGGTGATTTGAGTGTGGGTCTTGCATGTGTTTTAATGGCTGAATTCGGTTGGTATGCGTAGGAAGTTGTAGAAATAATAATATTATTATTAAATTAAATTTTCTACTTTGGTGTTCTAAGCATTTTCCTATAAATAGGGTGCTTAGGTTAGAATTGAAAATTACATTTAAGCTCAAGTTTTCTCTCTATATTATCGAGCGTATTCTTGTGAGTATTTTGAGTATACTTTGAGTATTGCTATACGATTGCAAGTTCAAGTCATAGTCAATATCAAGCGCTTCAACTTAAAATCTTGTCTTTCGAGGTAAGGGATATTTTTTTTTTCGTAATGATATTATTTCTTCAATATCATTATCTTTGAAATATTGATCCAAGTTTTTATCAAATTTGGAATTTTTGGTGTTTGAGTTACTATTCACGATACTGGCCTTTATTCACGATATCGATAATTATTCACGAATCTGGCCTTTATTCATCGAAAATGAAAATTTTCCTTTTTCGTCCAAAATATCTATTACGGATACTAGCTTTGATTGTATCCATGTTTTGATCATTCTTGAATTTTACACCACTATGATTATTTTTGAGGTATTTTTGGACGTGGATAAAACAAAGTACGAATCCTTAATCCTTGTCATTTTGATTCAACTGGATTCGTTTCTTTAAAAAATATTTTCATCATCCTCGGTCTTAAATGATGATATTATGGAATATCTTTGGCTGTGAGTGCAAAGATGAATGATTTCGATGAATATCTTTGGCCCGTAGTGCAAAGATGAGCAGTGTTTAGATGAACATGATTAAGTGATGAATATCTTTGGCTTTGTAGTGCAAAGATGAATATTTGATTCGGATATATATTGATTGATGTTAAGGGGATAAAAGATAGATTTGCGAACTTTAAAATTCATACATAGAAGATAGTAGTTTGCATTCTCTACTTAACTTTTCTAATGAATTATTATTTCCATTGCGAATATTGATTTAAAACTTGTTGTCTATTGTATTCTATTAGATTTTTCCTGTTGAAGACTAACGATAATTTTGTTGTATATTATCTTAGTCATAATATTCTTTTATTGGGCTAGTTGAGCTCACCCTTTTTTTTCTTTTTGTTCTATTTTTTCTTCTCGGAGGCGAGAATGTAAATGAGTGCTTAGTCGGGGTATGGAATGATGGTTATAGAGAGAGTTGTTTAGTAGTCCTCACCATTTTTGTAAAATAATGTATCAATAAATGTGATGAGGATTTATTTGGGTATAGATATTGTCTAGAAGATAATATTTGTATTCAAACTCACAGTTTTACTGTTGTTTCTGTACCGTGTATTGACAACTCAGAATGGGTGATGTATACCTATTTTGGGGGCGTCACACAATACCTCATACAATACTTACGTATCATACGATTCTTATATTAGATTCTTAATACTTAATTTTCCTAACGTTCACGAACTAAGTCTGCATGCGAAATATTACGTTTTCCATAAGTGAATTATTATTACATAATTTATCTCACCTTAATATTATAACGTTACATATTTCTCGAAAGTTCAAATATAATTTCCGAGCGGAAATCGATGAATAGTGTTTTTCGGAAAATTTCTCGAAAAGCTTTTATTTCGTCTTGAAAATTCAAACACTTTAATTCATTCACGTAGCTAAAATACTACGACGTTCTGGCATTTCTAGGTCATAGAAAGACATTCATCTTACTAACATATAATAATAATAAATAATATTATTTTATTCATTATAAAAGTATTTACAAAAGGTTCAATTTTCTGGGGCGTTACACAACCCACTCACGGGTGTAAATATATATACTAACTTATATATATAATATAACTTATATATATATACATATATATATAAGTAATAAAACAAAACTGAGATAACTTTCTCCCGTCTATTTCAAAAAATGGGTAAGTGGGGGGTCCAAATAATAAGCAAAATTTATAACAAATACCTCATAAAATCTCCTCTATTTATCTGAATTCACTTGGCTTCACAAAACATAATTTTAAACAACAATTATTCATCACTAATATAACTTGCAATATTAACAACTAGATCATTCCTAGGAAAGAGGAGGCTTTCCGATAAGGATTTCTCTCTATTGGCGCGCAATTAGGTGACCAAACCCCTTTCCTCGACAGAACATCCTAGACATTGTCAATAATGCAAATAATAATATGAATAACTTGTCATCTCGATTATTGATTTAATAATATAAAATATTGAATCAATAATGTGAGATACTATGCAGCAATTACTATAGCAATAATTGAGTATAACTGAGTGACTTCTCATGTAAGCATCAAATACCGTGTGCTACTATGCAACCACGCGTATTACTGTACTTTTATCACCGGGTATTTTAACAGTTAACGGTAAAACTTTCGCCGTTATTTTTATAAAAAGATATTTCTGTTATTTTCTAACTCTTATAATAATTCCGTTGTGGGGTCCACCAATCATTGTGTCGTCGTACGAATATTCCCTGATAAAACAAATATTCCCTGACCAATCGAATATTTTATAACAACTTGCTTACTTTGGAAAATTTGTAAATATTACCCACAACTATAACATTATATCAAAGGGAGAAGGGTCAAAAATGCCCCTAACTTTTACCGTGATGTCTACCGAGCACCCTATATTTTTTTTATCCAAAAATACCCTTAACGTTATGTTTTTTGGGTCGATTGAGCCCTTATCATTGACAGACATGCCAAATAGACAAACAGGGCTAACACCTAATCTAATTTTGCTGACAAGACATGAACACCTCATCTACTTTTAATGACACATAACAAAAATAATATTTAATAAAAAAAATTATACTTCTTCACCCTCTTTTCTCTCTCTAATCTCCTTCCTCTATTCTCTCTCCTCTAATCTCCTCTGTCTCCCTCTATTCACTATCTCCCTCTACAACCCTTCTTCTTCCCCCAGTCACCCCCTTCTCTCCAAACCTTACCCATCCCCAATTGACTACGACCCATCTACCTCTGACCTTGAACCGAGCCAGATTTTCTACAACAGTGGCCGCAGACCCATCAAAGACCTCCCTTTCCTTATCCTCTTCTCCCTCTTCGTCATCTCCACTTTCGCTTTTGGAATCTTTGTCTCCGTTCACAAGAACCCTTCACCTACGACTCCTACACTTACACTGCTTCTTGCATCAAACCCACTTCAATTTCACTGCTTCTTACATTAAACCCACTTTAATTTCAGCAATGTGAAGATAATCTATTGGGATTCGATTATCCGGTACCAATTATTGATCCCCGGTTCCTTTTTCCTGCACCAGGTTAGGAAACTCATATTAATAATTGGATTTCTCAATTTAGGGTTTTTCTATGTTGTTTGAATTGGAACTGTTAGGAAGTTTGGTGAATCAAAAATTGTTGTTTTCTTTTTCAGATATGGAAATGAACCAAGGGTTCATGAATTTTTTTTCAGATTAATTAGTTTAAATTGATGTGAACGAATTTAATTTATGTTTTGGTTTGATGTCAAAGAATTTTGAGTATGTTTATGTCTTCCATCAGACCCACCCATCACTCCAATTGGACCTCTGGTCACCATCGATGGCCCCCTAATATTCGGCTTTATTCCTATACACCAATCAATAATTTATACCCATTTCGCTTTCAGGTAAAATTGGAAATCAAAACATGCACTACAGATGTTTGAATTTATGTCTATTAGAACAGAGAAAGAGAGAGAAATCTGAGAGGTAGGTGATTAGTGGTGGAAATGCTTGGGAGATGGTAATTAAGTGAGGTAATCGAGGGTGTTGAAGTTTGCGACGGTCTTGGTGAATGGGGGGTTCCGATCTATCACTGGGTATTCCAGCTTGGCTAAAGCAGTTGGTTTGATTAACAATTCTTATTTAAGGCTTAATTAATTTATGTATTAATTAATTTATATTTCAGCAAATGTTCCACGTGGCATCCACCTCATAGAGATTGTAACTCCGTTTGTCTATTTGGCATGTCTATCAACAGTAGGGGCACAATCGACCCAAAAAATATAACGTTAAGGGTATTTTTGGACAAAAAAAAGTATAGGGTGTTTGGTAGACATCGGGGTAAAAGTCAGGGGCATTTTTGAACCTTCTCCCTTATATCAAATCCACACCATAATATTCAAAAATATATTTCGAGAAAAAAAATAATATTTATTCATAAAAGTTGGGGTCTTACACTTTTTGTCAAGTTGAACAGCTTTCTTTTTGTTATCAGTCCATTCAGCTTTGGCCTTAATTTGAACTCTGTTTGGATCTTCTGGAGTTGGTGCGAGCTTTATTGGGATATAGGGCCCATTTACGACAGTTTCGAATAGTTCTTCATCTATTGAGTCCATGTATGCTTGCATACAGACTTTTTAGTTGGCAAATTTATCTTTGTTGCACATAGGTGGCTTGCTGCCTCCTCCAGTCTTTGATTCGCTTATCATGTGTGCCATTGAATCTACTCAAGCTTTGTATGTTGATTGAGAGAACCTGTTTTGATACCAATTGTTAGTTCCCAGAGGCACAATAGTTATCTAGAAGGGGGTTAAATAGATATTTTAAAATTTCTTATACAAAATACTTGTTAGATTTGTTAATGATTTAAACACAACGGAATTTGAGATTTGTTTGTTCCCCTTTAAGATAAATTGGTTTAATAGGAGATAAGCAGTTATGACAGATATAGCAGCTATAGCAAGAATATAAGAGACACTGTGTTTTTAAGTGGTTCAGAGCACTCAAGGCTCCTAGTCCACTCTTCTACTCCTTGAGTAGGAAATCCACTAAGGATGTTTTTACAATCTTTGAATCATTGAGATTCCTTCAAGACCGGCAGTCTTGGAACTTCTTAGTTCACTTAGAACTCTTCAAGTCCAGCAGACTTGGTACTTCTTAGTTCACTTAGGACTCTTCAAGTCCAACAGACTTGGAACTTCTTACTTCACTTAATGATAGTTGAGTTCTTGAATGGTGCTACTCAGTTGCCGTTAAGCTTTAGTTCGAAAGAACTGAGTAGCTAAGCAAGCTTTCTTTTTAGATTGTAGAGTTGAGCATTGAGTGTTCTTCAGTTTTTTGTTATGTACTTGCTTGCTTCTTGCATCTGCATCTGATTTGTATATAAGGTGCCTTTGAAAATGTATCTGTTTGAAGGCATCCATTAAAGCATTAATTGCATTTGACATTTTACGTTAAGCGATGGTAACTTTCGCAAATCTTCTATTTAGTTGTGTTATGCCCCAATCGACACAATGAGATCGCTATCTTACCTAACACCTGAAAAGGTGTTTTTAGCTGACCTATAGTACTTTCCTTAGCTTTTTCAATACGTTTCTTTATTATATACTAAGGATGAGTGTTGGGTCATTAGGATTCCTGAGGATTTCAACGTTTATAATCCATTCCATATTTGTTATTTATTCTTAAACAAATGGACAGGGCTTGATGCCTCTAAGATAGACAGATGATGCACTACGATCATTATCGTGGTGTCTTGCCACCTTGATGCTTGATTCGGTACTGATAGAAGAGAACACTATGATTTCTCTTAAGCATTGGTAGACTACGATCTTTGCTTGCTTGACTTGCAGACTCCACACTTCCGAGAACACACTACGATTCTTGATTTGGCTCGACAAGCATTTGGACCAACTCTACGATTCTGAGTGAGGCCCTCCAAAGCAAACAAACTATTATTCTCGATACTCTATGATTCTGCCTTGGCTTCTGTAATCTCTTGTCTGGCTTGACAGACTACGATTCTTGTTAAAAGCCTATCTATTACTTCTCAAGAGATAGATCATCCTAACAGCTTTGATCTTTTCTTCTATACTCATTTACAGAATGATAATTATTAAAGCACAGATCAACCTAACAATTTTGATTTATCACTAAGTCCTTGTACATGTATTCCTTGAAGGACTTTACATATAAGCATGATTATTTACTTTCAACATCAAATTTAAATATTCAATTTCCCAACATATTCTTTATTATCTTAGTCATGATATTCTTTACTGAGCTATTTGAGCTCACCCTTTTCTTTTTTATTCCATTGTTCTTCTCAGGAAATGAGAGTGTAGCTAGGACTAGCAGGGGTATGGAGTGATGATCCAAGATAGTTTCTATAGTTGTCTTCCCCATATTGTTAAATAATGTGGCAATAATTATGTTGAAAACTTGTAAAATGTGTTGTCGTATCTTATATGATATTATAATAATTTGAGTTTGCATATTGTCTTATTTTCTACGATACTGTATTAAGAGAACGTATTGTTGTAGTATGTATTTTGGTGATCCAAATTGGGTTGTGTAGACCCTATTTTGGGAGTGTCATAGTTGGTATCAGAGCTTAGTGATATGATCTCTGATGGAGATTTGGGGTGGGAACTAGGTGAAGAGAAACGAATAGAACTAGCCACTAGTGTGTCCTATATAGTTAAAAGTTGTTATGTAATTAGTTGACTTGAGTGTGGGGGCGAGAAGCGATGTATCAGTTGTTTAAATTAGTCTTTGTTTTGTAACCACATTTCAGAATGGTATCTGAAAATCAAGAAGTGAACTATGAGGAAAATATGGCTGGGAATCAGGATGCTATGGATAATCCTGCTGCAAACTCAAAAAATAATGATGCTGACAACATGATGCATGATGTTTTTTTTAGGAATTTCATGCAATTCATGTAGAATCCGGCGAGAGAAGCTCCTGCCCATAAGCTGGTGGAGACGTTGGTAACTTACGAATGGTCAAAGCCAAGCAATTCAAAGAGTTAGGACCACCTAAATTTAATGAAAAGTTGGACCCACTCAAGGCAGAGGCATGGCTCAAACAGATTGCGAAGATATTTGATGTACTGCGTTGTGCTGATGATCAAAAGGTTCCCTTTGCTACCTTTATGATACGAGGAGAGGCAGATCACTGGTGGGAATCACTGAAACGTACACATCACGTAGCACTTGATATGTCTTATGCAGAGTTTCAAGAACTCTTTAATGACAAGTATTTTTCGGAGAGCATTCTCCACATAAAAGAAATAGAATTTATTAAGTTAAAGTAGAACAATATGACTGTCTCACAATACAAGACCAAATTTGCTGAGTTATCCCGATTTGCTCCCCATCTGGTGGACAACGAAGAGTACATGACACGAATGTTCTTACGAGGTTTGAAATTTGAGATTTATCAACATCTTATTTCTCACAAACTTTGTTTATATTCAGATATCGTGGATATAGCTCAATTAGTAGAATGAGAGAAAGAAACATTGCGACCAAGAGACAATGATCGACAGCGAGAGAGAAATTCAATAATAATCGTAACAGTAGCAACAATCATCGGAGCAATGAGAACTAGGGATGAGGAAATTATCATACCAGAAATGGTAACCACTTTGGTGGAAATCCTGGCCCAGATAACAGAAGAAGTTAATCGAGTGGAAACAACTTTAAGAAGAGGAGATTCAACAATGACCATGGAAAGACATTGACATTAACACCATCATCAATTTTAAGGGGAGGAGAGCGACCACCGGTCAAATGTTACAAGTGTGGACAGGAAGGACACATCAGTCCAAACTGTACACAGACATCTAAGGTATGTTACAGTTGTGGAAAGGAAGGCCATATAGCTCGATTTTTTCCTGTAGCAAAATCAAGTCCTGCAGTGATGACGACACCAAAGGTTGGCACAGACAAGACAAAATTTGTAGTCCAGGGGAGAGCTTTTGTTGTGCAATCCTAAAAAGCATGGAACCTGAACGAAGTTATCACAAGTAAGCTACTTATCAACTCTTGTGAAGTCTATGTCTTGTTAGATACTGACGCTACCCACTCTTTTATTTCACCTGCATATGCTCGACGTTTAAACTTGACTCCTAAAAAATTGGACTTTGACTTATCAGTTGAAACCACACTAAAGTAAAGATAATGGATGAAAATGGGCAATCATTATGTTTAAAGATAATGATAATGGATGAATTATTTTATTTATAAAATGTGGTATATTTTGGTTATAAATAGGAAGGCTTAACATATGGAAATTTATAACTTCTTTGCTTATACTTCTTTTCACTATCTAAAAATTTCTTAGTGTAAGTTCTCTTTAAGTGTGTTAACTTATCTTGAGTATTTGCGAAGATCAATAAAAGTACGAGTATTGTTCAAGTAAGTATTTTTTATAAAAGTTGGTCAAACACTCACACACATCACATGGTGTTTAATTCTTCCTTTAGAAGAGTTATTTTGAAAAACTTCCTTTGGAAGATTTTATTTTGAAATATTATTTTGAAGCTTATTCTGTACACTACACAAATTTATACTATATAGTCACTTTTTATAATTTCATAATATACGAATTAGTACACCATATGTGATAGTTACTAATTAAAATATAAATATATTTAGGTTGATAAACTTCATAGAAAGCAGCATCCAATCACTTGTTAATTGAGGTAAGGGATATCATTTTCTTTCATTCTTCATATTATGGTAAGAAATTGTTATTTGTTTCGATAACTTTTTTCGTTAAACGGTGAAAAGTCCTAAACTATTTAGAACTTCCTTAATAATTTGTGATTCATCTAATATCTTTTCACCTAAATCTTCTTATTTTCACATTACACGTGCTTCATCTAATATATTTTTACCTGAATCTTCCTATTTCATTTTGCACGTGATAGTTGAATTGTAAATCTTATTTATCCTATTCTTGAACTCTAATCAAATTTCTGGATATCATGTTGACAATCTAGACATTATTGAACTCTAGATAAATTAAATGTCAAATCTCAGACTTTAATTCTTTTATCTTATTATTCTTACAATTTCCATTCATTTTTATATCACTGTAATTTGTACTAATCATCAAAAAATCAAGTTATGGTGAGTGTCTTTGGCCTGGGTGCAAAAACGATATGATTGTTGAGATGACTTTGGTCTGTATGGCAAGGACACGTGGTAAAAAGTTCTCTTTGGCCCTTAGTGCAAAGATGGACTGTTGATTAGCATAATCATGACCATTGGTGTTACAATTGAATATCTTTGGCCTGTAGTGCAAAGATGAACTGTTGATTTGCATGATTATGATCAGGAAATATTTATTGGTGTTACAGGGATAAAATATTGATGGTGAACTTTTAATTTGGAGAAGATTGTGAACATCATGATCTATTTTACTCTCCTAATTATTTGATTGATGTTTTCGTTGCAGTTGTTGGTCTAAAATTTGTTGTCTATTATAGTTTATCAGATTTTTCATTGTTGAAGGTTAAATATAATATATTTTTCATTATCTTAGTCATGATATTCTTTACTGGGCTATTTGAATTCGCCCTTTTCTTTTTTGTTCCATTGTTCTTCTCAGAAAATGAGAGTGTAGCTGGAAGTAGCGGGGGTTTAGAGTGATGATTCGAGATAGTTTCTATAGTTTCCTTCACCATGTTGTTAAATAATATGGCAAGAATCATGTTGAAGACTTGTAATATGTGTTGTCGTATCTTATACGACATTATAATAATTTGAGTTTGGATATTGTCGTATTTTCTACGATACTGTATTAAGAGAATGTATTGTTGTAGTGCGTATTTTGACGATCTAAATTGGCTTGTGTGGACCCTATTTTGGGGGCGTCACAGTTCGGGTAAAAAATGACCTAGTTTAGCGGCGTCCGTTCAGATAGATAGCGCTTCCCAAAATGACACAACTTTGATAATAAATAACATTTCTCAAAACGACACAGTTTTTATAATAGAACTAAAATAAAATAAACAAAATTTAAATAAATTTGTCCAAAAAATATATACAAGGACCCTCGACCCATGGGCTCGTCCAGGCCGGTCGGCAACGCGCGTGTGGGTTTAAATCAAGTCTTGATTAGGTTCTCTCCCTTCCACAAAAATGGGGAGCCCCTTGATGCCCAAACCCAATATCAAGTTTAATGTATATATACTCATTCATTTTTTAGTTCTTAACCGATGTGAGACTTAACTTTTAACAAATATTTATTATCATTTTTAAAGGTGATTTTTAGGAGTTAATTTATCATTCATTATCTATGGATTTGAATTTCCAAATACTTTGTTTAATTTATCCATGGAGTAAAACACATTGATATGTGAATTCACTTCAAATAATTAATAAAATTCACTTCAAATTTGGCTCAAATTCTAATAGCACGTTCTTGAATTCATGTTTGTTAACTTTTTTTGATAATTTTTTTATAAAAAAAACATAAAAGAAAAGAGAAAATTCAGTTAATCAAACAGATTATAATAGAGTAGAGACTTGCACCTACTCTATTCAAAGATTAAATACATTACAAACTTTTATAATCACACAAGTATTTATAACTTGGAAAACTTTCATGTTTCTTAACATTTATTTTTAGAGGAGTCTTTAAATACTCCGTCTTCAATCATATTTTTAAAGTAAAAAATAGCAATCAATTTAGTCACAAATTTTAAAATTTAAAATTTAACAATATTTAAATAAAATTTTCTATTTTTTTAATATTCTTGAATAAATATTGTATCTACATAAATATTACTTTTATGTTTAAATTCAGAATATTTAGGTTTGTAGTTAACTCATCAAGTAAAATACAGTCAAAATATAAATGGAATAAATTTTTATTTTTTTTATTTTTATATATATGATATATGAATAACTATAAATATGAAGGAGAAAGTAAAGAGAGGATTTGTATATTATTATTTGAGTAAAATGCACTGAAACCCCCTATAGATAATTATAATAACACTCACCACCCTTCTAGTTTTTTAAATAACAATTAGTACCCCTTTAGCCTACAATATGTAACATTTACTACCCTTAGTGTGGTTGACCAACTAATATCCAAAAATATTTTTAATATAATGTCTACTACACCCTTCAAGTTATAATGTTTAATATATGCACTAAATATAAATTTGTATATTATAACTTTTACTTAACTTGATTTAATTATTTAAATTATGAAGTTGTGCAATAAATAATATAAATGTCAAAAAAAAATTCATTTTATCGGAAAATAAAATCATACTCTTTTTGCTAATTAAATTTCTTAAAGATTAAAATTTACGTGATATACATTCAAAAATATTTTTTGTAATTAAAAATAAAATTTTAATACCCATATTCCCATAAAAAGTAAAAATTAATGCAAAAAAAATATAATTATTTTTCTCAAATATTAAATTTTACGTAAAACAAACTTATTATTCTAGAGCGAGTCTTATTATTCATATAAAAATATTAAAAACTATATTAATTATATTTCTTATATATTAAACTAAACATAAGTCAACATAATTATTTACAAATAAAAATGACAAATGTTATTACTCATAAAAAGCAAAACTATATTAAAATAATTTTTTTTACAAGATAGAGGTAGTAATAAATATTATTATATTTTTGTTTATTCAACATCAATTGTACAAAAACAACATCAATTGTATGCTAAAATATGTAATCAAAATCATAAACATTCCAAATTTTAAAATATACTCAAGAAAATTTAACATATAAAGAACTCAAATAATAATTATTGTTGTTAAACACCAAAAACTAAACTATCAATATACTCAATCACTCTAATTAGAACATCTCCATTAATAATTTAATTTAAATTATTTAATATTTGTATCACTTATCCAAAAATATGTGTTAATTAAACAAAATTAATTTTTTTTATAAGTTACTAACAATTTAAATGAGAACATCTTAATTACAAATAAAACTATATTTAAAATGTATTGTATTAAAAAGGATAATTAAAAATATATATTATTCATGAATTAAAATTTGATAACATACAAGGGTAAATATGTAACTTTATCTTTTTAGTCAACCTCTAAAATCTTGCGGGGTACTAAATATTACTTAAAAAATTAGAGGGGAGGTGAGTGTTATTATGCTTATGTAGATGATTCCTTTATATTTTACTCTTATTACTTATTTTATCGTTTATCGTTGCACGTCAATTATAATATAAGGGGGGTGTATTCAATTAAGATTTTTAAAAACTTTTAAATATTTTAAAAGTTTGGTTGTATTCAATCAAGACATTTAAAGAGTTTATAAAAGTTTAGTGGTATTCAATTACAACTTTTTAAATATCTTTAAAAGTTAGGTGGTATTGAATTAAGATTTTTACAAAGTCTACAAAAGTATTTTGGTATTCAAAAAGTCATAGACTTTTCAGATTTCTATTAAATGGTAGAGTTTGACAGACTTTAGAAGAAGAATTATAACTATCAACCCATATCCAAAGTCTGACCTCATCTCTAAAGATTTTTAAGGACTTCCAAATAAACACAAAGGTGGATAAAACTAGTTATTAATTGGACTTTGTCTTTTATTGGGTCAAACTAATTATTTATTTTATATGGGCTAATAAATATTAATATGTGATGGATAAATAATTTGGTAAAATTTGGGCCATAAAAATTAGAATTAGGGTCCTTAACACTAATATACAATAATTAGAAAGTAATTACAAAAATAAAACATTCACAAAATAATTACAAAAATAACACAATTCACATTAATAAGGAAACCTAAAATCAAGTAGTGGCGGAACCAGAACATATTTTAAGGGGCGGTAAAATACATCAATAAAAAAAATTATTTATTGACGCTTGAAGAGCTTCTATCGGTTGTACGAGTGAGAAGCGATCAATCTGTATCTGCTGAAGTTCTGCATAGTTTGAAAACGTCTCAAAATTTGTTCGTTTTCAATTGTTGAAAAAATATCCTTCTCAATATAAACTACCAGACTATCATTCATCCACTCGTCTCCTATTTTGTTACGCAAGTCAGTATTGATAATTTTCATCGCAGAGAATACCCTTTCAACAGTAGCAGTTGCAATTGGTAAAACCAAAGGCAACTCGATCAATCGATATACCAATGTAAAAGTCATATGTCTTCTTGTTTCAATTAGCTTCTTAGCAAGACTTCCCAAACCCAAATTTTTGATCCCAAAAAATTGACTATCGCATCGCATATCATAAATGTAATTTTCAAGTTGATCCCCAAGTATCATGCGATCAGTCAATGAGAAGTCTTCTGGATAAAGCTCAGCCAGACGGGGTAATTTATTTTTGTCAAATTAAGAGAACGAATCCCTTGGATCAAGGCATGATATGCATAAAAGTAACTATGTGCTTGCTTCTGAAAAACGATTGTTCATCTCTTGAACAATTGAATCAATAACCTACATTGTAATAATGAAAAATAAAAAAAAAAGATAAATTTTTAGATAGGAATAATGAAAAAAGAGTTATAGAGATTATACCTGACAAAAAATCTCAACACGATAATGATGAAAATTAGCAATAATTTGTCCATTGCGCCTGCTACGACCGCGGGGTCTCATGTTGTCTTCCATATTAATTATTGGGATCACGTTCTTCTCACAAAATATATTGACTTCCTTCAAAAAATTCTCTCATTCTGCCTCCCTAAAATCTTGTAGTCGAGCTTTCATTACCCCAATCAATCTCACAGCATGCACAATGTTTTGATCTTTTTGTTGCAAGCCAAGTGACAAATCATTTGTGATTCCCAATATATATTTCATCAAATGCATCACAAATACAAATTCATAATTCTCCATCTTATCGATCAAACTTATGGCTATACCGCTATTATCATCAAAAGCACCATCATCATGCACATTTTCAAGCACTTGTAATACGGAAGTCCACATAGACATAAGACAGATTATTGTTATGTAATGTGACCCCCAACGAGTATCTCCTGGCCGTTTTAAACTGATTTCTTGATTTTTTTTCCTTTACCACTAGCTATCTCTCCCTTTTCCAAACACTCCACGATCCTATCATGTTCAAGCTGTCTAAGTTTATCTTTCCTTTTACATGATGCTCCAGCCACATTCACAATCATAGTAACATATTGAAAAAAATCACTCACAATACGGCTGCTCTTGGCAACAACAACAACAACTAATTGGAGTTGGTGAGAAAAACAATGGACATACCTTGCATATGGATTTTCTTTTAAAATAAGAGCCTTCAATCCATTGAACTCGCCTCGCATATTTGAAGCCCCATCATATCCTTGACCTCTCAACCTCGATAATGACAATTTATGCTTTGCAAATAATTCATCAATAGCATTCTTCAAAGAAATAGATGGCGATGTCAAACATGTGTACCACACCAAGAAACCTTTCAATCACATCTCCATGGTTGTTTACATATCTCAAAACAACTCCCATTTGTTCCTTTATTGAAACATCTCGAGACTCATCAACCATAATAGAAAATATTTTGTCCCCAATATCATTGATGATGGCAAGTGTAGTTTCCACGGCACAACAAGACTTGTTAGTTCTTTTCGAATTTTGGAGAAGTCGTTTGATTGTTTTTAGGAGCATTCTCATTAACTACCTTGCCTACCTCTTCATTTCGTAGGCTGTACCACTCAAAAAACTCAAGAAAATTTCTCTTATTTGATGAAGTCGATGACTCATCATGTCCACGAAATGACAAACCTTGCTTCAAAAGAAGGCGGGTGACATCCAAAGCCGCAGTTAAACGTGTGCGATAAGCAACCTCCATCTCTTGCCCTTGTGCTAGTAGTTTATGTGACACACTCTGCCTTTGATTTTTAAAACCTTGAAGTTATATTCTAGCATCATTATGAGCACTATTCGAAACACCCACATGTTCTTGAAATCTTTCAATTGCCTTTTTCCAGTTGCTGAATCCTTTTTTTGTAAAAGCATCTACTCTGTTTGAATTGCCAAATAGATAGCAACAAAAGCAAAATGCCACATCCTTGGAAATGCTATACTCCAACCATTCAAA
This sequence comes from Panax ginseng, assembly GCA_020205605.1. Taxonomy (NCBI): domain Eukaryota; kingdom Viridiplantae; phylum Streptophyta; class Magnoliopsida; order Apiales; family Araliaceae; genus Panax; species Panax ginseng. Next base: position 131,398,194 of record CM035134.1, on the reverse strand, counting down.
ATTTTTAAACCAAGCGGGCCGAAAGCTTCTCTTCACATTAGAATAGTTTTTTTGGGGATAATTATGGCCAATTGGTTGACATGGATCTCTAGTCAAATACTCTCTTCGAACTTGATCTCTAATCACAATAGCAAAGTCTTCAATTGATTTACGTAACCCCGGATCACTAACAATATCATTCAGATTGAACTCCACACGTGAATTATTAAAATCACCACTTGCTTCGGAACTTGGTATTTGATTATTAGAAGAATCAACAGTTCTTTGTCGCTTAATCAAGTATTTATCCATAATCTAATATAAATAAAAACATCAATTGCTGATCAATAATTTCATTAATTTAAACATTTCATAATAATTTCAGCATTCATCAATTATTTAAGAAAAATGAAATTAAACACTTTATGCAAGGCTTTCTTAATTTAAGGTATTAAACCATCTTAATTTTTATAATTAAAAATAAAATCAATTATTCCTAAATTAACAGAATATCAATTAAAAATAAAATCAATTTTTATTCCTTTTCTTATATCCCTAAATTTATTTGTCAATTGTCATCATCAAAATTACATACAAAGTGGAGACCTAATTAACAGAAAACATTAATAGTATGCATAGTTAGGCAAAATTAAAATTAATAGTACCAAATTTGAAAGACATTTAGGCTAAATTAAAATTAAAAATTAGTTAAATTACTTACCAAACCAAAGTCCAAAACAGAGTGGAGGCGACTGGCGAGACGAAGAGGCGACTGGCGAGGCAGACAGCGGTGGGCGGCACTCGGCAGCAGTGGCGGGAGGGAAGAGATGAAAAGAAGAGAAGAGAGACAGGAATTAAGAGTTTAAGACCCATACCTAATAATTAAAAAAAATTAATTTTTTTAATGAAACGACGTCGTTCCATGAGAGTTTAAAAAAAAAGAAATGAAGAAGAAAAGAAGCGCTCGTCAGTCTTTGCTCGATCGGCCTTCTGCTTTCATTGGTGCAGCTGCTGCTCTCACTTGAGCCCCCCCGCCTAGTTCCACCACTGAAATCAAGAAGAAATAACTGCCATAATTAATAATTTAAATTCAAATATCTGGGATCTAACAACAAAAACAAATTCAAATTCAAAATAATAATTCAAATTCAAATCTTCATCTCCCTCACAGTAGCCCTCTATTCCGCCGCGAGTCTCCTTCTTCACAAGTTGCATCACGATAAAATGCAAAGAAACATAAGATTTTTGAAAGTACAAATACTAAACAATACGATTGGACTATTGACACTACCTAAGCGATTAATTTCTTACAAATACAATTTATGTGTCTTCAACACCCCTTGCTTTATTGAGTTGAAACCCACCCTTAATTCCTGAGTAGTTTCATCACTTCATGTCAAAATAAATAAACTATGAAATATATATATATATATATATATATATATATATATATATATATATACACACACGCACACTCACTCACACAAACTCACAATTCATAGACATGATAGTTGATGCAAACCTGTAGTGATCCAGACTAAAAATCTAAGAAGCTCTTGTAGCTAAGTTCTTTTTTTTTCATCTCCGATACTTAGATTCTGAAAATGTTTGAAGTTCTTCCACCTTCTTCCTTGAATCAGTCAGAAGACCCTCTAGATCCATTATCTTCTTCTCTAGTTTAACAGTAGCTTTGGTTACCTTAGTGTGAAGGTTTGGTTACCTTGGTGTAAAGGTTTGGTTACCAACTGCACTATGAAAAATTTGAAGTTGTGGAGGAGAATTGGTTACCTTGGCATGACAGTTTGGTTACCTTGGTATGAATGTTTGGTTACCAACTGCACTATGAAAAAACTGCAGGTGTGGAGGTGGATTGGTAACCTTGGTACGAAGGTTTGGTAACCTTAGTATGAAGGTTTGGTTACCTTGGTATGAATGTTTGGTTACCAATCTCTTCTATCAGTTGCTAATTTTAGATCAACAGTAGCTTTGGTTACCTTGGTATGAAGGTTTGGTTACCTTGGTGTGAAGATTTGGTTACCAACTGCACTATGAAAAATCTGAAGGTGTGGAGGTGGATTGGTTCAACAGTAGCTTTGGTTACCTTGGTATGAAGGTTTGGTTACCTTGGTGTGAAGGTTTGGTTACCAACTGTACTATGAAAAATCTGAAGGTGTGGAGGTGGATTGGTTACATTGGTATGACAGTTTGGTTACCTTGGTATAAATATTTGGTTACCAACTGCACTATAAAAAAACTGCAGGTGTGGAGGTGGATTGGTAACCTTGGCATGAAGGTTTGGTAACCTTGGTATATAGGTTTGATTACCTTGGTATGAATGTTAGTTACCAATCTCTTCTATCAGTTGCTAATTTTGGATCAAATCCAATAATCAAGGTAAGCATTGGGATGAATATGTCACCACCACCAACACCACCTACACTTCCAAATGCAGCTCCACAGAATCCAATTACAGAACCGACAACAATTTGCCAATTAAATTTCATTTTTGGCCAAACATGTTGGTAACCTGATTGATATGTCTAAACTTATTTCAAACAAATATAACATATACTAATATATAGAAAATTTGAACCGTGCGTGACCTGGGTTGGTCCCGTCGAAAGAGAGAAATGAACTTTTTGAATTTGTTCACCGCCATATCTCTATTCTGATTACTGTAATCGGTATTCTAGGAATCCATGGAGGTTGAGGAAGAAGATGAGTGATTTGTTGGGTTTTGGGTGTGAAATTGTTGGGAGGAGTGAGAAAGAACCCTGATGAGATTCTCGACGCTCTGAAGTCCGGCGGTGGCAGCTTCTTGGATGATGGTTTCTTCCATTTTAGCACCAAAATTGTAACCATTGCTCATCAGGTCAACAATCATTTCTGAAAAATACCATCAAGGCATCAACTAAGGAAAAACAAAGGACTTTGAAGCTGAAATAGTTTTGTAGAGAGAGAATGGGTATTGGGAGTCAAAACAGATGATGTGGCGAAAAGTAAGGAAAAACAACTAAGGAAAAGCAAAACAGATCTTCGCGTACCATCAACTAGGCCTGGCAAAATATGGTAATGGGTTGGTTTTGGTTTTCAAAATATGGTTATGGTTCCATTTAAGAACTAAAACCATGTTAACCATTTTTAATATAGATAATGTGGGTTGGAACCATATGGTTATGGTTAAAAACCATATTAACCATTTTAATATTGTTATGGGTTATGGGTTTCATGAAGGCCTGATTTGACACTAATATTATGTGATTATGTATATACCCCTTACCCCCCACCCCACCCACCCCACTCACTCCCCACCACTCTCTCCCAAAAAAAATTAATATTAAACGATTATGTATACACCACCTACCCCACCCCACCCCACCTACCTACCTACCCACCCACCCAACACTCCCTCCCAAAAAATAATATTAAGCGATTATGTATACCCCACACACCCCACCCAGCCACCCCCACCCCCACTCCCCCAGTCCCCCACCCAACACTCCCTCCCAAAAAAAATAATATGGAGTGGTGTACACATTATTTTTTTTAGGTGGGGGTGGGGGTGGGGGTGGGGGGTAAGAGGTGTATACATAATCACATATTATTATTATTTTTTTTGGTGGGGTTGTGAGGTGGTGGGGTGAGGGGTGGGGATAAGAGGTATATACATAATCACATAATATTATTTTTTTTAGTGAGGGTGGGGTGGGGGGTATATACATAATCACATAATATTTTATTTTTTGATGGGGTTGTGGGGGGTGGAGTGGGGTGGGTGGGTGGGGTGGGGGGTGGGTAAGGGGTGGGGGTGGGTGGGGTGGGGGTGGGTAAGGGGTGGGGGTGGGTGGGGTGGGGTGGGGGGTGGAGTGCGTGGGTGATTGAACTTCTTGAATATGTAAATATGGGTGGAAAGAACTTTTGATTTAGATTTGAAATAAAATATAATTGAAAAAATGGTTAGCCTAGGGTTGGAACTATATTTCTTTTTAAAAATATGGTTCCAAACTTTACCCAACCCAAATAAATAAAAATAGTTAACCAACCAATTTGGTTCCAGTTAATATGGGTTGACCCGACGGTTAACCAACTATATTGTCAGGTCTACCATCAACTAAGGAAAATCAAATGACTGTGTATTAGTGTTATATGAAGGACACGACATCTTTGCTTCGATGAAGGACAAAACTAACTACCTGAATACTAATCCTTTAAATTAAGGAATCTTAATTACACTAATATTGTAAATAAATATGAAAAAGTGTATTACTTTTGTAATTATTTTATGGATGCACCATTATTGTAATTATTTTTAAAAATATACTAAAATATGTAATTAATCCTTAGATTTATTATAATAATAGAATTAACAAGATATATTAATAAGTAAACAATGAAATAAAAGCCTGTTTGACGGACCAATGCAATGAAATAAAAGTATATCAAATATTTAAAAATAATTTATTGATTGATAGCTCTCAAAGAACATTTTAATTAGGTTGAGATTCTGACAGATTTATTTTTTTTTTTGTGGAGAAATTAATAAAAGTTTAGGGAACTAATATTTTTATGTGTATTTTTGATATTTTCGTATAATCTTAGCGTACAGTGGTCAGTGGTTTCACCTTAACGAATACTTTTGAGCATGTACGAATTTATAACTTTTTTTAAAAAAGTTCATACCACATATCGCCGCATTTTTGTATAATTTTTATTTGTTTTTGTTTTTGTTTTTGTTTTTGTTTTGGTTTTGGTTTTGAGCATCTTGTTAGTTTTTGTTGCCTTGCTTGAGTTGCCTCTGGAAAGAATCATACTGACCGAAGAGAAATTCATCTTCTTCCTTTATCCGGTAAGTTCTTGTTCTTCTTCTCCTCCTCCTTCTCTTCGTCTTCTTCTCTCTCCTCCTCCTCAATCATCTCCGTCTTTCTGTTCTCCTCACCTAATTTTTTTAACAAAGTTTCGTATTACCCTAATTTCTCTCATAACCCTAATTTTTCAATGTCAATTGCGAATTTGTCTATCAACAAAATCCTCATAGTCTAGAAAAGGTCCGAATGCACTTTTGTAGTTTTGTTTAAAAATAATAATAAATAAACCTAACCATATCTTATACTTCATCATGAATCCCATATTCATTTGCTTCCTAATTTGTGATAGAAATCAAATTTTATGTGGAATATTCTCATTGTTTGCTTCTTCTTCTTCTTTTAATTAAGAAACTTAAACAATTAATAACTTCAATGTTGATATTCAGGACCGTAATGTGTGAAATCATAGCAAGTGCCTGAACTATTTGATGAATTATCCTGAATCCCATATCCATATAGGTGCTTCCTGGATTGTGATACAAATCAAATTTTATGTGGAATATTCTCATAGTTTTCTTCCTTTTATTTATTAAGAAACTAAATGGTTCGATTTTGATGTTCAGGACCCTTAATGTGTGTAATAATTTGAAATTGCCTGAACTATTTTATGAGATGAGCTGCATTCAAGTCGCTGCCTGCAAGCCCCCGGCCTTTGGTGTCTTAAATATATCTCATTTACATTACAAATCATCAGCATTGTGTATCGCTCCTGTCAAAGTCTTTCGAATTCCTAAGGATTCAGCTTACCATTTTACTAGACTTCATAAGGTTTCTCTAAGACTAGCGGCGCCTGCCCGAACACAGCAATGTGCACCTGAATGTTTATTTGGTGGGAAAGGGAAGTCTGCAAATGACAATGAGGTAAGGACATTGTTTAAGACATTTATGATTAATTTAACTACTTGAATTATTTTCTGATAAAAGATATAAAGACTTGGGTTTTGATGTTATTGTGAAAAAAGGAATTGGATAAGGATTGAACTTCCTGCTAAAATATATAAGTGTACATGCATATTCCGATCAACATTCACTTGTTTTTAGGCCACCACTATCTAGTATAAACTTAGATACAACTTCTTTTACTTGGAAAAATCCAATAAGATTGGAGAGGAAATGCCAATAAAATGAATATTTTTTAAGCATATACAACAAACTCTACCCTCGTTCCTCTCCCAAGTTTATAACATGACCTTTTTTGCAATAGTAATACCTTTTCAAATGTTGAAGAAGTGTTGGCCGTGGGGCTGAAACTAGGGATACTATTAACAAAGGATATCGCTGGGAAAGTTTTGAATATGTCAATTAACACATGAAAAAGTGTCAGTATTCTTGAAGCATCTTACATGGATTTGAAACCCTCTTTGAAGCGGTCATGCTTTCTTTATGCCCTTTTAATTATGTTAGGAAAGATTGGGCAGTTTGATTGGTCATTAGTTTGTGACATGGCTTAGTAAGGGTGACATGGTTAAAATAGATCTACCTGTCACAGTCTCATTAATTTATTCAACCCCAACAGGAAATGCTTCTTATATGGGTGACAAACTGCCACGAGAAGGTCCACATTACCTGTTTAATATACAGGTTTTCTTGGGTTGACATACCATTGTTAACGCTGATAAGACATTGAAAGTCCAATAATAATCTAGAAGGGGGTTGAATAGATTATTACTGATTAAAAATTTATAGTTAGAAATTAATATGCAAGACAATAAAAATTCAATCACACAATGTACAAAGATTTGTCTGGTTCACAACATATATCCCGGGTATGTTACTACATCCAGTCTCAAGCTCTTCTCCAGGACTTGAGATCCTATTACTCCCAGTAATAAATACTCATTCAATAAGCGGAGAAGTCTTTACAAAGTTTTAAAGATAAACTTTCTACTATACACAACTAACTATTATGGACAAGAAGCTCCTAACTCTCTCCTCAAGTTTAGTTGCACCTTTCCTTTGAGTTCAGTTCTACTTTATGATCTGGTCTTAAAACGACAGTCTCTCGCTACTAACACAAGAATTAGTATAGCAACGAGTAAGGATCGATCCCACAGAGATTTTATATTTATCCTAGTGTTTCTAATGAAAATAGGGGTTTTGAGTTGTTTAACTAAATTAACGAAAGTAAATTGATAAAATTAATTAATGAGTTAGCTTCAGTTCTTCAGTTCATTATCGCCTTTTCACTGGAATACTCAAGTTTAAACAATATTTATCATTCAATGAAATTAATAACCCTAGATAACCGTAATAACTAATTATCTGAAATTCTCCATAAGTTTTAAATCTAATGTGACAATCGCCCCTATTATACAACCTAAAACTATCAATCTAGATTTAATATTCCAACAACATGAAGAATTAGAGAATTAGGTTATTCCAAGCAACAATCACACAATCAGGAATTATTTAACTTGCCTTCTGATAATCTTAGCAATACTCAAAAGCTTGTCCACAATCATGCATCACTAATTGTTACTTATGATCATATATAATATCGTCTGCTTAATACTATATCTTAATCTAGAATCAAATCAATCAGATAGAATAGCATGCAATCAATTAAAACAAGTTATCAGAATAAATCTCACGCAAGAAGGAATAAATAAAATAAACTTGATCAAACCATTAATTATAAAGAAAATTCAACATCCCTGATAAATAAATAGAAAATTTAGCCTGACATGTCTTCAATCATCCAAAATTAGGGTTTGAAATTGAATGTAGATTATGATAATGTCAGACTAAAATATCCTAGAATAAAGTCACAAGTCTCTAAGAAATAACAATCCAAATCCGAGTAGAATTCCATAAGATTCCTGGCCTAAAAGCTTTCCTTATTTTCAAATTCCCGACGAACTCGCCGGGGCGAGTTCAATTGAACTAGGGAGCTCGTCAGGGCGAGCTTGAACAGAAAGGTCTGGGTTGGGTTGAGCTTGAGCAGGCTGGGGTGAAGTCTGGCAGAGAGGAACTCGTCGGGTGAGTTCGGTAAGGCATTTGGGCTCGTTGGGGTTTCTTCCTTTTTCCTCTTTTTAGCTCCAATTCCTCCTGCAATCATTAAATAATTTAATAAGCTCATATACACATAAAACATGCAATAAACTAAACATAAAAGAATCATAATCAATGAATATTGTGCACTCATCAAATTCCCTCACACCTAGCCTTTACATGTCCCTATGTAAATCAAAACAAAGGTCATATATCATTGTTCAGCTGAATTTTATTTAACCAAACTCTCAAAAAGTTTCAAGTTCTAAATCATGAGTATGAACACTAACTGACAAATATCCGACTAGCACCTCATCAATCAATGTATGACAACAAGTTTATCTTTCACCATTAAACTTCTCTGAATCAAATTGTATCCCCATAAGGATCTTTGCTATGATCTACACACATACTCAACTCAACTATCATGGAACAAAGCCGTGCACACCGACTCAGAACTTGGAACATATTTTTTCTGCTATTCATTTTTTCCTTTTCATCAGAACTCGTAAATTCACTTTCTTTTCCAGACGAATGCATTTTATGCTCCATTTCACCTTTCTTGTTCTTTCTTAAGTGAGTGCATTTTATATTTCATCTCACTTATCTACATTTGTTTATGGGAGAGTGCGTTTTACGCTCCATCTCAACCCATCACATGTTTCTCTTTTGCTCTACTTTTTTTTCAACTGTTCTAATTTTTCTTCTTTTACATGGTCCTGCAAACAACATAAGCAGTTAAATTGTTTAAATAGTCCTAAATAATGAAACCAGTGCACATAGACAACTTCACGGATAACTCAACCAAATAAGCATATTTCTCATATTCGAGTACTCACGCCACACATTCAATTCAAATCAGTTACTATGGATCATGACTTTGTTCTTCTCATTCATCAACCAACTAGGTAACAAAAAGACTGAAATTTAGCATTAATTCTCAATCTATGATCTTAACCTTTAAAAACTTAGCCAAATAGAATCAGAGAACCAAAGCAAAAAAATTTCAAGGCCATCAATTTTTATCAAATTTTTCAAAATTCTCAACAGAAATGGATTAAATCATTAAACTTAGAGCATATACCTACACCTACATCTCCCCCCACACTCAAACCTTACATTGTCTCCAATGTAAGACAATTATGCAAAGATGAAGTGATGAAAAAGTAAAAGTAAAAAGAGATAAAAAAGTAAATATGAGATCTTGGTTGCCTCCGAAGTAGCACATTTGTTTAATGTCGTTTGCTTGACAGCAATCCTCTCGATCAATCATAGACCGGATCCACCAAATTCAGCACCTCAACTTCCTCCTCCTATAGCCTTCGAAGAATGGTTTTAGCCTGTGACCATTTACCTTGAATATCTTCCCTGTCTTTGGATTTTGTACATTTATAGCTCCATGAGGAAACAGATTAGAAATAACAAATTGACCTTCCCAACGAGACCTCAACTTACCTAGAAACAATTTTAGCCTTGAATTATAGAGAAACACTTTTTGTCCAACAGTGAAATCTTTTCTTAAAATCTGCTTGTCGTGGAAAGCCTTTGTCTTATTCTTGTACAACCTAGAACTCTCATATGCTTCATTCAACAATTTCTCCAACTCTTGTAACTGTAACTTTCTATTCACTCTCCATGCCCATGTTGCATTGCTTAATCGCCCAGAAGGCTTTGTGCTCTAACTCCAGAGGTAGATCATATGGCTTCCCAAACACCAACCTATACGGGGACGTACCAATGGGAGTTTTGTATGCGGTTCTATATGCCCACAGTGCATCTTCTAACCTCAAACTCCAATATTTTCTGTTCGGCTTGACTTCCTGTTTTAGAATGGACTTTACCTCATGGTTGGACACCTCGGCCTGGCTATTGCTTTGTTGGTGATAGGATGTAGAAACCTTATGCATCACGTTGTATTTCTTGAACAGTACAACTAACATCCTATTACAAAAATGAGTTCCTCTATCACTGATGATAGCCCTCGGAGTTCTAAACTTGACAAATATGTTAGATTTGACAAAATCTACAACAACTTTAGAATCATCAGTCCGGGTGGCTTTAGCTTTCACCCATTTGGAAACATAATCAACAGTCAAAATAATGTAAAAATTACCATAAGAAGCAGGAAATGGTTCCATAAAATCAGTACTCCTAACATCAAATAACTCAACAATTAAAATAGGAGTTTGTGGCAATTGATTTCTATGTGATATATTACCTATCTTTTAACAATTCGCACATGATTTACAAAACAAATAGGAGCCTTCAAAAATTGTTGGCCAGTAAAAACCACTTTCTAAAATCTTACGAGCAGTCCTTTTTGGTCCAAAGTGTCCTCCACAAGCATAAGAGTGACAAAAGGTTTAGATAAGAATTCACTATTTGGCACACCTTCTAACTACCTGATCATTACAGAATTTCCATCGATCTGGGTCATCCCATACATAATACTTGGCATCACTTTTAAGCTTATCTCTATGTGATCTAGAGAATCCACTTGGAAAATATGCACTTGCTAATTAATTGACAATGTTAGCATACTAGGGCAATTCCTCATGAATAGAAAGTAGATGCTCATCTGGAAAGGAATCATGCAATGGACCTCCTCATCTCTCATCAACCTACTCAAGTGATCTGCCACCAAGTTGTCTACTCCTTTCTTATCCTTGATTTTCAAGTCAAATTCTTGCAGTAGCAGAATCCATCTGATAATTCTGGGTTTAGAGTCTGTCTTGGTCAGCAAATTCCTGAGAGCAGCATTGTCCGAAAAAACTATTACCTTAGTACTAATAAGATCTAAACTTGTTTAAAGCAAAAACAACAGATAAAAGTTCTTTCTTCGTTGTAGAGTAGTTAATCTGAGCGGGGTTTAGAGTTCTCGAAGCATAATATATGACATGCACAACTTTGACGATCTTTTGTTCCAAGACAGCTCCCACTGCGTAATTGCTTGTATCACACATAATTTTAAAGGACAAACTCCAATTTGGTGGTTAATCACAGGTGCAGAGGTCAATAGGCTTATCAACTTATCAAATGCCTCCTTGCACTCATCGGAAAACTGAAATTTCTCATCCTTTTGCAACAGCTTACACAATGGCAGAACTATCTTTAAGAAATCTTTAATAAACCTACGATAGAAACCTGCATGTCTAAGGAAAGAATGAATCTCTCGTACACTTACGGGGTAAGGCAAAGCAAAAATAACATCTATCTTAGCTTTGTCAACTTCTAAACCTTTAGCTGACACAACATGACCAGGTACTATACCTTTTTCTACCATAAAATGATATTTTTCCCAATTAAGAATAAGATTAGTCTCTAATCTATCTAGCACACGAGTCAAATTATCCAAGCATATATCCAAAGAATCATATACATAAAGGCCCCTATGTAATTTTCTAAAATATCATAAAAAATGCTTAACATATACCTCTAGAACGTTCCTGGTGCATTCCAAAGTCCAAAGGACATTCTCCGATACTAAAATGTACCAAAAGGACATGTAAATGTGGTCTTTTCCTGGTCTACGGGCGCAATCACAATTTGATTATAACCTGAAAAACCATCGAGAAAACAATAATAAGCACGCTCAGCCAATTGTTCTAACATTTTATCAATGAAAGGAAGAGGAAAGTAATCTTTTCTTGTTACAACATTTAATTTTATATAATTAATACACACTCTCCATCCTGTTTGCGTACGTGTGGGCACCAACTTATTGTTGTCATTCTTGACGACTGTAATTCCTTATTTCTTTGATACTACCTGTACTGGACTCACCCACTGACTGTCTGAAATAGGGTAGATTATACCGGCATCAAGCAATTTGAGCACCTCTTTTTTCACTACCTCCATCATAGGTGGATTCAATCTTCTTTGTGTTTCTCTAGTGGGCCTTGCTCTATCTTCTAACAAAATCTTATGCATGCACATCGCATAACTTATACCTTTGATATATGTTATTGTTCACCCAAAAACTGTGACGTGGTCTCTTTGGGACTCTTTAACAATTTATCCTCCTGCACTTTGGTTAGACTACTAGCAATAATTACAGGTAGTGTGTCATCAGTCCCTAAATATGCATATTTCAAGTGTGCAGGTAATGGTTTCAATTCTAGAACTGGAGCTTGCACCACAGATGGTAACAGTTTTTGATGAGAAACATGTAGTTGAATGGATTAGACTGCATACTTATCTGAGCTTTTGGTAAAGAATGCAATGCAGCTACAACTTCCTTCAATTCCTGATTTTGCTCAATCTCTTCATCTTTATCCATCTCCAAACTGTTAGTGATGGCAACCTCCAAACTTTCTTTATGCATGTGTTCAAAAGATCCCTGCACTAAAGAGTCAATGATGTCAATAGCAAAAACAGGATTAACATCACTAGGATACCTCATGACCTCATATATGTTGAATTGGATCTTTTCACCATCAAATTCCATAGTTAAGGTCCCATTGTGTACATCAATCATCGTCCTTGCTGATTTCAAAAATGGCATCCCTAACAAGATATGTGAGGGATTTGGAGATCTGTCATCTTCCATATCCACTATGTAAAAATCTGCAGGAAAGATTAACTGATTCACCTGTACCAATACATCTTCAATTACCTCTTAAGGGTAAGTGTTAGTATGATCATCCAATTTGATAATAACACCAGTTTGTTTTAAAGGGCCTAGATTTTAAAAAGCAAATATAGATAATGGCATGTCATTTATTGAAGCTCTTAAATCTAGCATGGCTCTCTCAAATCTGGTATTACCTATTCTGCATGGGACTATAAACATATCTGGATCTTTACATTTGGGGGGCATTTTTTTTGAAGTACACATTCTCTCCAACAGTGACTATTTCATCATCTTTTATTTTCCTTTTGTTAGTGCACAATTCTTTCAAAAACTTGACATACCTGGGCACTTGTTTTATTGCATCCAAAAGAGGGATGTTTACCTCCACCTTCCTGAAGGTTTCCAGAATTTCCTTTTCTTATTCATCCTTCTTTGAAGTCTTGTGGTTCCTAGGTGGAAAAGGCAATGGCTCAGTCTTAACTGGAGTAGATGAGTTGCTGATTACCTTAGGTGTCTCAATCTCCTCTTTGGCTTTCTCCTCAAAATCAGCAATTGCTTTAGGAACTGCTTAGACACTTTCAGCTCTTTTCCACTCTTTAGTGTAATCGCACTAGCATTCTCCCTTGGATTGATAACTGTTTGGGAGGAAAACTTTCCTGAGCCTTGTGATTCCAACATTCCCACTGTGGTAGCAAGCTGGCCCACTGGTTCCTCAGATCTTGGATAGAAGTTCTTGTTTCCTGCATGAATTGTTGTGTCTGAGTCATAAATTGTTTTGACTGTCCCATAAATGCCTTGAACATATCCTCCATGGATTGTCCATTATTTGCAGGAGCTGCTTGTCTAGGTTGATACTGAGTCGGTTGAAAGCCTTGTTGTCTAGGTGGGTAAACTCCTTATGCTGGTGGCTTATTCCCTCTATTACTTAAGTTTAGATGATCTCTCCAGCCTGAATTGTAGGTGTTTGAGTATGGATCATACTTCTATTTGGATTGTGCCTGATAGTTCCCCATAGCATTGGCTTGCTGTGCAAGCTCCTTATCTTGCAATGTTAGGCAAACATTTGTGTTGTGATCTGCCTGTAAACAGATACCACAAGCCTTTGCGACTGACAAATTTCCTGTAGCTAATTGTCTAATCACAACAGTTAAGTCAGAAATCTGTTGCTCCAAATTACTTGTGCTTACCTCACTTACCCTTTGTAGCGCATGATCATTCCTTGTCCCATATTGCTGTGAATTGGCTGCCATATTTGCAATTAGATTCCTTGCAGTCTCTAGAGTTTTGTCCACTAATGCCCCTCCACTGGCAGCATCAATCATACTCCTATCCTATCCATTGGTACTAGCCCTTCATAGAAGTATTAAATTAGGTGTTGATCATCTATTTGGTGTGGTGGAAATCTAGAGCACAACTTCTTGAACCTTTCCTAATATTCATACGTCTCTCCACTGAACTGTCTGATTCCACAAATCTCCTTCCTTATGTTGGCTACTCTTGAAGTAGGGAAGTACTTCTCTAAGAACAACTTCTTCATGTCATTCAAGGATTAAATTGATCCCGACGTAAGATAGTAAAACCATTCTTTTGCTAGATCCGCTAATGAGAATGGAAAAGCTCGAAGCTTTATCTGCTCTTCAGTTATCCCATGTGGTTTCATGGTGGAACATACCACATGAAACTCCTTTAAATGTTTATATGGATCTTCACCCGTAAGACCACAAAAAGTTGGCAAAAGATGAATTAGTCTAGATTTAAGTTCAAACGCAACATTTAAAGTAGGATATTCAATGCATAAAAGTTGTTGATTGAGATTAGGAGTGGCTGATTCTTTCAAAGTCCTGTTGTTGTTTGGCACCGCCATCTCTTCTTCTGATTCAGTGGATGTCTTGTTTGACAGTAGTACCAGTGCTATGTTGAGGCCAGATGGTTCAAAAGCCTCGTCTGTATCTGCAATGATGTTTTGTGCTTGATGAATCTCTCTCCTACGCCTGTGTGCAATTCTATCTATTTCTGGATCAAATTTCAAGTCAAGAGAGTGAGAGGATTGAGTTATAAACTAAAAAAAATAAACAAAAGAAAACAATGAATAAATAAAAACAAACAACACTCCTCGGCAACGGCGCCAAAATTTAAGAGTTGTCGTTAACACTCCAAAATTAATACCTTACTTCTACGCTACTAACACAAGAATTAGTATAGCAATGAGTAAGGATCGATCCCACAGAGAGTGATAGATTTTATATTTATCCTAGTGTTTCTAATGAAAATGGGGGTTTTGAGTTGTTTAACTAAACTAACGAAAGTAAATTGATAAAATTAATCAATGAGTTAAAACTTCACTTCAGTATCTCCTTTTCACAATTATGGAATCCTCGAGGTTAAATTATATTTATCCTTCAATGAAATTAATAACCCTAGATAACTGCAATCGTTAATTATCCGAAATTCTCCTTGTTTTAAATCTAATGTGTCAATCACCCCAATAGACCTTAACTATCATACAAACTAGATCTATCAGTCTAGATTTAATATAACAACAGCATGACGAATTAGAGAATTAGGTTATTTCAAGCAACAATCACACAATCAGGGATTATTTAACTTGCCTTCCGATAATCTTAGTAATACTCAAAAGCTTGTCCACAATCATGTGTCACTAATTGCTACTTATGATCATATATAATATCGTTTGCTTAATATTATATCTTAATCTAGCAGATGATATTAATCTGATTAATCTAACTGGTCAAATCAAATCAATCAGATAGAATAGCATGCAATCAATTAAAACAGGTTATCAGAATAAATCTCATACAAGAAGGAATAAATAAAGTAAACTTATCCGTTGATCAAACCATTAATTATAAAGAAGGTTCAACGTCCCTGATAACTGAATAGAAAATTTAGCCTAACATGCCTTCAATCTTCCAAAATTAGGGTGTGAAATTGAATGTAGATTATGATAATGTCGGACTAAAAGCATGTATTTATATCCTAGAATAAAGTCACAAGTCTCTAAGAAATAACAAAATCCGAGTAGAATTCCATAAGATTCCTTGCCTAAAAGCTTTCCTTATTTTCAAATTCCCGACGAACTCGCCGGGGCGAGTTCAATTGCACTAGGGAGCTGGTCAGGGCGAGCTTGAACAAAAAGGTCTGGGCTGGGGCGAAGTTTGGCAAAAAGGAACTCGTCGGGGCGAGATCAGCAAGGCATTTGGGCTTGTTGGGGCGAGCTCAATGTTTTCTGAAATTTTCTTCCTTTTTCCTCTTTTCAGCTCCAATTCCTCCTGAAATGATCAAATACCATAATAATTTCATATACACATAAAACATGTAATAAAATTAAACATAAAGGAATCATAATCAATAAAATTGTGCACTCATCTTCTTTCTCACAAGTACATAAAATAAACTAACTCTACCCTTTACCGTTTACCCTTTTTAAAAGATGTTTGATAGAAATATACTTCTAAAGCAAGCAGATAAAATTCAGTTCAGGTATATAAAAGTTTAAATAACTTTTATATTTAATGTTTGTCAAATAAGCAGCTAGTAATTAAAGATCAAATATAAAAGTTCCGAGACTTTTATGTTCGAGATAATATGCTTTTGTGTAAGCAGATATGTAAACTTATGCTTATTTCAAGGATGCTTCTGTATAAAGAAATATATAAATTTATGCGCAGTTATAAAAGTTTATATAACCTTTATATTTGTATAAATATGCTTCTGAGTAAGTAGATATATAAGATTAAGCTTAGATAAAAAATGCTTGTGAATAATCAGATATATAATTTTAGTCCAGATTTATAAAGGTTTACTTTTCTTTTATAAATAAATAATGTGTTTCTATGTTAAACATATATAACTTTGATTTAGGATAATAGTTTAAATAACTTTTATATTATGCAACAAGTATTTTGTGGATAGATGAATTTATGTTCCAATACTTATGATAATGAGATATCAAGTATAATAGATTGAATAATTAAATAATACTTGATATAACAAATAAATCTGTTTAACTCAAAAATATATATAATAATATATTTTATCTATTTTGTGAATATTAAATAAGGCCACTTAGAATTTTAAAGACAATTCGAATGATATTCTTGTTTAATGAATATCTCCAAATCTCGGTATCTAAAACTGACCAAATTTAAAGTTTCACTATTAATATTTATATAAATATTTTCGATATACCACTTAGAACTTTAAAAACCATTCAAATGATATTCTTGTTTAAGGAATACCTCCAAATCTCAGTATCTAAAACTGATCTACTTTACGATATTTATATAAATAAACTATATCAATAAAAATGGCCACTTAGAACTTTAAACAGCGTTTGAATAATATTCTTATTTAAGGAATATCTCCAAATCTCGATATTGAAAATTGACTTTTATTGATATAAATAGATGAAATATATATATATATATATATATATATATATATATATATATATATATATATAAATGTGTATAACATTTATATTTGTATATCTATAATTATAAACAAGATGAGATAATGAAAATAAATTAATTCAATAATTTATCTCAAATACTTTGATCAATTTTTTCTTCTTAAAAAATCAAAATTTTGAGTTGAAGAAAGATAAGGCTTTTTAGAGAGAGTATGTAAGCAAGGAGAGAGTAAACTTTTCTTTTCTTCTAAATTGGCAAGTTTCAAATGAAAAAAAAACTTTCTTATTTATAGAAAGTTTTGAGCCAAGGGTAAACTTGTAATTCGGGAATTCATTTGGAAATCAATGGCTCGAATTGCTTTGTTTTGAAAAGAAAGGCTCGGATTGCTCAGGGAGCACACAGATAGACTTAAGGAAAGCATGCTGATAGGTTTTCAAATTTCAAAAGCTTAGCCCATTAGTTACCAAATTCTAAGCATATGTTGGCAAGCACATGGCAAACATTCTCAGCATATACACATTCGGATGAGACAAGGAGATTGTGTCCAATATTTGCCGGCACATGCATAATTAATGCACTTTATTTTTCAATTTGCAAGCCAACAAACAACTTTAAACCTTGTAAGTTCATTTCTTCAATTAAGCTCAAGGGCCCCACATGTTTAACAATTACATTCCCAAGCTTCCAATCCTCTTTTCGGATAACAGAAAAGACTATGGCCTTTTGTTTTTTTTTGTTTTTTATATCAAAAGTAGCTTTAGTATACATCATATATTATTTTGAAAGAATTGTTGAAGAAAAATAATTTTAAGAATAATAGGAATTCTCCTTGCCTTAGGAAATGTTACTTTGTGAATTAATCTCTTTAACACTTGATATTAAATTATCAAGGTTGGAAAAATATTAATTCAATTAGGATTATAAAACATTTTTGGTCAAAGTAAATAAGATAATTAAAAACAATTATAATATATAAATTCTATGGAGAGGATTTTACCCTTTTAATTAATCTATTTACTAATTATTGTTATCATCAAAATATTCCTAAAAGTTGGAGACCCATCAGACATGATTGTATAGATCCCATCCAACCTTGTTTGCATGCATGGTAGGAGCATATACTTTCTCTAACTAGCAATAAAATTTGAAAAAGTTAAAAGGCACTAATCTGTCCAAAAATATTTTCAACTTCACTGCACTTCAAATCTTTATCAGACTTCTCCATGGAAATCCCTTGAGAAAGCCATGGGTAGTTTAAAGAAGGAGCAGTCGCTAGAGGATGTATTACGGCAGCAGATGGAAAAGCAAGAATACTACGATGATGGAGGCAGTGGTGGAAAACGTCCAGGTGGAGGTGGTGGTGGTGGTGGTGGTGGTGGTGATGGTTTTGGTGAATCAGAAGATGAAGGCCTTTCTGGGATCTTGGATGAGGTATTGCAAGTGGTCTTGGCATTTATGGGCATCATATTTCTGGTAAGCTCTCTCTGTCTTGCAATTGTGAGTGTTTGACATATGTGCATGCTTTTAATATTCTTTGGATCATGGAGGATAAAAAATATCCTTGTAAAAGGAATGTCTCAGAACATATTTTTTTAGCTATAGCCTATAATACTAGGTTAGCCACATGACTTTTATTATTTATTTTGTAAATGAACTTCGTTAAATTGTAAGAGAACAATTGCAATCATAGGCATTCAGTTCTATCACAGATAAATGAACAGAATTACATTGATATTACCTAAACATCTACTCTTAGGAGTCCATTGGGCCAAGTTGTGGAATAGCTCATCCAAATGTGAATTTGTTTGTTAATGGATTCTTTTAAACCAAATGCAGATAATATTCGTTTTAATTGGATACAAATGCGACGAATAGTGAAATATTGGTTACCATTTACAGTTGACCTATGCACTAGGCCCTCCGCTGCGGCATCGCCTAGTGCTTTTTAGTACTAGTATTAATATTTGATATAGATGAAAAAAGTGATCAGTTGCTCTTAAACTTATTGCTCTTATTTTCTTATGTTATGTAAGAATAATGATCAAGAGTTGGTGCTTGCTTTTAACTCCTTTTGTAATGATTTCATTATATTTTCCCATTGGGTTGATTTCAGTATATTTACATCATTGCTGGCGAGGAGGTAACCGTGTTTGTGAAAGACTTGATCAAATTCCTATTTACAAAACAGCAGAGTAATCGGCTAAGCCGCTTCTTTTACACGTGGGGGAAATTTTACCAGAGTTTGAACAAAAAGACTGAGATCGAGCCATATTGGTTGGAACAAGCAATTATTAGTACCCCGACATGGTGGGATAGCACAACAAAGTATAAGCGCATCCTCGGGTCTTATCTGGTGAGATCTTCTGATGGACTTTGAATTCCCATTCCTCTTCCTGTCTTTACAATTCCGCCTTCTTCACAAAGTTGTTGGATCCAACAGTCAGGTTAAACCAATGTTTCCTATGTCTTTTTAGCATATTCAAAGACCTAGATGAGAACTCTTTTTGCTTCCAGGATATCTTATATAACAATGCAACTAGTAGTGCCTATAACAGTTCAATATGAGCGCCAAATGAATCATGATTCTTGAAATGATAGCAACTGGTACTACTTTTTGTTTTAAGCTGGGAACACTTTTGAATTGAAAGTAGTGATTTTATAGCGAGGGATACCTCGTGTTTGGGATATCCATGAACCATATAGTGGCTGATTATAAAAATGCTTCAGGTAAATGTCTTGCTATATTCTATATAGATTCACCACTATCATTTTAGTTGAGGAAAATTAGGCAAATAGAGAGGGGATATTTTAAGAGCAAGTTAGTTTACTTACCCCTTAGGAATAGATATCTTCTAATTTTGTACATGTTTCTGCTGAATTTCATATTAAAGTTCATAGATCCATCTCCTGTTCATGATTTGTTGAAAAAGATTTAATTACAAGAGTAGAAGGTAGAGGTAGAACAAGATTTCATTGGTGTGTACCTTAGTTTAATACTACAAGGCTACAACCTTATTAATAGTGAAAATGCATGCCATTTTTTGACTAGTAGGGCTGCATTTTCATGTTCTTATACTGAAAAGATGCAAAATGGATTCATTTGTTATATTGAGGAAGCATTTCTGTCTTAATGATCTCATTAGCAGAGCAGCTCCCCCCTACCCTCGCCACCCACCCACCCACCCACCCACCCACCACCAAGAGTTGTAAACGAACGAGCTATTTGACAACAAAGCTTGGCTCGTTTAAGTTCTACTCGACTTGACTTTGTTTAAGTCCAATAATTAAGTTCCTTTAATTATTGGAGTCAAGCTCGAACTTTAGTTCACTCAACTCGTTTAAATTTTACTCGTCAAAGTTGGGTTCGAGCTCACTTAAGCTGGATTTGTTTAGTCTATAATTAATTAAAATAACTAACTTTATATATTTAATTGTAAAACTATAAAAATAAGCAATTTAGCTTGACTAAAACGCGGTTCAAGAGTTCGGGTTCTTGTTTATAAACAAATTGAATTTTAATAAGATATCCAGAGTCGTTTAAGGGCGTGTTCGAAAATGACTTATAAATTAAAATATAATTACTTATAAGTTGGTTTAAGTTTGACTTATAAGCTTTCGGTATCAATTTGACTTATAAATCAGAAATTAAGTTAAAACAAGTTATGAATGTGTTCGGTTCATAATGACTTATAAGTTCAAATAAATGTAAATATTATTAAAAAGGGTATTAATAAAAAGAGGGGTAAAATAGACATTATATTTGGTCAAACTAACTTATTTTAAAATGACTTATAAATCATTTTTAAATAAGTCACAAATACTTACTTATTTTTTTTGACTTAAAATTCAACTTATAAGTCAAAAAAATAGGTGGTTGTCAAATACCTTAATAGTGAAAAATAACTTATAAGTTAATTTGACCAAATTATAAGTTCACGAACATGGCCTAACAATCTGTTTCTGAGTTTTGAACATAACAGAAAAGAATAGAAAATTTAAATTAGAGCAGAAAATAAAAGAATAAAAAATTTGAAGTTTTCCTTTGTGTTGTTTCTGAGTTTTTAATAGAAAAGAATAGAAAATTTAAAATTGAGGACATGAGTTGCAATTTAAAATTTATTATATTAAAAGTTGAGGATAATGTGAGAATTATAAAAATATCTCATTTATTAGAACACATTAATATATGGAATCATTAAAATTAATTAATGACACCCATATTAATTTAGGCTCAAATTTCAACATAATAATGTTTACAAATTGTAATTAATATTCATAATCCAAACTAAAAAAATAATTTCAAATATAAAAACATTTAGATACAATTTAGAAACTTATTTCAGTTACTTATTATAGTTCAATTTGAACGATTTCCCAAATGCTCAGTCTCAAACCAAATTTACTTTCCATATTCAAACAAAATCATGAATTAATTTCAAAGCATAAACTAGGTTTGTACTTCAAATATTTCACCAAGTCTTAAAACTAATAAGATTTTTGAATTTATATTTAGAATTGGTTTATGAAATTTATTTTGGCCCATTCAAATTTAACTCTTCCATTAATCTACCCCCTTAAATTTATTAATTTATATATTTGTCCTTGCCCTTATATTTATATAAAAAAAATCTAACAAGAACAGCTGCGTATGCTGACTCAGATCTGCAGTTGGCCAGTACTCTTGAGTAATAGTTTTTTTTTCCTAAAGAATTTTGTAAGTTTGAATATTTTAATGAAATGGAGAGTATGTAAAAATTAAATCGAAAGCAATGATATCTTGTTATAATATTCAGACGAGTATTGAACGTTTTTGTTTTTTTTTGTTCATGTAAAGAAAGTTAATGACAATTGACACATTAAGATTGTTGATATTATTAGAAGAAAAAAAATATTACGATAACAAATATATATTTAAGGATATTTTAGTATTTGTTCTAACAATATTTAATATTTTTAAGTGAAATTCTTTGTTCAGAAAATACCAAACTCAAATTAAATATGTAAATTTTTAAATGCATATTTTGTTTGATTTATTTGGTAATAAGTCTTGAATCATATTCACACTTTGATAGTTAAAAGTCATGATAAGTCAAGCTCGAATTGACTGGTTAATTGTGCCTACTAAATTACAACCCCACACCCACACAACTTGTCATGATAAGTGCATATAGCATGTAACACAAATCTTGATACACTTATCTTTGGTCAAACTTAAGTTTGCTAATTTTGTCACCTATTATAGGCCTCTAATTTAAGACTACAAACATGAGTGGTCAACAATTTTGTTTTAAAATTCAAAGTTCAACCACACCACAGACGTTTATGTTTTCACAATAAATCAAAGATAAAAAACTTATGTCTTAATATAGCACAAAACTCTTCTTATAAATTCTTAGGGTTCAACCCCAATTATCATCATCACATTAATAAAAAAAAATGATTACTTCTCAAAAATTGGTAGTCTTCTTCCTTGTGACACTTCTCGTGTGCTCGCTCATGTTCGAGGTGACAGAAGCGTCGGACCCGATAAGAATGGTTAGTAGGAAGAAGAATGGGATTTTCGGTTCATCCCCAAAGAAATGTGACAACCCTAGAGATTGTCCGGGAAGCATGATAAATCCTTAATGAAGGCACAGCCCTAAAAATTGTTGGTGGTGTGGCTATGTTATACGAATGTATAAACAACTAGGCATGAGTTTGCCTAGGGGGTTTTATTTAATAAGAATAGTTAGACCACATTGTAGGTGACATAAATTTTGTCCCACTTGTGTATATTGTAAAAAAAAACATAATAATAACAAATTCTCTTGATTTTTTTTTTTTTTTTTTTTATTGTTATTACATTACTTCCAACTAGACCAGGCAATATAGTTAGTTAACTGTTGGGTCAAACTATATTAATTGGAATCAAATGAGTTGGTTAACCAATTTTATTTATTCAAGTTAGTTAAAGTTTGGACCAATATTTTTTAAAATAAATATAATTAATTAATCGATTAATCATTTTTTAACCTATATTTCATACCATATCCGATAGAGGGAGTATATTTTTTGTATATAATTATGAAGTTCACGGTTCTCACGTCTCTGGGGTTTTAGGCTTGCTGAGCTTTTGGCACGTTCGGACTTTCGAGTAATAAACAACATTATAGGTAGGTAGGTTGGGTAATAGATAGTATTGTCTTTTCTTTAACAATTATCTTTGTTTTATTTTTAATTTTGTGTTTTTAAATATTTTAAGTTTTATTGAAATGTATTTAGGTAAAAGTTAACTCCCTTGGTTCCAAATTACAGATTAATGTTTTACCAAAATAAATAAATTATTTTTTCTCAGGTATATTAATAATAACTCTAATTTAGACAGTAAAATATAGCCCACATCGATTACAAATATTTTTCAATGCGTTAACGAGATTTTGGGGTGTTTGATAAAATTAAATGAAATAGTTCTGAATATTTAAGTAATATGAATGAAACAGAATTCTAAATACCGAATAAAAAAAATTATTTGATAATTGACATCTGAATAATATATTTTTATTATTTTACCCCTCTGAAAAAATTTAAAATTATTATAAATTTGTTTAATATTATTTAATATAATAGTTAACAAATTTTAAAAAAATAAATATAAAATACTACATTCAACCGTCATTCAACCAAAAAAAAATTATATTTGGTCATTCAATCCAAAAATTTGAATATATTCAATCTAAATAAATAAAATATTTATTTGATGGAGCGTTAAAGAAAGTTATTGGTGTCAGAGAGACACCATACCATGTGAAATAGATTTGTCCTATGTATTAAAATTTTAATTTTTTAGAATATTAGAAAAATCTTAATCAATCTATATTAGAAGAAGAAAAGATAAAAAACTAATAAGATAGAATTATAAATTTTATTTATTTATTTATTTGATAATTTGAGGGTGGGGGTTAAACCTAGTTCCTCATCGAATTTTAAATATGGAAGGGTATTAATAATTTCAATTTAAAATTTTATTAGTATAGTTTTTTAGCATTTTATTATTTATATTAATAATTTTTATATCATATTATTACTTAATTAATTTAATTGTGACGGTCACAATTTTATTTTTCAAAAGTTATGTTTAAAAGTCAAAACATCTTAAAATGGTTAATATGGTTAATATGATTTTAAAGCATAACCATATAGTTCCAACCCACACAACCCATATTAAAAATGGTTAATATGGTTTTAGTTCTTAAATGGAACCATAACCATATTTTGAAAACTAAAATCAACCCATAACCATATTTTGTCAGTCATACTAATCACAAGAAATTTATTCAACTATTGTAAATCATTGAAAACATTATTTGACCCCTTATTCCTGCAGAAAACCTTTAAACTTTATTAGAATTGATTACTCGAAATAGGAAAAGATAATTAATGAAGTACATTATATGAGAGTTTTAGTTCTAAATTGTATACACAATTAATATGAACAATAATGTTATTTTATTCTCCTTAATATAAGCAAAAAGGAAACCATAACTTTTATTTTATAACAAAAGTTCATATGTAAGATTTTTTAAGATACCACCCAGGTATCTAAATTAGATACCAATGGGATTAAAAAGTTCGTTTTTAAGAAAACTCCAATCGTACTAAAACAAAAATACTAGGAAATATAAGAGCATATAAAATTTTATATAATTTAATGATGTATTAATATGTCAACCACTTTACAATAATAATGAAAAGGTTTGAGCCATCAAAAAATACACGACAATAATAGAGGTACTCCACAACCTCAAGTCAAGTAAAAATTTACACGCTCACTTTTTTACTCTTTTATAGTTATGTAATAAAACAGAAATATTTTTTATATAAAACAGAATATTTTTATAAAGTTATTCGTTTTATTAGGCTAATAGTAAAATCTTTTTATATAAAACAGAATACTTTTATAAAGTTATCTGCTTTTATTAGAATATAATTAGAATATATTATATTTTATTATGCATATAGTATTTTCAGATAAATGCCGTGATAGTGTTTGCATAGTAAAATCTTTTTATATAAAATATAATACTTTTATAAAGTTATTCGTTTTATTAGATTATAAATATTATATATTATATTTTATTGTAAACCAATCTGGATCGTCCGTTTAAAAGTAAATCAATCTGCACTGTTTCATGGATTGGTTACTTATGCGATCCATTCTTCTATAAATAGAAGTTCATTCTTCATTATTTCTTACGAATTCAATGAAACTCTAGAGAAAGCGTAGAGAGAATTCTTCTTCTATAATCTTGAACGTATTTCTTTAGCGTTTAATAAAGCTTTGAGCGTAGTCAAGTTTCTTCAAGTATATCCCCGCCTACTCGAGAGTACTCTTCTTTATAAGGTAAGGGTGTTATTTCTTTTGTATTCATGAAGAGAACTTACATTGTTCCATTCTTTATTATTACATTGTAATAACTTTGTATCACGTGGACTACCCTATACTTGGTCAAATTCTTCTATTCCATTCCTTATTATTACATTGGAATAACTCATCATCTGAAATACCGCATGCATGGTGATTTCGTTGTTATTCCATTCTTTATTATTTTGTTGGAACATCCGCCGGCATGCGAATTTACTTTGACGACAGTTCCGATTATTTATTATTCTCGTTAGAATAACCCGCCTCATGCAAAGTACCGCATGCATGGTGATTTTTGTTGTTTTTCATTCTTTATTATTACATTGGAACATCCCTGTTGGTGCGAATTTTGCACGACACGGTTTTCGTTCTTTATTATTCGCGGAATATCCTATCTCATGCGTTACGCCGGGACCTGGTTCCATTATTTATTATTATTTGGGAATAACACGTGCATGCGATCTATCGCACGCAAGGTGAATCCTTCTATTATTCCATTCTTTATTATTCTGTTGGAATAACCTGTCTATGTGGATTACCACATGCATGGTGAATGATCCTTTATATTCATTCCTTATTAAATTGTGGAAATGATCTGGTTACGTTGATTATGATGAGAGTCATAATAAAAGTATTGGACTGATGAAAATCATGGGTATATGAAGTATTAGTAAGTGTTATGATGAGTTATGTTAGTTATTATGTGAAAACATGAAAGTTTCTTAGAAATCACAAAGGGTTGAAAAATCAGATTTTGGTGAAAATAGAACATAAAATTCAATTGACCATATCTCATATTATATTTTGAATTTTTACGTGTGGTCAAGTTCTAAAGTTAGACCTATGAGTTTCCTAACTTATCCAAGTAGAATCACTAGAAAAGGTGTTGTAGATTTTCGTGTGGACTGATTTTAGCAATGCACAAAAAAGTGAAAATGGGAAAATAGCTACTGCCAAAAATTTTAAAAGGGCATTTTCGGCCACTTAATTTGTGAGAAAAATTTCGGCCTTTTGGAACATGAAAATATATGGTATAAAGTACCTCCTGTACAAAAATGAGCTCATTCCGACTTAAAATGAGCAAGTTATGACCCTTTCAATATTTAGATTTTTCTGACGAAAAATGCTATAATCGGAGTTTTATAACTCCGATGACCATGAAATTTAAACTGGAAGATTACGTTAACATGTGTAAGATCCTGCCAAGATTTGGGAATTTCTAGAGTTAAACTTGAGGTAGCTAATTTCTTAAGGAATTAATTAGAAATTAATTTTTAAAAAATAGTAAATGAATTTTAAAAATTTCGAGAAAAATATATGTTCATTATGGGACTATATTCTGCTAAATCCTAGAAAAGAAATATTTTTGGGACTGATTTGGTATTTTTCATTAAAATGCACTAGTTATGAGTAAATGAGTTAAATATGTTATGTGAAGTAACAAAGTTGGAAAATAGGATTTTATGGCTATGAAATCCTATATAGGTATATATCTGATTTTTGATGAGGATGTGATCATTGGTGATGAAATCTTATGAGTGGCATTTTGAATGATTAAATGCATTATTTTGTAAAGTGTAAACAAATTAAATAAATTATTTATAAGTTTATGAAATAATTAAAATATTATTATAATATTAATGATATTAGATTATGAGATTATTAAGTGATTGATAACATTGGGATATTCTTGAACCCTGGATAATTTATATTATAAATGTTTAATATTTATCCTTTATCTCATTTGATTAATTCTTTATATTGTTGTCATGATCCTCATGTATATATTATATTGAAAGTCATCTGTGGCCTGTAGTGCATAGATGGACTTGGTATGATTATGACCATGGATTATTCTTGTATAATCATGGTAGTAATGTTATAAATGATGTGGAAAAAGTCCTCATTAAGCGTTAGTGCATTAATGGACAATTTTGGTATGATTATGGCTATGGATTCTCTTTGCCAAGGGTGTAAAGATGAATTGTTTTATGGCATGATCGGAATGTTGATGAAAACATGATTATCTTTGGCCCGTAGTGCATGGATAATTCGTGGTCGTGATACTAAAAGAATGTCCTTAGCCTATATTGCAGGGATGAATTGATGATGTGGATTATTTATTAAGCTGAGTCTCAGCGATAAAATATTGATAATAAACTTTTAAATTCGTAGAAGATAGTAGATATCATGCTCTACTTGACTCTTCTAAAATACAATTGTATGTCTTTGGCACAGTAGTGCAAAGATGAATTGTTAATGAATATCTTTGGGTAGAAGTGCAAAGATGAATTTATTAGTATGATTATGAAAGGGGATTATGATTTGGTATAACCATGATTTTTGATGTTTTGGTGAAGATAGGTGATGTAAATTATCTTCGTCCCCAGGTGCGAAAAGGAATTGTAATCACAATTATGATTATGAGTTATTCATATAATTGTGGATGAGGAATTGTTGATTGATGTTACTGAGGATAAAACATTATTGGTGGACTTTTAACATGGAAGATAATAGATCGATGGTCTATTTGACTCTTTTAATGGATTGCTTCGTTTATTTTTGCAACTATGGTTGAAAAGTTTTATCATCTACCATATGTTCTAAATCTCTGATTTATTATTGACAAAAGCTATTGATAATTTAATTATCTTTAGTTATGATATTCTTTACTGGGCTAGTTGTGCTCACCCTTTTGTTTCATAATTCCTTTCAGGTAATAAGAGTGTATCTAGGTCGAAAGGGGATAACAGGGGAATAGAACGATGGTCTATAGCTGTTGAGGTTCTCCCTAAATAGTATGGAACTAATTTTATTGAGAACTTTAGATAAGTGTGTCGTATTGTATATGTCATTTGATATTTAATTTTGGTGAACCGAATAGGGTGAGGCGAACCCAACTTTGGAAGGGTGTTTTGTCACTATCATACAAGATGTCTAATGACATACAACCTCGTGTTATCATAAGACAGGGTTGTGCACATCCACTTGCTGAGTATATCTACGAGCACTACGTATATGATCTTGGAGTTTATTTGAAATATAATTTTCACTTGGAGACAGTGGAGATAGTTATATGTCAAGAGAAGACTCACCATTGGAAGAAACATGATAGTAATCTTCTTGTTTTTCTTTGGGGTTTATTGGGTCAACCAAGGATAATTCTCTGGACATATGATATCTATCATAACTTAGATTCATGGCCTCCTATGTACGAAGGTTTCCTTGAGCACTTTTCAAAGATTTTATTTTCTAAAAGCACAATTGTACCTTTATGTAAGTGCAATTGTGACATGAGTCGAGTTGGTATATGTATTTATATTTAAACTCACAAGATATATGTCATCATCGTATTTTGCACGACAGTTGTATAAATGAAGTTGTAAATTATTTTTATAGTGTGTTTTCTGGCGATTCAAGATGGGTGATGTATACCTGTTTTGGGGGCGTCACATGTATGACATGATCATGAACACTGGTGATACTAACGAATATCCTTGGTCGTTGTGCATGGATAATTCGATGATGTGATTGGCATGATCATGACCATTAGTTAACAGTTGAATGTCTTTGGCCGTAGTGCACTGACAGACAATTGATTGGTATGATCATGACCATTGATTTTATAGTTGAATATCTTTGGCCCGTAGTGCAAAGATAGACAACTGATTGGTATGATCATTGTTATTACATTTGAATATCTTTAGCCGTTGAGGAAATGATATTGAGTAAACGTTCTATTAAGCCTTTGTGGCAAGGAGAAACTGTTGATTTACATGATTATAAATATGAATTGTGGATTTAACTATAATCTTTGGTGGTTTAGGTGAAGACAGGTGATGATAGTTCTTTTTATCTTGGGTATAACAAAGAACTGTTGTTGAGTATTACAGGAATGAAATATTAAAAATGGACTTTTAATCTAGAAGAGACAGTAGACATTATGTTCTACTTGACTCTTCTAATGGATTGCTTATTCCACTGCAGTTAAACTTGATCTTTATTGTATTCTATCAGTTGTTATACTATTGAAGGCTAAGGATAATTTATTCTGCATTATCCTAGTCATAATATTTCTTACTAGGCTAGTTGAGCTCACCCTTTTCTTTCATTGTTCTCTTCGGGAAATGAGAATATAGCTGGGACTGGTCGGGCAAAGGATTGACGGTCCAGATGGTTGTTTTAGTAGTCCTCACTATTCTGTGAAATAGTGTGATAATAAATGTAATGAGGACTCCATTGAGAGTGGATATTGTCTAGAAGGCAATATTCTTATTTAAACTCTCAGCTATGTTTTGTCGTATTTTACACGACAGTTGTATAAAAGAAGTTTGTATTTGTATTTAGTACCATGTTTTTGGCGACCCAAGATGGGTGATGTATACCTATTTTGGGGGCGTCACAAGTAACCCGTTAATAGTACCCCGGGTGAAAATATTGATATTTAATAAGAAAATTCAGATCAATATTCCAATAAAACGATACTGGATGAAGCGCAAAACTCAAGAATATTCCACTAATTTCAAGGATTATAAAAGCAATACTTACCATAGTAAGTTTAGATTTAAGAATATGAAAAGAAATAATATCTAAATCGTAAATGGATTTTCACCAATATATACGATGACGTAATCCGCAGAGATAGGTTATTCCTACATATTAAAGGATGAATCTGAAAAGTAGTATTCCTTATGAATACTGAAAGAAATAATACTCATTACCTTAGTAGTAGAAGGTTGGATCTTCGCAATAGTGAAGTCGC
Organism: Panax ginseng; assembly: GCA_020205605.1. Taxonomy (NCBI): domain Eukaryota; kingdom Viridiplantae; phylum Streptophyta; class Magnoliopsida; order Apiales; family Araliaceae; genus Panax; species Panax ginseng. The sequence continues at coordinate 131,368,190 of CM035134.1, read as the reverse complement.
AGAATACTCTTCTTCCTGCTCTCTATAGTTTCTCTCTCTATAGCTTTTCTTGTGAATTTCAGTGAATTGGTGAGAATGAAAGAAGAATTAAGCTTCTATTTATAGGAGAATGGACTAAATAGTAACTGATTCATAAACAGTCCATATTGATGTACTATTAGAACGGACGGTTCATATTGATTACTATTAAAACCACAACAGACGGTCCAGGTTGATTTTCTTTTCAAACCACCACCGACGGTCCAGATTGATTTACTATTAAAACCACCATCAATGGTCCAGATTGATTTACTATTAAAACCATCATTAATGGTCCAGATTGATTTACTATTACAATCACCATCAATGGTCCAGATTGATTAACTATTAAAACCACCATCAATGGTCCAGATTGGTTATCTATTAAAACCACAACCATAAAATTAGGAAATCTTCCAATGGAATACTAAGTTAAACTTACAACAAACTCCTCATAACAATCCCTATATTTATATCAAAAAATAATTAAATATTTATCACAAATTATTTATCTTTAATAAACACATTTTTAATCTATTAACAATTATTCATCATTAATATTATAACTCACAATATTTAACAACCAGATCATTCCCAGGAAAGGGGGGGCTTTCCGATAAGGATTTCTCCCTATTGGCGAGCAATTAGATGACCAAACCTCTCCTCAACAGAACTTTCTAGACATCGTCAATATTGTAAATAATAATATGAATAACTTTGTTGTCTCAATTATTGATTTAATAATATAAAATATTATACAGATGATATTGTGATAATAATTGAATCAAATAACATGAGATATTATACAACAATTACTGCAGCAATAATTGAGTATAACTAAGTGACTTCTCACATAAGCATCAATAATCAATATCGTGTGCTACCATGCAACCACACGTATTACTGTACTTTTACCACCGGGTAGTTCAACAGTTTAACAGTAAAACTTTCGCCGTTATTTTTATAAAAAGATATTTCTGTCATTTTCTAACTACGACAATACTTTCATTGTGGGGTCCACCAATGATTGTGTCATCGAACGAATATTCCCTGACAAAAAAAAAATATTCCCCGACCAAACAAATATTCCCCGACATAACGAATATTTTATATCAACTTGCTTACTTTGTAAAAAATTTCACATATCACCATTAACTTTAACTTTTTATCAATTAAACCATTTATTAAATAGAATAATAATTATAAGAAAATTGAATACTTTCATTTCATAAAATTTGGGGTCTTACAATCTCCCCTCCTTATGAAATTTTGCCCTCGAAATTTACGTGCGTACCTGGTATGCCGAAGAGATGAGGATACCTTGTTTAGATTCTAACTCTTTGAGGTATAACCCTTGAGCATAGAATATGCTTCTTCTTATCCAAGATTTTAACAGGTATCTCCTCATACGTTAAATCTTCTGCTATCTCGTCCGGTTCTAATTCAATAATGTGGTTCGGGTCTTTCACATATTTACGTAACATAGATATGTGAAAAACGTTATGAACACGCGACATACTTAGCGATAAAGCGAGTCTATAGGCCACAGTTCCTACTCGATCGAGGATTTGAAATAGACCAATAAAATTGAGGGTTGAGATTTCCTCTCTTCGTTGATTCTTTCTTCTAGAATAACGTCCTCATGAACCTTCTTCTTCACATTCATCAGCTCTGAGTCTGTAGCTTGAGCGGCTTTAAATTTATCGATTAAAGCCGGTTCTAATCTTACATTCACTATCTTCACGTAGGTTCTTTGAGTCTTTAACTTTATCTTCATCTTTTGTAAGTTGTACAAAATGAGTCTTTGTGTTAACAACGTCACACTCGTAACCGTATACGATCTTCTACTCAACTCGTCAGCTACCACGTTCTCTCTTCCACGATGATATTGAATGGTATGGTCGTAATCTTCAACAGCTCCAGCTAACGTATTCGGCGCATGTTATATTCGTTTGGAGAAGAAATATTTAAGGGTTTTGTATCGTATTTAAAGTCGATACAAAATTTGATTTCACGCTCTAGAGGTAGGCTAGGAAGTTCTTCGTGATATACATCAGGAAATTTATTTACAACAAAAATATCATTCAAGACTGACGTATTTTTGTTTAAATCTGTGACATGGCTAAGAAAGCATGACATCCATTTTTCAATAAACGAATAGCTTTACGGCTTGATATGACAGTGATCGACTTTAATGGTTTGGTTGCTTGAATTCACATAATAGGTTGGTTAGGAATATGAAAGCTAACAACCTTACAAAAACAATAAATTTTAGCATGATGAGTAGTTAACCAATCAATTCCTAAAATCACATCGAATGCAAGTATTTTCAAAGAGATAAGATCGACAGGTAACGTGCGGTTACCGATTTGAATCAAACAAGATTTATAAACAATGGAGGTAACGAAGGTTTCTCCCAACGGAGTTAACATAATGCAATAGTGAAGTAGCAGAATACTCTTCTTCTTGCTCTCTATAGTTTCTCTCTCTATAGCTTCTCTTGTGAATCTCAGTGAATTGGTGAGAATGAAAGAAGAATTAAGCTTCTATTTATAGGAAAATGGACTAAATAGTAACTGATTCATGAACGGTCCAGATTGATGTACTATTGGAACGGACGGTTCATATTGATTACTATTAAAACCACCATTGACGATCCAGATTGATTTACTTTTAAAACCACCACAGACGGTCTAGATTGATTTACTATTAAAACCACCATCAATGGTCCAGATTGATTTACTATTAAAACCACCATCAATGGTCCAGATTGATTTACTATTACAACCACCATCAATGGTCCAGATTGGTTAACTATTAAAACCAACATCAATGGTCCAGATTGGTTATCTATTAAAACCACAATCGACGGTCCATAAAATTAGTAAATCTTCCCATGAAATACTAAGTCAGACTTACAACAAACGCCTCATAACAATCCCTATATTTATATCAAAAATTAAATAAATATTTTCCACAAATTATTTATCTTTAATAAACACATTTTTAATCTATTAACAATTATTCATTATTAATATTATAACTCACAATATTTAACAACCAGATCATTCTCAGGAAAGAAGGGGCTTTCCGATAAGGATTTCTCCCTATTGACGCGCAATTAGGTGATCAAACCTCTCCTCGACAGAACTTTCTAGACATCGTCAATATTGCAAATAATAATATGAATAACTTTGTTGTCTCAATTGTAAGACTCCAACTTATTATAAATAAAATTGAATTTCCTCTATTCATTATCTTGAAATAATAAGGAGTTAATTTGATATAATGCTTTGGTTATGGGTGAAATGTGCAAATTTTTGCAAAATAAGCAAGTGGTTATAAAATATTCATTTTTGTCAGGGAATATTCTTTTGGTCGTGGAATATTCTTGTTGTTTGGAGAATATTAAATGCACGACGCAGACCATTGTGGGCCCCCATAAGAATAAGCTATCGGATGAAAAAATGACAAGTTTGAGTTTTTATAAATAATGGCGTAATTATTTACCAATTAACAACTTTGTTGGATTACCGGTGGTTAAAATATAGTAATATGCGTGGTTGCATAAAGAAGACACTTGCGGTATTGCAAAAAAGTATTTTGAATTATTGATTCTTACGTAAGAAGTCACTACTCAATAATTGGTACGATAATTCTTTATTCAATATTTTATTTTATTGGTTCAATAATTGTTACGTTGATATTTTATATTATTGTTGTTTCGATAATTGTCACTGCACAATATTTCCCATTATCAGATCAATAATTCATATTATTTGAATAATATTATTAGATAGCATTATTGATAATGTCTAGAAAGTTCTGTCGAGGAAAGGGGTTAGGTCATCTAATTGCGCGCCAGTAAGGAGAAATCCTTATCGGAAAGTCCCCTCTTTCCTGGGAACGGCCTGGTTGTCATTATTGTGATTCTGTAATATTATTTGTGAATAATTAATTGTTGATTTATATGATAAGAAAATATTTATTTTTATGTGGATATAAATGAAGAAATTATTATTGATGTGTTTATCAGTATTTTGTCGGAATAGATGTATTAAAAATCATCCATATGTGGATTTCGAACATTTTCTGTTTAGAATTTGGAAAAACTTAAAGCTAAAAAGTTGTAGAGAATTCGATTTCTTATGGAATGGACATAAAATTCATATTTTTCTGATAAAAGGGCTATTTATTATGAATTATTGAAATTTTGGAAATTAAATGTTTTTATTAAAATTATGGGTGGGACCCACTTTTATTTTTTATGAAAACATGTGCTGGAAAAAAATTTCAAATGTGATGGGCTGATGACTTTCCTACGTAGAAGGTGAGAAAAAAAATATTATTTTATTAATTTAGTCTCCTTTGGCGTTCTAGCATTTTTCTATAAATAGGGTGCTTAGTTAGAATTGAAAATCACACCAAAAACAAGTTTTCTCTCTCTATATTATCGAGCGTATTTTATGAGTATTTAGATACTTTGAGAGTTGCTATTCAGTGCAAGTTTCCTTCAGTATTACATCCGATATTCCAGTCAGAAGTACTGTTCTTTTGAGGTAAGGGATGTTATTTTCTCCGTAAATGATATTAATTTCTTCAATATCATTATGTCAAAATATTGATATGAATTCTATTGTAGAATTTTTACCTTTTTGTGTCGGGGTTACTATTCACGTATACGATACTATTCACGTATACAACACTATTCACAAATACGATACTATTCACCAAAAAGTAAAATTTTCTCTTCTTTATCCCAGATGTCTATTATGGTTACTATCTTTGATTGTATCCATGTTTTGATCTTCATTCTTGAATTTTACTCTAATATGGTTTATTATGGAGTATTTTTTTTAAACTTGAATTATCTAAAGTACGAATCTTTAATATTTGTCCTTCTATCTCACTGGATTCGTTCTTTAAAATATTTTTCATCATCCTCAATCCTTAATGGTGATACTTGATGAATATTTTTGGCCTGTAGTGCAAAGATGAATGATTACCTGATGAATATCTTTGGCCCGTAGTGCAAAGATGAACAGGTGTTGAGATGAACACGACCAACTGGTGATACAAATGAATATATTTGGCCCTAGTGCAAAGATGAATATTTGATGTAAGATGTATATTGATTGATGTTACAGGGATAAAATATTGATGATGGACTTTTAAATTCATAGATGATAGTAGATTTCATTCTTTAGTTACCTTTTTTAATGAATTGTTGTTTCCACTGCAGTTGTTGATTTAAGACTTGTTGTCTATTATATTCTATCAGATTTTTCCCTGTTGAAGACTAAGGATAATTTATTGTATATTATATTAGTCATAATGTTCTTTACTGGGCTAGTTAAGCTCACCCTTTTCTTTTTTGTTCTATTTTTCTTCTTAGGAAGCGAGAATATAGCAGGAACCAGTCGGGATATAGAGTGATGGTCCTAGACAGTTGTTTTATCAGTCCTCACTATTTTTGTAAAATAGTGTGTCAATAATTGTAATGAGAACTTTATCTGAGTGTGGATATTGTCTAGAAGATAATATTTGTATTTAAACTCACAGTTTATGTGTTGTCGTATTTTGCACGACAATTGTATTAATGAAGTTGTAGTTATTATTGTACCATGTATTTGACGACTCGGAATGGGTGATGTATACCTATTTTGGGGGCGTCACATCAATTATTGATTTAATAATATAAAATATTATGCAGATGATACTATGATAATAATTGAATCAAATAACGTGAGATACTATGCAACAATTACTACAACAATAATTGAGTATAACTGAGTGACTTCTCACGTAAGCATCAATAATCAATACCATGTGCTACCATGCAACCACGCGTATACTCAACTTATACATGTATAACATATCCAAAAATTACAACGATCCAACGGTCGGATTAAAAATTATAACTCACGCAATAGAGCTTAATAAAACTGATTTTTTGAACTATAAGTCCTTTGGACCAGTTTCACTCAAACAATCACCACGAAAAATCCACAAAGAATTTTTGGGTGATTCAAATTTATGTGTTTAGCTTACTTCCAAGGCTTTCTTTTGATATATGGCTATTCTCTTAACTCATTATACACAAAGAGTTATGAATTTTACAAAATCAAGTAGTAAACTAATTTTTCTGAAAATCTTCATATTTTGTTCTTTTTTTGATTTCTTGATTTCTTTCGTTTGATTCATGTTTATGCAAGTTTAAATCATCCAATACATACATAAGTATGTACTCTTTACATAAAATCTATAAAAACTTAAATCTAAAAATAAATCATACATTTTCTTCTTAATGTCTTTTTTAATTCTCCTTCTTCTTCTCTTTTCTTTCTGCTGATTTTGGGCTATGGGAGGGAGTGTGTGAATGATGGGAATTATCATCTTAATGTCTTTTTTAATTCTCCTTCTTCTTCTCTTTTCTTTCTGCTGATTTTGGGCTATGGGAGGGAGTGTGTGAATGATGGGAATTATCATTTCTTTCCCTCTCTCCTCTTTATCTTCTTTCCCTTTTTTTTCTTCCTTTTTTCCTCCTTTTTCTTTCTTCCTTTCCTCTTTTTCTTCCTTTCTTTTCTTTCTTTCCCCCACATGTCCCCCCCCACATGTTCCCCCCTCAATTCTCTCTCCCACAATTCAGCTCTTAGCCGCCTACCCCTTTTAGAAGATTTAATCCCCCTCTTTAATTGTTCATTTATTCGATTAATTGTTCATTTGACCATTTATCAATTTAATATTTTACAATTTTAGAATAATAATCATAAATTAAATTAGACTTTTATTTTATAAAAGTCGGGGTCTTACGTATATGAGCTATATATATATACACAGCTGTGTATTACATAGTTGGACTATGGTGACAGATTTTTTTGGCTATGGTGACGGTTCACCTGTCGTCGTAGCCCAGAATAGCTATGGCGACGTGTGAAATTGTCGTTATAGCCCAAAAAACCGTCGACATGGCCGACTATGTACTACATAACTGTGTACATATATTTTTCCTATATATATATATATCATATGACGACGGTTTTTTGGGTTATAGTAACAGTTTCACGGGCTATGGCGACGGGTGAATCGTAGTCATATTTCAAAAAAAATCGTCATTATAAGCGATTGTGTACTACACAACTGTGTATATATAGCCATATATATATATATATATATATATATATATATATATGAGCATGCACAAACTTGAGATATACATATCGAGAAAATTAAAATTGATCCTACTTTGTATTTTCATTTGATTTGCAGCAAAAGTTAGCAACTTGTACTCAACTATGTTAGTGTCATAGCCTGCTATACATACATCACAATAGAGGTATATGCTAGTCCTTAAGGTATAACTCATAAGTCATATCAAAGTCGACATATCTTTTTCTTATTGCAGAACTCACCAGATTTTAGACAGACTATACAGAAGATTCGCAAAGTCCCCACTTTACAATCAAGAATGCTTTGTATCGTGGCAATAAGCTCATCAAAATTATTGGCTGGAGTCATCTCGATCCAGACACAATCCATAATGCTCATCTGAGTTTCACCAAGGGAACAGTGTAATAGCATGGAGTCTCGATCAGTTCATATGAGTTTCAAACCAATGGAAGATCTTCTCAGACTGCAAGCTAGTCATTTCATGATATGCAAAAGCTAGATTCAATTCCTCCTGAATGTGATTGACAAAACTCTTATCCGGCAAAAGAATATTTCTCTCCCTGAGAGCTGCTTTCCAACGTGTCGCACGCCCATCATTCCTCATATAACCATTCTTGTCAGTAAAGCCCTTCTCCTGGAAGAGTCTAAACAGCTCCACAGAAATGGTCTGATCAATGCCTGGAATCCTGTCTGCTAGAAAATTAGGTGACAATTGGAACTCCATGCATTTAATCTCTGCAACATCAATACCTTTCTCCCTTAGAACTTTCAAATTTTCTTGGAATTGTGTAGTCATGGATGGTGGGCCGGGCAGTGAAAGTGATGTATATATATTTATATGAGCATGCACGAACCTGAGATATACATATCGAGAAAATTAAAATTGATCCAATAATTGGCTGAATGAAATTCCAATTTGGAAAGTGTAGTCATGGTGTGCCGGGGCAGTGAAAGTGACTCATCATCACTAAGCCATTATTTAAGGTTTTGGTCCTTTGGACGATTAAAAAAAAGTTACTACTAGCATTAGTCTTTACAATAATGAATACATCGAATTGGACAAAACTACAGTATACGTGTTTATATATGATTAATCGGTAGATGGTTTTGATGTAACATTAATTGTATTATATAAATTAGTGGTCGACGCAGGTATAAATTATGTGAGTTAGAATAGAAATTTTATAAAATTTAGAAGAATAAATAAAAAGATATAAAATTTAATATTAAAAAAATTAAAATAATATTATATTTAAAATTATAGGGACAAAAGAATAAAAGGAGTAATACAAAAAATGTGCCACTCAAATAGACGAAACTTCTATCGCAAGCTCACTCAGATTTTATAATATATATAATAAAAATTTATTTTGAATTTGGACGAAAAAATATAAGTACGGTTTATATTCATTTTAATTGATAATAATAATAATAATTATACTAACAATAATAATAATAATAATAATAATAATAATAATAATTATTATTATTGTGGTGGTGCGGTGAATTATGACAATTGTTATTGATATTTGTAAGTTTTGTAGACAAGTTTAGATTTTTTTGGATATTTATTTATTTTTAAAAATTAATTATTGTGGTGGTATGGTAAATTATGATAATTATTATGTCTGATTATAAGTTATTTTAGGTTATAAAAAATCTTTAAATAATATAATATTTTTAAAATTTTAATTTAATTTTTCGTTAATCTGACAATTACTCGTATACATATAAATATCGATGCTATCTCATATATCTCACATCTGAGCGTGGCAACGAAACCCCTCCTATTATGTGTGTAAAAAAAATAATTGTGTACCACTCCACCTTAACTTTAACTTGACCAGTTGACCTTACAAATTGGGGAAAATAAGTGAGTGACATTCATGATCGAGAAATGCTGTCTTCTTCGACTAAGGACCTCCCAGTTGAGATCGTGATCGATATTCTCTCAAGGCTACCGGTGAAAACCCTTCTCCGGTCCACTTCAGTCTGTAAATCTTGGTATTTCATCATCAAAAGCCGTAATTTCATCACCACACACCTCAATTTCTCCATTTCTCATAAAACTAATTGTATTCCTGTAATTATGCCTCGAGAAATGGATATGTTTGGTGGGATTTACTACTTTTCAAATTCTTCATTTGATGAGCATTATGATAGGCTGGTGTACCGTTATGTAGATATTGATACTCAGTATATGTCTAAAAATTTAGTGGGTTCTTGCAATGGGTTGCTCTGTTTGGCTTATTATCCGTACCCTTTTGTTGATATTTTGAATCCTTCAATTAGGAGAGGGGAATCGCTTCCAAGTTCTGTAATTTTTCCTAAATTTGATGCTATGAGTTTTAGTGTTCATGAACTCGTTGTGGGTTTCGGTTTTGTCCAGCAGAATAATGATTATAAGGTAGTAAGAATTTATTATTTTAGAAATGATTTGGGTGTTGCTGTTTTGCCAGCAGAAGTTGAGGTTTATAGTTTATGTGTGGATTCTTGGAGAAGGATTGATGCAGCAGTTGATTTCTTTGCGGTTCGTGATTCGGTGGCATTTGTTAGTGGTGCTGTTCACTGGATGGCTAAAGAGTACAATGGTTTTGGTACTTTGAGAGATTCTAATATTGGCAATGAATATAAGTACATAATTTCATTTAACTTTGTTTATGAGTCTTTCCGAAAGATAAAACTACCTGAGAACTGTCTTGATGGATATCATGTGTACCCGTTTCTGATGAATTACAAGGAATCACTTTCTCTGGTTGTATATTTTGCTTATGCGGAGAACGCAATTGAACGTTTTCATACTGTATGGGTGATGAGCGAGTATGGCGTCACTGATTCTTGGACAAAACATTTTACTTTTCTACTTTCGGCATCCGGAAGTGTCCAGAAGCCTTTAGGATATATGAATAGTGACAAGTTTATATTTCAAAAGGATGACAGAGCGCTTTTTTCATTTGATCTTAACTCATTGGACCTTAAGAGCCTGCAACTTCAAGGACTTCAGATTGATGACGGCCAATACGTTGTAGATGCCAATTATAAGGGGAATCTTGTTTTGCTTGAGGAAAGGGATGTTGATCTAGTGGTGGAACACTAAGCTGATACCGGTAATTTGTTCTTACACTTAATGCTGGTGTAACTCTTAGATGATTTATCGTTATAGCCTAGATTTTTATCAATTTAAAGGAGATGTTTATAGTTATCATTAGTTCCTCTGTACTGGGTTTTGCCTGTTAATGTGACCGATGATGATGCTAAAAAAACTACTTAAAATGTTAAATGTTGGATCCTTGTTATGTTTTGATTTATTCAAAGCTGGTTTTCTATGCCACTTGCAAGTGAAAAGCTGTTAATTTATTTTACGTTAGAAAACTACTTACAGTAATCCTAGATGCTTTATATTTTTTATTGAATGGGATAGCTATTGGCATACTAGTCTATGAATACTAGCTCATCTGTTGTCTGTTCTGCAGGATGTTAACTTAATCATTTCCTCTAGTAGTTGATATAAAAATATAAAAATAAAAAGTTGTCTTTTTATCATTGTCTTATATATGTCCCTTAAACATGCATTTTGAACATGACTGTAATGGTTTTCCACTATCTTTATGTCATGGGAAGGGACACTTTTGGATTGCTTTATATCTTGCTATGTGTCATCTTTTTACTTTATTTGTTTTTTGCATGTAATTTTGGTGTGCTATTTCAAAAAAATTATGCAAATGGAGTGTGGAGATGTATGGTTAACAGGTTCTAAAATTTCTTTTTGATCTAAAAAGGAGATGAGAAATATAATGTATTTCTTTTGATCTGATGTTTATACTACTGTGCAATGTGTTTTTAACACCATTTAGAAATTGTCTCTCATATTTTGTAGGACTCCATTTAGTAATATGCACCACTAATTTCATGGTAGCATTGATTATTGATTAATTATGACATAGCAGCATCATAGGATGAATAGCATGTGCAATTTATCATTTGAATTGGGAATTTCATCCTTCTACTTAATTGTGACATATAATTTTTGCTATTATGCAATTATCATGTATTTCCAGATCATAGCACGCGAATTCAGCACCTACTCACATTTGCAGATTTTAGCGCTATTACAATGACACAAACTTTAATATTGAGTATCATTATTCATTTGTGACGAAACAATTGTACCAAGGGCATAAGAGTAGTGTCGATCATATATTTAGATCAGAAATCCGCATTAACTATTGTTTGCTTTGCATTTAAATTTGATGTAGTAATCTTGTGTACATGCTAGATGGAAGAGGTTTTTTTTGTTTTTTTTCATTTTTTTTCCTTTAAAGTTTGGGGATTATGTTCCTACTCTTTCTGCAGTCTTGAAAACAAAGATGTTTTGTTTCTTGAAAATCAATGGCTGGGCTTTTGAGATACACTATCTATGTATTGATCTAATTATATGTAATTTTTTTCGGCTTTTTATCAAGGAAATCAGGGCCGTTCCTGAACACGGGCAAGATGGTCGACCACCATGAGCCTTCAATATTTTTTTCATAACCAAATAGGAGATGAATGGATGAATGACTGTTTAATAACATACATTGAGTGTGATATTATTGTAACTATTAAAAATGAGGTTAACATGCAACAATTTCAAGTAATGAAACTTCGAAGAATGTTATTGTAAACAATATTTGAGGATTATTTAGTTTTGTGATTCATTTTATTAAATTTTTATTCTTAATTAAGGATTTTTTTTTTTTTGAATTTGATCACAAAATTTTCAGGCTGGATCCGCACCTGTATATAGTATATGTGTGTGTGTGTATGTGTGTGACTTTGCCAAGAGAAATAGAGTCAGCCATTGAAAATATGACTAACTATTCTCGTGACAGTAGCATCTGCTTTAAGAAATTTCTCAAAGTTGAAATTGTTAAAAAAATACTTGCGGTCGTCTATGACACAAGAAATGTTAAATGGGTTCGCAATCATGTGCATCGAGAAGGATATGTTGGACAAACTTGATAATGAACATTTAATTGAAGATTTTGCCTCTAGGAATACTAAAAGAAGTATCTTTCAATGAACATATTTTCATATATTTTGTTGTAGTCGAAGTTCTCATATATTTTGTTGTAGTCAAACTATTATGTTTTAAGTTTCGAAAATGCACTTTTTTAGATACAACTTATACTTTTTATTTATTTATTTATTTATTTTGGTAAAGATAATTTTTCAAAAAGGATCTCATTTTCATTTTTCATCCTAGGCCACCAAAATATCAGGAAGCGACCCTTATGAAAATGATAGGATAGGATAGGATAGGATAGGGAGGGAGGGAGGGAGGGAGGGGGGAGGGGTGGGGGAAGGGAATGGAAGTAGAGTGATCATTCGGTTATAACCGAACCGAATAAGCTATTCGGTTATAACCAAAAATCGAAGTAATGATAATTTCACTATCCGAAATAATAATCGAAATTTGAAAATAATCGAATTCTTAGAATTGTAATTTGGTAGTTCGAAAAAATCGAATAACATCCAACTTAAGAGAGTCGAAAGGGAGGCCAAGAATCAATTGATCGCCTTCAACGAATTAAAAAATAATCCGGTTTGATCATTCAGAACAAATTACCAAAACCCAATAGCAGAAATAATCACCAACCACCAACAGATCATTTACAGTAAAAAAGAATTTGGCTATAGTACAGATCAAGGCATAGGCAAAATCAATCAAAAAAGAATTTTTTTTTAAAAAATAACACAAACAAAAAACAAAACCAAAAACAGATCTGAATGAAAAGAGTATAACACAGATTATAAGATCTAAAGCATACAAGATCCAATAGAAATAGCACAATCAAACAACCAAAATCAATAATAAAAATAAAAATAAAGACATTTTTATAGATCGGTAGTTGAAGAAAATAGAGGAGAAGGAATGGTAGTTTGGTCGAGAGGAGAGAAAAGAGAAACAATAATTGTAGAAATGAGAGTCGAAGGGGGAGAGCCGCAGAGGGCATTGGGCAGGGGCCGTCGGCCGTGGCGGAGGTTGGAGAGAGGCTGGGATCTGAAGACTGAAATGTCAAATGTGAAATTAGAAATGGACTCGTCGACTCGGTCACTTGGGAAGTTATGAGTGAGATAATAATAGTATTATAAAATTAATTTTTTTTAAGAATTAAAGTTCGGTTATTTGGATACAGAATAACTTTGTTTTTGATAACTTCAAAGCCGTGAAGAATCTTGAATAATAATTTGGATATAACCGAAATTGTAAAAAAAAACCGAAAAACTGAAATAATTCAGTTAAAAAATTTCGATTCGGTTCGGTAATTCGATTTTATCCGTTTTTTGCTCACTCCTAACTGGAGGAGTGTGGGGGTTTACCTCAACTCTTAGATTTTGCAACACAGATGTAAAATAAAGATCAAGTGGGTTTGATGGTTGCTTGTGCAAGTGAAATATAAACCATCACCGAAATTTCTAATGTACAATATAACATGGGTACATCATTACATGGAATATGCAAAACTCTGTCCTAAAAAATAAAACTTCATCATCACTTACTTTGAAAAATTTTCAAATGTCATCCTTAACTTTAAACTTTTATCAATGTAACTATTTACCAAAATAGAAAAATTAAATACTTTTATTTTATAAAATTCGGGGTCCCACAATCTCCCCTTTTTATGAAATTTTGCCCTCGAAATTTACGTACATACCTGGTATTTCGAAGAGATGAGAATACCTTGCTTTCTTTTCGGATTGTACCTTCCCCGTTATTTCCTCTATATCATAATTTTCCTATTGCTCATCTCCTGTGTTTCAGATAACATTCTAGAATATACCTTCAAAACAAAGGTTAATTGACATATCATAATTTGTCAACTTATCAAGTAAACAATTTCAGCTTAGGTAAGTCACACACTAGCGAAGTATATTACTCGTCTCTTCCCTCCTAATTCTAGACTCATATCTCCACCAGCGACCATATCCCTAAGCTTTGATACCAAATGTGACGCCCCAAAAACAGGTATGCATCACCCATCTCTTGAGTCGCCAGAAAACACACTATAAAAATCATTTACAACTTCATTTATACAACTGTCGTGCAAAATACGACGACATGTATACTCTGAGTTTAAATATAAATACATATACCAACTTTGACTCATGTCACAATTGCACCTTACATAAAGGTACAGTCAAAAACTGTTTTAGAAATAAAATCTTTGGAAAGTGCTCAAGGAAACCTTCGTACATAGGAGGCCATGAATCTAAGTTATAGATATCATATGTCCAGAGAATTATCCTTGGTTGACCCAATAGACCCCAAATAAAAAACGAGAAGATTACTATCATGTTCCTTCCAATGATGAGTCTTCTCTTGACATATAACTATCTCCACTGTCTCCAAGTGAAAATTATATTTCAAATAAACTCCAAGATCATATAGGTAGTGCTCGTAGATATACTCAGCAAGTGGATGTGCACAACCCTGTCTTATTATAACACGAGATTGTATGTAATTAGATATCTTGTATGATAGTGACAAAACACCCTTCCAAAATTGGGTTCGCCTCACCCTATTCGGTTCACCAAAATTAAATATCAAATGACGTATACAATATGACACACTTATCTAAAGTTCTCAATAAAATTAGTTCCATTCTATTTAGGGAGAACCTCAACAGCTATAGACCACCGTTCTATTTCTCTGTTATCCCCGCTCAACCCAGCTACACTCTTATTACCTGAAAGGAATTGTGAAGCAAAAGGGTGAGCATAACTAGCCCAGTAAAGAATATCATAACTAAGGATAATTAAATTATCAATAGCTTTTGTCAATAATAAATCAGAGATTTAGAACATATGATAGATGATAAAACTTTTCAACCATAGTTGTTGCGGAACTAGCAATCCATTAAAAAAGTCAAATAGACCATCAGGTCTATTATCTTCTCCATGTTAAAAGTCCACCAATAATGTTTTATCCTCTGTAACATCAATCAACAATTCATCACAATTATATGAATAACTCATAATCATAATTGTGATTACAATTCTTTTTCGCACCCAGGACGAAGATAATTTACATCACCTATCTTCACCTGAAACATCAAAAATCATGGTTATACCAAATCACAATCCCTACTCATAATCATATTAATAAATTCATCTTTGCACTACGGCCAAAGATATTCATTAACAATTCATCTTTGCACTACAGGCCAAAGACATATAACTGTATTTTAGAAGAGTCAAGTAGAGCATTATATCTACTATCTCTTACGAATTTAAAAGTTTATTATCAATATTTTATTGCTGAGACTCAGCTTTATAAATAATCCACATCATCGAATCACCCCTGCACTACTGTAAGACCCCAAATAATTAATAAATGAAATTTATTTTTCTCTATTTATTTAATTAGTAAGGGTTGATTTGATTAATGTGGTTAGTTATGGGTAAAATGCATAAATATTTTAAATAAGCGGTGGTTATAAAATATTTATTTTTTTTGTCGGGAATATTCGTTTGGTCGTGGAATATTCTTACTGCTCAGAATATTAAATGCAATGACAATGTGACCTTATGTGTGGGCCCCATAATGGAAGCGATTGGATGAAGAAAATGACAAATATAAGTTGTTTAAAAATAATGGCGTAGTTATTCACAATTAACCTTTGTTGGAATACTGAATTGGTTAAAACATAAGTAATAATGTCTGGCGTTGTTACTTGATTGATATTACGGTGTTGCACCAATTATTGAAGGCTCTACTCAATAATGGTTCTGATAATTCTTCGCTCGATATTTTATTTTATTGATTTAATAATTGTTGTGTTGATATTTTGTATTCTTTGTTGTTTTAATAATTGTCTTTTGCACGGTATTTTCTATTATCAGGCAATAATTCATATTATCTGAATAATATTATTAGATAACATTATTGGCAATGTCTAAAAGTTACATCTAAGGAGAGGTTTGGTCATCTAATTTGGCGCCAAGATGAGAGAGATCCTTATTGGAAAGCCCCTCTTTCACAGGGCTGCACTGGTTGTCGATAATGTGATTACGTAATATTATTTATGAATAATTAATTATTGATTTATATGATGAGGAAAATATTGATTTTATGAGGATATAGATGGAAAAAAATTTTAATGTGACAATTGTTGAAAATTAATCTTTTTCTGATAAAATAATTCATTTAAATATATTATTTTAATAATATATTAACGATGATATTTTTACAATGAATGTGGGATATATGAGTATATGAGGAGGAAGAGTATTTTTGTGGCATTAAATGTTTAACACATGTTTTGTACACAATTATTGACCGAAATTTGATTATAGCATGTAAAATCGCCCGTTTATGGATTTCGGTCAATTTCTGTTTGGAATTTGAAAAAACTTTCTTCTGCAAAGTTGTAGAGAATTGAATTTCCTATAAAATGTTGATAGATTCGAATTTTCTGATAAAAGGGTTATTTATTATGAATTATTGAAGTTCCAAAGTTCTGAAATAATTAATTTTTGGGAGTTTTAGTTAATTATTTTGAGAAAAATGTTTTTTTGTACAATTAGTGGGCTCACATGTGTTATCAATGTGCTGAATTCAGATCATCAAAGGTGGGCTAAGGAAATTTATAATATATATTAATATTTTATTAAATTTTCTACTTTGGAGTTCTAAGCATTTTCCTATAAATAGGGTGCTTAGGTTAGAATTGAAAATTACACCAGAACCTAAAACTTCTCTCTTTTCTCTCGATATATTGAGCGTATTCTTGTGAGTATACTTTTGAGTGTGCTATACTATGCAAGTCATAGCCTATATCTGGTGTTTCAACTAAATAATTGTCTTTCGAGGTAAGGGATATTATTTTTCATAATGATATTATTTCTTCAATATCATAATCTTTGAAATATTGATCTGAAGTTTTTATCAAATTTGGAACTTTTGGTGTCTGAGTTCTTATTCACGATCTGAGCACTATTCACGATATCGATTACTATTATTCACGAATACGACACTATTCATTGAAAAATGAAAATTTTCCTTTTCGTCCAAATTTTCTATTCTGGATACTAGCTTTGATTGTATCCATGTTTTGATCATTCTTGAATTTTATACCACTATGATTATTTTTGAGGTATTTTTGGACATGGATAAAACAATCTGAATCCTTAATCCTTGTTATTTTGTTTCCTTTGGATTCGTTTCTTTAAAAATATTTTTCATCATCCTCGGTCTTAAATGATGATATTATTGAATATCTTTGGCCTATATAGTGCAAAAGATAAATGATTTCGATGAATATCTTTGGCCCGTAGTGCAAAAAGATGAATGGATGTTTAGATGAACATGACTAATGATGAATATCTTTTGGCCCATGGTAGCAAAGATGAATATTTGATTTTAGATATATATTGATTGATGTTACGGGGATAAAAAATAGACGATGAACTTTTAAATTCATACATAGAAGATAGTAGTTTGCATTCTCTACTTAACTCTTCTAATGAATTATTATTTTCGCTGCGAATATTGATTTAAAACTTGTTGTCTATTGTATTCTATTATATTTTTTTCTGTTGAAGACTAACGATAATTTGTTGTATATTATCTTAGTCATAATATTCTTTCTTGGGCTAGTTGAGCTCACCCTTTTCCTTTTTGTTTCATTTTTTCTTCTCGGGAGGCGAGAATATATAGCATTTAGTCTGGGGTATGGAATGAAGGTTCTAGAGAGAGTTGTTTAGTAGTCCTCACCATTTTGTAAAATAATATATCAATAAATGTGATGAGGATTTATTTGAGTATAGATATTGTCTAGAAGATAATATTTGTATTCAAACTCACGCTTTCTTGTTGTAATAATAAAGTTGTAGTTGTTTCGTACCATGTATTGACAACTCGTAATGGGTGATGTATACCTATTTTGGGGCGTCGCGGTTGGTATCGTAGCTTAGGGATATGATCTCTGACGGAGATCGGGGAATAGAACTAGGAGGGATGAGGCGAGTAAATCCTTCGCTAGTGTGTCCTACCTAAGCTTATTTAATTTATTAGTTGGTCAATATATAGGATATTATGTGATATGTTGATTTCCTTAATTAACCCTTGTTCTATGGCGAGATTTGAGAATGTCGATGAGAATGATAATGAATGGAGTAAATGAGGGCCAGGGAGAGCGCTCAGACTCACCAATGAGGAGAAGCGTCAAAGAGCGGTGCAAGCAATGTTCCTCCTATGAACAACGCCATTGGCGGATGATGAGCAGCGGAATGTTTAGAAGCTTTTTGCGATTCATGCAAAATCGACGAGAGAGACACGTGCACAAACTACGGTGGAAATGATAACAACGCACAATTTGTCACGGCCAAGCGGTTCAAAGAGTTGGGACCACCGAGTGCGGGAAAGCGGATCCGATTAAAGCGAGGCGTGGGTCAAACAAATTACCAAGATATTCGATGTCTTGGGATGTACGGAAAAACGAAGGTTCCATTATTTACTTTTATGTTCCGTAATGAGGCGATTCTCGGTTGGAATCGTGAAGCGTACCCATCCAAATTGTACTTTCAAGATGTCTTGGGAGACGTTTGAAGCTGTTCAACGACAAGTACTTTCACGAAAGTATTCATCATATGAAGGAAGTGGAGTTTATTAGCTGGAACAAAATAACATGGCGGTGTCGAAGACGAGGCAAAGTTTGCAGAGCTATCCAGGTTTACACCTCATTTGGTGGAGAATGAGGAACGTATGACGCGGATGTTTCTGAGAGGTTTGAAATCCGACATACGTCAGTATCTCATGTCTCATAAATTTTCTCTCTATTCAGATGTTGTCAACAGGGCTCAATTGTTGGAGCGAGATAACGATTACGGTCAACCGAGGGATCATAACCAGGATCATCTTTGGAGATAGCGGTCAGCGAATAACGATAACCGGCGGAGAAAGAAAAAAGGCGGACAAAATGGTAACCACTACGGTGGTAATCATGGCCATGAGAATAGAAGAAGCGAATCGGGAGGAGATTTTAAAAGAGGAGATTCAACAACGACAATGTGAAAGCAGCGGCCAAAGTGAGAATGGTTCCAAGGGAGCGAACGACCACCGGTCGTATGCTACAAATGCGGGAAAGAGGACATATCGGTCAAAGCATCCTAACAGTTTAAGGTATGTTATAATTGTGGAAAGGAAGGACATATCGCTTTCGAGATTATACAGTGGCGAAATCAAGTCCGGGGGCGGTGACTCAAAAGGGTTGTCCTAGAAAAGTCGAAGTCAATCCGGTTCTGGAAGAAGCGTTGTTGTTGTGGTCAAAATGCGAGGAACCCAAGCGAGGTGATCACAGGTAAGCTATTTATAAATTCTTGCGAAGTTTATACCTTACTTGATACATGCTACCCATTCATTTATCTCTCCTGCTTGTGCTCAAGCGTTTAAACTTGACTCAGGAGAAATTAGACTTTGACTATCTGTGGAAACTCCAGTTAGGAGAAACTTTCATCACATCCCTTTGTTTATAAATCTTGTTTGATTCAAGTTGGCACCATCACATTACTGTTGACCTTATCTCTTTAAAGATACTTGCTTTTGATGTGATTTTAGGGATTGATTGGTTAACTTACTCATCATGCCAAAATTGATTATTTTCGTAAGGTTGTTAGCTTTCATATTTCTAAATAACTTTGTTATGCGAATTCAAGCAACTAAACCATTAAAATCAATCCTTTGTCATATCTAATCATAAAGCTATTCGTTTATTGAAAAGCGGATGTCAAGCTTTCTTAGCCCATGTTATGGATTTGAATAAAGACACGTCAAATTTGAATAATATTCTGTTGTTAGTAAATTTCTGACGTGTTTCTCAAGAACTCTCGATCTACCCCGAGCGTGAAGTTGAATTCTTTATTGATCTTGAACACGGTATAAAGCCCATTTCTAAAACCCCATATCGAATGGCTCTATTGAACTTCAGAGTTAAAGGTCCAACTACTGAGAATTGTTGGACATCGGTTTCATTCGTCTTAGTACATCTCCTTGGGGGTGCTCTTGTTTTATTCAGTAAAGAAGAAAGGCGGGAGTATGCGACTTTTGTATCGACTATCGGAATTGAACCATGTCACCATCAAGAATAAGTATCCTCTACCCGTATTGATGACATGTTTGACCGATTGCAAGGAGCACAATTCTTTTCAAAATCGATCTTAGATTCGGATATCATCAATTTGAAGATTAGGCGAGGATATTCCAAAGGCGCCTTGAACTCGATGCGGGCATTATGAATTCTTAGTCATGTCTTTCGGATTTACTAATGCTCTGCGGCTTTCATGGATATGATGAACCAGAGTATTCGAGGAATATTTGGATCGATTCGTTGTTGTTTTTATTGATTGACATCCTCATCTATTCCAAAAGTCGTGAGGATCATGAGCACCATTTGAAGCTAGTACTCAAAGGCTTCATGAAAACAAACTATATGCCAAATTGAAGAAATCACGAGTTACGGCTTGAGAAAGTAGCATTCCTTGGGCACGTGGTGTCAAAACATGGAGTATCTGTGGATGGAAGCGAAGATTGAAGCAATCAAAGTTAGGGAGCAATAGAAGTCGGTGACCGAAATCACGTAACTTTACGGGCCTGGTTGGTTATTATCGGAGATTCGTGGAAGGGTTTTCTCGAATCGCTACTCCATTCTTCATTAACTCGGAAGGATACAAAATTCGTTTGGAGTGAGAAAAGTGAGAAGAGTTTCAAGAGCTTAAGAGAAGACTTATTTTTTGCACTGTTAATAATACCATCTGGTTCGGATGGATTTTTTATCTCTGATGATGCTTGAGCAAAGGGTTAGGATGTGTTCTTATGCAACGTGGGAAAGTCATAGCCTATGCCTCACGACAACTTAAAGAATATGAGAGGAATTATCCTACTCATGATCTAGAGTTGGTAGCAGTCATTTTCGCGCTAAAGATTTGGAGGCACTATCTATATGGGGAAAAAGTGGAGATATATTCAGACCATAAAAGCCTCAAATATTTCTTCACTCAAAAGGAACTCAACATGCAGCAACGACGTTGGCTCGAGTTGTTAAAAGAGAACGTGGTAGCTGACGCGTTGAGTAGAAGAACATATGCAGGAACGAATATGATGATGTCAAGTATATGCATAAAGCCAACTTTAATAGAAAAAGTTAAGGTTGCTCAAGCCACCGACCTAGAGCTGATGCGTATGAAGAAGAAAGTACAAGAAGGTGTTATTCCGGAAGCGAGAATCGATGAAGCAGGAATATTTCGAGTCCACTCCAGACTTTGTGTTCCTAACGACTCTGATTTGAAGTACAAGATTATGATGGAAGAACACAATACACCATTTGCGATCCATCCTGGAAGTACCAAAATGTATCGTGATCTTCGACATACATTTTGGTGGAACAATATGAAGAGAGAGATCGTGGAGTTTATCTCGAGGTGTTTAACTTGTCAACGTGTAAAGGCGGAGCATCAAGTGCCAAAGGGTCCATTGCAACCACTTGAGATTCCGAAATGGAAGTAGGAACATATTACCATGGATTTCGTTATGGGTCTTCCCACAGTTTCTCAAGGCGTAAATGCTATTTGGGTTATTGTTGATAGATTAACCAAGTTCCGCTCATTTTTCTTTAGATGCGGAGACTTATTCCTTGAACGTCTTGCTAGTATGTATGTGAATGAGATTGTGAGGTTGCATGGCATGCCGGTATCCATAGTTTGGATCGTAACCCAAGATTCACTTCAAGATTTTGGGTTAGCACCTGCAAAAAGCTATGGAGCGCGGATTTGCGATTTAGTTGACGCATACCATCCTCAAGCAGACGGACAATCAGAGAGGACTATTCAAACTCTTGAAGATCTATTAAGACTACGTGTCCTAGACTTCAAAGGAGTTGGGATAAGTATTTACCATTGGTGGAATTCTCCTACAACAACAGATTATCGGTGACATTGGTGTGGCCCCATTTGAAGCATTATATGGGACGAAAGTGTCGCTCTCCGATATGTTGGGGACGAGGTGGGTGAAGCAACATTGTTGGGACCCAATTTGAGTACGTATGACTACGGAAAAGATCCAAATGATTCGACAAGCGTATACAAGCAACGCAGGGAAGACCGATAAAAGAGTTATGCGGATCTTCATCGAAAGGGCGTGGAATTTGATATCGGAGATCATGTATTATTGCGTGTTACACCATGGAAAGGAGTTACAAGATTCAGGAAGAGAGGAAAGCTCAATCCACGATTTATTGGTCCATTTCAAATTCTTGACCGAGTAGGAAATGTAGCCTATAGACTCGCGAATATGTCTCGTGTTCATAATGTGTTTCACATATCTGCACTTCGTAAATATGTGAAAGACCCGAACCACGTTATAGAGTTAGAAACGGACGAGATAGCCGAAGACTAAACTTATGAAGAGGTACCTGTCAAGATCTTGGATAAGAAGGAGCATGTCCTTCGTACAAAGGTCATACCACAAGTTAAAGTTTTGTGGAGGAATCATGCTATAGAGAAATGACACAGGAATTAGAAAGCGGAAATGAAAGCGAGGTATCCTCATCTTTTGAAACACACAGTATCGTCACGTCAATTTCGAGGACGAAATTTCATAAGAAGGGGAGGTTGTAAGACCCCAAATAATTAATAAATGAAATTTATTTTCCTCTATTTATTTAATTAGTAAGGGTTGATTTGATTAATGTGGTTAGTTATGGGTAAAATGCGCAAATATTTTAATTAAGTAGGTGGTTATAAAATATTTATTTTTTTGTCGGGGAATATTCGTTTGGTCGTGGAATATTCTTCTTTGTAGGGAATATTAAATGCTGACGGTAAATTGACCTTGTATGGGCCCCATAACGGAAAGCGATTGGATGAAGAAAATGACAAATATAAGTTGTTTAAAAATAACGACGTAGTTATTACCGAATTATCTTGTTGGAATACCCGTGGTTAAAACACGATGTCTGGCGTTGTCAGACAACGAATAACACCGGTATTGCACCAATTATTGAAGGCACTACTCAATAATGGTTACGATGAATTACCGAATTCGATATTTTATTTTATTGATTTAATAATTCTTTGTGTTGATATTTAGTATTTATTCATTGTTTTAATAATTGTCCTTTGCATAATATTTTCTATTATCGGAGCAATAATTCATATTATCTGAATAATATTATTAGATAACATTATTGGCAATGTCTAAAAAGTTACATCTAAGGAGAGGTTTGGTCATCTAATTGCTTGCCCGATGAGAGAGAGATCCTTATTGGAAAGCCCCTCTTTCTGAGGCGCACGGGTTGTCAATAATGTGATTACGTAATATTATTTATGAATAATTAATTATTGATTTATATGATGAGGAAAATATTGATTTTATGAGATATAGATGGAGAAATTTTTTAATGTGACAATTGTTGAAAATTAATCTTTTTACGATAAAATAATTCATTTAAATATATTATTTTAATAATATATTAATGATGATATTTTTTACAATGAATGTGGGATATATGAGTATATGAGGAGGAAGAGTATTTTTGTGGCATTAAATGTTTAACACATGTTTTGTACACAATTATTGACCGAAATTTGATTATAGCCTGTAAAATCGCCCATTTGTGGATTTGATCAATTTACATTTGGAATTTGGAAAAACTTTCTTCTGTAAAGTTGTAGAGAATTTAATTTCCTATAAAAAGTCTCGAGATTCGAATTTTCTGATAAAAGGGCTATTTATTATGAATTATTAAAGTTCCGAAGTTCTGAAATAATTAATTTTTGTTAGTTTTAGTTAATTATTTTGAGAAAATCGTTTTTTGTACAATTA
The DNA here is from genome assembly GCA_020205605.1 of Panax ginseng. Taxonomy (NCBI): domain Eukaryota; kingdom Viridiplantae; phylum Streptophyta; class Magnoliopsida; order Apiales; family Araliaceae; genus Panax; species Panax ginseng. The sequence continues at coordinate 131,344,141 of CM035134.1, read as the reverse complement.
GCGGGCTCACATGTGTTATCAATGTGCTGAATTCAGATCATCAAAGGTGGGCTAAGGAAATATAAAATATATAGTAATATTTTATTAAATTTTCTACTTTGGTGTTCTAAGCATTTTCCTATAAATAAACGCTTAGGTTAGAATTGAAAATTACACGAAGCGAAAACTTCTCTCTCTTTCTCTCGATATATTGAGCGTATTCTTGTGAGTATACTTTTGAGTGTTGCTATATGGTGCAAGTCATAGCCTATATACGGTGTTTCAACTAGAAGTACTGTCTTTCGAGGTAAGAGATATTATTTTTTCGTAATGATATTATTTCTTCAATATTATTATGCTGAAATATTGATCTGAAGTTTTTATCAAATTTAGAACTTTTGGTGTCGGAGTTACTATTCACGTATACGGCACTATTCACGAATACAACACTATTCATCAAAAAATGAAAATTTTTCATTTTCGTCTAAAATATCTATTGTGGATACTAGCTTTGATTGTATCCATGTTTTGATCATTCTTGAATTTTACACCACTATGATTATTTTTGAGGTATTTTGGACATGGATAAAACAAAGTACTGAATCCTTAATCCTTAATCCTTGTTATTTTGTTTCTTTGGATTCGTTTCTTTAAAAATATTTTCATCATCCTCGGTCTTAAATGATGATATTATTGAATATCTTTGGCCTATAGTGCAAAGATGAATGATTTTTCGATGAATATCTTTGGCCCGTAGTGCAAAGATGAGCAGTGTTTAGATGAACATGACTAAGTGATGAATATCTTTGGCTGTAGTGCAAAGATGAATATTTGATTCGAGGATATATATTGATTGATGTTCTGAGGGATAAAAGATAGGCGATGAACTTTTAAATTCATACATAGAAGATAGTAGTTTGCATTCTCTACTTAACTCTTCTAATGAATTATTATTTCGGCGAATATTGATTTAAAACTTGTTGTCTATTGTATTCTATTAGATTTTTCCTCGTTGAAGACTAACGATAATTTGTTGTATATTATCTTAGTCATAATATTCTTTACTGGGCTAGTTGAGCTCACCCTTTTCCTTTTTGTTTCATTTTTCTTCTCAGGAGGCGAGAATATAGCGAGTACGAGTTGGGGTATGGAATGAAGTTTCTAGAGAGAGTTGTTTAGTAGTCCTCACCATTTTTGTAAAATAATGTATCAATAAATGTGATGAGGATTTATTTGAGTATAGATATTGTCTAAAAGATAATATTTGTATCCAAACTCACAGTTTTACTGTTGTAATAATAAAGTTGTAGTTGTTTCTGTACCATGTATTGACAACTCAGAATGGGTGATGTGTACCTATTTCGGGGGCGTCACAACTACGGCCAAGGATATTCGTTGATATCACATCCATTAATTATCCATTCACTACGGCCAAGGATATTCATTATTATCACATCCATGAATTAATATTTCATTGCTGAGACTCAGTCCAATAATTAATCCACATCATCAATTCATCCCTGCACTATAGGCCAAGGACATTCTTTTAGTATCACGACCACGAATTATCCATGAACTACGGGCCAAAGATAATCATGTTTTCATCAACGGTCCTGATCATGCCATAAAATAATTCATCTTTGCACCCTTGGCCGAAGAGAATCCATAGCCATAATCATACCAAAAATTGTCCATCAATGCACTACGGCCAATGAGGACTTTTTCCACATCATTTATAACATTACGGTCATGATTATACGAAGAATAATCCACAGTCATAATCATACCAAGTCCATCTATGCCTTCTGGAGCCACGAGATGACTTTCAATATAATATATACATGAGGATCATGACAACAATATAAAGAATTAATCAAATGAGATAAAGGATAAATATTAAACATTTATAATATAAATTATCCAGGGTTCAAGAATATCCCAATGTTATCAATCACTTAATAATCTCATAATCTAATATCATTAATATTATAATAATATTTTAATTATTTCATAAACTTATAAATAATTTATTTAATTTGTTTACACTTTACAAAATAATGCATTTAATCATTCAAAAATGCCACTCATAAGATTTCATCACCAATGATCACATCCCTCATCAAAAATCTGCATATACCCTATATAGGATTTCATAGCCATAAAATCCTATTTTCCAACTTTGTTACTTCACATAACATATTTAACTCATTTACTCATAACTAGTGCATTTTAATGAAAAATACCAAATCAGTCCCAAAAATATTTCTTTTCTAGGATTTAAGCAGAATATAGTCCCATAATGAACATATATTTTTCTCGAAATTTTTAAAATTCATTTACTATTTTTTAAAAATTAATTTCTAATTAATTCCTTAAGAAATTAGCTACCTCAAGTTTAACTCTAGAAATTCCCAAATCTTGGCAGGATCTTACACATGTTAACGTAATCTTCAGTTTAAATTTCATGGTCATCGGAGTTATAAAACTCGGTTATAGCATTTTTAATCGGAAAAATCTAAATATTGAAATGGTCATAACTTGCTCATTTTAAGTGGAATGAGCTCATTTTTTTATCTGAGGAGGTACTTTATACCATATATTTTCATGTTCCAAAAGGCGAAATTTTTTCTCACAAATTAAGTGGCCGAAAATGCCCTTTTTAAATTTTTGGCAGTAGTATTTATTTTCCCATTTTCACTTTTTTGTGCATTGCTAAAATCAGTCCACACGAAAATCTACAACACCTTTTCTAGTGATTCTACTTGGATAAGTTAGGAAACTCATAGGTCTAACTTTAGAACTTGACCACACGTAAAAATTCAAAATATAATATGAGATATGGTTGATTGAATTTTATGTTCTATTTTCACCAAAATCTGATTTTTTAACCCTTTGTGATTTCTAAGAAACTTTCATGTTTTCACATAATAACTAACATAACTCATCATAACACTTACTAATACTTCATATACCCATGATTTTCATCGGTCCAATACTTTTATTATGACTCTCATCATAGTCAGCGTAACGGATCATTTCCACAATTTAATAAGGAATGAATATAAAGGATCATTCACCGTGCATGTGGTAATCCACATAGACGAGTTATTCAGCAGAATAATAAAGAATGGAATAACGGAAGGATTCACCATAAATGCGATAGTACTGCGAGACGGGTTATTCCCAGCGAGAATAATAAATAATGGAACCAAGTCCAAAGCGTAAGCGCATGATACGAGAATATTCGACAAAATAATAAAGCGAAACCGAAGTCGGTGAAATTGCATGCAAGCGGGATGTTCCAACAGAATAATAAAGAATGGAATAACATCAAAAATCACCATGCATGCAATACTTCGCATAGACAGGTTATTCTAACAGAATAATAAATAACGGAACGAGTCGGTGAAATTACATGCAAGCGAGGATGTTCCAACAAAATAATAAAGAATGGAATAACAACAGAAATCACCATGCATGCGGTACTTCGCATAGACAGGTTATTCCAACAGAATAATAAGGAATGGAATAGAAGAATTTGACCAAGTATAGGGTAGTCCGCGTATACAGGTTATTACAACAGAATAATAAAGAATGGAACAACAAAAGTTCTCTTCATGAATACAAAAGAAATAACACCCCTTACCTTATAAAGAAGAGTACTCCGACGGTAGGGCGGGGATATACTTGAAGAAACTTGCACTACGCTCAAAGCTTTATTAAACGCTAAAGAAATACGCTCAAGATTATAGAAGAAGAATTCTCTCTCTGGTCTCTCTCTAGAGTTTGGTGAATTAAGTAAGAAATAATGAAGGAATGAGCTTTATTTATAGAAGAATGGATGAATAATAACCAATCCATGAGCGGTCAGATTGATTTACTTTTTAAGCGGACGATCCAGTTGGTTTATAATAAAATATAATATATTATATTTATAATCTAATAAAAGCGAATAACTTTATAAAAGTATTATGTTTTATATAAAAAGATTTTACTATCTGAACAAACCTTTATCAAACACTATCGTAATAAAATTTAATATATTCTAATTATTGTCTAATAAAAGCAGATAACTTTATAAAAGTATTACATTTTTATATTAAAAGATTTTACTATTAGCCTAATAAAATGAATAACTTTATAAAAGTAATACATTTTATATAAAAAGCATTTACATTTTATTACATTAATAATACTAATAAAACAAAACTTCATCATCACTTACTTTGAAAAATTTTCAAATGTCACCCTTAACTTTAAACTTTTATCAATTTAACTATTCACCAAAATAGAAATATTGAATACTTTTATTTCATAAAATTCAGGGTCTCACAAGCTCCCCTCCTTATGAAATTTTGCCTTCGAAATTTACATATGTACCTGGTATTTCGAAGAGATGAGAATACCTTACTTTCTTTTCGGATTGTACCTTCCCGGTTATTTTCTCTGTATCATGATTTTCCTATTGCTCATCTCCTGTGTTTCAGATATCATTCTAGAATATACCTTTAAAACAAAGGTTAATTGACATATCATAATTTGTCAACTTATAAAGTAAACAATTTCAGCTTAGGTAAGTCACAAACTAGTGAAGTATATTACACGTCTCTTCCCTCCTAATTCTAGACTCATATCTCCACCAGCGACCATATCCCTAAGCTCTGATACCAAATGTGACGCCCGCAAAACAGGTATATATCACCCATCTTGAGTCGCCAGAAAACACACTATAAAAATCATTTACAACTTCATTTATACAACTTTCGTGCAAAATACGACGACATGTATCTTTGAGTTTAAATTTAAATATAAATATATATACTGACTCGACTCATGTCACAATTGCACCTTACATAAAGGCAGCAAATAAAGCATTTTAGAAATTAAAATCTTTGGAAAGTGCTCAAGAAACGCCCGTACATAGGAGGCCATGAATCTAAGTTATGATAGATATCATATGTCGGAGAATTATCCTTGGTTGACCCAATAGACCCCAAAGAAAAATGAGAAGATTACTATCATGTTTCTTCCAATGGTGAGTCTTCTCTTGACATATAACTATCTCCCACTGTCTCCAGTGAAAATTATATTTCAAATAAACTCCAAGATCATATAGGTAGTTCTCGTAGATATACTCGACAAGTGGATACACTGACCACATCTTATGATAACATGAGGTTGTATGTCATTAGACATCTTGTATGATAGTGACAAAACACCCTTCAAAGTTGGGTTCGCCTCACCCTATTCGGTTCACCAAAATTAAATATCAAATAGCGTATACAATCGACACACTTATCTAAAGTTCTCGATAAAATTATTTCCATACTATTTAGGAGAACCTCAGCGAGTATAGACCAAGATTACATTCCTGTTATCCTCGCTCGTCCGACTACACTCTTATTACACGAAAGGAATTGTGAAGCAAAATGGTGAGCACAACTAGCCCGATAAAGAATATCATAACTAAAGATAATTAAATTATCAATAGCTTTTGTCAATAATAAATCGGAGATTTAGAACATATGGTAGATGATAAAACTTTTCAACCATAGTTGTTGTTAGACGAACAATCCATTAAAAGAGTCGAATAGACCATCGGGTCTATTATCTTCTCCATGTTAAAGTCCACCAATAATGTTTTATCCACTGTAACATCAATCAACAATTTCATCCACAATTATATGAATAACTCATAATCATAATTGTGATTACGAATTCCTTTTCGCACCCGGGGCGAAGATAATTTTCATCACCTATCTTCACGAAACATCAAAAATCATGGTTATACCAAATCACAATCCTGCTTTCATAATCATACTAATAAATTCATCTTTTGCACTCTGACGAAGATATTCATTAACAATTCATCTTTGCACTACTGGGCCAAAGACATACAATTGTATTTTAGAAGAGTCAAGTAAAGCATGATATCTACTATCTTCTACTGAATTTAAAAGTTTATTATCAATATTTTATATTTGAGACTCGACAATAAATAATCCACATCATCGAATCATCCACGCACTACGGACCGAGGATATTCGTTGATATCACATCCATGAATTATCCATGCACTACTTCTACCGAGGATATTCATTATTATCACATCCATGAATTAATATTTCATTCTTTGAGACTCATTTCGATAATTAATCCACATCATCAATTCATCCCTGCGCTATAGGCGAGGACATTCTTTTAGTATCACGACCACGAATTATCCCATACTACTACGAAGATAATCGTGTTTTCATCAACTGGTCTGATCATGCCATAAAACAATTCATCTTTGCACCCTTGGTAGAAGAGAATCCATAGCCATAATCATACCAAAAATTGTCCATCAATGCATTACGGCCCGATGAGGAATTTTTTTCACATCATTTATAACACATTACGGTCTGATTATACAAGAATAAACCACAGTCGTAATCATACCAAGTCCATTTATGCACTTCTGAGGCCTGATTGACTTTCAACATAATATATACATGAGGATCATGCCAGCGATATAAAGAATCAATCAAATGAGATAAATGATAAATATTAATCATTTATAATATAAATTATCTAGGGTTCAAAAATATCCCAATGTTATCAATCACTTAATAATCTCATAATCTAATATCATCAATATTATAACAATATTTTAATTATTTCTTAAACTTATAAATAATTTATTTAATTTGTTTACACTTTACCAAATAATGCATTTAATCATTCAAAAATTCCATACTCATAAGATTTCATCACCAATGATCACATCCCTCATCAAAAATCTGCATATACCCTATATAGGATTTCCAAGCCATAAAATCCTATTTTCCAACTTTGTTACTTCACATAACATATTTAACTCATTTACTCATAACTAGTGCATTTTAATGAAAAATACCAAATCAGTCTCAAAAATATTTCTTTTTTGGGATTTCGCAGAATATAGTCCCATAATGAACATATATTTTTCTCGGAATTTTTAAAATTCATTTACTATTTTTCAAAAATCAATTTCTAATTAATTCTTTAAGAAATTAGCTACCTCAAGTTTAACTCTAGAAATTCCTAAATCTTGGCGGGATCTTACACATGTTAGCGTGATCTTCGGTTTAAATTTCATGGTCGTGAGTTATAGAACTCGGTTTATAGCATTTTTAAATCGAAAAAAATCTAAATATTGAAATGGTCATAACTTGCTCATTTTAAGTCGGAATGAGCTCATTTTTGGACAGGAGGTACTTTATACCAAATATTTTCATGTCCCAAAAGGCCGGAATTTTTCTCACAAATTAAGTGGCCGAAAATGCCCTTTTAAAATTTCTGGCAGTAGCTATTTTCCTATTTTTCACTTTTTCGTGCTTTGCTAAAATTAGTCCACACGAAAATCTACAACACCTTTTTCATTGATTCCACTTGGATAAGTTAGGAAACTCATATATCTAACTCTAGAATTTGACCACACTTAAAAATTCAAAATATAATAGGAGATATAGTCAATTGAATTTCATGTTCCATTTTCACCAAAATCTGATTTTTCAACCCTTTGTGATTTCTAAGAAATTTTCATGTTTTCACGTAATAACCAACATAACTCATCATAACACTTACTAATACTTCATATACCCATGATTTTCATTAGTCCAATGCTTTTATTATGACTCTCATCATAATCAACGTAACCAGATCATTTCCACAATTTAATAAGGAATGAATATAAAGGATCATTCACCATGCATGTGGTAATCCATATAGACAGGTTATTCCAACAGAATAATAAAGAATGGAATAACAGAAGGATTCACCATGCGTGCGATAGACTGCACAGACAGGTTATTCCCAATAGAATAATAAATAATAGAACCAAGTCAAGGCGTAGCGTACGAGACGGGATATTAAATAGAATAATAAAAAGAACAAAACCAGTCAAATGAAATTACTTGCAAGCGGGATGTTCAATAGAATAATAAAGAATGGAATAACATCAAAAATCACCATGCATGCGGTACTTGCGCATAGGCGAGTTATTCTAACGAGAATAATAAATAACGGAACCGGTCGGTGAAATTGCACGCAAGCGGGATGTTCAATAAAATAATAAAGAATGGAATAACAACAGAAATCACCATGCATGCGGTACTTCGCATAGACAGGTTATTCCAACAGAATAATAAGGAATGGAATAGAAGAATTTGACCAAGTATAGGGTAGTCCGCGTATACAGGTTATTCCAACAGAATAATAAAAAATGGAACAACAGAAGTTCTCTTCATGAATACAAAAGAAATAATACCCCTTACCTTATAAAGAAGAGTACTCCGACGGTAGGGCGGGGATATACTTTAAGAAACTTGCAATACGCTCAAAGCTTTATTAAACGTTAAAGAAATACGCTCAAGATTATAGAAGAAAAATTCTCTCTACAGTTTCTCTCTAGAGTTTAAATTGAATTAAGTAAGAAATAATGAAGGAATGAGCTTATTTATAGAAGAATGGGTGAATAGTAACCAATTCATGAGCGGTCCAGATTGATTTACTTTTAAAGCGAGCGGTCAGATTGGTTTACAATAAAATATAATATATTCTATTTATAATCTAATAAAATGAATAACTTTATAAAAGTATTCTATTTTATATAAAAAGATTTTACTATGCAAACACTATGCGAGCCTTATGCAAATACTATGTATAATAAAATATAATATATTCTAATTATTATACAATAAAGCGAGATAACTTTATAAAAGTATTACATTTTATATAAAAAGATTTTACTATTAACCTAATAAAAGCGAATAACTTTATAAAAAAGTATTACATTTTTATATAAAAAGTATTTCTATTTTATTACATTAATAATACTAATAAAACAAAACTTCATCATCACTTACTTTGAAAAATTTTCAAATATCACCCTTAACTTTAAACTTTTATCAATTTAACTATTCACCAAAATAGAAAAATTGAATTATTTCATAAAATTCAAGGTCTCACAATACACCTGTCCGTCTTTGCACTACGGTCCAATGAGGACTTTTACCACATTATTCGTTACATTACGGTCATGATTATATCAAATAATCCCTGGTCATAATTATACCAAGTCCATCTATGCACGTAAGCCAAAGATTACTTTGATCACAATATAAGCATGAAGATGATGACAATGACATAATAATTCAATAAAACAAGTTCAAGGATAAATTTTAAAGATTTATAATTTAATTTATCCAGAAATCAATAACGTCCAAATTATAAACATGATACTGCTTTGTAGAGTAAAATTCAAGAATGCTCAGAAGAATATTTCCATGAAAAGATACTGGATGAAGCGCAAATATCAATGATATTTCCACTAATTTCATGGAGTATAGAAGCCAAAGCTTTAACCAACTGAGTATAAGAGAATATATTAATCTGCAAATGGATTTTCGCTCGCCATGCGGTAATCCACATAGACAGATCATTTTCACAATTTAATAAGGAATGAATACGAAGGATCATTCACCATGCATGCGATAATCCACATAGACAGGTTATTCCAACAGAATAATAAAGAATGGAATAACAGAAGAATTCACCATGCATGCGGTAGTCCGTGTAGACAGGTTATTCTAACAGAATAATAAAGAATGGAATAATAACAGAATTCACCAGGCATGCGATAGACCGCACAAACAGGTTATTCCAACAGAATAATAAAGAATGGAACCAGGTCATGCGTAATTCGTACATACATTATATTCCAACAAAATAATAAATAACGGAACCAGGTCATTCGTAATCCGCACAGATATGATATTCCAATAGAATAATAAAGAATGGAATAACAACAGAATTCACCAGGCATGCGATAGGCGCACATTGTCTGAGTTATTTTAACGAGAATAATAAAGAAGCGGAACTAGGTCATGCGTAATCGCATGCATGACATGGATATTCAATAGAGTAATAAAGAATGGAATAACAATGAATTCACCGTGCATACGATAGACCGCCATGCAGACAAAGTTATTCCAACATAATAATAAAGAATAGAATAACAACAAAATTCACGGGCATGCGATAGAGCCCTTGCAGACGAGTTATTCCAATGAATAATAAAGAATGGAATAATGTAAGAATTTCACCACCATGTATGCAGGTGCCAGACAAAAGTTATTCAATATAATAATAAGGAATAACAACCCTTACGGGTATTGAAAGAAAATAACTCTCTTCGTGAATACGAAAAAATAATACCCCTTACCTTAGAAGAAAACTAGAATAGTGAGGTAACAGACTTCTTTTCTTCTTTCTCTCTATAATAAATGCTCTATAGCTTTAGTGAATTGGTGAGAAATGAAGGAAGAATGAGCTTCTATTTATAAGAAAATATAGTTTCAATAATTGCACATTTTAGGGCTCAAAATATTATAGTATAATACCTTACTCTTTTTCTTCATTTTTAATTTAGTCATCCAAGTATTATCACACTTGCACCACCCCCCCTAATAGTAAATCATGTGAATCAATAGTAAATCATGTGACTCAATAGTTCTAAACATGTGAAAAAAAAACAATTACAGTATAGTACCTCTAACTATAGCTCCATTTTTATTTTAGTCATGCAAGTATTATCAATCTTGCACCAACTCCCCTAATAGTAAATTGTGACGCCCCCAAAATAGGTATACAACACCCATTCTGAGTCACCAAATACATGGTACAGAAACAACTACAACTTTATTAATACAATTGTCGTGCAAAATACGACAACACATAAATTATGAATTTAAAAACAAATATTGTCTTCTAGACAATATCAACACTCAAATAAGTTCTCATTATAATTATTGATACATTATTTTACAAAATAGTGAGGACTACTAAAACGACATTCTAGAACCTTCATTTCATACCCCGATTAGTACTCGCTACATTCTCGCCTCCTGAGAAGAAAAATGGAACAAAAAAGAAAAGGGAGAGCTCAACTAGCCCAGTAAAGAATATTATGACTAAGATAATATAGAACAAATTATCGTTAGTGTTCAAGAAAAAATCGATAGAATACAATGAGACAACAAGTTTTAAATCAATATTCGCAATGAAATAACAATTCATTAGAAGAGTTACGTGAGAGAATGAAATCTACTATCTTCTATGATTTTAAAAATCCATCATCAATATTTTATCCACGTAACATCAATCAATATACATCATAAATCAAATATTCATCTTTTTGCACTACGTGCCAAAGATATTCATCGATTAGTCATGTTCATCTCAACATCTCATACATCTTTGCACTACGGGCCAAAGATATTCATAAGAAAATCAACCATCTTTGCATTACGAGCCAAAGATATCCGATAATATCATCATTTAGAGTGAGGATGATGAAAAATATTTTAAAGAAAAGCGAATCCGATTGAAACAAAAGAACAATTAATAAGGTTTCGTACTTTAAAGCGATCCAAGTTCAAAAATACTACATAAATAACCATAGTGAAGTAAAATTCAAGAATGATCAAAACATGGATGCAATCAAACCTAGTATCCATAATAGATATTTTGGACAAAAAACAAAAATTTAATTTTTTTTTGAATAGTGCCATATTCGTGAATAAGTGTCAGTATCACGTGAATAGTGCCAGATACGTGAATAGTAATCAGATACACTAAAAGACAAGAATTTCACAAGAAAAATCTTACCAATATTTCGCAAGATAATGATATTAGAAGAAATAATATCATTTTTAAAAAATAACATCCCTTACCTCGAAAAGACAAAGTGCCGGATTGGGAATACTAGATATAGTCTTTGAAGGAACTTATAAAGTATAGTAGCAACACTTAAAGTCTCAAAATACTCACAAGAATACGCTCGATAATATAGAGAGAAAAAAGAGAGAAAACTTATTTACGGTGTGATTTTCAATTCTAACCTAAGCACCTATTTATAGAAATGCTAAGAACATTAAAGAGAAAATTTAATAAAATATTAATATATTTTATTAAATTTCCTCATCATATAAACTTGGTCCAAAATCAGCCACACACCTCACCAAAAGTCACAAAAACGTTTTTCGTGTAAAAATCACTTAAAACTCCATAAAAAAATAATAATCAATTAATCCGGAACATCAATAATTCATAATAAATAGCCCTTTTATCAGAAAAATTTGGATCTTGCATCCATTCCATAGGAAATTCAATTATCTACAACTTTGTAGTTTTAAATTTTTCGAAATTCCAAACAGAAATTGACCGAAACCCACATACAAACGATTTTACAGGCTATAATCAAATTTCAGTCAAGAAATAGGGCCTACGAACATGTTTAAAACATTTTTTGTAACAAAAATACTCTTCCTCCTCATTTGTTCATATATCACACATTCATTGTAAAAATATCACCATTATTATATTATTATAATATAATAATATATTTAAATAATATAATAATATATTTAAATAAATTATTTTATCAGAAAAGATAAAATATCAATTTTTCAACAATTGTCACTTTAAAAAATTTTCTCCATCTATATCCACACAAAATAAATATTTTCCTTATCATATAAATCAATAATTAATTATTCACAAATAATATTGCAGAATCACAATACTGAAAACCAGGCCGTTCCCAGGAAAGAAGGGACTTTCCAATAAGGATTTTTCCTTACTGGCGCGTAATTAGGTGACTAAACCTCTCCTTAGACAGAACTTTCTAGACATTGCTAATAATGTTATCTAATAATATTATTCAAATAATATAAATTATTGCTCCGATAATGGAAAATACTGTATAGTGACAATTATTGAAACAACAATAATATAAAATATCAACGTATCAATTATTGAATCAATAAAATAAAATATTAAACAGTAATTACTGCAACAATTATTGAGTAGTGCCTTCTTACGTAAGAAACAATAATTGGTGCAATACCGTGTGCTACTGTGTTTTAACTACCGAGTATTTCAACAGTATTAACGGTAACAATTACGCCGTTATTTATAAATAACTTATACTTGTTGTTTTCTTCATCCAATCGCTTTCCGTTATGGGGCCCACATATAAAATTCGCCTTTGTCGTCATTGAATATTCACAAAGCGGTAAGAATATTCCACGACTAAATGAATATTCCCCGACAACAATGAATATTTTATAACCACTTACTTATTTGAAATATTTGTGCATTTTTCCCATAACTAACCACATTAATCAAATCAACCCTTACTATTTCAAAATAATAAATAGAGGAAATTTTATTTCATTTATAATAAGTTGGGGTCTTACAACCTCCCCTCCTTATGAAATTTCATCCTCGAAATTGACGTACGTACCTGGTATTTCGAAAAGGTAAAGATACCTCGCTTTCATTTCCGTTTCCAACTCCCAGGTCATTTCCTCTATAGCATGGTTCCTCCATAAAACTTTGACTTGTGGTATGACCTTTGTGCGTAGGACATGCTCCTTCCTATCCAAGATCTTGACAGGTACCTCTTCGTACGTTAAGTCTTTGGCTATCTCTTCTGGTTCTAACTCAATAACGTGGTTCGGGTATTTCACATATTTACGAAGCACAGATATGTTAAAAATATTATGAACACAAGACATACTTGGAGGTAACCCGAGTCTATAGGCCACATTTCCTACTCGGCCACATTTCCCCAATACTAAATTCCACGTCCTTTCGATGAAGATCTGCATAACTCTTTCGTCGATCCTGTGCCGTTTGTATACGTTGTCGAATCATTTGGATCTTTTCTGTAGTAATACGTACCAACTCTGGTCCCAACAATGTTGCTTCACCCACCTCATCCCAACATACTGGAGAGCGACACTTTCGTCCATATAATGCTTCAAATGGAGCCACACCTATACTTGCCTGATAACTATTGTTGTAGGAGAATTCCACCAATGGTAAATACTTATCCCAACTCCCTTTGAAGTCTAGGACACGAGTCTTAATAGATCTTCAAGAGTTTGAATAGTCCTCTACGATTGTCCGTCTGGTTTGAGGATGGTATCGAGCGAATCATAAATCCGTGCCCATAGCTTTATGCAAGCTAACCCAAAATCGTGAAGTAAATCTTCGGTCACGATCCAAAACTATGGATACTGGAATGCCATGCAATATCAAAATCTCATTTACGTACATACGAGTAAGACGTTCAAGGGAATAAGTCTCCCGTATCGGCAAGAAATGAGCAGACTTGGTTAATCTATCAATAATAACCCAAATAGCATTTATGCCTTAAGAAACCGTGGGAAGACCCGTAACGAAATCCATGTTAATGTGTTCCCACTTCCATTTCAGAATCTCAAGTGGTTGCATCTCAAGTGGTTGCAATGGACCCTTAGGCACTTGATGCTCTACCTTTACCCGTTGACAAGTTAAACACCTTGAGATAAACTTCGCGATCTCTCTCTTCACATTGTTCCACCAAAATGTATGTCGAAGATCACGATACATTTTGGTACATCCAGGATGGATTGCAAACGGTGTATTGTGTGCCTCCATCATGATCTTGTACTTCAAATCAGAGTCGTTAGGAACAAAAAGTCTGGAGTTGACTTAAAGTATTCCTTCTTCATCGATTCTTGCCTCTAGGATAACACCTTCTTGTACTGTCTTCTTCATACGCATCAGCTCCGAGTTTGTGGCTTGAGCAACTTTAACTTTTTCGATTAAAGTCGGTTCTATACGTATACTTGACATCATCGCATGGGTCCTCGGAGTCTTGAATTCAATCTTCATCTTTTGTAAATCACACAAAATGGGCCTTTGTGTTGCCAACATCGCACTCGTTCCCGCATTTGATCTTCTACTCAACGCGTTAATTACCACGTTCGCTTTTCTAGGATGGTATTGAATGGTGTGGTCGTAATCTTTCAACAGCTCGAGCCAATGTCGTTGCCGCATGTTGAGTTCCTTTTGGGTGAAGAAATATTTCAGGCTTTTATGGTCTGAATATATCTCCACTTTCTCCCCATATAGATAGTTCCTCCAGATCTTTAGCGCGAAAATGACTGCTACCAACTCTAGATCATGAGTAGGATAATTCCTCTCATATTCTTTAAGTTGTCGCAAGGCATAAGCTATGACTTTTCCATGTTGCATGAGAACACATCCTAACCCTTTGTCCGAAGCATCGTTGTAGATAACAAATCCATCAAGAACCGGATGGTATTAGCCGAGCAGTGCGAAATGAGTCTCCTCTTGAGCTCTTGAAAACTCTTCTCGCATTCCTCGCTCCATTCAAATTTTGTATCTTTCCGAGTCAGCTGAGTTAACGAAGTAGCTATTCGAGAAAATCCTTCCACGAATCTCCGATAATAACCAGCTAAGCCCAGAAAGCTACGTACTTCGGTCACCGACTTTGTTTGCTCCCAACTTTGTATTGCTTCAATCTTTACCGGGTCGACAGATACTCCATGTTTTGACACCATGTGCCCAAGGAATGCTACTTCCTCAAGCCAGAACTCTCATTTCTTCAACTTGACATATAGATTGTTTTCACGAAGCCTTTGGAGTATATAAGGATGTCATGATCTTCACAACTTTTGGAATATATAAGGATGTCATCAATAAAGACAACAACGAACTGATCCAAATATTTCTTGAATAATCGGTTCATCATATCCATGAAAGCCGCAGGAGCATTATTCAATCCAAAAGACATGACTAAGAATTCATAATGCCAGTACCGAGTTCTAAAGGCAGTCTTTGGAATATCCTCAGTTCTAATCTTTAGCTGATGATATCCAGAACGAAGATTGATCTTTAAAAAAAATTATGCTTCTTGCAACTGGTCAAACAAGTCATCAATGCGAGGTAGCGGATACCTATTCTTGATGGTGACATGGTTCAATTTCCGGTAGTCAATACAAAGTCGCATACTCCCGTCTTTCTTCTTTACAAATAAAATAGGAGCACCCCAAGGAGATGTACTAGGACGAATAAAACTGAAGTCCAACAACTCCTGTAGTTAGACCTTTAACTCCCGTGATCACCTCGTTTGGGTTCCTCGTATTTTGACCAGTCACAACAAACGCTCTTCCAGGAACCATTGACTTTGACTTTTCTGGGACAGCCTTTTGAGTCACCATTCCTGCTGGACTTGGTTTCGCTACCATACAATCTTGAGCGACATATCCTTCCTTTCCACAATTATAGCATACCTTGAGCTTTTGTGGATAGTTTGGGCTGATATGTCCCTCTTTTTCACATTTAGAGCATACAACCGGTGGTCATTCTCCTCCCTTAGAACCAGTTGCTGCTGGTGCTGACGTCTTCACATTGTCATTGTTGAATCTCCTCTTTTTAAAATCTCCCCGCGACTCACTTTTTCTATTTTCATGGCCATGATTACCACCAGAATGGTTGCCACTCTTGTCCGTATTTTTCTTTCCTCGCTGGATATCGTTGCTCCGGTGACTGCTGTCACCGGTTTGACCCTGGTTGTGGTCCCTCGGTTGAACATACTCATTATCTCGCTCTAATAATTGAGCCATGTTGACAACATCTGAATATAGTGAAAACTTATGAGAAATGAGATATTGACGTATGTCGGGTTAAAAACCTCTCAGAAACATCCGCGTCATATATTCCTCATTCTCCACCAAATGAGGTGCAAACCTAGATAACTCTGCAAACTTTGCCTCATATTGGGACACCGTCATGTTATTTTGTTCCAGTCTAATGAACTCCACTTCCTTCATATGACGAATACTTTCAGGAAAGTACTTGTCATTGAGCGTTCTCAAACATCTCCCAAGACATGCCGAAAAGTATTTGGATGGAGTACGCTTCTGATTCCCACCACCCGAATCGCCTCATTAAGGAACTTAAGGTGGCGAATGGAACCTTCTGTTCCTCCGTGCATCCCAAGACATCTAATATCTTGGTGATTTGTTTGACCCACGTTTCTGCCTTAATCGGATCCGGCCTATTGCACATTTTCCTCATTGGTGGGTAAAGGTGTCTCCACGGTCTCATTTACTCCACTGTTAACATTCTCGGTTGCCATTCTCAAATACTTCCATAAACAAGGGTTAATTGAAGAAATTAACATATCACATAATATCCCTATATTCTGACCAACCAACAAATAAGCTTAGGTAGGACACACTAGCGAAGGATTTACTCTCTCTCCCTCCTAGTTCTATTCACAGATCTCCGCCATGGAGATCATATCCTAAGCTCGATACCAACCGAGATGCCCCCAAAATAGGTATACAACACCCATTCTGAGTCGCCAAATACATGGTACAGAAACAACTACAACTTTATTAATACAATTGTCGTGCAAAATACGACAACACATAAATTATGAATTTAAAAACAAATATTATCTTCTAGACAATATCAACACTCAAATAAGTTCTCATTACAATTATTGATACACTATTTTACAAAATAGTGAGGACTATTAAAACGACATTCTAGAACCTTCATTTCATACCCCGACTAGTACTCGCTACATTCTCGCCTCCTGAGAGGAAAAATGGAACAAAAAAGAAAAGGGAGAGCTCAACTAGCCCAGTAAAGAATATTATGACTAAGATAATATAGAACAAATTATCGTTAGTGTTCAACAGGAAAAAATCTGATAGAATACAATAGACAACAAGTTTTAAATCAATATTCGCAGCGGAAATAACAATTCATTAGAAGAGTTACGTAGAGAATGAAATCTACTATCTTCTATGATTTTAAAAATCGATCATCAATATTTTATCCCTGTAACATCAATCAATATACATCATAAATCAAATATTCATCTTTGCACTATGTGCCAAAGATATTCATCGACCGGGTCAGTGTTCATCTCAACACCTGTACATCTTTGCACTACGGGCCAAAGATATTCATAAGAAAATCAACCATCTTTGTACTATAGGCCAAAGATATTCTGTAATATCATCATTTAGGACTGAGGATGATGAAAAATATTTTAAAGAAAACGAATGCAGTGAAACAAAAGAACAATTAATAAGGATTCGTACTTTAAATAGTCCAAGTTCAAAAATACATCATAAATAACCACAGTGAAGTAAAATTCAAGAATGATCAAAACATGGATACAATCAAAGCTAGAATCCATAATAGATATTTTGGACAAAAAATGAAAATTTAATTTTTCTGTGAATAGTGCCGTATTCATGAATAGTGTCATATACGTGAATAGTGCCGTATATGTGAATAGTAACTCCGACACTAAAAGACAAGAATTTCACAAGAAAAATATAAGACCCCGACTTATTATAAATGAAATTAAATTTCCTCTATTTATTATTTTGAAATAGTAAGGGTTGATTTGATTAATGTGGTTAGTTATGGAAAAAATGCGCAAATATTTCAAACAAGTAAGTGGTTATAAAATATTCATTGTTGTCGGAGAATATTAGTTTGGTCGTGGAATATTCTTACTTGTTTGGGAATATTAAATGCGATGATGCGACCTTAGGTGGGCCCATGTGAAAGCGATTGGATGAAGAAAATGACAAGTATAAGTTATTTATAAATAACGGCGTAGTTGTTACCGTTAATACTGTTAAAATACTCTGTGGTTAAAACATAGTAGCATACGGTATTGCACCAATTATTGATTCTTACGTAAGAAGGCAATACTCAATAATTGTTACAGTAATTACTGTTCAATATTTTATTTTATTGATTCAATAGTTGCTACGTTGGTATTTTATATTATTGTTGTTTCAATAATTGTCACTATACAATATTTTCCATTATCGGAGCAATAATTTATATTATTTGAATAATATTATTAGATAGCATTATTGAAAATGTCTAGAAAGTTCTGTCTAAGGAGAGGTTTGGTCACCTAATTGCGCGCCAGTAAGGAGAAATCCTTATTGGAAAGCCCCCTTTTCCCTGTCAGCGACCTGGTTGCCAGTATTGTGATTCTGTAATATTATTTGTGTATAAATAATTATTGATTTATAT
Source organism: Panax ginseng (assembly GCA_020205605.1). NCBI lineage: Eukaryota > Viridiplantae > Streptophyta > Magnoliopsida > Apiales > Araliaceae > Panax > Panax ginseng. The sequence continues at coordinate 131,325,205 of CM035134.1, read as the reverse complement.
GATAAGGAATATATTCATTTTGCGTGGATATAGATGGAGAAAATTTTAAAGTGATAATTGTTGAAAAATTGATATTTTATCTTTTTTGATAAAATAATTTATTTAAATATATTACTATATTATAATAATATAATAATGGTGATATTTTTATAATAAATGTGTGATATATGAATAAATTAGGAGGAAGAGTATTTTTGTTACAAAAAATATTTAAAATATGTTAAACATGTTCGTGGGCCCTATTTCTTGACTGAAATTTGATTATAGCCTGTAAAATCGTCCGTATGTGGGTTTCAATCAATTTATGTTTGTAATTTGGAAAAACTTAAAACTACAAAGTTGTAGAGAATTGAATTTCCTATGGAATGGACATAAGATTTGAATTTTTTTGATAAAATGGCTATTTATTTTGAATTATTGAAGTTCCGGATTAATTGATTATTATTTTTTTTATGGAATTTTAAGTGATTTTTACATGAAAAACGTTTTTGTGACTTTTGGTGAGGTGTGTGGCTGATTTTGGACCAAGTTTGTGTGCGTAGGAAATTTAATAAAATATATTAATATTTTATTAAATTTTTTGCTTTGGTGTTCTAAGCATTTTCCTATAAATAGGGTGCTTAGGTTAGAATTGAAAATCACACCAGAAACAAGTTTTCTCTCTCTTTCTCTTTCTATATTATCGAGCGTATACTTGCGAGTATTTTGAGATTTTGAGTGTTGCTATACGGTACAAGTTTATCTAGTATTCCTGTCAGAATTACTGTCTTTTCGAGGTAAGGGATGTTATTTTTTTAAAAAATGATATTATTTCTTCTAATATCATTATGCCGGAATATTGGTAAGATTTTTCTTGTGAAATTCTTGTCTTTTAGTGTCGAGATTACTATTCACGTATATGGCACTATTCACGTATACGACACTATTCACAAATACGACACTATTCACAGAAAAATTAAATTTTCATTTTTTGTCCAAAATATCTATTATGGATATTAGCTTTGATTGTATCCATGTTTTGATCATTCTTGAATTTTACTTCACGATGGTTATTTATGAAGTATTTTTGAAATTGGACTGTTTAAAGTACGAATCCTTATTAATTATTCTTTTATTTCACTGGATTCGTTTTCTTTAAAATATTTTTCATCATCCTCAGTCTTAAATGATGATATTACTGAATATCTTTGGCCTGTAGTGCAAAGATGGTTGATTTTCTTATGAATATCTTTGGCCCGTAGTGCAAAGATGTATAGGTGTTGAGATGAACATGATTAATCGATGAATATCTTTGGCTTTGTAGTGCAAAGATGAATATTTGATTTATGATGTATATTGATTGATATTACAGGGATAAAATATTGATGATGGATTTTTAAAATCATAGAAGATATTAGATTTCATTCTCTACGTAACTCTTCTAATGAATTGTTATTTCTGCTGCGAATATTGATTTAAAATTTGTTGTCTATTGTATTCTATCAGATTTTTCCCTGTTGAAGACTAACGATAATTTTTTCTATATTATCTTAGTCATAATATTCTTTACTGAGCTAGTTGAGCTCATCCTTTTCCTTTTTGTTCTATTTTTTTTCTCAGGAGACGAAAATGTAGCGAGTACTAGTCGGGGTATGGAATGAAGGTTCTAGAATATCGTTTTAGTAGTCCTCACTATTTTGTAAAATAGTGTATCAATAATTGTAATGAGAACTTATTTGAGTGTTGATATTGTTTAGAAGACATTATTTGTTTTTAAATTCACAGTTTATGTATTGTCGTATTTTGCACGATAATTGTATTAATAAAGTTGTAGTTGTTTCTGTACCATGTATTTGGCGACTCAGAATGGGTGTTGTATACCTATTTTGGGGGCGTCACAAAAAATCTTACCAATATTCCGGCATAATGATATTAGAAGAAATAATATCATTTTTTTAAAAAATAACACCCCTTACCTCGAAAAAGCGAGTACTTACATTGGAATATTGGATATAGTCTTTGAAGGAACTTGTACCATATAAAAACACTCAAAGTCTCAAAATACTCACAAGAATACGCTCGATAATATAGAGAGAGAAATAGAGAGAAAACTTGTTTCTGGTGTGATTTTCAATTCTAACATAAGCACCCTATTTATAGGAAAATACTTTGAACACCAAAGCAAAAAATTTAATAAAATATTAATATATTTTATTAAATTTCCTACGCACACAAACTTGGTCCAAAATTAGCCATAGACCTCACCACAAGTCACAAAAACGTTTTTTCATGTAAAAATCACTTAAAACTCCATAAAAAAATAATAATCAATTAATCTGGAACTTCAATAATTCATAATAAATAGCCTTTTTATTAGAAAAATTCAAATCTTATGTCCATTCCATAGGAAATTCAATTCTCTATAACTTTATAGTTTTAAGTTTTTTCAAATTCCAAACAAAAATTGACCGAAACCCACATACGGACGATTTTACAGGCTATAATCAAATTCTAGTCAAGAAATAAGGCCCACGAACATGTTTAACATGTTTTAAACATTTTTTTGCAACAAAAATACTCTTCCTCCTTATTTATTCATATATCACACATTCATTGTAAAAATATCACCATTATTATAATATAATAATATATTTAAATGAATTATTTTATCAGAAAAGATAAAATATCAATTTTTCAACAATTGTCACTTTAATTTTTTCTCCATATATATCCACACAAAATGAATATTTTTCTTATCATATAAATCAATAATTAATTATTCACAAATAATATTAGAATCACAACATGTGCAACGGTAGTTCACAGGAAAAGGGGATTTCAATAAGGATTTCTCTCATCTTGGTAGCCTTGATTAGGTGACCAAACCTCTCCTTAGACAGAACTTTCTAGACATTGCTAATAATGTTATCTAATAATATTATTCAAAGAATATAAATTATTGCTCCGATAATGGAAAATACTGTATAGTGACAATTATTGAAACAACAATAATATAAAATATCAACGTAGCAATTATTGAATCAATAAAATAAAATATTAAACAGTAATTACTGTAACAATTATTGAGTAGTGCCTTCTTACGCAAGAATCAATAATTAGTGCAATACCGTGTGCTACTGTGTTTTAACCACCGAGTATTTCAACAGTATTAACAGTAACAACTACGCCGTTATTTATAAATAACTTATACTTGTACTTTTCTTCATCCAATCGCTTTCCGTTATGGGGCCCACACAAGGCCGCGCCGTCGTACGAATAGTCCCCGACAGTAAGAATATTCCACGACCAAACGAATATTTCCCGACAACAAGGAATATTTTATAACCACTTACTTATTTGAAATATTTACGCATTTTTCCCATAACTAACCACATTAATCGAATCAACCCTTACTATTTCAAAATAATAAATAGAGGAAATTTAATTTCATTTATAATAAGTTGGGGTCTTACATAAATCATGTGAATCAATAGTAAATCATGTGACTTAATAGTTCTAAACATGTGAACACATAGTTATAAACATGTGAATTAATAGCAATTAATTGCTCATTTATCCGGTGAATTACCCGATTGGTCAATATAACCTCCAGACATCAATTATTATTGAAATAAATGTCGATTTTCACTAACACTAATAATTCTCACACAATGGAACTATCAATTTCATCTTTAATCAACACGAACTTATTCATCATTAATATTATAATTCACAATATTTAACAACCAGGAGTCGTTCTAGGAAAGATGGGGCTTTCAATAAGGATTTCTCCTATTGGTAAGAATTATGATTAGATTATCTAACCTCTCATTGTGAGAACTTCTAGACATTGTCAATATTGCAATTAATAATATGAATAGCTTTGTCGTCTTAATTATTGATTTAATAATATAACATATTATGCAGATGATATTGTGACAATAATTGAATCAATAATATGAGAGATATGATGCAACAATTACTGTAGTAATAATTGAGTATAACTGAGTGACTTCTCACATAAGCATCAATAATCAATCTGAAGTGTGCTCTTATGCAACCACGCGTATTACTATACTTTTATCACCGATTATTTTATGACAACTTGTTTACTTTGAAAAATTTTCACATATCACCATTAACTTTAACCTTTTATCAATTTAACCATTTACTAAATACAATAATTATAAAAAAATTGAATACTTTCATTTCATAAAATTCGGGGTCTCACATTACTATTCACTATAATATTATCCACTCGGGTATTCGGGGCACTTTTCATGCCGGGGTACTATTCACAAGTTACAATTCATGGGTTACTATTCACCCAATTACTATTCACTCAAATATTATTCACTCGGGTATTTAGGGAACTTTTCATGCCGGGGTAGTATTCACGGGGTACTATTCCCGAAGTACTATTCATGGAGTACTATTCACCAAAAAATTTATTTTTTTCTGTCCAAATTATTTTTAATACATGGATATTATTCTTGAATTTTACTCCACAAAGTAGTATCATGTTGACAACTTGGACAATATTGAATTCTGGATAAATTAAATTATAAATCTTTAAAAATTTATCCTTTGCTTTCTTTTAATTGAATTCTTATATCATTGTCATCATCCTCATGCTTATATTGTGATGAAAGTTATCTTTGGCTTACGTGCATAGATGGACTATTGATTGGTATGATTATGACCAGGGATAATTCGGTATGATCATGATCATTGATGATTAGACGAATATTCTTGGCACGTAGTGTAAGAATAATTTGTGGACGTGATACTAATGAATATCCTTGGCCCGTAGTGCAGGGATGATTTGATGATGTGATTTATTTATTACGCTGAGTCCCAGCGATAAAGTTAATGATAAACTTTTTAAATCATAGAAGATAGTAGATATCATGCTCTACTTGACTCTTCTAATGGATTGCTTGTTCCACTGCAGTTAAACTTGTTATCTATTATATTCTATTAGTTTAACATTATTGAAGGCTAATGATAACTTATTCTGCATTATCTTAGTCATAATATTTCTTACTGGGCTAGTTTAGCTCACCCTTTTACTTCCATTCTTCTCTTCAGGAAATGAGAACGTCGCCGGAACTAGTCGGGGAACGGAGTGATGGTCCGAGATGGTGTTATAGTAGTCCTCACTATTCTATAAAATAGTGTGACAATAAATGTAATGAGGACTCCATTTGAGTTTGGATATTTTCTAGAAGATAATATTCGTGTAAAAACTCTCAGCTCATGTTGTATAATTAAGTTTGTATTTGTGTTCAGTACCATGTATTTGGCGACCCAAGATGGGTGATGTATACCTATTTTGGGGGCGTCACAGTTGGTATCAAAGCTTAGGGATATGATCCCTGGTTGAGATGTGAGACAAGAACTAGGAGGGGAGAGACAGGAAATTCCTTCTCTAGTATGACCTACCTAAGTTTATTTGGTATTTAATTGGACGGTCAGAGTATAGGGATAAAATGTGGCATGTCAATTAACCCTTGTTTTGTGGCATTGTTTGAAAATGGCATTTGAAAATGTCGAGATAAGCAATGAAGCACATGAGATCGTTGAGTCACCAATGATCAATATCCAGGATAATGTGCAACAAGAAGACAATAATCCTCAGGTAAACAACAACACCGATCAAATGATGAACGATGGGATGTTCAGAGGCTTTATAAAATTCATGCAACATCAAGCGAGAGCGGCTCCTATTCAAAATGCAGGTGGAAACACTGGCAATTCTCGGATGGTCACTGCTATGCAGTTCAAAGAGCTGGGACCACCGGAGTTTTTTGGGAGAGCCAAAACCACTTAAGACGGAGACGTGAATAAAGAATATAACCAAGATATTTGATGTCTTGGGATGCTCCGAGGAGCAAAAGGTTCCCTTTGCCACCTTCATGTTACGTGAAGAAGCAGATTATTGGCAAAAATTATTAAACGTACTCAGCCTGCCGCACTCAAAATGTCTTGGGAAAAGTTCCAAGAACTGTTCAACGACAAGTAATTTCCTGAAAGTATTTGTCACTTGAAGGAGGTGGAGTTTGTCAAGTTGGAGCAAAATAATATGATCGTGTCGCAGTATGAGGCTAAGTTTGCCGAGCTGTCCCAGTTCGCATCCCATTTGGTTGATAATGAGGAGAGAATGACACGAATATTTCTACGAGGTTTGAGACCGAAATACTTCAATACCTCATTTCTCCTGTTGTGTTTGTATTAGGATGTTGTAAATAGGGCTCGATTATTGGAATGCGATAACGAGTCAAACTAAGAAGAGAAGCGGAAGTCAATAATAATACGCGGTGGTAGCGATCATCGAGAGCGGTGACAACAAGCGTGGAGGAATCAACATGCCAGAAATGATAACCATTTCGGTGGTAATCATGTCCAAGACAATAGAAGTGGAAATTTTAAGAAGAGGAGATTTAATAATGATGGAAAGATGTCAACACCAGCACCTATTGTTAAGGAAGGAGAACGACCGCTGGTCGTATGTTACAAATGTGGAGGGGAGGGACACATCAGTCCAAACTGTACGTAGCTACCCAAAGCATGTTTCATTTGCGGAAGAGAAGGTCACCTAGCTCAATTTTGTCGTGTAGTGAAGTCAAGTCCAACTGGGATGGTGATGCCAAAGGATGTCCTAGAAAAGTCAAAGTCGGTAGTTTAAGTGAGAGCGTTTGTCGAGGAACCCGAACCAAGTTATCACGGGTAAGATAATCATAAACTGTTGCGAAGTCTATAACTTATTCAATACCGGGTCTACCCACTCTTTTATTTTACTTAATAGTGCTCAACGTTTAAACTCGACTCCGAAAAAATTAGAATTTGATTTATCTGTTGAAACTCCGTTGGGAGAAACCTTCGTTACCTACATTATTCATAAATCTTGTTTGATTCAAATCAGAAATCGCACGTTACCTGTTGATCTTATCTCTTTGAAAATACTTGCATTCGATGTGATTTTAGGAATTGATTGGTTGACTACTCATCATGCTAAAATTGATTGTTTTTGTAAGGTTGTTAGCTTTCATATTCCAAACCAACCTATTATGCAAATTCAAGCAACCAAGCCACTAAAGTCGATCACTGTCATATCAAGTCATAAAGCTATTCGTTTATTGAAAAACGGATGTCAAGCTTTCTTAGCCATGTCACAGATTTAAACAAAAATACGTCAGTCTTGAATGATATTTTTGTTGTAAATAAATTTCCTGATGTATATCCCGAAGAACTTCATAGCCTACCCCTAGAGCGTGAAATCAAATTTTGTATCGACCTTGAATACGATACAAACCCTTAAATATTTCTTCTCCTAAAACGAACATAACATGCGCCGAATACGTTAGCTGGAGCTGTTGAAGATTACAACCATACCATTCAATATCATCGTGGAAGAGATAACATGGTAGCTGACGAGTTGAGTAGAAGATCGTATACGGTTACGAGTGTGACGTTGTTAACACAAAGACTCATTTCGTACAACTTACAAAAGATGGAGATAGAGTTAAAGACTCAAAGAACCTACGTGAAGATAGCGAATGTAAGATTAGAACCGACTTTAATCGATAAATTTAAAGCCGTTTAAGCTACAGACTCCGAGCTGATGAATGTGAAGAAGAAGGTTCATGAGGGCGTTATTCTAGAAGAAAGAATTAACGAAGTGAGGAAATCTCAACCCTCGATTTTATTAGTCTATTTGAAATCCTCGATCGAGTAGGAACTGTGACCTATAGACTCGCTTTATTGCTAAGTATGTCGCGTGCTCATAACATTTTTCACATATCTATGTTATGTAAATATATGAAAGACCCAAACCACATTATTGAATTAGAACCAGACGAGATAGCGGAAGATTTAACGTATGAGGAGATACCTGTTAAAATCTTGGATAAGAAGAAGCATATTCTACGCTCAAAGGTTATACCTCAAAGAGTTAGAATCTAAACAAGGTATCCTCATCTCTTCGGCATACCAGGTACGTACATAAATTTTGAGGGCGAAATTTCATAAGGAGGGGAGATTGTAAGACCCCAGATTTTATGAAATGAAAGTATTCAATTTTTTTTATAATTATTATTTTATTTAATAAATGGTTTAATTGATTAAAGGTTAAAGTTAAGGGTGATATGTGAATTTTTTTTCAAAGTAAGCAAGTTGATATAAAATATTCGTTGTGTCGGGGAATATTTGTTTGGTCGGGGAATATTCTTTTTGTCAGGGAATAGAGGAAATTCACAGAAAATTATATGAATGGTGGAAAACTATGAAATTTGCTAAAAAATATTATAATAATATAAGATTAATATTTATAATACTTTCAAGATATAAAAGTATGTGGAGTTAGTATTTCTATTTTGAAGCTATTAAATGATAGTTTTTATAAATAGAAATAATTATAGAAAATTGTTGGATAATCCGAAAAATGTGAAAATTGTTTGGAAAGTTCAGAATCATATTTTTTAAATATTTTAGAAGTCACTCAGTATTTTATTCAATAATTATCACAGTAGTTATTGGACAGTAACTCATATTATTTGATATAATATAATTAAACCAGTTTGCAGTATTGAGAGTCTATGTTAATAATTGTGAATAATGGTTCAAAGATTAAAAAGGGTGTTGATTAAAGATAAGTATGATATGCAGATGTTTGTTCAATTATTTTCTTTTAAAAAAGTAAATTTGGCAGGACTTGCCGACACTCTACTTTTTCTAAAGTAGTATGGACCACAACTCTATTATTGAACAAATATTGTTAAAACATGTACAAGTTGGTTTAATTTTCTCCGTGGGACCATAAATTCCACTACCATTATTATATACCTCATTTGGTTATTTTGTCAAAGCAGGTGTGCTAGTTGTTTACTAAATTTTCAATATAAATAGGTTGTTCGGTTGAGCAACTAAACACACACCATTACTACACTAAAAATATAATTTTTTTATTACAATATTTTGAGTATAATATTGTGAGTATTTCTATTGAGTGTAATGTTACTCCAAGTGTAGATAAGGAATGCAAACATTGTTTAAGTTGATTAATTTCACAGAAAGTAGAATTAAATCACATGGTAAGGTAAGGGATGCCATTATTATGGTAAGGGGGTATCATTTTTATTGTAAAAGGATGTCATTTTCTTTAATACTCCATATTATGGTAAGATATTTTTATTCATTTCTTCATCTTATCATTAAATGGTTAAAAGTCCTAAAATGATTAGAATATGCTTAATAGTTTGTGCTTCATCTAATATCATGTTGGCAATTTGGACTCTGAATAATTAAGTTAAAAATCACTAAGATCTATTTTATCTTATTGTTCTGATTATTTATGTTCATTCATTATATATATCATTGTCATCATTCTCATGATTATATTGTGTTGAAAGTCATCTTTGGCCCGTAGTGCAAAGATAGAATGTTGATTATTGGTTTTACAGTTGTATATCTTTGGCTTACGTGCAAAGACGAACTATTGATTGATAGCTTTTGCCCATAGTGAAAAGATGGACAGATGTATAACATGATCATGACCACTAGTGATACTAACGAATATCCTTCGCCCGTAGTGCATGGATAATTTAATAATGTGATTAGCAAGATCATGACCAATAGTTAACAGTTGAATGTATTTGGCCGCATTGCACTGACAGACAATTGATTTGGTATGATGACCATTGGTTTTATAGTTGAATATCTTTGGCTCGTCGTGCAATGATAGACAATTGATTGGTATGATCATTATTATTAGATTTGAATATCTTTAGCCTTTGGGGTAAGGATATTTAGTAAAAGTTCTATTTAGCCTTTGTGACAAGGAGAAACTGTGGATTTACATTATTATAAACATGAATTGTGAATTGGTATAACCATGATTTTTGGTGCTCCAGGTGAAGACAGATGATGAAAGTTCTCTTTGTCTTGGGTACAACAAAGAATTGTTGATGGGTATTACAGTAATGAAATATTAATGATGGACTTTTAATTTGAAAGAGACAGTAGACATTATGTTCTACTTGACTATTCTAATCGATTATTGATTCCGCTGCTATTATGGTTGAAAACTTTTATTATCTACCATACGTTCTAAATATCTGTTTTAGTATTGATGAAAGCTATTGATAATGTAATTATCTTAAGTCATGATATTCTTTACTGGGCTATTTGTGCTCACCCTTTTGTTTCACAACCCCTTTCAGGTAATAAAAGTGTAGCTGAGATTAACAGAGAGAACATGGGTATAAAATGGTGTTTTGAATTAGTCGCAATCCTAATCAAATTATGAAATGGTGTGGCATAATAATTGTACTGAGAATTTAAAATGCTTGTGCCATATTTTATACATCATTTAATATTTAATTTTGGTGAACAACAATAGGATGAGGCAAACTCGAATTTGGAAGCGTAAAAAATACACTCCATTTAGAATGAGGACATAAATATTTTCGTGTTCATTTGAGGACTTGAAATATTTGCTGTTGTACTTTATATGACATTGTAATAATTTGAGTATGAATATTATCGTATTATATACGTAATAATATTTGTATTGAAACTCACAGTGTAAGACCCCAACTTTTATGAATAAAGATTATTTTTTTCTCGAAATATATTTTTGAATATTATGGTGTTGATTTGATATAACGTTATAGTTATGGGTAATATTTACAAATTTTGCAAAGTAAGCAAGTTGTTATAAAATATTCGATTGGTCGGGGAATATTCGTTTTAACAGGGAATATTCGTACGACGACACAATCATTGGTGGACCCCATAACGTAATTATTGTCGGAGTTAGAAAATGACAGAAATATCTTTTTATAAAAATAACGACGAAAGTTTTACCGTTAAACTGTTGAAATACCCAATGGTAAAAGTACAGTCATACGCGTGGTTGCATAGTAGCACACGGTATTGATTATTGATGCTTACGTGAGAAGTCACTCAGATATCAATTATTACTATAGTAATTGCTGCATAATATCTCTCATTTTATTGATTCAATTATTGTCATAGTATCATCTGCATAATATTTTCTATTATTAAATCAATAATTGAGACGACAAAGTTATTCATATTATTATTTGCATTATTGACGATGTCTAGAAAGTTCTGTCGAGGAAAGGAGTTTGGTCACCTAATTGCGCGCCATTAGGGAGAAATCCTTATCGGAAAGCCCCCTCTTTCCTGGGAATGATCTGGTTGTTAAATATTGTGAGCTATAATATTAATGATGAATAAGTTAGTGTTGATTAAAGATGAAATTATTGATAAAAATTTTTCCATTGTGTTGGAATTATTAGTGTTAGTAGAAATCAACATTTATTTCGATAATAATTAATTTCTGGATGTTAAATTGACTAAATGGGAAATTAATCGGATAAATGAGCAATTAACTGCTATTAGTTCACATGCAAATTACTGTTGGTTTACATGTATGGAACTATTGATTCACATGCATGTACTATTAGGGGAGGTGGTGCAAGATTGATAATACTTGAAGGACTAAATTAAAAATGGACGTATAGATGAAGATATTATACTGTAATAATTCGAGCCCCTAAACGTAAAATTATCGAAACTATATTTTCCTATAAATAGAAACTCATTCTTCTTTCATTCTCACCAATTCACTAAGACTTACAAGAGAAATTATAGAGAGAGAAGCTATAGAGAGAAAGAAGAAGAGTATTCTGGTACTTCACTATTGTAGTATCCAACCTTCTACTAAGGTAAGGGATATTATTTTTATTCAATATTCGTATGAAATAATATTTTCTTCCATACTCTTTAGTATGTAAGTAATATTATTTCGTTTCGTATTCCTAATTGTACACTCATTCTGTTAAAGTATTGCTTCTATACTAAGTAAAATTAGTAGAATATCCTTGAAATTTGTGCTTCATCTAGTGTCGTTTCACAAGGATATTTTTCTGAACATTCTTGTTAAATTTTAAGCATTTCATGCTGGAGTACTATTCATAAAATACTATTCACAAAATACTATTCTCGGGGTACTATTCACAAAGTACTATTCATGGGTTACTATTCACAAAGTACTATTCACAAAGTACTATTCACTCGGGTACTATTCACCCGAGGTACTATTCATGAAAAAAAATTTATTTCTTTTCTGTCCAAATCATTTTTGATACAATATTATTCTTGAATTTTACTCCACAAAGTAGTATCATGTTGATAATTTGGACATTATTGAATTCTGGATAAATTAAATTATAAATCTTTAAAAATTTATCCTTTGCTTTCTTTTAACTAAATTCTTATATCATTGTCATCATCCTCATACTTATATTGTTATGAAAGTCATCTTTGGCTGTAGTGCATAGATGGACTGTGATTGCTATGATTATGACCAAGGATCATTCGGTATAATCATGACCCGTAATGTCACAAATGATGTGGTAAAAGTCGTCATTGTCTTGTAGTGCATTGATGGACAGTTGTTGGTATGATCATGACCATTGGTGATTACACGAATATCCTTGACCCGTAGTGCATGGATAATTTGTGGACATGATACTAATGAATATCCTTGACCCGTAGTGAATGGATAATTTAGTGATGTGGATTATTTATTGAGCTGATAATATCCGTGTAAAAACTCTCAGCTACACTTTTGTCGTATTGTATAAAAGAAGTTTGTATTTGATTTTTGTACCATGTATTTGGCGACTTAGAATGGGTGATGTATACCTATTTTGGGGGCGTCACATTTGGTATCAAAGTTTAGGGATATGATCCCTGGTTGAGATGTGAGAGTAGAACTAGGAGGGGAGAGACGGGTAATTCCTTCGCTAGTATGACCTACCTAAGTTTATTTGTTATTTAATTGGTCGGTCAGAATATAGGGATAATGTGGCATGTCAATTAACCCTTGTTTTGTGACAGTGTTTGAAAATGACATCTAAAAATGTTGAGATAAGCAATGAAGCACATGAGACCGTTGAGTTACCAACGATCAATACCCGGGATAATGTGCATCAGCAAGGCAATAATCCTCAGGTAAACAACAACACTGAACAGATGATGAACGATGTGATGTTCAGAGGCTTTATGCAATTCATGCAACATCAGGCGAGAGAGACTCCTATTCAAAATGCAGGTGGAAACACTGACAACTCTCGGATGGTCACTGCTAAGCAGTTTAAGGAGCTGAGACCACCTGAGTTTTTGAAAAAGCCAGAACCACTCAAGGCAGAGACATGGATAAAGCAGATCACCAAGATATTTGATGTCGTGGGATGCTCCGAGGAGTAAAATGTTCCCTTTGCCACCTTCATGTTGAGAAGAGAGGGATATTACTGGTGGGAATCAGTAAAATGTACTCAGCCTGCCGCACTCAAAATGTCTTGGGAGAAGTTCCAAGAACTATTCAACGACAAGTACTTTCCCAAAAGTAATCGTCACATGAAGGAGGTGGAGTTCATCAAGCTAGAGCAAAACAATATGACCGTGTCGTAGTACGAAGCTAAGTTTGCCGAATTGTCCCAGTTTGCATCCCATTTGGTAGATAATGAGGAGCGTATAACGCAGATGTTTCTAAGAGGTTTGAAACCCGAGATACGTTAATACCTCATTTCTCACAAACTTTTCTTGTATTCAGATGTTGTGAATATGACATAGTTATTGGAGCGCGATAATGAGTCAACCCAACTAAGGGAGAGTAGTCGACAAAATGATAATACTAGTGGTAGCAGTCATCGAAGCGGTGATAACAAACGTAGAGGAAATCAACATGCCAGAAATGATAACCACTTCGGTGGTAATCATGGCCAACATAATATATATGACGCCCCCAAAATAGGTATATGTGACGCCCCCAAAATAGGTATACATCACCCATCTTGAGTCGCCATATACATGGTACAAAATTCAAATACAACTTAATTATACAACAGTCGTGTAAAATACGACAAAACATAATCTAAGAGTTTTAATAAGAATATTGTCATCTAGAAAATATCCACACTCAATGGAGTCCTCATTACATTTATTGTCACACTATTTAATAGAATAGTGAGGACTACTAATGCTATCATCACGGGATAGTCACTCTGTTTCCACGACTAGTCCCGACTACGTTTTCATTTCACGAAGAGAAAACGGTGAAAGAAAGGGTGAGCTCAACTAGCCCAAGAAGAAATATTATGACTAAGATAATGCGAATAAATTATCATTAGTCTTCAACAATGTTAAAGCGATAAAATACAATAGACATCATGTTTAAGCTGCAGTTGAGAATAAGCAATCCATTTAGAGCGATCAAGTAGAGCATGATATCTACTATCTTCTATGATTTAAAATGTTTTCATCAATTTTTATCGCTGAGACTCAGCTTAATAAATAAACCACATCATCGAGTCATCCCTGCACTATGGGCCAAGGATATTCATTAAATCATCAATGGTCATAATTATACCAAATAATCCCTGGTCATAATCATATCAAAAACTGTCCATCAATGCGCTACAGGCTACTGAGGACTTTTACCACATCATTTATAACATTACAGGTCATGTTTATACCGAATAATCCCTGGTCATAATCATACCAAGTCCATCTATGCACGTAAGCCAAAGATGACTTTCATCACAATATAAACATGAGGATGATGACAATGACATAATAATTCAATAAAACAAGTTCAAGAATAAATTTTAAAGATTTATAAGTTAATTTATCTTGAAATCAATTACGCCCAAATTGTCAACATGATCTTTGCTTTGTGGAGTAAAATTCAAGAATGCTCGGAAGAATATTTCCATGAAAAGATACCGGATGAAGCGCAAATATCCAGGATATTCAACTAATTTCATGGAGTATAGAAGCCAAAACTTTAACCAAATGAGTATCATAGAATATATGAAACTGCAAATGGATTTTCACCCGCCATACATACCAACTCTGGTCCCAACAATGTTGCTTCACTCCCCTCATCCCAACATACTGGAGAGCGACAGTTTCATCCATATAATGCTTAAAATGGAGCCACACCTATACTTGCCTGATAACTGTTGTTGTAGGAGAATTCCACCAATGGTAAATACTTATCCCAACTCCCTTTGAAGTTTAGGACACAAAGTCTTAATAGATCTTCAAGAGTCTGAATAGTCCTCTCTGATTGTCCGTCCGTTTGAGGATGGTATGCCGAACTGAATCATAAATCCGTGCCCATAGGTTTTTGCAAGCTAACCCAAAATCGTGAAGTGAATCTTGGGTCACGATCCGAAACTATGGATACTGGCATGTTATGCAATCTCAAAATCTCATTTACGTACATACGAGTAAGACATTCAAGGGAATAAGTCTCCCGTATCGGCAAGAAATGAGAAAACTTGGTTAATCTATCAACAATAACCCAAATAGCATTTATGCCTTAAAAAACCGTGGGAAGACCTGTAACGAAATCCATGGTAATGTGTTCCAACTTCCATTTCGAAATCTCAAGTGGTTGTAATGGACCCTTAGGCACTTGATGCTCCGCCTTTATACGTTGACAAGTTAAACACCTCGAGATAAACTTTGCAATCTCTCTCTTTATATTGTTTCACCAAAATGTATGTCGAAGATCACGATACATTTTTGTACTTCCAGGATGGATTGAAAACGGTGTATTGTGTGCCTCCATCATGATCTTGTTCTTCAAATCAGAGTCGTTAGGAACACAAAGTCTGGAGTGGACTCAAAGTATTCCTTCTTCATCGTTTCTTGCTTCTGGAATAGCACCTTCTTGTACTTTCTTCTTCATACGCATTAGCTCCGGGTCTGTGGCTTGAGCAACTTTAACTTTTTCGATTAAAGTCGGTTCTATGTGTATACTTGACATCATCGCATGGGTCCCCGGAGTCTTGAATTCTATCTTCATCTTTTGTAAATCACACAAAATGGGCCTTTTTGTTAACAACATCGCACTTTTCGTTCAAGATATGATCTTTTACTCAACGTACGGCTACCACGTTCGCTTTTTCGAGGATGGTATTGAATGGTGTGGTCATAATCTTTTAACAGCTCGAGCCAACGTCGTTGCCGCATGTTGAGTTCCTTTTGGGTGAAGAAATATTTGAGGCTTTTATGATCTGAATATATCTCCACTTTCTCTCCATATAGATAGTGCCTCCAGATCTTTAAGCATAAAAAACGCATCACGCCAACTCTAGATCATGAGTAGGATAATTTCTCTCATATTCTTTAAGTTGTCGCGAGGCATAGGCTATGAATTTCCCATGCTGCATGAGAACACATCCATCCGAACCAGACTGTATTGTCAGAACAGGTGCCAAAATGAGTCTCCTCTTGAGCTCTTGAAAACTCTTCTCGCATTCCTCGCTCCATATGAATTTTGTATCCTTCCGAGTCAACTGAGTTAACGGAGTAGCGATTCGAGAAAACTCTTCCATGAATCTCCGATAATAACCAGCTAAGCCCAGAAAGCTACGTACTTCGGTCACCATCTTCGGTTGCTCCCAACTTTGTATTGCTTCAATCTTCGCCGGGTCAACAGATACTCCATATTTTGACACTACATGCCCAAGGAATGCTACTTCCTCAAGCCAGAACTCGCATTTCTTCAACTTGGCATACAACTTATTTTCACGAAGCCTTTGGAGTACCAGCTTCAATTGGTGCTCATGATCTTCATGACTTTTGGAATATATGAGGATGTCATCAATAAAGACCACAACGAATTGATCCAAATATTCCTTGAATACTCGGTTCATCATATCCATGAAAGTCGCTGGAGCATTAGTCAATCCAAAAGACATGACTAAGAATTCATAATGCCGTCATCGGAGTTCTAAAGCGTAGTTTGGAATATCCTCAGCTCTAATCTTCAGCTGATGATATCCAGAACAAAGATTGATCTTTGAAAAGAATTGTTCTCCTTGCAACTGTTCAAATAGGTCATCAATGCGAGGTAGCAGATACCTATTCTTGATGGTGACATGGTTCAATTCTCGATAGTCAATATAAAGTCGCATACTCCCGTATTTCTTCTTTACAAATAAAATAGGAGCACCCCAAAGAGATGTACTAGGACGAATAAAACCGATGTCCAACAACTCTTGTAGGTGGACCTTTAACTCCTGAAGTTCAATAGGAGACATTCGATATGGGGTTTTAGAAATGGGATTTGTATCGGGTTCTAGGTCAATAAAGAATTCAACTTCACGTTCTAGGGGTAGATCGGGAAGTTCTTCAGGAAATACGTCAGGAAATTTACTAACAACAGGAATATTATTTAAATCTGACGTGTCTTTATTCAAATCCATAACATGGGCTAAGAAAATCTTGACATCCGTTTTTTAATAAACGAATAGCTTTCTGACTTGATATGACAGTGATTGATTTTAGTGGTTTAGTTGTTTGAATTCGTACAACAGGCTGGTTAGGAATATGAAAACTAACAACCTTACGAAAACAATCAATTTTGGCATGATGAGTAGTTAACCAATCAATCCCTAAAATCACATCAAAATCAAGTATCTTTAAAGAGATACGGTCAACAGGTAATGTGATGGTGCCAATTTGCATCAAACAAGATTTATAAACAGTGAATTTAATAAAAGTGTCTCCTAACGGAGTCTCCACAGATAGGTCAAAGTCTAGTTTCTCCGGAGTTAAGTTTAAACGTTGAGCACAAGTAGGAGAAATAAATGAATGGGTAGCATCGGTATCTAGTAAGGTATAAACTTCGCAAGAATTTATGATTAGCTTACCCGTGATCACCTCATTTGGGTTCCTCACATTCTGACCAGTTATAACAAACGCTCTTTTAGGAACCGTTGACTTTGACTTTTTTGGGACAGCCTTTTGAGTCACTATCCCCGCTGGACTTGGTTTCGCTACTGTACAATCTCGAGCGATATGTCCTTCCTTTCCACAATTATAACATACCTTAAACTGTTGTGGGAAGTTTGGGCTGATATATCCCTCTTTTCCACATTTATAGCATACGACTGGTGGTCCCTTAGAACTAGAATTCTGTCTTTGGTCTTTGACGTCTTCACATTGTCATTGTTGAATCTCCTCTTTTAAAATCTCTCCCCAAACTTGCTTCTTCTATTTTCATGGCCATGATTACCACCGAGTGGTTGCCGCTTTATCGTATTTTCTCTCTCCATTTGGTTATCGTTGTTACGATGACGATCGCCATCACCGATATGATCCTGGTTGTGGTCCCTCGGTTAAATGTACTCGTTATCTTGCTCTAATAATTGAGCCCTATTGACAACATCTGAATATAGAGAAAACTTATGAGAAATGAGATATTGACGTATGTCGGGTTTTAAACCTCTCAGAAACATCCGCGTCATACGTTCCTCATTCTCCACCAAATGAGGTGCAAACCTGGATAACTCCGCGAACTTCGCCTCGTACTGGGACACCACCGTCATGTTGTTCTGCTCCAGTCTAATAAACTCTACCTCCTTCGTATGATGAATACTTTCAGGAAAGTACTTGTCATTGAACAGTTTCTAAAATGTCTCCCAAGACATGCCGAAAGTCTTGGTGGATGGGTACACTTCACGTGATTCCCACCCGATGATAATCGCCTCATTACGGAACATAAAAGTGGCGAATGGAACCTTCTGTTCCTCCTTGCATCCCAAGACATCGAATATCTTGGTAATTTGCTTGACCCACGTCTCGCCTTTAATCGGATCCCGCTTCCCGAATATTGGTGGTCCCAACTCTTTGAATCTTGCTTGTTGTGACAAACCAATGCGTTCTTATCATTTCCACCTGTATATGTTGTACACGAGTCTCCTTTGTCTCGATTTTGCATGAGCTGCAAAAAGCTTCTAAACATTCCGCTGTTCATCGATCGATCGGTGGTGTTGTTTATGGGAGGAACATTCTTGAGCACATTGCTGCACATTCTTCTCATTGGTGAGTAAAGGTGGAGATTGCTCCACTGTTAACATTCTCAGTTGCCATTCTCAAATACTGCCATAAAATAAGGGTTAATTAAAGAAATTAACATATCACATAAAATCCCTATATTCTGACCAACCAACAAATAAGCTTAGGTAGGACACACTAGCGAAGGATTTACTCGTCTCTCCCTCCTAGTTCTATTCCGATCTCGCCAAAGATCATATCCTAAGCTCGATACCAACTGTGACGCCCCCAAAATAGGTATACATCACCCATTCTGAGTCGCCAAATACATGGTACAGAAACAACTACAACTTTATTAATACAATTATCGTGCAAAATACGACAATACTTAAACTGAGAGTTTAAATACAAATATTATCTTCTAGACAATATCCACACTCAAATAAGTCCTCATTACAATTATTGATACACTATTTTAGAAAATTGTGAGGACTACTAAAACAACTTCTAGAACCATCATTCTACTCCCTGACTAGTACTCGCTACATTCTCGCCTCCTGAGAAAGAAAAATGGAACAAAAAGAAAAAGGGTGAGCTCAACTAGCCCAGCAAAAAAATATTATGATTAAGATAATATAGAACAAATTATCGTTAGTCTTCAATAGGGAAAAAATCTGATAAAATATAATAGACAACAAGTTTTAAATCAATGTTCGCAGCGAAAATAACAATTCATTAGAAGAGTTACGTAGAGAATGAAATCTACTATCTTCAATGATTTTAAAAAAAATCCATCATCAATATTTTATCCCTGTAACATCAATCAATATACATCTTAAATCAAATATTCATCTTTGCACTACAGGCCAAAGATATTCATCAGTTGGATATGTTCATCTCAACACCTGTACATCTTTGCACTACGGGCCAAAGATATTCATAAGAAAATCAACCATCTTTGCACTATAGGCCAAAGATATTCAGTAATATCATCATTTAGGGTTGAGGATGATGAAAAATATTTTAAAGAAAAGCGAATCCATTGAAACAAAAAACAAATAATAAGGATTAGTACTTTAAGCAGATTCAAGTTCAAAAATACTTCATAAATAACCATAGTGAAGTAAAATTCAAGAATGATCAAAACATGGATACAATCAAAGCTAGTATCCATAATAGATATTTTGGACAAAAAATAAAAATTTAATTTTTCTGTGAATAGTGCCGTATACGTGAATAGAGCCGTATACGTGAATAGTAACCCCGACACTAAAAGGCAAGAATTTCACAAGAAAAATCTTACCAATATTCCGATATAATGATATTAGAAGAAATAATATCATTTTTTAAGAAAATAACATCCCTTACCTCGAAAAGAGAGTACTCCTGACTGGAATACTGGATATAGTGCTGAAGGGAACTTGTACCATATAGCAACACTTAAAGTCTCAAAATACTCACAAAAATACGCTCGATAATATAGAGAGAGAAAGAGAGAGAAAACTTGTTTCTGGTGTGATTTTCAATTCTAACATAAGCACCCTATTTATAGAAAAATACTTAGAACACCAAAGTAGAAAATTTAATAAAATAATAATATTTATTATAATTTTCTATGCCAATCTTTGAATTCAGATTTCAACATGTTTAACAACCCACTAATCATAACAAAAACATTTTTCTTAAATAAAACAATTAAAACTTCCATAAATCAATTATTCTGGAACTTCGGAACTTCAATAATTCATAATAAATAGCCCTTTTATCAGAAAAATTCAAATCTTATGTCCCTTTCATAGGAAATTCCATTCTCTACAACTTTGTAAGTTTAAGTTTTTCCAAATTCCAAGCAGAAATTGACTGAAATCTACAACCGAGCGATTTTACAGGCTATAATCAAATTTCAGTCAATAAATGGGCCCACAAACATATTTAACATGTTTTAAACAATTTTTGTAACAAAAATACTCTTCCTTCTCATTTATTCATATATCACACATTCATTGTAAAATATCACCATTATTATATTATTAAAATATAATAATATATTTAAATGAATTATTTTATCGAAAAGATAAAATATCAATTTTTTAACAATTGTCACTTTAAAATTTTCTCCATTTATATCCACATAAAATGAATATTTTTCTTATCATAATAATCAATAATTAATTATTCACAAATAATATTACAGAATCACAATCATCGACAACCGGTAGTTCCTAGGAAGAGGGTCTTTCAATAAGGATTTCTCTCTTCTTTGGTGGCGTAATTAGGTGACCAAACCTCTCCTTAGATGTAACTTTCTAGACATTGCCAATAATGCTATCTAATAATATTATTCAAATAATATGAATTATTGATCCGATAATGAAAAAAAATCTTTGTGTAGTGACAATTATTGAAACAACAATAATATAAAATATCAACGTAGCAATTATTGAATCAATATAATAAAATATTGAACAGTAATTACTGTAACAATTATTGAGTAATGCCTTCTTACGTAAGAATCAATAATTGGTGCAATACCGTGTCTTCTACGTATTTTAACCTTTCGAGTATTTCAACAAGATATTAAAGAATAACAACTTCGCCGTTATTTATAAACAACTTATACTTATCGTTTTCTTCATCCAATCGCTTTCGTTATGGGCTTATTACAAGGTCGCGCCACCGCATTTAATATTCCACGACCAAACGTATATTCTCCGACAACAATGGATATTTTATAACCACTTGCTTATTTAAAATATTTGCGCATTTTACCCATAACTAACAACATTAATCAAATCAACCCTTATTATTTCAAAATAATAAATAGAGGAAATTTAATTTCATTTATAATAAGTTGGGGCTTTACATTTTGGCACTTGATGCTCCACCTTGACTCGTTTACAAGTCAGACACCTTGAGATAAACCCCACTATCTCTCTCTTCATATTGCTCCACCAAAATGTATGTCGAAGATCACGATACATTTTGGTACTCCCAGGATGGATTGCAAACGGTGTGTTGTGCGCCTCCATCATGATTTTATACTTCAAGTCAGAGTCGTTAGGAACACAATGTCTGGAGTTGACTCGAAGTATTCCTTCTTCATCGATTCTTGCTTCCGGAATAACACCTTCTTGCACTTTCTTCCTCATACGCATCAACTCCAGGTCTGTAGCTTGAGCATCTTTAACTTTATCAATTAAAGTCGGTTCTACTCGTATATTCGCCATCATCATATGGGTCCCTGGACTCTTTAACTCTATCTCCAACCTTTGTAAGTCATACAAAATGGGCCTTTGTATTGACAATATCGCACTCGTACCCGCATATGATCTTCTACTCAATGCGTCAGCTACCACGTTCGCTTTTCCAGGATGGTATTGGATGGTATGATCATAATCTTTCGAAAGCTCAAGCCATCGTCGTTGTCGCATGTTGAGTTCCTTTTGAGTGAAGAAATATTTGAAGCTTTTATGATCCGTATAAATCTCCACCTTCTCTCCATACAGGTAATGCCTCCAAATCTTAAGCGCAAAAACGACTGCTGTCAACTCTAGATCATGAGTAGGATAATTCCTGTCATATTCTTTGAGTTGTCGTGAGGCATAGGCTATGACTTTTCCATGTTGCATGAGAACACATCCTAACCCTTTGCCTGAAGCATCACTGTATCACTGTAGATGACAAATCCCTCCGAGCAGGATGGTATTGTCGAGCAGTCTTTGAAATGAGTCTCTCTTGAGTTCTTGAAAACTCTTTCACATTCCTCGCTCCAACCGACGATTTTGTATCTTTTCGAGTCAAATTTGAGTTAATGGAGTAGCGATTCGAGAAAACCCTTCTACGAATCTCGATAATAACCACTAAGTCGAGAAAGCTACGACGGCCATCGACTTAGGTTGCTCCTCAAACTTTGAATTGCTTCAATCTTTATCGGGTCAACAAATATTCCATGATTTGATATTACGTGCCCAAGGAATGCAACTTCCTCAAGCTAGAACTCACATTTTTTCAACTTGGCATAAAGCTTGTTTTCACGAAGCTTTTGAAGTATCAGCCTCAAGTGTTGCTCATGGTCTTCACGGGTTTTGGAGTATATGAGGATGTCATCAATAAAGACGACCACAAAGTGATCCAAATATTCCTTGAATACTCAATTCATCATGTCCATGAAGGCAGCAGGAGCATTAGTCAATCCAAAAGACATGACTAGGAATTCATAATGCCCGCATCGAGTTAAAGCGATCTTTGGAATGTCATCGTTTTAATCTTCAACCGATGATATCCGAACTAAGATCAATCTTTGAAAAGAATTTGGCTCCTTGCAACTAGTCAAACGGTCATCAATGCAAGGCAACGGGTACCTATTTTTGATGGTGACATGATTCAACTCGATAATCAATACAAAGTCGCATACTTCCATTTTTCTTCTTCACGAATGTAGCAGAGCACCCCAAGAAGACGACTAGGACAAATGAAACCGATGTTCAACAATTCTCGTAGATGGATTTTAACTCTGAAATTCAATAGAGCTATTCGATATGGGCTTTGGAAATGGGTTTTGTCTGGGATTCAAGGTCGATACAAAATTCAATTTCACGCTCGGGGTAGGCGGGAAGTTCTTCAGGGAATACATCAGGAAATTTATTAACAATAGAAATATCATTCAAATCTGACGTATCTTTATTTAAATCCGTGACATGGGCTAAGAAAGCTTGACATTCATTTTTCAATAAACGAATAACTTTATGACTTGATATGACAGTGATTGACTTTAGTGGTTGGGTTGCTTGAATTCGGATAATAGGTTGGTTAGGAATATGAAAGCTAACAACCTTACGAAAACAATCGATTTTAGCATGATGAGTAGTTAACCAATCAATCCCTAAAATCACATCAAATGAAAGTATTTTCAAAGAAATAAGATCGACAGGTAACATGCGGTTACCGATTTGAATCAAACAAGACTTATAAACCGTGGATGTAATGAAGGTTTCTCCCAACGGAGTTTCAACAGATAAGTCAAAGTCTAATTTCTACGGAGTCAAATTTAAACGTTGAGCGCAAGTAGGAGAAATAAAGGAATGGGTAGAACCGGTATCAAATAAAGCATAAACTTCGCTAGAGTTTCAACACTTTGGACTGCATCGTGCAGTTTGGACTTATGTGTCCTTCCCCTCCATATTTGTAACATACGACCGGTGGTCGTTCTCCTTCCTTAACAACAGGTGCTGGTGCTGACGTCTTTCCATCCTTGTTGAATCTCCTCTTCTTGAAATGTCCACTCTTATTATCATGGCCATGATTACCACCGAAGTGATTATCATTTCTGGCATGTTGATTCCCTCCACGTTTGTTGTCACCACTTCGATGACTACTACCACTGGTATTATCGACTTGTCGGTTGCTCTCTCTTGGTTGGGTTGACTCATTATCGCGCTCCAATAACTGAGCCCTATTCACAACATCTAAATACAAACACAGTTTGTGAGAAATTAGGTATTGACGTATCTCGGGTTTCAAACCTCTTAGAAACATCCGCATCATTCTCTCCTCATTATCAACCAAGTGGGACGCAAACCAAGACAACTCGACAAACTTAGTTTCGTACTACGCCACAGTCATATTATTTTGCTCAAGCTTGATGAACTCTACCTCCTTCACGTGACGAATACTTTCAGGAAAGTACTTGTCATTGAACAGCTCTTGGAACTTCTCCCAAGACATTTTGAGTGCGGTAGGTTGAGTACGCTTTTCTGATTCCCACCAAGAATCTACCTCGCCGCCGCAACATGAAGGTGGCAAAGGGAACCTTTTGCTCCTCGGAGCATCCCAAGACATCAAATTTCTTGTTGATCTGCTTTATCCACGTCTCCACCTTAAGAGGTTTTGGCTCTCCAAAAAACTCCGGTGGTCCCAGCTCCTTGAACTGCTTAGTGGTGACCGTCCGAGAGTTGTCAGTGTTTCCACCTGCATTTTGGACAGGAGCCGCTTTCGCCCGATGTTGCATGAATTTCATAAAGCCTCTAAACATTTCATCGGTGACCATTTCATCGGTGTTATTGTTTACATGAGGATTATTGTCTTCATGTTGCACATTATCCTGGGCATTAATCTGTGGTGACTCAACGGTCTCATGTGCTTCATTGTTTATCTCAACATTTTCGGATGTCATTTTCAAATACTGCCACAAAACAAGGGTTAATGAACATATCACATATTATCCCTATACTCTGACCCGGCAATTAAATACCAAATAAACTTAGGTAGGTCATACTAGCGAAGGAATTCCCTGTCTCTCCCCTCCTAGTTCTTGTCTCACATCTTAGCCAGAGATCGTATCCCTAAGCTTTGATACCAACTGTGATGCCCCCAAAATAGGTATACATCACCCATCTCGAGTCCCAAAAACATTGTACAAAATTCAAATACAACTTAATTATACAACAATCGTGTAAAATACGACAAAACATAATCTAAAAGTTTTAATAAGAATATTGTCATTTAGACAATATCCACACTCAATGGAGTCCTCATTACATTTATTATCACACTATTTAACAGAATAGTGAGGACTACTAATGCTATCATCTGGACCGTCACTCCGTTCCCCGACTAGTCCCGATACCGTCTCAATTCCTGAAGAGAACACTGAAAGAAAGGGTGAGCTCAACTAGCCCAGTAAGAAATATTATGACTAAGATAATGCAGAATAAATTATCATTAGTCTTCAACAATGTTAAACCGATAAAATACAATAGACATCAAGTTTAAGCTGCGGGTGAAAAAGCAATCCATTAGAAGAGTCAAGTAGAGCATGATATCTACTATCTTCTATGATTTAAAATGTTTTCATCAATTTTTATCACGAGACTCTCGACAATAAATAAACCACATCATCGAGTCATCCCTGCACTACGGGCCAAGGATATTCATTAAATCATCAATGGTCATGACTATACCAAATAATCCCTGGTCATAATCATACCAAACATTGTCCATCAATGCACTATAGGCTACTGAGGACTTTTACCATATCATTTATAACATTACAGGTTATGATTATATCGAATAATCCCTGGTGATAATCATACCAAGTCCATCTATGCACGTAAGCGAAAGATGACTTTCATCACAATATAAGCATGAGGATGATGACAATGACATAATAATTCAATAAAACAAGTTCATGAATAAATTTTAAAGATTTATAAGTTAATTTCTCTTGAAATCAATTACGTCCAAATTGTCAACATGATACTACTTTGTGGAGTAAAATTCAAGAATGCTCAGAACAATATTTCCATGAAAAGATACCAGATGAAGCGCAAATATCTAGGATATTCTACTAATTTCATGGAGTATAGAAGCCAAAACTTTAACCAAATGAGTATCATAGAATATATAAAACTGCAAATTTATTTTCACCCGGCATGCGGTAATCCACGTAGACAAATCATTTCCACAATTTAATAAGGAATGAATACGAAGGATCATTTACCATGCATGTGATAATCCACATAGACATGTTATTCCAACAGAATAATAAAGAATGGAACCAGGTTATGCGTAATCCGTACAGACAGGATATTCTAACAGAATAATAAAGAATAGAATAGTAGAAGAATTTACCATGCATACGATAGACCGCACAGACAGGTTATTCCAACAGAATAATAAAAATGGAACCAGGTCTAGCGTAATCCGCACAAACATGATATTCTAGCAGAATAATAAAGAATGGAATAACAAAGAATTCACCATGCATGCGATAGATAGGCGCATGCGAGATAAAGTTATTCCAATGTAATAATAAAGAATGGAACCGGTCTAAGCGTAATCACATATGCATGGATATTCCAATGAATAATAAAGAATGGAATAATGGAAGAATTTCACCATGTATGTGGTACTTTGCATAGACAAAGTTATTCCAACATAATAATAAAGAATGGAATAATAGAAGAATTTCACCATGTATGCGGTAAGATGCATGCAGTTATTCCAACTTAATAATAAAGAATGGAATAATGAAGCTCTCTTCATGAATACTGAAAGAAATAATACCCTTACCCTGAAAGAAAGCTGGATCTTTGGTAGTAGAGATAAAAGACTTTCTTCTTCTTTCTCTCTATAATTTCTCTCTATAATAATTGCTCTATAGCTTTAGTAAATTGGTGAGAAATGAAGGAAGAATGAGCTTCTATTTATAGGAAAATATAGTTTCGATAATTGCACATTTTGGGGCTCGAAATATTACAGTACAATACCTCCAATTTTTTTTTATTTTTAATTTAGTCTTGCAAGTATTATCAAATTTGCACCACCACCCTTAATAGTAAATAATGTGAATCAATAGTTCGATCATGTGAATCAATAGTTATAATCATGTGAAAATATGAATTACAGTATAATACCTCTATCTATACCTCCATTTTTAACTTAGTCATGCAAGTATTATCAATCTTGCACCAACTCCTCTAATAGTATAAGAATGTGAATCAAAAGTACACACATGTGAACAAATAGTTATAATCATGTGAATTAATAGCAATTAATTGCTTATTTATCCGGTTAATTACCCGACTGGTCAGTATAACTTCTAGATATCAATTAATATCGAAATAAATGTCGATTTCCACTAACACTAATAATCCCAACATAATGGAACTATCAAATTCATCTTTAATTAATACGAACTTATTCATCATTAATATTATAACTCACAATATTTAACAACCAGGTCATTCCTAGGAAAGAGGGGGCTTTTCGATAAGGATTTCTCCTTATTGGCGCACAATTAGATGACCAAACATCTCCTTGACAGAACTTCTAGACATTGTAAATATTGCAATTTAATAATATAAATAACTTTGTCGTCTCAATTATTGATTTAATAATATAACATATTATGCAGATGATACTGTGACAATAATTGAATCAATAATATGAGAGATATGATGCAGCAATTACTGTAGCAATAATTGAGTATAACTGAGTGACTTCTCACGTAAGCATCAATAACCAATACCGTGTGCTACTATTCAACCACGTGTATTACTGTACTTTTACTATCGGGTAGTTCAACAGTTTTAACGGTAACACTTCCGCCGTTATTTTTATAAAAAGATAATCCTATCATTTTTTTTATTACGACAATACTTCCGTTATGGGGTTCACCAATGATTATGCCGTCATACGAATATTCCCTATTAAAACTAATATTCCCTGACCAATCGAGTATTATATAACCACTTGCTTACTTTGCAAAATTTATAAATATTACCCACAACTATAACATTATAATATATCCGCACCATAATATTCAAAAATATATTTTGAGAGAAATTAATCTTTATTCATAAAAGTTGGGGTCTTACAGTATACATCACCCATCTTGAGTCGCTAAATACATGGTATAAAAATCAAATACAAACTTCTTTAATACAACTGTCGTGTAAAAATACGACAAAACATAGCTAAGTTTTTAAAATGAATATTGTCTTCTAGACAATATCCACACTCAATGAAGTCCTCATTACAATTATTGTCACACTATTTTATAGAATAGTGAGGACTACTATGACACCATCTCGGACCATCACTCTATTCACCGACTAGTCCCGGCTACGTTCTCATTTCCCGAAGAGAACAATGAAAGCAAAAGGGTGAGCTCAACTAGCCCAGTAAGAAATATTATGACTAAGATAATGCAGAATAAATTATCTTTAGCCTTTAACAGTATAACAACTGATAGAATACAATAGACAACAAGTTTTAGATCAACAACTGTAGCGGTATAAGCAATCCATTAGAAGAGTCAAGTAGAGCATAAAATCTACTATCTTCTATGATTTAAAAGTTTTCATCAACTTTATCATCATTTGAGACTCAAACTTAATAAATAAAATCGAATCATCCCCGCACCATGACCAAGGATATTCATGTAATCATCAATGGTCATGATTATACCGAATAATCCCTGGTCATAATCATACCAACAACTGTCCATCAATGAACTATGTGTCAATGAGGACTTTTACCACATCATTCATTACATTACGGGCCATGATTATACCAAATAATCCTTGGTCATAATCATACCAAGTCCATCTATGTACGTAAGCTAAAGATGACTTTCATCACAATATAATCATGATGATGTTGACCATGACATAATAATTCAATAAAACAAGTTCAAGGATAAATTTTAAAGATTTATAATATAATTTATCCGTAAATCAATAACGTCAAATTGTCAACAATCTTCGCTTTTGGAGTAAAATTCAAGAATGCTCGTAAGAATATTTCCATGAAAAGATCTTTGGATGAAGCGCAAATATCAAGGATATTATACTAATTTCATGGAGTATAGAAGCCAAAACTTTAACCAAATGAGTATAATAGAATATATGAAACTGCAAATGGATTTTCACCCGCCATGCGATAATTCAAGTAGACAGATGATTTCCACAATTTAATAAGGAATGAATACGAAGGGTCATTCACCATGCATGCGGTAGTCCACGTAGACAGGTTATTCCAACAGAATAATAAAGAATGGAATAATAGAAGAATTCACCATGCATGCGGTAGTCCGCGTAGACAAGTTATTCCAACAGAATAATAAAGAATGAAATAATAGAAGAATTTACCAAGCATGCAGTAGTCCGCGTAGACAGGTTATTCAAATATAATAATAAAGAATGGAATAACAGAAGAATTCACCATGCATGCGGTAGTCCGCGTAGACAGGTTATTCCAACAGAATAATAGAGAATGGAATAACAAAAGAATTCACCAGGCATGCGGTAGTATGCGTAGACAGGTTATTCCAATAGAATAATAAAGAATGGAATAACAACCCTTACGAGTATTGAAAGAAAATAACTCTCTTCATGAATACGAAAGAAATAATACCCCTTACCTTAGAAGAAAACTGGATACTGAATAGTGAGGTAGCAGACTTCTCTTCTTCTTTCTCTCTATAATAATTGCTCTTGTGAAACTTAGTGAATTGGTGAGAAATGAAGGAAGAATGAGCTTCTATTTATAGGAAAATATAGTTTCGATAATTGCACGTTTTGGGGCTCGAAATATTACATCATAATACCTTTATCTTTTTCTTTATTTTTAATTTAGTCCTGCAAGTATTATCAAACTTGTACCACCTCCCCTAATAGTAAATCATGTGAATTAATAGTTCATTCATGTGACTCAATAGTATAATCATGTGAAAAAACTAATTATAGTATAGTTCCTTCATCTATACCTCTATTTTTAATTTAGTCATTCAAGAATTATCAATCTTGCACCACCTCCCCTAATAGTATATCATGTGAATCAATAGTACACACATGTGAACACATAGTTATAAGCATGTGAATTAATAGCAATTAATTGCTCATTTATCCGATTAATTACCCGATTGGTCAATATAACCTCTAGACATCAATTATTATCAGAATAGATGTCGATTTCCACTAACACTAATAATCCCAACACAATGAAACTATCAATTTCATCTTTAATCAACACGAACTTATTTATCATTAATATTATAACTCACAATATTTAACAACCAGGTCATTCCCAAGAAAGAGAGGGCTTTCTGATAAGGATTTCTCCTTATTGGCGCGCAATTAGGTGACCAAACCTCTCCTTGGCAGAACTTCTAGACATTGTCAATATTGCAAATAATATTATGAATAACTTTGTCGTCTCAATTATTGATTTAATAATATAACATATTATATGAGATGATCTTTGTGACAATAATTGAATCAATAATATGAGAGATATGATGCAGTAATTACTGTAGCAATAATTGAGTATAACTTAGTGACTTCTTACGTAAGCATCAATAATCAATACCGGTGTACTCTTATGCAAACCATAGCGTATTCGTACTTTTTACTAGGGTAGTTTAACGGTTTTAACGGTAATACTTTTTGCCGTTATTTTTATAAAAGATAATTACATTATTTTCTAACTAAGATAATACTTTCGTTTAGGGGTCCACCAATGATTGTCTTAGTCGCATCGAATATTCCCAAACAGCGAATATTTTATATCAACTTGCTTACTTTGCAAAATTTTCAAATATCACCCTTAACTTTAACCTTTATCAATTTAACCATTTACTAAATAAAATAATAATTATAAGAAAATTGAATACTTTCATTTCATAAAATTCGGGGTCTTACAATCTCCCCTCCTTATGAAATTTTGCCCTCGAAATTTACGTACGTACCTGGTATGCCGAAGAGGTGAGGATACCTTGACTTCATTTCATATTCCAACTCTTGAGGTATAACATTTGAGTGTCGAATATGATTCTTCTTATCCAAGATTTTAACACGTATCTCCTCATACGTTAAATCTTCTGCTATCTCGTTTAATTCCAATTTAATAATCGATACGTGAAAAAATTATGAACACGCGACATACTTGGCGGTAAAGCGAGTCTATAGGCCACAGTTCCTACTCGATCGAGGATTTCAAATGGGCCAATTAAATTGAGGGTTGAGATTTCCTCTCTTCATCGACTCTTGCTTCTAGAATAACGCCTTCTTAAACCTTCTTCTTCATATTCATCAGCTCCAGGTGTGTAGTTTTAGCGGCTTTAACTTTATCGATTAAAGTCGATTCTACTCGTATATTCGTTATCTTCACGTGGGTCCCTAGAGTCTTTAACTATATCCTTATCATTTGTAAGTTATACGAAATGGGTTTTTGTGTTAACAACATCGTACTCGTAAACGCATAAGATCTTTTACTCAACGCGTCAGCTACCACGTTCGCTCTTCCACGATGATATTGAATGGTATAGTCGTAATCTTCAACAGCCCGAGCCAATGCCTTTGGCGCACTATATGTTCATTTTGGGTGAAGAAATACTTGAGGGGTTTAGAAATGGGTTTTGTACTGGGGTCAATAGAAAATTCGATTTCACGCTCTAGGGTTAGGCTAAGAAGTCTTCAAGAATACGTCAGGAAATTTATTAACAATAGAAATATCATTCAAAACTGTGACTCTCATCCCGAGACTTGGATAGTACGTCACATTAATACCTATCAACTTGCCACTGTCATTCACAGTGTCGCCTACGGAAAGTCTGGCTTTGGTACATTCCACACAAGGAAGTCACCAGATTAAGGCTCGGGACTCTTTACTAATGGCTTGATATGACAATGATTGACTTTAGTGGTTTGGTTGCTTGAATTCGCATAACAGGTTTGTTAGGAATATGAAAGCTAACAACCTTACGAAAAGCATGATGAGTAGTTAACCAATCGATTCCTAAAATCACATCAAAGGCAATTATTTTCAAAGAGATAAGATCGACAGGTAACGTGAAAGTGTTGATTTGAATTAAACAAGATTTATAAACAATGGATGTAACGAAGGTTTCTCCTAACAGAGTTTTAACAGTTAAGTCAAAGTCTAATTTCTCAAGAGCCAAGTTCAAACGTTGAACACAACTAGGTGAAATACAAGAGTGGGTAGAACCGGTATCAAATAAGGCATAGACTTCGCAAGATTTTATGATTAACTTACCCGTGATAACTTCGTTCGGGTTCCTCAATAAACGCTCCTTGGTAGAGGGGGCTTTCCGATAAGGATTTAACAACCAGGTCGTTCCTAGGAAAGAGGGGGCTTTCCGATAAGGATTTCTCCTTATTAGCACACAATTAGGTGACAAAACCTCTCCTTGGTAGAACTTCTAGACATTGTCAATATTGCAAATAATAATATGAATAACTTTGCCATCTCAATTATTGATTTAATAATATAACATATTATGCAGATGATACTGTGACAATAATTAAATCAATAATATAAGAGATATGATGTTGACAATTACAGTAGCAATAATTGAGTATAAGAAAGTGACTTTTACGTAAGCATCAATAATCAATGCACCGTGTGCTACTATGCAACCACGCGTATTAGTGTACTTTTACTACCGGGTAGTTCAACAGTTTTAACGGTAACACTTTCGCCGTTATTTTTATAAAAAGATAATTCTGTCATTTTCTAACTACAACAATACTTTCGTTATGGGGTCCACCAATGATTGTACCGTCGTACGAATATTCCCTGTTAAAATGAATATTCCCCGACCAAACGAATATTCCCCGACAATGAATATTTTATATCAACTTGCTTAATTTGCAAAATTTTCAAATGTCACCCTTAACTTTAATCTTTATCAATTTAACTATTTACTAAATAAAATAATAATTATAAGAAAATTGAATACTTTTATTTCATAAAATTCGGGGTCTTACAATAGAAGTGGAAATTTCAAGAAGAGAAGGTTCAACAATGATGGAAAGACGTCAGCACCAACACCCGTTGTTAAGGAAGGAGAAATACCACCAATCGTATGCTTCAAATGCGGAGGGGAGGGACACATCAGTCTAAAATGCATGATGCAGTCCAAAGCATGTTATAATTGCAGAAGAGAAGGTCACCTAGCCCAATTTTGTAGTGCAGTAAAGTCTAGTCCAGTTGGGATGGAGACACCAAAGGCCGTCCCAGACAAGTCAAAGCCGATAGTTCAAGGGAGAGCGTTTATCGTGACCTCCCAAAAAGCAAGGAACACGAACGAAGTCATCACGGGTAAGCTAATCATAAACTCTTACGAAGTCTATACCTTATTTGATACCGGTTCTACCCATTCTTTTATTTCTCCTACTTGCGTTCAACGTTTAAATTTAACTCCGGAGAAATTAGACTTTGACTTATCTGTTGAATCTCCGTTAGGAGAAACCTTCATTACATCCACTATTTGTAAGTCTTGTTTGATTTAAATCGGTAACCGCACATCGCCTGTCGCTCTCATCTCTTTGAAAATACTTGTATTTGAATTTTAGGGATTGATTGGTTAACTACTCATCATGCTAAAATTGATTATTTTTGTAAGGTTGTTAGTTTTCATATTCCTAACCAACCTATTATGCGAATTCAAGCAACCAAACCACTAAAGTCAATAACTGTCATATCAAGCCATAAAGCTATTCGTTTATTGAAAAATGGATGTCAAGCTTTCTTAGCCCATGTCACGGATTTAAACAAAAATACGTTAGATTTGAATGATATTTCTATTGTTAATAAATTTTCTGACGTATTCCCCAAAGAACTTCCTGTCCTACCCTCAGAGCGTGAAATTGAATTTTGTATCGACCTTAAAACTGTTACAAAACCTATTTCTAAAGCCCCATACCGAATGGCTCCTATTAAACTTTAGGACTTAAAAACCCAACTGCAGGAATTGTTAGACATCGATTTCATTTGTCCTAGTACGTTTCCTTGAGGTGCTCCTATTCTATTCGTAAAGAAGAAATATTAAAGTATGCGACTTTGTATTGATTATCGAAAGGTGAATCATGTCACCATAAAAAATATGTACCCGTTGCCTCGCATTGATGACTTGTTTGACCAGTTGCAAAGCGCCGAATTCTTTTCAAAGATCGATCTTCGTTCCGGGTATCATCAGTCAAAGATTAAAACTGATGACATTCCAAAGACTAATTTTAGAACTCGGTATGGGCATTACAAATTCCTAGTCAAGTCTTTTGGATTGACTAATGCTCTTGCTGCCTTCATGGATATGATGAACCGAGTATTCAAGAAATATTTGGATCATTTTGTTGTTATCTTTATTGATGACATCCTCATATACTCCAAAAGCCGTGAAGATCATGAGCAACACTTGAGGCTGATACTCCAAAAGCTTCGTGAAAACAAGCTTTATGCCAAGTTGAAGAAATGCAAGTTCTGGCTTGAGGAAGTAGCATTCCTGATAAGTGGAATTCATATCCACAAATTGTTGTCCTTTTCAAGCTTAATCGTTGTTACTTTCTTGTTTTCATGTTCGTTTTTACTTGTTTTGTGTTCTTTTATGTGTAGGGTGGTTGTTGTGGCAATTAGCAAAGAATTGAAGTCATTCGGAGCATTTATGGAAGAAAACATGAAGCTAGCAGCATAATTTAGTAGAATAGACCCCCGTCGGGGCTGACCCTTTTTGCCTATACACCCCCGCCAGGGCGGGGGGTCTTCAACATCAACTAACAGAAAGGATGCCCGCTGGGGCGGGCCTTATTTAGGTTTATACCCCCGCCGAGGCGGGGGGTCTCGACTGCTGGACTCTCCTTTCTTGCTTTGGACTCTACTAGGACATGAACACTAGCAATTGTATAGCATATGGACTCTAATTAGCAGATAATTTCGACTAAGACTCGTGTGTTGGATGGATATTGCCCAATTAACAACGAATTAGAGACACACAAGGCATATTACAAAGAGTAATTCCAGTTTTTTATAGCAAGCTTTGGAGGGAGATTTTAAAGAGATTTTCGTGACGATTGCAGATTTAGGCTACGTGAAGGGTGTTTTTCATGATTCTTCTTCTTAGTCTTTTATTTCTAATTGAAAGAATGTTATCTTTGAATTAGTAAGTTATTATTTCATTCATGATGAACTAATTCACTTTTTAGGCTTATGGTGGATCCTTAAGTGAAACGATGATTTTGTAAACTTTGATTTCCAGTTCAATAATCTATTTTCCATTTTATCTATATTAATTTGAACTTGAATTTATGAATTTCCTGATCAATAATTCTTTGTGGATTTGTATGGAATCGAGAGAGGATATTCGAATCTAGACTTAGTTAATATAGCATGTGTTCATGAATTTTGTGAATAACAGAATCTTGATGAATGTTAAGGTAGAGATATGCTTGACATCGCATGTAATCGGATAGAGAACTTAATCTTAAACCTTCTTTAATTATAATTCACATAGAGATATAGTGAGTTAGTTGATTAAGGTGTTTAACTTGTTTCTATCTAATTTGTGGATTTAAGTTAATACGGTATTAGTGCATCGAGAGGTGGCTAGTACTACATTCGTGTTCTTGATTAATAAACTGGGATAGTGAGTTGAATTGGAATAAAGGTGTAGAAATCAGAGTGAAGCTTAGGGTGAAATAATAAGTCTAATTCTCCATTAATTATTTAAAATATCAGATTTTGATATTTGTGATTGTTTTGTGGGAACGATACTCTACTCATTATATATTACTTGTTGACCACGTATACTTGCGTGTTGTGCGTAATTAGATTTTACCCAAAAGGTTTTTGGCACCGTTGTCGGGGATAAATTTAGTATAGATTTTAATATTTTTACAATATCAGTGTAATTAGTTTAGTTTTACTTAAACATTTTTATTTTTGTTTTGTTTCTCTTATTTTAGGTTATTGAAGTGGTATATGCAAACTCAGTCCAAAAATCCAGACTTGATACCTTTTGAGGACGACATTGAGAAACGATTCTAGAGGTTAAGTAGGTGGATCAAGGAAATGAGGTAAGACTTTGAAAATTCTGAGAAAGAAGAGGCAATGGCAGTTGAAGATCAGAAAGCGTTGAGGGACTTCACCACACCCAAGGTGACTGAACTATAATCGAGCATCACCAGGCCTGTAATTGTTGTAAATACATTCGAAATCAAGCTTGTGACAATTCAGATGATCCAGAATTCAGTTCAATTTGGGGGATTGGCAAATGACGATCCGAATGAACATCTAGTCAGCTTTCTAGAGATTTGCGACACCTTCAGGTATAACGGGGTGTCGGATGATGCGGTGAGACTTCGCTTGTTCCCATTAACCTTATGGGACAAGGAAAAGAGTTAGTTACACTCTCTACCGCCGGGATCGATAACTACGCGGGAAGACTTGGCTCAGAAATTCCTCGCCAAATTTTTCCCACCGGCAAAAACTGCAAAAATGAGGAATGAGATAACGATGTTTGAGCAGCAACATGGGGAGTCATTATATGAGGCATGGGAGAGATACACGGAGTTGCTTAGAAAGTGTCCGCATCATGGATTGCCTAAGTGGCTGCAAATGAATACTTTCTATAACGGACTACATGAGAATCTTAAGACCAGTATTGATGCAGCGTTGGGTGGAACGTTCATGGCTAAGAGTTATGAGGAGGCCTACAATTTGATTGAGACAATGGCAGCTAACAACTACTAGTGGCCTACAGCAAGAATGACACAGGCAAAGGCGGTTGGAGTGTTAGAAGTAGATGGGCTGATAGCAATACAAGCGTAAATTTCTATGCTTTCCAAGAAGTTGGACGCTATGACAGGGGCTCAGGTACAGTAGGTTGTGGTCATGTATGATTTGTACGCGGGTGACCATCCTACAGATTAATACGCAATCAATCCAGCGTCCATCCAATTCATGGGTACCAGGGGAATAGGAATCACCCAAATTTTTCGTGGAGCAACAATCAACAACATCAAGCTCCACAACCATCATATCCCCCAGGTTTTCAGAATCACCAAAAACTGGATCAACATCAAGAAAGAAAATCAGATTTAAAGGAGTTGTTGTCAAAATACATAATTAGCAATGAGGAAGCGATGAAAAACCAAGCAATGGCTATCAAGAATTTGGAAAATTAGATGGGACAAATTGCCTTAGCATTGAATAACAGGCCACAAGGAACTCTACTGAGTGATACCGAGAGAAATCCAAAGGGAAACCACGAACAATGTCAGGCAATTACGTTGAGGAGTGGAAAACATCTTGTTGGTAAAGATGCAAAAAATTCAGCTATATCGGATGAAAAAGTTGATGACAGTAAAGTGGTTGAAAGAAACAAGGGTGAGGATAAACAAAGTGAGAATAAAAAGTTAGATGATAAACCAGTTGTGTATCCTCCACCACCGTTTCAGCAGAGGGTCCAAAAATAGAAATTAGATAAGCAGTTCGCGAAGTATTTGGAAGTTTTTATGAAACTTTAGATTAACATCCCATTCGCAGAAGCCCTAGAGCAGATGTCGAGTTATGCAAAGTTCATGAAAGGGATTCTGTCAAGGAAAAAGAAATGGGAAGACTTTGAAATTGTGGCATTAACAAAGGAGTGTAGTGCGGTGTTACAATAGAAGTTGCCACCAAAGTTGAAAGACCCGAGGAGTTTCACTATTCCATGCACGATCGGGAACATGTCATTTAATTAGTGTTTATGTGATTTGGGGGCGAGTGTGAACCTTATGCCGTTATCAATGTACACATTATTGGGTTTGCCCGTACCAAAGCCTATGAATATTTCATTGCAGTTGGCGGATAGGTCAGTCACATATCCGAGAGGCATAGTAGAAGACATATTGGTTAAGGTGGATAAGTTTATATTCCCCGCGGATTTTATTATTCTGGATTTTGAGGAGGACAAGAACATCCCGATTATCCTAGGGAGACCTTTCTTGGCTACGGGTAGGACACTCATCGACGTACAAAAAGGAGAACTTACTATGAGGGTCCAAGATCAGGAAATCAAATTTAATGTGTTCAAGGCCATGAAATTCCCTACGGATAAAGAAGAATGTTTTAGGATGGATATAATTGAGCAGATAATCAGTGAAGACATGGGCAAGTGTTTGGTCAACGATCCATTGGAAACAACATTATTGGGGGATAAAGAGTTCGATGACCCAGAATTTTTGGATTACTTGTTGATGTTAGACTCATTGCCATGAGTTAGCCGATTCAGAGCACCATTTGAACCATTGCACACGGAGGAGATAGCCACAGATAAATTGAAACAGTCATTGGAGGAGCCACCAACTTTGGAACTTAAGCCACTCCCTAAACACCTCAGGTATACGTACTTAGGTAATTCAAATTCTTTACCTATTATTATTTCTGCTGCACTTAACGATTTGCAGGAAGAAAAGTTGCTGAGGGTGCTTAGGGAACGTAAATCAGCGATAGGATGGACGATACCGGATATCAAGGGAATCAGCCCTTCTTTTGGCATGCACAAGATTCTGATGGAAGACGATGCAAAACCGACGGTGGAACAACAACGACGACTCAACCCAAATATGAAAGAAGTGGTAAAGAAGGAAATTCTGATATTGTTGGATGCCGGTATCATCTACCCGATTTTTGACAGTAAGTGGGTTAGTCCGGCTCAGTGTGTGCCAAAAAAGGGAGGAATGACTGTGGTACAGAATGAGGTTAATGAGGTAATTCTGACAAGGACAGTGATAGGTTGGAGGGTTTACATGGACTATAGAAAGTTGAATAAGACAACCTGAAAAGATCATTTTCCGCTGCCCTTTATCGATCAAATGTTGGACAGATTGGCGGGACATGAGTACTACTGTTTATTGGATGGATACTCGGGCTATAATTAGATCGTCATCGCTCCTGAGGATCAAGAGAAGACTATATTTACATGCCCATACGGCACATTCGCATTTAGGAGAATGTCGATCGGTTTGTGTAATGCACCTACTACCTTCCAACGGTGTATGATGGCCATCTTCTCAGACACGGTGGAGAAAAACGTGGAAGTCTTCATGGATGACTTTTCTGTCTATGGGGACAATTTTGATACTTGCCTAGGGAATTTGGTGATGGTGCTACAGAGATGCAAAGACACGAACCTTGTACTTAACTGGGAAAAATGCCACTTCATGGTTGGTGAGGGCATAATTTTGGGTCATAAGGTATCGACTCAAGGATTGGAGGTTGACAAAGCTAAGCTGGAAACAATCGAGAAACTGCCTCCACCGAGTTCAGTAAAGAGAATTAGATGTTTTCTGGGACATGCTGGGTTCTATAGGAAATTAATAAAGTACTTCTCTAAAATTACAAAACCTTTATGCAGTCTCTTAGAGAAGGATTCTGTTTTCAATTTTGATGAGGAGTGCAAGTTGGCTTTCGAATTGTTGAAGAAGAAGTTGACTATAGCCCCCGTGATCGTCGCACCGGATTGGAATATGCCTTTCGAGCTGATGTGTGATGCAAGCGACTATACAGTTGGGGTTGTTTTGTGTGACGCCCCCAAAACAGGTATACATCACCCCTCTTGAGTCGCCAAATACATGGTACAAAATTCAAATACAACTTAATTATACAACAATCGTGTAAAATACGACAAAACATAATCTAAGAGTTTTAATAAGAACATTGTCATCTAGACAATATCCACACTCAATGGAGTCCTTATTACATTTATTGTCACACTATTTAACAGAATAATGAGGACTACTAATGCTATCATCCGGGTAGTCACTCCGCTCCCCGACTAGTCCCAATTATATATTCTCATTTCAAGAGAACAATGAAAGCAAAGGGTGAGCTCAACTAGCCTAGTAAGAAATATTATGACTAAGATAATACAGAATAAATTATCCTTAGCCTTCAACAGTATAACAACTGATAGAATACAATAGACAACAAGTTTTAGATCAACAACTGCAGCGGAATAAGCAATCCATTAGAAGAGTCAAGTAGAGCATAAAATCTACTATCTTCTATGATTTAAAAAGTTTTTCATCAACTTTATCATTTAGACTCAGCTTAATAAATAAAATCGAATCATCCTTGCATCACGGCCAAGGATATTCATGTAATCATCAATGGTCATGATTATACCGAATAATCCCTGGTCATAATCATACCAACAACTGTCCATCAATGAACAATAGGCTAATGAGGACTTTTACCACATCATTCATTACATTACGGTCATGATTATACCGAATAATCCCGGGTCATAATCATACCAAGTCCATCTTTGCACGTAAGCCAAAGATGACTTTCATCACAATATAAGCATGAGGATGATGACAATGACATAATAATTCAATAAAACAAGTTCAAGGATGAATTTTAAAGATTTATAATTTAATTTATCCAAAAATCAATAACGTCCAAATTGTCAACATGATACTGCTTTGTGAGGTAAAATTCAAGAATGCTCAGAAGAATATTTCCATGAAAAGATACTAGATGAATCGCAAATATCAAGGATATTCTACTAATTTCATGGAGTATAGAAGCCAAAACTTTAACCAAATGAGTATAATAGAATATATGAAACTGCAAATGGATTTTCACCCGCCATGCGATAATTCAAGTAGACAGATGATTTCCACAATTTAATAAGGAATGAATACGAAGGGTCGTTCACCATGCATGCGGTAGAGTCGCAGAGAGACAAAGTTATTCCAACAGAATAATAAAGAATGGAATAACAGAAGAATTCACCATGCATGCGGTAGTCCGCGTAGACAGGTTATTCTAACAGAATAATAAAGAATGGAATAACAACCCTTATGAGTATTGAAAGAAAATAACTCTCTTCATGAATACGAAAGAAATAATACCCCTTACCTTAGAAAAAACTGGATACTGGAATAGTGAGGTAGCAGACTTCTCTTCTTCTTTCTCTCTATAATTTCTCTATAATAATGGCTCTTGTGAGACTTAGTGAATTGGTGAGAATGAAAGAAGAATAAGCTTTTATTTATAGGAAACTATAGTTTCAATAATTGAACATTTTGAGGCTTGAAATATTACAGTATAATGCCTTCCTATTTTTCTTCCTTTTTAATTTAGCCCTGCAAGTATTATCATACTTTCACCACCTCCCCTAATAGTAAATCATGTGAATTAATAGTTCATTCATGTGACTCAATAGTGTAATCATGTGAAAAAACTAATTACAGTATAATACCTTCATCTATACCTCTATTTTTAATTTAGTCATGCAAGTATTATCAATCTTGCACCAACTCCCCTAATAGTAAATCATGTGAATCAATAGTACACACATGTGATCACATAGTTATAAGTATGTGAATTAATAGTAATTAATTGATCATTTATCCAGTTAATTACCCGATTGGTCAATATAACTTCCAGACATTAATTATTAACGAAATAAATGTCGATTTTCACTAACACTAATAATTCCCACACAATAGAATTATCAATTTCATCTTTAATCAACACGAACTTATTCATCATTAATATTATAACTCACAATATTTAACAACTGTGTCGTTCCTGTGAAAGAGGGGGCCTTCCGATAAGGATTTCTCCTTATCAAGCGCCGCAATTAGGTGACCAAACCTCTCCTTGATGTAACTTCTAGACATTGTCAATATTGCAAATAATAATATGAATAACTTTGTCGTCTCAATTATTGATTTAATAATATAACATATTATGCGATGATGATCTTTGTGACAATAATTGAATCAATAATATGAGAGATATGATGCAAAGAATTATCGTAGCAATAATTGAGTATAACTGAGTGACTTCTTACGTAAGCATCAATAATCAATACCGTGTGTTATTATGCAACCACGCGTATTACTGTACTTTTACTACCAGGTAGTTTAACAGTTTTAACGGTAACACTTTCACAGTTATTTTTATAAAATGATAATTCTGTAGTTTTTTTACTATGACAATACTTCTGTTGTGGGGTCCACTAATGATTGTGCCATCGTACGAATATTTCCTGTTGAAACTAATATTCCCCGACCAATCGAATATTCCCCGATATAACGAATATTTTATAACAACTTGCATACTTTGCAAAATTTCCAAATATCACCCTTAACTT
This sequence comes from Panax ginseng, assembly GCA_020205605.1. Taxonomy (NCBI): domain Eukaryota; kingdom Viridiplantae; phylum Streptophyta; class Magnoliopsida; order Apiales; family Araliaceae; genus Panax; species Panax ginseng. The sequence goes on along the minus strand of CM035134.1, from coordinate 131,282,892 downwards.
TAACCTTTATCAATTTAACCATTTACTAAATAACATAATAATTATAAGAAAATTGAATACTTTCATTTCATAAAATTCGGGGTCTTACAATCACCCCTCCTTATGAAATTTTGCCCTCAAAATTTACGTACGTACCTGGTATGCCGAAGAGGTGAGGATTCCTTGACTTTATTTCAGATTCTAACTCTTGAGGTATAACCTTTTGAGTGTCGAATATAATCCTTCTTATCCAAGATTTTAACACGTATCTTCTCATACGTTAAATCTTCTGCTATTTCGTCTAGTTCTAATTCAATAATGTGGTTCAGGTCATCCACATAATTACGTAATATTGATACATGAAAAACGTTATGAACATGCGACATACTTGGCGGTAAAACGAGTCTATAGGCCATACTTCCTACTCCATCGAGGATTTCAAATGGGCCAATTAAATCGAGGGTTGAGATTTCCTCTCTTTGTCGATTCTTGCTTCAAGAATAACGCCCCCTTGAAACTTCTTCTTCACATTCATCAGCTCTGAGTATGAAGCTTGAGCGACTTTTAACTCTATCGATTAAAGTCGATTCTACTCGTATGTTTGATATCACCACGTGGGTCCCTAGAGTCTTTAACTCTATCTTCATCATTTGTAAGTTATATGAAATGGGTTTTTGTGTTAACAACATCGCACTCGTAAATGCATACGATCTTCTACTCAACGCGTCAGCTACCACGTTAATTTTTCCAAGATGATATTGAATGATATGGTCGTAATCTTCAATAGCTCGAGCCAACGTCTTTGGCACATTATACGTTCATTTTGGTTGAAGAAATATTTAAGGGTTGAAGAAATGGGTTTTGTACTGGGGTCAATACAAAATTCGATTTCACACTCTAGGGGTAGGTTAAGAAGTCTTCAGGAATACGTCAGGAAATTTATTAACAATAGAAGAAAAAAAATTATGACTCTCATCCCAAGACTTGGATAGTATGTCACATTGATACCTATCAACTTGCCACCGTTATTCACGACGTCCCCTACGGATATTCTGGCTTCGGTGTATTCCAAGACTTGGAAGTCACCAGCGAAAGGCTCGGGGCTCTTTACTTATGGCTTGATATGACAATGATTAACTTTAGTGGTTTGGTTGCTTGAATTCGCATAACAGGTTGGTTAAGAATATGTAACCTAATAACCTTACGAAAAGCATGATGAGTAGTTAACCAATCAATTCCTAAAATCACATCAAAGACAAGTATTTTCAAAGAGATAAGATCAATAGGTAACGTGAAAGTGTCGATTTGAATCAAGCAAAATTTATAAACAGTGGAGGTAACGAAAGTTTCTTCTAACGAAGTTTTAATCGATAAGTCAAAGTCTAATCTCTCTGGAGTCAAATTTAAACATTGAGCGCAAGCAAGAGATATAAAAGAATGGGTAGAACCGGTATCTAATAAGGTATAGACTTCGCAAGAATTTATAATTAACTAACCCGTGCTAACTTCGTTTGGGTTACTCGCTTTTAGAGAAGTCATGAAAAACGCTCTTCCTGAAACCACCGACTTGGTTTTTGTCCATATCCGCCTTTGGTGCCACTGTCCCACCTGGACTTGACTTTGGTGCACGACAAAATTGGGATAGGTGACCTTCTTTTCCATAATTGTAACATGCTTTGGACTGCTGCGCACAGTTTGGACTGATGTGTCCCTCCCCTCCGCATTTGAAGCATATAATTGGTTGTCATTCTCATTCCTTGAAAACGGGTACTGGTGCTGCTGTCTTTCCATCATTGTTGAACCTTCTCTTCTTGAAATTTCAACTCCTATTATCTTAACCATGATTACCACCGAAGTGGTTACCATTCTTGGCATGATAATTTCCTCCACGATGGTTATCGTTGTTCCGATGGCCATTTCCACCGGTACGATTATTATCGTGTTGTTGCTCGTTATCCTTTGGTTGGGCTGGCTCATTATCGCGCTCCAATAACTGAGCCCTATTAACTACATCTGAATTCAAACACAATTTGTGAGAAATGAGGTATTGACATATTACGGGTTTCAAACCTCTTAGAAATATTCGCGTCATTCGCTCCTCATTATCGACCAAATGGGATGCAAACCGGGATAACTCCGCAAATTTAGCCTCGTATTGGAATACGGTTATATTGTCTTGCTCCAACTTGATGTACTCCACCTCCTTTATATGACGAATACTTTAGGGAAAGTTCTTGTTGTTGAACAGTCCTTGGAACTTCTCCCAAGACATCTTGAGTGCGTCAGGCTGGGTACATTTTACAGATTCCCACCAGTAATATGCCTCTTCACGCAACATAAAGGTGGCAAAGGGAACCTTTTGCTCCTCTGAGCATTCCAAGATATCAAATATCTTGGTAATTTTCTTTATCCATGTCTCCGCCTTAAGTGGTTCTGGCTTTCCCAAAAACTCTGGCGGTCCCAGCTCCTTAAACTGCTTGGCAGTGACCATCCGACAGTTGCCAGTGATTCCACCAGCATTTTGAATAGGAGTCTCTCTTGCCTGATGTTGCATGAATTGCATAAAGCCTCTGAACATCCCATCGTTCATTATCTGATCGGTGTTGTTGTTTACCTGAGGATTATTGTCTTCCTGATGCACATTATCCTGGATATTGATCGTTGGGGACTCAACGGTCTCATTTGCTTCATTGCTTATCTCAACATTTTCAGATGCCATTTTCAAAATCGCCACAAAACAAGGGTTAATTGACATATCACATATTATCCCTATACTACTCGAATTAACCAATTAAATACCAAATAAACTTAGGTAGGTCATACTAGCGAAAAGAATTACCGTCTCTCCTTCCAAGTTCTTGTCTCACATCTCACCGAGGATCATATCCACAAGCTTTGATACCTGTTGTGACGCCCCCAAGCGGTATACATCACCCATCTTGAGTCACCAAATACATAGTACAAAATTCAAATACAACTTAATTATACAACAGTCGTGTAAAATACGACAAAACATAATCTAAGAGTTTTAATAAGAATATTGTCATCTAGACAATATCCATACTCAATGGAGTCATTATTACATTTATTGTCACACTATTTAACAGAATAGTGAGGACTACTAATGCTATCATCTGGACCGTCACTTCGTTCCCCGACTAGTCCCAGCTATATTCTCATTTCCTGAAGAGAATAATGAAAGCAAAGGGTGAGCTCAACTAGCCCAGTAAGAAATATTATGACTAAGATAATACAGAATAAATTATCCTTAGCCTTCAACAGTATAACAACTGATAGAATACAATAGACAACAAGTTTTAGATCAACAAGCTGCAGTGAAATAAGTAATCCATTAGAAGAGTCAAGTAGAGCATAAAATCTACTATCTTCTATGATTTAAAAAGTTTTTCATCAACTTTATCATTTGAGACTCACTTTTTTAATAAATAAATCGAATCATCCTTGCATCACTACCAAGGATATTCATGTAATCATCAATGGTCATGATTATCAAGAATAATCCTCGGTCATAATCATACCAACAACTCATCCATCAATGAACAATAGGCCAATGAGGACTTTTACCACATCATTCGTTACATTACGGTCATGATTATATCGAATAATCCCTGGTCATAATCATACCAAGTCCATCTATGCACGTAAGCCAAAGATGACTTTCATCACAATATAAGCATGAGGATGATGACAATGACATAATAATTTAATAAAACAAGTTCAAGGATAAATTTTAAAGATTTATAATTTAATTTGTTCAGAAATCAATAACGTCCAAATTGTCAACATGTTACTGCTTTGTGGAGTAAAATTCAAGATGCTTAGAAGAATATTTCCATGAAAAGATACTAGATGAAGTGCAAATATCAAGGATATTCTACAAATTTCATGGAGTATAGAAGTCAAAACTTTAACCAAATGAGTATAATAGAATATATGAAACTACAAATGGATTTTTACCTGCCATGCGGTAATCCACGTAGACAGATCATTTCCACAATTTAATAAGGAATGAATGAAGGGTCATTCACCATGCATGCAGTAGTCCGTGAGACAAAGTTATTCCAACAAAATAATAAAGAATGGAATAATGGAAGAATTCACCATACATGCGGTAGTTCAGTAGAGCAAAGTTATTCCAATAGAATAATAAAGAATGGAATAACTGAAAAATTCACCATGCATGCGGTAGTCCACGTAGACAGGTTATTCCAACAAAATAATAAAGAATGGAATAATAGAAGAATTCACCATGCATGCATGTAGTGAGTGATGTGTTATTCCAATGTAATAATAAAGAATGGAATAACAACCCTTATGAGTATTGAAAGAAAATAACTCTTTTCATGAATATGAAAGAAATAATACCCCTTACCTTAGAAGAAAAGCGGATCTTTGGAATAGTGAGGTAAAGCGTACTTTCTTCTTCTTTCTCTATAATTTCTCTATAATAATTGCTTTTGTGAGACTTAGTGAATTGGTGAGAATGAAAGAAGAATGAACTTCTATTTATAGGAAAATATAATTTCAATAATTGCACATTTTGGAACTCGAAATATTACAGTATAATACCTTCCTCTTTTTCTTCCTTTTTAATTTAGCCCTGCAAGTATTATCAAACTTGCACCACCTCCCCTAATAGTAAATCATATGAATTAATAGTTCATTCATGTGACTCAATAGTATAATCATGTGAAAAAACTAATTATAGTATAGTACCTTCATCTATACCTCCATTTTTAATTTAGTCATGCAAGTTTTATCAATCTTGCACCAACTCTGTGACGCCCCCAAATCCAGGTCCCTTTGAACCTCGGATTCGGTCCGCCACGATACTACTATCGTCAAACTATTATATCTTTTATTCACAACTTAATGAATAAAACTTCACTTACTATAATTTAGAATATAAATTCCTTCCATTTCCAGGATCTATGTATAATGACCCCAACTATTATAAGTTTCAAATATTGGTCATTTACCATTCCTGTTTTACATCATATTCGATGTTATATAAATATGCAGAATAATTTAAAGTTTTTCAATCTCCTTGGAAAAAGAATCTTTTATTGATATCTTAACTTGAATCAATTACAAATCCATGAATCAAATTATGTTATGATTCCTTCTATTCGAATTATTGTATAAATATTTACATCTCAACTCGAATTTCTCTATGTATCACATAATACAACTTTACAACGCAACCTTTATTACACCTCATAAACTACTATCTTGTACGACTCCTAGAACATAAACGTGGTTCAAGAGTATATATTTAAACACATAAATCAATCTCCTTCAATTAGTATTGAACTCTATCAATCAAGTAGCACGTAATCTTTACCGTGAATCCTTAACCTGCAAAAGTGGTTATTTGCAAGGGTGAGCTCGACAGCCCAGCAATTCTAACAGTTTTCATGCAACACATAACATATAATAACATATACAGTTCATGCATTCATAATCGATCAATATTTACTACGTATGTTACTTCTCACATAACAGGCATAGAGGTTTATAGCACAAGTATATCATCAAAGATCAACTTTCACATTTCATACATATCACACATGCATTTCATATATATACATCAACATTTGCATAGCATAATATAGATCAACTAACAGTTATCAAATTCATATATCAAATAGGAATTGAAAGACTTGCCTGATTCGTAGTTTATCAACTACAACTTAACTGCGTATCGCTAATTGCACTTCGTGTATCCCTACACAATTATATAATCATGGATTCATATCCATCAGTAACATATTTCATGCATTCTCAATGTAATAACAATGTTACAAATTTTCCTAACTAGGTTCGTAAAACCTACATTCCACTTTCTCATCATATTCTCTAATAGCTAGGTGCGTATATAGTATATACCTTAACCACTCGTACTTGACATCAACATTCATATATAGCTATCACGCGCTTGACTCGCTAAGTGTTTGACACATTTAAAACTCATATAGGTAAGTTCAAACGTTACACATAAACGTCTAACTTAGTTGTAAACTTTCATCATATATCCTACATACTCATAGCACAAATCAGATTATAAGTTACCATATATTCAAATAATCAGTCTCTAATCATTACTTTACAGTCTACAAATACCTTCTGGACTTATCATTTGAAAGTCTATAATCACCTCTTTAAACATTCAATCCTATCACCTAGCATGCTCTTTAACACATCAGATTTGTACTGGTCATATAATACATGTTAGAGTAACAACACAAGCATGCAAACACCTTCAAACCATTTACAGAAAACATATTTCACTGCAAGCTTGCGCGGCCGCGCTTGGTTTGTAGTGAGGAGTGGAGCGGTCGCGCTACTCCTGGTGCAAACATAGACTGCTATATAAAAGCTAGGCCAGACTTGCATATCCGATCACAATTCGGATAAAACTTACATAATCATACGTGAATTTACTCAAGATCAGAACTTAAAGACGCAATACGCATAATGCTTTGTTTTCAAAATCTTTATATATCTTCGGAATATAACCATCTATGCAACTCATAGTATACAAAGGTACTCAAGGCCATGTGTCATACCTATTTATATGCATGACTAAACCCTTTTACACAAGCTACAAATATCAGAATTCAAATGACTCAAGGTTCATCTAACTTGTTTTTAAAATCTAAAGTTTCTTTAAAAATATACTCAATCTGTGACGCCCCCAAAATAGGTATACATCACCCATATTGAGTCGCCAAATACATGGTACAAAATTCAAATACAACTTAATTATACAACAGTCGTGTAAAATAAGACAAAACATAATCTAAGAGTTTTAATAAGAATATTGTCATCTAGACAATATCCACACTCAATGGAGTCCTTGTTACATTTATTGTCACACTATTTAACAGAATAGTGAGGACTATTAATGCTATCATCTGGACCATCACTTCGTTCCTCGACTAGTCCCGGCTACATTCTCATTTCCTGAAGAGAACACTGAAAGAAAGGGTGAGCTCAACTAGCCCAGTAAGAAATATTATGACTAAGATAATGCAGAATAAATTATCATTAGTCTTCAACAATGTTAAACTGATAAAATACAATAGACATCAAGTTTAACTGCAGCGGAATAAGCAATCCATTAGAAGAGTCAAGTTAAGCATGATATCTACTATCTTCTATGATTTAAAATGTTTTCATCAATTTTTATCGCTGAGACTCAGGTTAATAAATAAACCACATCATCGAGTCATCCCCTGCACTACGGGCCAAGGATATTCATTAAATCATCAATGGTCATGACTATACCGAATAATCCCTGGTTATAATCAAAACAAAAATTGTCCATCAATGCACTACAGGCTACCACATCATTTATAACATTACATGTCATGTTTATACCGAATAATCCCTGGTCATAATCATACCAAGTCCATCTATGCACGTGAGCCAAAGATGACTTTCATCACAATATAAGCATGAGGATGATGATAATGACATAATAATTCAATACAACAAGTTCAAGGATGAATTTTAAAGATTTATAATTTAATTTATCCAAAAATCAATAACGTCCAAATTGTCAACATGATACTGCTTTGTGAGGTAAAATTCAAGAATGCTCAGAAGAATATTTCCATGAAAAGATACTAGATGAAGCGTAAATATCAAGGATATTCTACTAATTTCATGGAGTATAGAAGCCAAAACTTTATCCAAATGAGTATCATAGAATATATGAAACTACAAATGGATTTTTACCCGCCATGTGGTAATCCACGTAGACAGATCATTTCCACAATTTAATAAGGAATGAATACGAAGGATCATTCACCATGCATGTGATAATCCACATGTATGCAAAGTTATTCCAATGTAATAATAAAGAATGGAACCAAGTCATGCGTAATCCGCACAGACAGGATATTCCAACAGAATAATAAAGAATGGAATAGTAGAAGAATTCACCATGCATGCGATAGAACGCATAAACAGGTTATTCCAACAGAATAATAAAGAATGGAACCAGGTCTAGCGTAATGCGCATGCATGAGGATATTCCAACAGAATAATAAAGAATGGAATAACAAAGAATTCACCATGCATGCGATGCATCATTACGCAGAAAAGTTATTCCAACAGAATAATAAAGAATGGAACCAGTCTCAGCGTAATCCGCATGCATGTGATATTCCAATGTAATAATAAAGAATGGAATAATGAGAAGAATTTCACCATGTATGCGGTACTTCAGCATGCATGATTATTCCAACATAATAATAAAGAATAGAATAATAGAAGAATTTACATGTATGTATGCGATACTCAGACAGACAAAGTTATTCCAACATAATAATAAAGAATGGAATAAAAGAAGCTCTCTTCATGAATACGAAAGAAATAATACCCCTTACCTTAGAAAGAAAATGGATACTGGAGTAGAGAGGTAGCAGACTTCTTTTCTTCTTTCTCTCTATAATTTTTCTCTATAATAATTGCTCTATAGCTTTAGTGAATTGGTGAGAAATGAAGGATGAATGAGCTTCTATTTATAGAAAAATATAGTTTCAATAATTGCACGTTTTAGGGCTCGAAATATTACAGTACAATACCTCCAACTTTTCTTTTATTTTTAATTTAGTCCCGCAAGTATTATCAAACTTGCACCACCTCCCCTAATAGTAAATAATGTGAATCAATAGTTCAATCATGTGAATCAATAGTTATATGTTAGAGTTTATGCCCTAGAGGCCAATTATTTGATATAATTGCTTAACGTTTTGATATTATATTTGCTTGAATAAATGAATGATTTTATTATGGTTTTATTTACTGCGTTATATAAATGTTAACATAATAAAAATCCTTAGAATAGTGATACAAATTATATAGTTTCAAGTATGTGACTTGAACATGAGATTATATAATTATAATTAGTATCATTATTCTTAAATGTCCCTAGTTGAGTATCATTGTTGATGGGACAACAATGATGCATTGAGACTAGTATATGGATTGATTGATGACCAAATCTCATTGGTCATAAATATATGAGATATTAAGTCAATGCATAGTACATGTTAGTAGAAGAAGCAAAATCGGATGCGGACCCACCATGAGAATTCTATGTGGAGCATTATGCGAAGTGTCATTAGCAATTCTCATAGTGACAATGATGTAATGGTCCTTTGACCTGAAAACACTATATTACTATACGGGAATTTATGTACTTTGATATTATCAAATGTCACCTTTAATAGGGTGGACTATAAAGGTGATTATTGGGTACATCATGAATCGTGTGAGGAATATGAGTGATCTAGATGGAATTTAACCCTCCAATTTATTAGGGGTGATATCCATAGACCTCTTGATTGAGTAGGACTATGAAATGCATGGCCATGCTCAAATAGTGATTTGTTTCATATAGTCTACTCATTGATCAAGAAAAACTCAAATTAAATTATGAAGAGTATGACACATTCCATGACTCGAGTTTAATCTAGGATATTAAGGTTAAAAGGATTAAATTACATTGAAACATTGGTCACTAAAAGGTTGCATCGAATCATCGATCTTATTATTACTTGGGTAGCGATGATGCATTACTAGATGTCGCTCAACGTTTATAATTTTATAATATGATTTTAAAATTATTGCCAACGTGATAATAACCTATAAGGTCACACACATAGAATGTAATTTAAAGGGAATAAATTTAAATTTGAAGGATTTAAATATATTAATATGATTAATAGTATTTAAATCACTTAATTTAAATTAAAAGGAAAGTTTTGTATATATGTATATTAATTAAGTAAGACTTAATTAAGTTATATATATAAATTAATTTTATGAAATTAGGTTTTGATTAATTCCTTTTAACTACTATATATAGGATATATAGCGACTACTTAGGATTAATTCATAACTTGAAAACCCTAGCCGCTCTTAGAGAGAGACCGAGAGAAAACATACGATTTCATAAAGGTTCCTTTGGTGGCTAGTACTGTGAAGTCCCTTTTATTGCGAGTAATCGTTTGACGATTCGCATGTGCTGCTCGATGTGGATACCATAGTGACGTAGTTTCGTGAGGAATTGCGTTAAGGATTCAACGCATCAATTTGATTCTCGTTTTTCATATTGGTATAATCTCTAAACAACTGAGTTAATTATTTTTCGCATGGATCCTGTTTTTGGGTTTCGGAAATTGCTTTGAATTATTTTATTTCCGCTGCGTTCTTGTGCCAAAATCCCTACATTATAATCATGTAAAAATATGAATTACAGTATAGTACCTCCATCTATACCTCCATTTTTAACTTAGTCATGCAAGTATTATCAATCTTGCACAAACTCCCCTAATAGTACATGAATGTGATTCAATAGTACACACATGTGAACAAATAGTTATATAAGCATGTGAATTAGTAGCAATTAATTGCTCATTTATCCGATTAATTACCCGATTTATCAATATAACCCCCAGACATCAATTATCATCGGAATAGATGTCGATTTCCACTAACACTAATAATCCCTACACAATGGAACTATCAAATTCATCTTTAATCAACATGAACTTATTCATCATTAATATTATAACTCACAATATTTAACAACTGTGTCGTTCGAGAAAGAGGGGCTTTCCGATAAGGATTTCTCCTTATTGACGCGTAATTAGATGACCAAACCTCTCCTTGACAGAACTTCTAGACATTGTAAATATTGCAATTTAATAATATAAATAACTTTGTCATCTCAATTATTGATTTAATAATATAAATTATTATGCAGATGATACTGTGACAATAATTGAATCAATAATATGAGAGATATGATGCAGCAATTACTGTAGCAATAATTGAGTATAACTGAGTGACTTCTCACGTAAACATCAATAACCAATACCGTATACTACTATGTAACCACGCGTAGACATCGTATTTTTTTACTACTGGGTAGTTCAGCAGCTTTTAATTCAGTAACACTTCCGCCGTTATTTTTATAAAAAAGATAATTCTGTCATTTTTTTATTACGACAATACTTCCATTGTGGGGTCCACCAATGATTGTGCCGTCGTACGAATATTCCCTGTTAAAATGAATATTCCCCGGCTAATCGAATATTATATAACCACTTGCTTACTTTACAAAATTTGTAAATATTACCCACAACTATAATATTATATTATATCCACACCATAATATTCAAAAATATATTTCGAGAGAAATTAATCTTTATTCATAAAAGTTGGGGTCTTACAACCTCCCCTTCTTATGAAATTTTGTCCTCGAAATTAGGGTACGTACCTGGTATATCGAAGAGGTGAGGATATCTTGACTTCATCTCAGATTCTAACTCCCAGGTCATTTCTTCCACATCGTGGTTTCTCCACAAAACTTTGACTTGAGGTATAACCTTGGAGCGTAGAATATGATCCTTCTTATCCAAAATTTTAACATGTAACTCTTCATACGTTAAATCTTTCTCTATCTCATCTGGTTCTAATTCAATAATGTGGTTTGGGTCTTTCACATATTTACGTAACATAGATATGTGGAAAACGTTATGAACACGAGACATACTTGGCGGTAAGGCGAGTCTATAGGCCACAGTTCCTACTCGTTCGAGGATTATAAATGGGTCAATGAATCGAGGATTGAGCTTTCCTCTCTTTTAAAATCTCGTAACTCCTTTCCATGGAGTAACACGCAATAACACATGATCTCCAATATTGAATTCCACGTCTTTTCGATGAAGATCAACATAACTCTTTTGTTGATCTTGTGAGATTTTTATACGTTGTCGGATCGTTTGAATCATTTTCGTAGTCATACGTACCAACTCCAGTCCCAACAACGTTGCTTCACCCACCTCATCCCAGCATAGTGGAGAACACCACTTTCTTCCATACAACGCCTCAAATGGAGCCATGCCAATACTTACTTGATAACTATTATTGTAGGAAAACTCCACCAATGGTAAGAACTTGTCCCAACTCCCCTTGAAGTCAAGGACACAGAGTCTTAATAAATCTTCAAGAGTTTGAATAGTCCTTTCTGACTGCCCATCCGTTTGAGGATGATATGCCGAACTAAATCGTAAATTCGTGCCCATAGCTTTTTGCAAACTAACCCAAAATCTTGAAGTGAATCTTGGGTCTCGATCAGAAACTATGGATACTGGCATACCATGAAATCTTACAATGTCTTTTATTTACATACTAGCAAGACGTTCAAGTGTATAAGTTTCTCGCATCAGTAAGAAATGAGCAGACTTGGTCAATCTATCAACAATGACCCAAATCACATCTATGCCTTGAGAAACCTTGGGAAGACTAGTAACGAAATCCATGGTAATGTGCTCCCACTTCTATTCTGGAATTTCAAGTGGTTGCAATGGACCTTTTGGTACTTGATGCTCCGACTTGACTCGTTGACAAGTTAGACACCTTGAGATAAACTCCACTATCTCTCTCTTCATATTGCTCCACCAAAATGTATGTCGAAGATCACGATACATTTTGGTACTCCCAGGATGGATTGCAAACGGTGTGTTGTGTGCCTCCATCATGATTTTATACTTCAAGTCAGAGTCGTTAGGAACACAAAGTCTGGAGTTGACTCGAATTATTCCTTCTTCATCGATTCTTGCTTCCAGAATAGCACCTTCTTGCACTTTCTTCCTCATACGCATCAGCTCTAGGTCTGTAGCTTGAGCAACTTTAACTTTATCAATTAAAGTCGGTTCTACTAGTATATTTGCCATCATCATATGGGTCCCTGGAGTCTTTAACTCTATTTCCATCCTTTGTAAGTCATACAAAATGGGCCTTTGCGTTAACAATATCGCACTCGTACCCGCATATGATTTTCTACTTAATGCGTCAGCTACCACGTTCGCTTTTCCAGGATGGTATTGGATGATATGATCATAATCTTTCAACGGCTCAAGCCATGGTCGTTGTCGCATGTTGAGTTCCTTTTGAGTGAAGAAATATTTGAGGCTTTTATGATCCTTATAAATCTCCACCTTCTCTCCATACTGGTAATGCCTCCAAATCTTAAGCGCAAAAATGACTGCTGCCAACTCTAGATCATGAGTAGGATAATTCCTCTCATATTCTTTGAGTTGTCGAGAGGCATAGGCTATGACTTTCCCATGTTGCATGAGAACACATCCTAACCATTTGCCTGAAGCATCACTGTAGATGACAAATCCCTCCGAGCCAGATGGTATTGTCAGAACAGGTGCTGAAATGAGTCTCCTCTTGAGTTCCTGAAAACTCTTTTCACATTCCTCGCTCCAACCGAATTGTATATCTTTTCGAGTTAGCTAAGTTAATGGAGTAGCGATTCGAGAAAACCCTTCTACGAATCTCCGATAATAACCAACTAAGCCGAGAAAGCTACGTACTTCGGTCACTGACTTAGGTTGCTCTAAACTTTGAATTGCTTCAATCTTTGTCGGGTCAATAGATATTCCACGATTTGATATTACGTGCCCAAGGAATGCAACTTCCTTAAGCCAGAACTCACATTTCTTCAACTTGGCATAAATCTTGTTTTCATAAAGCTTTTGAAGTATCAGCCTCAAGTGTTGCTCATGGTCTTCACGGGTTTTGGAATATATGAGGATGTCATCAATAAAGACGACCACAAAGTGATCCAAATATTCCTTGAATACTCGGTTCATCATGTCCATGAAGGCAGCAGGAGCATTAGTCAATCCAAAAGACATGACTAGGAATTCATAATGCCCGTACCGAGTTCTGAAAGCAGTCTTTGGAATGTCATCAGTTTTAATCTTCAACTGATGATATCCAAAACGAAGATCAATCTTTGAAAAGCATTTGGCTCCTTGCAACTGGTCAAACAGGTCATCAATGCGAGGCAACGGGTACCTATTTTTGATGGTGACATGATTTAACTCCCGATAATCAATACAAAGTCGCATACTTCCATCTAACTTCTTCACGAATAGAACATGAGCACCCCAAGGAGACGTACTAGGACGAATGAAACCGATGTCTAACACTTCCTGTAGTTGGATTTTTAACTCCTGAAGTTCAATAGGAGCCATTCGATATGGGGCTTTAGAAATGGGTTTTGTACCGGATTCAAAGTCGATACAAAATTCAAGTTCACGCTCTGGGGGTAGGCCAGGAAGTTCTTCAGGGAATACGTCAGGAAATTTATTAACAATAGAAATATCATTCAAATCTGACGTATCTTTATTTAAATCCGTGACATGGGCTAAGAAAGCTTGACATCCGTTTTTCAATAAATGAATAGCTTTATGACTTGATATGACAGTGATTGACTTTAGTGGTTTGGTTGCTTGAATTCATATAATAGGTTGGTTAGGAATATGAAAGCTAACAACATTATGAAAACAATCGATTTTAGCATGATGAGTAGTTAACCAATCAATCCCTAAAATCACATCAAATGCAAGTATTTTCAAAGAAATAAGATCGACAGGTAACGTACGGTTACCGATTTGAATCAAACAAGACTTATAAACCGTGGATGTAATGAAGGTTTCTCCCAACGGAGTTTCAACAGATAAGTCAAAGTTTAATTTCTCCGGAGTCAAATTTAAACGTTGCGTGCAAGTAGGAGAAATTAAGGAATGGGTAGAACTAGTATAAAATAAAGTAAAAACTTTGCTAGAGTTTATGATTAGCTTACCCGTGATCACCTAGTTCAGATTCCTCACTTTTTGGGAGGTTACGACAAACGCTCTCCCTTGAACTACCGATTTTGTCTTGTTTGGGACACCCTTTGATGCCTCCATCCCAGCTGGACTTGACTTTGGTGCACGATAAAATCGGGATAGGTGTCCTTCTTTTCCACAATTATAAAACGCTTTGGACTGCATCGTGTAGTTTGGACTTATGTGTCCTTCTCCTCTACATTTGTAACATACGACCGGTGGTCGTTCTCCTTCCTTAACAACTAGTGCTGGTGCTGATGTCTTTCCATCCTTGTTGAATCTCCTCTTCTTGAAATGTCCACTCTTATTGTCATGGCCATGATTACCACCGAAGTGATTATCATTTTTGGCATGTTGATTCCCTCCACGTTTGTTGTCACCACTTCGATGATCGCTACCAATTGGTATTATCGATTTGTCTGGTTGCTCTCTCTTGGTTGGGTTGACTCATTATCGTGGTTGTAATAACTGAGCCCTATTCACAACATCTGAATACAAACACAGTTTGTGAGAAATTAGGTATTGACGTATCTCGGGTTTTAAATCTCTTAGAAACATCCACATTATTCTCTATTCGTTATCAACCAAGTGGGACGCAAACCGAGATAACTCGGTAAACTTAGCTTTGTACTGCCCCACGGTCATATTGTTTTGCTCAAGCTTGATGAACTCTACCTCCTTTATGTGACGAATACTTTCAAGAAATTACTTGTCATTGAACAGCTCTTGGAACTTCTCCCAAGACATTTTGAGTGTGGTAGGTTGAGTACGCTTTACAGATTTCCACCAGTAATCTGCCTCTGCTCGCAACATGAAAGTGGCAAAGGGAACCTTTTGCTCCTCGGAGCATCCCAAGACATCAAAAATACTTAATAGTATTATCAATCTTGCACCAACTCCCTTAATAGTACATGAATGTGATTCAATAGTACATACATGTGAACAAATAGTTATATAAGCATGTGAATTAGTAGCAATTAATTGCTCATTTATCCGATTAATTACCCGATTTATCAATATAACCCCCAGATAACAATTATCATCAAAATAGATGTCGATTTCCACTAACACTAATAATCCCAACACAATGGAACTATCAAATTCATCTTTAATCAACACGAACTTATTCATCATTAATATTATAACTCACAATATTTAACAACCAGGTCGTTCCCAGGAAAGATGGGGCTTTCCGATAAGGATTTCTCCTTATTGGCGCGCAATTAGATGACCAAACATCTCCTTGACAGAACTTCTAGACATTATAAATATTACAATTTAATAATATAAATAACTTTGTCGTCTCAATTATTGATTTAATAATATAACATATTATGCAGATGATACTGTGACAATAATTGAATAAATAATATAAGAGATATGATGCAACAATTATTGTAGCAATAATTGAGTATAATTGAGTGACTTCTCACGTAAGCGTCAATAACCAATATCGTGTGCTACTATTCAACCACGCATATTACTGTACTTTTACTACCGGGTAGTTCAATAGTTTTAACGGTAACACTTCCGCCGTTATTTTTATAAAAAGATAATTCTGTCATTTTCTTATTACGACAATACTTCCGTTGTGGGGTCCACCAATGATCTTTGTCATTGCATTTAATATTCCTTGTTAAAACGCATATTCCCCAACCAATGAATATTATATAACCACTTGCTTACTTTTGCAAAATTTGTAAATATTACCCACAACTATAACATTATATTATATCCGCACCATAATATTCAAAAATATATTTCGAGAGAAATTAATCTTTATTCATAAAAGTTGGGGTCTTACACAATCATGCTAAGGCAATTCCTTATAAGTAAGGTAATCTTATATTTCATGTCTAATATCATGTATTTTCATGTTACATCACTTAGAATAACATATTCCATCATCGGGAGCACTATACTTACGTATGTGCTCGCTCGACGCCCTTCGATCGCCTCTGAATACGTAACAGTCACAAAGATGACTATATTTACCCTTCCTACGGACCTCAAATTGAAAACCTTAAAGAACAAAAGTTGTAGGTCTATTCGTCCTCGTTCCGGATCATCTTGAATCACCTCAATCAGAGTTCGTATGAAAAAGTTATGGATGTTTTACCAGAATAGGTCAAAGCAGTCACAGTCATCACACATGGGGCTCGGCCGCGCCCCTTTTCCTCACCATTACCGCGTGCTCGAGCCAATGCCCAGCCCCAGATGCACGTCCGTGCTGCAGGCGGCAGAAGCCTTGTCATGAGGCTTCACATGAGATAATGCTTTTGGTAATAACTTTCTCATTTTAAGTCCGAATTAGTTGGTTTTCGATTCGTTGGACTCGTTAAAATTTTAGCTACCCATCTACAGAGTAATTAGAACACTTCAAAAACATTAACTAACCCAAAAATTAATCCAAAACTCATATTTATACTAAATTTTCATGTTTTTGAAGAGTTTAGCGAATTTATTCACCACGAATTCATTTTTCAACCAAATGGATTTATTTAACTTGCGTTCTTTTCGTTTTTCAATATATTATCCACATCTACTATCAATTTACAGATTAAAACATCGATTAACCATCAATTTTGTCTTCAACATAAGCCATAATGTACTTATTACACCTAAAAGTTCAATTCTTCTTCTTTAACACATTCTCATGGATTCAACTACTCTAAAATTGATTGTATAATCTATACAATAGATTAGTCATACTCAAGAGTGCAAACATATAATCTTCACACAATTCATCTACCCAATATCTAACCATAGAGAAAGTATTTTGAGAAAATATAAACTAGAACTTGAAATTGGTTTAAGAATTATACCTCTGTTAAGTTTGATACAAATAAGCTGCTAAGTTGCTTCTCCTTCAACTGATTTCTCCCTCTCATTCTCACAGTATACTTATATTAGCTTCACTTAGAAATCTCAACAAATGATTTTGAGAAGAGAGGAGCTCTATATATAGAGAAACCATTAACCGTATCATAGCTTTGCCCAATGTTTGAATCCAATAGAAGATGGAAGAAGATGATGGTTAAAGAGAAGTTGTTGGAAAGTTGATACCAACTCCCTCCCCTCCATTATTCTAGCCATCATCAGTCTCCTTGTTTATACGCAATAGAGGGAGATAGGCCAATGGCCTATTTAAGTGTATGAGAGAAATGAGACTCTCTTATTGGGACAAAGGCTTATAACTCAGCACTTTAGCAATTTGGCTCTTGTAGTAAATTTTCCTAGCTCAATATTGCTACATTAAATTAAGTTATGGGCACATATATACACATATATATGTACCTACCCACATATAGGAAGTATACTTATATTTTAAATATACACCAACATAATCTTATTATAATAATAACTTATTTGTTTTATGTCAAATAAATAAATTATTCATCTTATTAATTAATCCATTCCTCATTGATTAATGTAATTATTGATCTCTATAACGATTAATTATCTATTACGTATAGTAAATAAATATAAATCTTATTATATTTAAGATACGTTGCTTATTATTATTATATCTCTAACAATAATAATAATCATATCATTAATTAATCACCATTAATAATTAATTAATATTCTATTATTAATAACAATTAAATTAATATTAATTAATTGTTCACTTAATAATTCCTTTATCGATTAACATCATTTTTAATATTTTCCATCACTGTGCCACACAAGGCTTTATACTCAAATTATATTATAATATTACATAATATAACTTAACTAACCAATACTAATTTCCATAAATAACTTCTCATTCAATTCATAATTCGTTATCTCAATCCATTCATGGACGGTTGGAACACATATTATGGTCCTTATTATAACATATTAGTTATTAATACACAAATCCTAAAGTTCTGATTACAAACTCATCATAAATAATTTACCTATGTAAGTGGCACAGCCTCACGGTCTTAGGCTTGAGAGTGGCGTGGTCGCGCCACCTCGAGTTAGGACGCAGAAAAGTTATGCTTTAATAGAAACAGAACTTACTCGCAAATCCTTTAACATGCTCCATACATGCTATCTTATTATACTAATCAGAAATAAATCTCTAATGACTACATTCTTGAATAACCTAGAGATTAAACTTCAAGTCAAACTCTTCTTTCTTTAATTTATACATTTAACCAAATCCCAATATTAGTCAATAATTCTCTAACCAATATTTATCTAAAGATAAATTAATTTTTCTTCTCTCGTCGACAACGTACATATATACAAGTCCAAACCTAGCACACATTGAGTCTTTAATGGTATTCAATATAGTACACTGAGTGGTTTTCCACAAACAACCAACAAATTAGTTTCCGTCTCGTCTACACTGTTTTCACAGTGAGTTAGATCGGTTACTAATTCGTATATACGTCCACTCTCTGAAGGAATTGTTTAGCCCAGCTCCTATACATCCACCATTAAAGGGTACAGTTGCACTGCCTTAGACTTGATACATACTCATACACATACTCAAGAAATTGGTGATTATCAAATATATTTTAATGTCACCAACTTACTATGATAAAATAATTCTATAAATTATTTAATGCTGATAGATAAATCTTATCCATCTTCTTACTAATTCATCTCTACCATTTATAACAAATATATAATAATGATATATATTTATTAAACACAACATCACTTACTACATGACTCATATTACCCTATGTAACACAATACCACATACCTCGTAGCACATTTATATATTCTTGTTTGAACCCATCTCAATCTTTAAGAATTTTATTTACTAAATTCTTATTTTAATATTTTTTGAAAATTCGGGTTCTTCCAAACTCCCCTAATAGTAAATCATGTGAATCAATAGTACACACATGTGATCACATAGTTATAAGCATGTGAATTAATAGCAATTAATTGCTCATTTATCCGGTTAATTACCCGATTGGTCAATATAACTTCCAGACATTAATTATCATCGAAATAAATGTCGATTTCCACTAACACTAATAATTCCCACACAATGGAATTATCAATTTCATCTTTAATCAACACGAACTTATTCATCATTAATATTATAACTCACAATATTTAACAACCAGGTCATTCCCAAGAAATAGGGGGCCTTCCGATAAGGATTTCTCCTTATTGACGCGCAATTAGGTGACCAAACCTCACCTTGACAGAACTTCTAGACATTGTCAATATTGAAAAAAATAATATGAATAACTTTGTCATCTCAATTATTGATTTAATAATATAACATATTATGCAGATGATACTGTGACAATAATTGAATCAATAATATGAAAGATATGATGCAAAGAATTATCGAGCAATAATTGAGTATAACCGAAGAGTGACTTACGTAAAGATCTATAATTAATACCGTGTCTGCTACTATGCAACCACGCCAGACATCGTACTTTTACTAAGGGTAGTTCAACAGTTTTTAACGGTAACACTTTCTCCGTTATTTTTATAAAATGATAATTCTGTCATTTTCTTACTACGACAATACTTCCGTTGTGGGGTCCACCAATGATTGTGCCATCGTACGAATATTCCCTGTTAAAACGAATATTCCCCGACACAACGAATAATTTATAACAACTTGCATACTTTGCAAAATTTCCAAATATCACCCTTAACTTTAACCTTTATCAATTTAACTATTTACTAAATAACATAATAATTATAAGAAAATTGAATACTTTCATTTCATAAAATTCGGGGTCTTACATTTTGGGTCAACGCCGAGAGAAGGTATTTCACGCCATATATTATGTAAGCATGACACTCACAGAGACTCAAATGAATTACACAACTACAGAAAAAGAATTGCTTGCAGTGGTGTATGCGTTTGACAAATTCAGAGCATACTTGATCGGGACTAAGGTGATAGTCTACACGGATCATTCGGCTATTCGGTACCTACTTACAAAAAAAGATGCTAAGCCACGCCTTATCCGATGGATTCTCCTTCTACAAGAGTTTGATTTAGAAATAAAGGATAGAAAGGGGATGGAGAATCAAGTCTCTGATCATTTGCCTAGACTGGAAAATCAAGATAAACTAAAAGAGGACAAGTGTGCAATCAACGAGTCATTCCTAGACGAGCAATTGTTTGGGATAAATACAGAATTTCCATGGTACACGAATTATGCGAATTATCTAGTGAGCAACGTTCTTCCACCTGATCTTACAAGATAACAGAAAAAGTAGTTTCTTCATGACGTAAAATGGTACATGTGGAATGAACCTTATCTATTCAAGCAGTGTGCCGACAAGATGATTAGAAGGTGCATGCCCTACAGTGAAGTGAAGAACATACTGCATGAGTGTCACTCATTTGTGTATGGCGGACATTATGGTAGTGAGAGGACAGCAGCAAAGGTGCTTTAATCCGGGTTTTATTGGCCTACACTATTTAAGGACACCCACCAGTTTGTCAAAACATGTGATAGATGTCAAAGGGTGGGCAACATTTCAAAAAGGAATGAGATACCTCTACAAACAATTCTAGAAGTTGAGATTTTTGATGTATGGGGCATCGATTTCATGGGGCCATTCCCTTCGTCACTTAACAATCAGTACATTATACTCGTAGTGGATTACGTCTCAAAGTGGGTTGAAGCTGCAGCACTCCTATCTAACAATGCCAAGGTGGTTCTTAAATTCCTACAGAAGAACATTTTTATGAGGTTTGGCACGCCGAGAACAATTATAAGTGATGAAGGTAGTCACTTTTGCAACAAATCGTTTACGGCTCTATTGGTGAAGTATGGGGTCAACCACCAGGTGGCGACGACTTATCATCCCCAAACCAGTGGACAAGCTGAGGTTTCTAACAGGGAAGTCAAGAGGATCTTGGAAAAAGTGGTGAACTCGAATCGAAAGGATTTTTTGCTCAGGTTAGATGATGCATTATGGGCCTACCAGACTGCGTATAAAACATTGATCGAGATGTCACCATATCAACTACTGTACGGAAAGGCTTGTCACTTACCAGTTGAGTTACAACATAAGGCTTATTGGGCGATTTAGAAACTCGATTTCGACCAAGCAGCTGTAGGGGAAAAGCGATTACTGCAATTAAACGAGCTCGACGAATTTCACCTTCAAGCCTATGAGAACTCCAAGTTATACAAGGAAAAGGTTAAGAGATGGCACGACCAGAAAATTATGCACAGAACATTCGAGCCGAGGCAATCAGTCCTTTTGTTCAACTCACAACTGAGATTATTCCCAGGAAAGCTTAAATCAAGATGGTCGGGGCCATTCACCATAAAAAAGGGTGCTCTCTCATGGCGCCGTTGAACTCTACAGCCGGAATCCCTTAGAAACTTTCAAGGTCAACGGTCAATGATTAAAGCACTATTGGGGTGGCGAGTCCAACACCGATGTCATCACCATCACATTATCCGACGTACCATGAATAGGAAGTAGTTAGCCTAAATGACTTAAAATTAAGCACTAATCGGGAGGCAACCCAATCATACATTTATTTTTCGTATTTTCATTCATAATTATTAGAATATAATTTATAATAAGTTCATTAGGTAGGTATTATATAGTAAAAGTCTTGTTAATCTCTCAACCATGCTCTATTTGATCAATAATCTAATAACTTGTATGTTTCATGGCTTGCAGGATGGGAAAATGTACATTAAGTGGCATAGCATGTAGAAAAGATGAGGAAAAGACTCATCAGATAGATACACATGCCACGGCAAGTGCCCATAATGAACTACACACCGTAAGGGGGTCGCCCCAAGAAACTAACAGTAACCATGCCCGCCGGGGAGGGCTATATTGGCTTAATACTTTCAAGCAAAGGGGTCCCCAACTCGATTAACATAACATATGCCTGCTTGTAATGGCTTCCTAAGCCTAATACCTCTCCGGGCAATGTTGTCTTGAATATGAAGCAGTTATTCGGCAGTTACTTCTTGCTCATCCATCATAACCCCACTTCCTCATTCTACTCTACTTATTCCTCCATTACAACTTCAACCCCACGATCACACCATCCCATTCATGCTACTCCATTACTTCTCCCCACCACTTCAATCCAATACTCCATAACTTCATATCACCATATATATATATATATATATATATATATATATATATATATATATATATAGTCACACCCTCACAACCCAAATTCCTCACAAACTTTCATCAACTTCTCACAAGTCTGTGAATTAGGGCTTCCATAGAGGTGAGTATAGAGTAATTTAGAGTGAGTACTTTACGTTCCAATTCCTCACCTCCAAGTACCATAATAGAACAAAGTTTTAAGTTTTGTGGAGGTTAAATCAATGTGCACACCAAGTGTTCGACGGTTTGCGTGAATGAAGTTTGGGGCTAAGATATTGTGATTAAGGCATTCGAGAATCAATGGCTTTGCAACCCACATCAAAACAACAAAGGGGAGAGAGTTTAAGGCCCACACAACCGACATGGACCTTCGATCGCCAAAAATTTATAGGGCCGCCGCCGCCGACCAGTATGATTATATGATGACAAAAGCCCTTACACCGGAGCGGGGGTTGGCACCGGATCATGTTGATGGGGAAATGATGCAACAAATCTATCAGAAGGGTTGGAATAAATTCACCAAAGAACCGGAACCCGCCGTGGTCAACATAGTCAAGGAGTTCTATGCGAATGCCGAGGACAAAGCCCCCTTCAACGCTTATGTACGGGGTCGCTTAGTCCCGTTCAGTGTTAATGCCATAAACACCTATTATCAACTGCGTGTGCCTCAATAATGCCAATATGCCCACCTACGTGATTTTGATCCGGACTATGAGGCAATACTCAAGGAAATGACTAAGCCGGGAACAACATGGATCAAAGGTCGAAAGGGAGGCACAATTTTTCATAGCAAAGATCTCAGTCGGTATGGTAAAATTTGGTACGCATTCTTATATGCTAAATTGTATATGTCCCAACACACATCGGAAGTGACCAAAGAGAAGGCATTACTGCTATAAGTGATTGTGCAAGACTTTATCATTGACGTCGAGGCCATTATATGTTTTTCCATCCGTCGGTGCTTACGAGGAAACTTTTCAGGCGGCTTGCCACACCCATCACTCATATGTGGGTTGTGTCGCTAAGCGAGTGTGAGATGGTCTGACGATGAACCCACACAGACACCACTGCAGTTGCTAGACTCCAGAATGATAGTGCGGTATTCAGTATGGGCTGAGGGCGATTCCCATCCTAGAGGTCTGGGTTTTATTTTTCCATCAGCTTCGGAGGACGAAGTTGATGCTGCAGACACCTCGAAGGATGAGGATGAGGCTATGAGAGATCAAGGAACCGAGCAGGTACTACAGTCCGAGGCATTATCCAGTCCTTAGTTTCTTGACTTTCAACGTCAAATGGATGCGCACAACAAAGCAACACGTCGGGAGATGCGGCGACTCGCATTGAGGCAAGACCACATATTTGATGCCATGAACATGTCTTTTGCTTCACTCAACATGAAACTTTAGAGCTTCAATCCAGCTGCGCAATTTCTATATCAGCAGCCCATGCTAATGCCAAGGTTTCCACCAAGTGATTCAGAGGAAGAAGATCAACCACTACCTCCCCAGACCTAGGTGATTGCAGGGAAGTCCTCACACACTTAATTACGATATTCATCCAATGAGGGCATTGTATTACTTAAGTTTGGGGTATTTAAATTCTTATTTGCATGCATAATGTCATTAGTTAGGCTTACATTTGTCATTGCATTCTAGTTTTGCATATTAGTTCATAGTAGTTTAGGTCACTTTTGTTATTGCATTTTTATTTTTGTTTTTGTTATTGCATTACGTCATGTTATGTTTGATTTTCAATCTAAATATTTTTTTTAATTTAGTTACATATTGTGTTTGCATATGTCCAGCAGTGTTGCAGTTCATGTTATTTTGGGCCAATGATGAGATTGAGAATAAGTTAACCAATACAACATTGATTATTAGAACTATGATATAGTTTCTATTATGAATCGAATCTTGTGCTTGCTTGAAACTGGTATAAAAAGGTTAGCACGCTAATAACATCTGTGTGACTGGTTAGTTCAAATTGATACATAAAGATTTTCTAAAGGATAATGCTAAGGTGAATGAGAAAATGATAGGATAGGCAGTTAAAACGACTAATTAGGCAAAAACTTAAGTTTGGGGGAGAAAGGTAGGGTATATAAGCTTTAAAAAAATAATATTTAGTGAGATGGAGCATAAAACGCACTCACCAACCATCTATCTATAAAAGAAAAAAATATGAAAAAAAAGACGAGAAATAAGAGCAAAGGGCCCCCGTCAATGAAAAAAAAGAGAAAGCATGAATACCCTATTTGATTCCCTAATCTTGGTAAATGTTTGAATTCAAGTGGAATTTGCCTATTTTTGAAAGTTTTAAGTTTGCATTGTATGATTCCCTCTAGGAAATTGGTTATGTATTGAATTTGAGTCCGTATCAGTTGTCATGTATGTTGAACACACACGCACACTATACCAGTGATAATGGTTTAAGATTTGAGAATTAATAAGGAATTCTTGATTGGTTTTGGTGTTTAATATTGTAGAGTTTGCTTGTTTTCTCTGAGGCCAGTGAGATAATTTTGATTCTGTGATACTGTTGGACTTGTGATTATTTAGATTATATACATTCCATCTCATTGAACTTCATAGTATGTAGTTTGTTTTGTGCTCGAGGACAAACACGGTTTAAGTTTAGGCGATTTTGATAAGTGGAATTCATATCCACGAATCGTTGTCCATTTCAAGCTTAATCGTTGTTACTTTCTTATTTTCATGTTCGTTTTTACTCATTTTGTGTTCTTTTATGTGTAGGGTGGTTGTTGTGGCAATTAGAATTGAAGTTATTCGGAGCATTTATGGAAGCAAACATGAAGCTAGCAACATAGTTTAGCAGAATAGACCCCTACTGGGGCGGGCCCTTTTTGCCTATACACCCCCGCTGGGGCGGGGGGTCTTCAACATCAACTAATAGAAAGGATGCCCATCGGGGAGGGCCTTATTTAGGCCTATACCCTTGCCGGGGCAAAG
Source organism: Panax ginseng (assembly GCA_020205605.1). Taxonomy (NCBI): domain Eukaryota; kingdom Viridiplantae; phylum Streptophyta; class Magnoliopsida; order Apiales; family Araliaceae; genus Panax; species Panax ginseng. The sequence continues at coordinate 131,257,136 of CM035134.1, read as the reverse complement.
GGTCTCGACTATTGGACTCTCCTTTCTTGCTTTGGACTCTGCTGGGACATGAACACTAGCAATTGGATAGCATATGGACTCTAATTAGCAAAGAATTTCGACTAAGACTCGTGTGTTGGATGGATATTTCCCAATTAAGAACGAATTAGAGACACATAAGGCATATTACAGAGATTAATTCCATTTTTTTCATAGCAAGCTTTGGAGGGAGATTTTAAAGAGATTTTCGTGACGATTGCAGATTTAGGCTACGTGAAGGGTGTTTTTCACGATTCTTCTTCTTAGTCTTTTATTTGTAATTGAAAGAATGTTATGTTTGAATTATTCAGTTATTATTTCATTAATGATGAACTAATTCACTTTTTAGGCTTATGGTGGATCCTTCAGTGAAACGATGATTTTGTAAACTTTGATTTCCAATTCAATAAGCTATTTTCCAGTTTATCTATATTAATTTGAGCTTGAATTTATGAATTGCCTGATCAACAATTCTTTGTGGATTTGTATGGAATCGAGAGAGGATATTCGAATCTAGACTTAGTAAATATAGTATGTGTTCATGAGTTTTTTGAATAGCAGAATCTTGATGAATGTTAAGGTAGAGATATGCTTGACATCGCATGTAATCAGATAGAGAACTTAATCTTAAACCTTCTTTAATTATAATTCACATAGAGATATAGTGAGTTAGTTGATTAAGGTGTTTAACTTGTTTCTATCTAATTTGTGGATTTAAGTTAATACGGTATTTGTGCATCGAGAGGTGGCTAGTACTACATTCGTGTTCTTGATTAATAAACTGGGATAGTGAGTTGAATTGGAATAAAGGTGTAGAAATCAGAGTGAAGCTTAGGGTGAAATCATAAGTCTAATTCTCCATTAATTGTTTGAAAATTCAGATTTTGATATTTGTGATTGTTTTGTGATAGTATATTTATTTATTTATTAATTTAGTTTTTATAATTTTCATCATTAAATTGAATAGTTTAATAAAATTAGGATTAATAGGAAATTAATATTTGTAAGTTTAAATTTCTTGCTAATTTATCTCTGTGGGAACGATACTCTACTCATTACTATATTACTTGTTGACCACGTATACTTGTGTGTTGTGCGTAATAAAATTTTACCTAACAATTCCTTGGGCACGTGATATCGAATCACAGAATATTTTTTGACCCAACAAAGATTGAAGCAATTCAAAGCTGGGAGCAACCTAAGTCAATAATTGAAGTACGTAGCTTTCTGGGCTTAACTGGTTATTATCGGAGATTCGTGGAAGGATTTTTCGAATCGCTACTCCATTAACTCAGTTGACTCGAAAAGATACAAAATTCAGTTGGAGCGAGGAATGTGAGACGAGTTTTCAAGAACTCAAGAGGAGACTCATTTCAACACCTGTTCTGACAATACCATCTGGTTCGAAGGGATTTATCATATATAGCGATGCTTTAGGCAAAGGTTTAGGATGTGTTCTCATGCAACATGGAAAAGTCATAGGCTCATAGCCTATGCCTCACGATAACTCAAAGAATATGAGAGGAATTATCCTACTCATGATCTAGAGTTGGCAGCTGTCGTTTTCGTGCTTAAAATCTGGAGGCATTACCTGTATGGGGAGAAAGTGGAGATCTATACGAACCATAAAAGTCTCAAATATTTCTTCACCCAAAAGGAGCTCAATATGCAGCAATGACGTTGGCTTGAGTTGTTGAAAGATTATGATCATACCATTCAATACCATCTTGGAAAAGCGAACGTAGTAGTTAACGTATTGAGTAGAAGATCATATGCGGGTACAAGTGCGATATTGTCAACGCAAAGACCCATTTTGTATGACTTATAAATGATGGAGATAGAGATAAAGACTCTAGGGACCCACGTAATGATGGCAAATATACAAGTAGAACCGACTTTAATCGATAAATTTAAAGCTACTAAAGCTACGGACCTGGAGCTGATGCGTATGAAGAAGAAAGTGCAAGAAGGTGCTATTTCGGAAGCAAGAATCGATGAAGAAGGAATACTACGAGTCAACTCCAGACTTTGTGTTCCTAAAGACCCTGATTTAAAGTATAAAATCATGATGGATGCGTACAACACACCGTTTGCTATCCATCCCAGAAGTACCAAAATGTATCGTGATCTTCGACATACATTTTGGTGGAGCAATATGAAGAGAGAGATAGCAGAGTTTATCTCAAGGTGTTTAACTTGTCAATGTGTCAAGGCGGAGCATCAAGTGCCAAAAGATTAATTGCAACCACTTGAAATTCCAGAATGGAAGTTGGAGCACATAACCATGGATTTTGTTACTGGTCTTCCCATGGTTTTTGAAGGCATAGATGCAATTAGGGTCATTGTTGATAGATTGACCACGTCTGCTCATTTCTTACCTATACGAGAAACTTATTCACTTGAACGTCTTGCTCGTATATACATAAATAAGATTTTAAGACTGCATGGTATGTCAGTATCCATAGTTTCTGATCGAGACCCAAGATTCACTTCACTTCATGAATTTATGATTTAGTTCAGAATATCATCCTCAAACGGACAGGCAGTCAGAGAAGACTATTCAAACTCTTGAAGATTTATTAAGACTTTGTGTCCTTGACTTCAAAAGAAGTTGGGACCAGTTCTTTCCATTGGTAGAATTCTCCTACAACAACAGTTATCAAGCAAGTATTAGTATGGCTCCATTCGAGGCGTTGTATGGACGCAAGTGTCGTTCTCGAGTATGTTGGGATGAGGTGGGTGAAGCAACGTTGTTGGGTCCAGAATTGGTACGTATGACAACGGAAAAGATTCAAATGATCCAGCAACTTATAAAAACCTCACAAGATCGACAAAAGAGTTATGCTGATCTTCATCGAAAGGACATAGAATTCAATGTTGGATATCATGTGTTATTACGTGTTGCTCCATGGAAAGGAGTTACAAGATTTAGAAAGAGAGGAAAGCTTAATCCTCGATTCATTGGGCCATTCGAAATCCTCAATCGAGTAGGAACTGTGGCCTATAGACTCGCCTTACCGCCAAGTATGTTTCGTGTTCATAACGTTTTTCACATATCTATGTTACGTAAATATGTGGAAGTCCCGAACCACATTATTGAATTAGAACCGGACGAGATAGCGGTAGATATAATGTATGAAGATGTACCTGTTAAAATCTTGGATAAGAAGGATCATATTCTACGCTCCAAGGTTATACCTCAAGTTAAAGTTTTGTGGAGAAACCACGAGGTTGAGGAAATGACCTGGGAGTTAGAATCTAAAATAAAGTCAAGGTATCCTCACCTTTTTGACATACCAGGTACGTACCCTAATTTTGAGGACCAAATTTCATAAGAAGGGGAGGTTGTAATATTTGAGAATTTTTTTTTATGTAATTTAAGAATTATTAATAACCGAATTTATATGAAACTTTTGGGTGATTTCATTTATTAGATGTATATGTGTTGTACATATGTGTGTTATTTCAAGATATGTGATGAGATGTATTTAAATGGTTGGTTTAGTTTTATTTAACTATTTAAATTGATTAAGTGGGGAATTATTCTATTTATTATGTGGGATGGTATTAAATCATGAGGTGGAGTTCGGAGCGGAATTTAGAGACACGGACTGCGTATTTGAGTCCGGAACGTCGAAATTAGTCAGGATAGATTGTAATCACGAAAAAGTGTCACAGTTGACTTTTTGGTCAAAGTCAACTAGTTGACTTTTTCAAGGAAAAAGTAAACTACGAATTTCAGAGGTGAATTTGACTAAACGGATAGTCCCATGGCGTTCGGAACGTCGACTTTAGTAAGAATTGCTATAAGGTTCATAACGTTCTGGATCTGAAGGGTAAAATGGTAAAAATAATGTATTAAACGATTAAATGGATTCTAGTATTATTTTAATAGAAAATGTAGCGGTAGTGGGGCCCACGTGACAACCAAATTAGGACAAGGAGGAGCATTAGTATTATAAGGTAATGATGGGAGGAGGAGTTACAACTCTTTACAATCCAAGACCCTTCTTTTCTCTAACCCCCACCCCATATTAAATTGAATTTATACAATATACTTATTACATATAATTATATTGGAGATGAAATGGATGAAAAAAATATATATCAATTGATTATCATGTTCTACATATACTCTCTATCCAAGTTTTCTTCCTTTTTGTAAAAAAATCCTATCGTGAGTAAAGTTGAGAGTGAGAAAGGAAAAGGCTTGAGAGGATGGCGAATTCTAGAGTTTTGGGGAGTCTAAACAATCAAGGAGGAGGGATAATCAAATTAACACAAGGGAAATTCATCTAAAAAGGTAGGCCATGAAACTCTCTTTTTTATGTTCTTGAAGAAAAATAGTGAGAAAAAAACATGTATAGCCACGGTAAATTGTTTATGTCGATTTCGTAAGGCTATGCTAAGTTGGTTTGTTGTAGCATGTTTATGGATGTTGGTAGAAGTGATCTGAATAGTAGGAGTCAAGCCCATGCATGCTAGAATCAAAATCACAAAATTTTTCAAAGTTGGTTGAATGTGAAATCTGTGATTTTTGGGTTTTTTCGACCCTCAGAATCATGGTTTATATGACTCGATTAGCGTATGTAATAATTTTATAAAATAGTATGTAGTATGAACTCTAATCTGGCCCAAATTTAGTTTGAATCGGAGTTATAATCATAAAGTTATGAAAATCGTAAGCAAGCATGTTCATAATATATAACTGCAGTAAAAATGGAATTTCAGATTTTTTCTAATATAAAACTAGGTCGCACGCTTTTCTATGCAAATGATTTGTGGTCTTAGCATACTATTTTTATGAATGTTATATTTTTTTTAAAATACCTTGATGTATGAAGTTTATTGTGTCCAAGTATCATGGTCATATCATCTTTAGATTAGCGGGAATAAAATCACAAAAGTGGCTGCAAGAAACGAATTTTTGATGTCTTTCTTGGAACTGTTTGGATCCGTCTGTTTTGGGGGAATTTTTGTCCACTGTGTTGTACTTTAAAAATTTTGGAAATATTTGTAGTATTAATATAAGAAGATATGAAGATCCTGTAAAAATTTGGGAATTTTTGGTCATACGGTTTGAGAGTTATGGATTTTACGGCTAAGGACACTTTTTGAGAAAATACTCGAATAACTCTGTGTATAAGTCCAAAAATTACAAATTTTTACTGGACGTACATGTGTATAACAGTAGTTAACCCTGAAAATTTCAGAATATTTGGAGTTAATCTCGATTTATGAAAAATCGGAGAATATTTGGCTATTATGGACTATTTAAAATAGTAGATGAATTTTAAAATTCAAAAAAATTATATGTTCAATGTGGGACTATATTCTACAAAATCCTTAAAAGAAATATTTTTGGGACTGATTTGGTATTTTTTATATTAATGATGCTATATGGATAAATGAATTTAATTGTATATGTGATGTCATAATTATGGAAAATGAGATTTTCGACTTGAGACCCTTGAGCATAATTTATGCAGCTTTTTGGTAGAGTTTTGGTCCGAAAAATGTCACAAATTTATGTTTCATAGTTTCTTTTATTTAACCATGTGGCCTATTCATAGCAACGTGTTAGATAATTGAATTGTATTTGAATACGTGTGAGTTTAATCTTTTTATTAAAATAAAAGGGAATCATTACACCTCAAAATGGTGTTCGAGAACCAAATTACTTAACGTGACACATGTGAATAGGTTACGTGAAGGGATAGTAGATAGCAGTAATTGTAGAAGACGTAACAGACAAGTTTCTTACCCTATTTTTCATTATGAATTTATTCAACTCTTATTCAGTTGATTGCAGCGAGGGTAAGTTTGGGCTTGTGATTAATTAATCATTTGTGCAAGCTCCTTTATTATAAAGTTCTATAACTTCAATTGTGATGCGAAATGTTATTGATGATTATTCAGTTCCTATTGCAACTGATATACTTTAAAGTTCGTATACCCTTAATGAACTATATTCAAGCATGCTTTCTAGCTTTCATTTCAGCTAGATGTTATTGATACAAAAATAGTATATTGTTTGAACAATTCAAATCCTTTGAAGCTATTGAATGTTTGCCAATCCAAATTGCTTTGGTGAGGTCCCGCATGAATACTAAGATGAACAACCCGGATAACGGGGTAACTGATGTCGGGCATATAGTCCCATTTACGCTTATGCATTTAAACTTTATACTTGTGCACAATGTAGGTACGATAAAGTTGATCACCGAGTATTTGCAGAGACCGTTTACAATCTATTTGATTGTTAAACCGTCTCGATGGTTTTTGATGAAACAAAGTAATGTTCGTGGTATCTAACACCCCTTAGTATGCTATTGAGAATTCCGAACTCTTATCTTGATATTCCAGTTTATCTCTTGATATTTATTTCAACTGTTGAGAAATATTCATACTAATGCTTTTATTTCTGATGTATGTTCTCAAACTACTTTATATACTTGCTAGGCAATTTGTGCTCATTCTTGCTTAAACCCTTTCAAGCCATAAATATGATACCGAGGGCTCAGGCAAGGACAAAGGAAAGTCTAAGATGAAATATTGAGAGTTATTTATGTAATAATTATATTTCCGCATATGATGTGATGTAGCGATAAACGCTAAGTTTAAGTTTTAGTTTATTAAAGGTTGTAAAGACTTGAGACTTTATTTTGAATAAGTATGTAATAGTTAATATTATTATTATTAGATTTACTTAGATAGATGGTGATGTATGTTGTATCGTGAGCACCATGTCCTGCAATCGATGTTACACAAATTTGGGGGCGTCACAGAGGTTGTAAGACCCCAGCTTTTATGAATAAATATTTTTTTTTCTCGAAATATATTTTTGAATATTATGATGTGGATTTGATATAACTTTATAGTTGTGGATAATATTTATAAATTTTGCAAAGTAAGCAAGTTGTTATAAAATATTCGATTGGTCGTGGAATATTCGTTTTAACAGGGAATATTCATACGACGATACAATCATTGGTGGACCCCACAACGGAATTATTGTCGGAGTTAGAAAACGACAGAAATATCTTTTTATAAAAATAACGGCGAAAGTTTTACTATTAAAATGTTGAAATACCCGGTGGTAAAAGTACAGTAATACACGTGCTTGCATAGTAGCACACAATATTGATTATTGATGCTTACGTGAGAAGTCACTTAGTTATACTCAATTATTGCTACAGTAATTGTTGCATAATATCTCTCATGTTATTGATTTAATTATTGTCACAGTATCATGTGCATAATATTTTATATTATTAAATCAATAATTGAGACGACAAAGTTATTCATATTATCATTTGCATTATTAACGATGTCTAGAAAGTTCTGTCGAGAAAAGGGGTTTGGTCACCTAATTACGCGTCAATAGGGAGAAATCCTTATCGGAAAGCCCTCTATTTCCTAGGAATGATCTGGTTGTTAAATATTGTGAGTTATAATATTAATGATGAATAAGTTCATGTTGATTAAAGATGAAATTGTTGATAAAAATATTTTCATTATGTTGGGATTATTAGTGTTAGTGCAAATCGATATTTATTTCAATTTTAATTAATTTATGGATGTTAAATTAACCAAACGGATAATTAATCAGATAAATGAGAAATTAATTGCTATTAGTTAACATGCAAATTATTGTTGGTTCACATGTATGGAACTATTGATTCACATGTATGTACTATTAGGGGTGGTGGTGCAAGATTGATAATACTGGAAGGACTAAATTAAAAATGGAGGTATAGATGAAGGTATTATACTGTAATAATTCGAGCCCCTAAATGTGCAATTATCGAAACTATGTTTTCCTATAAATAGAAGCTCATTCTTCTTTCATTCTCACCAATTCACTAAGACTTACAAGAGCAATTATAGAGAAAGAAGTTATAGAGAGAAAGAAAAAGAGTATTCTAGTACTTCACTATTGCAGTATCCATCCTTTTACTAAGGTAAGGGATATTATTTTTGTTCAATATTCTTATTAAATAATATTTTCTTTCATAGTCTGTAGTATATAAGTAATATTATTTCGTTTCGTATTCCTAATTCTACACTCATTCTGTTAAAGTATTGCTTCTATACTCCGTGAAATTAGTAGAATATCCTTGAAATTTGCGCTTTATCTAGTATCGTTTCACAAGGATATTTTTTTGAAAATTCTTGTTAAATTTTAAGCTTTTCATGCCAGAGTACTATTCATGAAACACTATTCACGGGGTACTATTCACAAAGTACTATTCATGGGGTACTATTCACATATTACTATTCATGAAGTACTGTTCACTGGCGGTACTATTCACTCGGGTACTATTCACCTGGGGTACTATTCATGACAAAAAAATTTATTTCTTTTCTTTCCAAATCATTTTTGATACAATATTATTCTTGAATTTTACTCCACAAAGCAGTATCATGTTGATAATTTGGACATCATTGAATTTTGGAAAAATTAAATTATAAGTCTTTAAAAATTTATCATTTGCTTTCTTTTAACTGAATTCTTATATCATTGTCATCATCCTCATGCTTATATTGTGATGAAAGTCATCTTTAGCCGTAGTGCATAAATGAACTGTTGATTGGTATGATTATGATCAGGAATCATTCAGTATAATCATGACCCGTAATGTTACAAATGATGTGGTAAAGGTCTTCATTGGCCCATAGTGCATTGATGGACAGTTGTTGGTATGATCATGACTAGGTGATTACACGAATATCCTTGGCCCGTAGTGCATGGATAATTCGTGGACGTGATACTAATGAATATCCTTGGCCCGTAGTGCATGGATAATTCAGTGATGTGGATTATTTATTGAGCTGAGTCTCAGCGATAAAGTTGTTGATAAACTTTTTAAATCATAGAAGATAGTAGATATCATGCTCTACTTGACTCTTCTAATGGATTGCTTGTTCTGCTGCAGTTAAACTTGTTGTTTATTATCAATTTAACATTGTTGAAGGCTAACGATAATTTATTCTGCATTATCTTAGTCATAATATTTCTTACTGGGCTAGTTGATCTCACCATTTTACTTTCATTGTTCTCTTCAGGAAATGAGAACGTAGCTGGGACTAGTCGGAGAACGGAGTGATGGTTCGAGATGGTGGCTATAGTAGTCCTCACTATTCTATGAAATAATATGATAATAAATGTAATGAGGACTCTATTTGAGTTTGGATACTATCTAGAAGACAATATCCGTGTAAAAACTCTCAGCTACGCTTTTGTCGTATTGTATAAAAGAAGTTTGTATTTGATTTTTGTACCATGTATTTGGCGACTCAGAATGGGTGATGTTTACTTATTTTAGGGGTGTCACACACAGCATATGTGTTGTCGTATTTTGTACGACAGTTGTATAAATGAAGTTATCAGTAGTGTTATTTCTAGAGACCCAAGATGGGTTGTGTGGACCTATTTTGGGGCGTCACAGTTGGTATCAAAGCTTAGGGATATGATCCTTGACTGAGATGTGAGACTAGAACTAGGAGGGGGGTGACGGGTAATTCCTTCGCTAGTATGACCTACCTAAGTTTATTTGTTATTTAATTGGTTGGTCAGAGTATAGGGATATTATGTGGCATGTCAATTAACCCTTGTTTTGAAACTGTATTTTAGAATGATATCTGAAATACAGGAAATGAGCAATGGATGAACCATGAAACAAAGGAAGTAGCCTGTCAGCTTGGATTTGAAATCCTTATCTCTTCGGAATTTCAGGTACGTTCGTAAATTTTGGGGACAAAATTTCAAAAGGTCAGGTGATTGTAAGACCCTGACTTTTATGAAATAAAAGTCTAATTTAATTTATGATTGTTATTCTAAAATTATAAAATGTTAAATTGATAAATGGTCAAATGAACAATTAATCGGATAAATAAGCAATTAAAGATGGGAATTAAATCTTCTAAAAGGTGGAGGTGACTAAGAGCTGAATTGTGGAGAGGAAATTGAGGGGGGGAACATGTGGGGGAAAGAAAGAAAAGAAAGGAAGAAAAAGAGAAAAGAAAGAAAGAAAAAGGGGGAAAGAAGGAAGGAAAAAAAGGGAAAGAAGATAGAGAGGAGAGAGGGAAAGAAATAATAATTCCCATCATTCTCACACTCCCTCACATAGCCCAAAATCAGCAGAAAGAAAAGAGAGAGAGAGAGAGAGAGAGAGAAGAAGAAGAAGAAGAAGAAGAAGAAGAAGAAGAAGAATTAAAGAAGAAATTAAGAAAATGTATGATTTATTTTTAGATTTAAGTTTTTATAGATTTTATGTTTTTATGGAAGTAAGTTAAACGCAAAAAGTTCAATCACCCAAAAATTCGTTGTGGATGTTTTTGTGGTGACTGTTTGAGTGAAAGTGGTCTGAATGACTTATAGTTCAAAAAATCAATTTTATTAAGCTCTATTGCGTGAGTTATAATTTTTAATCCGACCGTTGGATCGTTGTAATTTTTGGATATGTTATACATATATAAGTTGAATATATGTCCATAAATTCTAAACCGTTAAAGATTAACGTATGATTTGCTATGAATTATAAGAGGTGACTGATTCAGAAATTTTGCAGAATTTTTCGGTAAGCCTTTTCTCTATGTTAGAGTCAGAATTTAGAAAAACTTTCTTCTACAAAGTTGTAGAGAATTAAATTTTACATAAAAAGGACATAAGATCCATATTTTTCTGATAAAAGGGATAATTATTATGAATTATAGAAATTTCTATATATTGGAATTTATAATTAATTTATTAGAAAAATTATTTGCGCTGAAATATTTTTACAGAATGCTTATATTATCATAGAATTTTTGTAAATTTTTGATGAATTATTGAAAAGTAGAAGTAATTATTATATTTTAAAACTATTTATAGTTAGTTTGAAAATAGAAGAAATTCATATAAAATTCTATGAATGATGAAAAATTATGAAAGTGGGTAAAAAATCTTATAATATTATTTTATAATTTATGGATGCTTTTGAAAAATTAGTGAATAATAGAAATATTTATTGTTTTTAAGCTATTTATGGTTAGTTTTAAAATAGAAAATTATATGAATGGTGAAAAATTATGAAATTTTCTTGAAAAATATTATAATAATATAAGATTAATATTGATGATATTTTAAAGATATAAAAGTATGTGGAATCAATATTTCTATTTTGAAACTATTAAATGATAGTTTTTATAAATAGAAATAATTATAGAAAATTGTTGGATAATCCAAAAAATATAAAAATTATTTGGAAAGTTCATAATCATATTTTTTAAATATTTTAAAAGTCACTCAATATTTTATTCAATAATTATCACAGTAGTTATTGCACAATAACTCATATTATTTGATATGATATAATTAAACCAGTTGGTTGTGAGATCCCGAATTTTATGAAATAAAAGTATTCAATTTTCTTATAATTATTATTTTATTTAGTAAATGGTTAAATTGAGAAAGGGTTAAAGTTAAGGGTGATATATGAAAATTTTGCAAAGTAAACAAGTTGATACAAAATATTCGTTGCGTCGAGGAATATTCGTTTTAACAGGGAATATTCGTACGACGGCATAATCATTGGTGGACCCAACAACGGAAGTATTTGTGACGCCCCCAAAATAGGTATACATCACCCATTCTGAGTCGCCAAATACATGGTACAAAATTCAAATACAAACTTAATTATACAATACGACCAAAGGTGTAACTGAGAGTTTTTACACAAATATTGTCTTCTAGACAATATCCAAACTCATATTCAATATTATTACATTTATTTTCACACTATTTCACAAAATAGTGAGGACTACTAATGCAAACATCTGGACCGTCACTCCATTCCCCGACTAGTCCCAGCTACGTTCTCATTTCCTGAAGAGAACAATGAAATCAAAAAGGGTGAGCTCAACTAGCCCAGTAAGAAATATTATGACTAAGATAATGCAGAATGATTTATCGTTAGCCTTCAACAATGTTAAACTGATAAAATACAATAAACATCAAGTTTAACTGCAGCGGAACAAGCAATCCATTAGAAGAGTCAAGTAGAGAATGATATCTATTATCTTCTATGATTTAAAAAGTTTATCATCAATTTTATCGCTGAGACTCAGCTTAATAAATAATCCACATCATCAAATCACCCCTGCACTACGGCCAAGGATATTCATTAGTATCACGACCATAAATTATCCATGCACTCTGGGCCAAGGATATTCGTTTTCATCAATGGTCATGATCATGCCAACAACTGTCCATCAATGCACTACGGGCCAATGAGAACTTTTACCACATCATATGTAACATTACGGTCATGATTATACCGAATAATCACTGGTCATAATCATACCAAGTCCATCTATGCACTACGAGCCAAAGATGACTTTCATAAAAATATAAGCATGAGGATGATGACAATGATATAAGAGTTCAATTAAAAGAAAGCAAATGATACATTTTTAAAGATTTATAATTTAATTTATCCAGAATTCAATAATGTCCAAATTGTCAACATGATACTGCTTTGTGGAGTAAAATTCAAGAATAATATTGTATCAAAAATAATTTAGACCGAAAAAAATCAATTTTTGTCATGAATAGTGCCCCGGGTGAATAGTAACCGGGTGAATAGTATTCCATGAATAATACTTCAGGAATTGTAACCCCATGAATAGTACTCCAGCATGAAAAAGTTAAAACTTATCAAGAATGCTCAGAATAATATTTCCATAAAAAGATACTGGAAGAAGCGCAAATATTAAGGATATTCTATTAATTTCATGGAGTATAGAAGCCAAAACTTTAACAAAATAAGTGTAGAATTCGAAATCTGAAACGAAATAATATTACTTACATACTACAGAGTATGGAAGAAAATATTATTTCTTACGAGTATTGAACAAAAATAACATCCCTTACCTTAAAAAGAAGAGTATTCCGACTGATAGGGCGGGGATATTCTTGAAGAAAACTTATACTGTTTTCTACACTCAAAGCTTTCTAAAACTTAAAAGAAATACGCTCAATATTATAGAAGAAGAATTCTCTAATTCTGGTGTGATTTTCAATTCTAACTAAGCATCCTATTTATAGGAGAATGGAAAGGATACTAATTAGAAATATTTTACGGACCAATAGTGAAAAAAATTTCATGGGTTGAGTTTGCAACTTACAGAGAGATATATATATATATATATATATATATATATATATATATATATATATATATATATATATATATATATATACACACACACACACACACACATTACTATCAACTAACCCACCACAATCCACCCGTGACTCCATTCCTTTTTCTCCATCCCACACATTTTCTTTTCTTCCAACGTGGGCCCCACATGTTCCCTCCACCAACATATCACCATCACAGGTGGATCCCATATAATATATATACTGAATAATCTTCTACCGATTATTTTGAAAAATAGGTAAATGGGGGTCCATAAAATAAGCAAAATTTACATCAAATACTTCATAAAAATCCTTTCAATATTTATTCATCATTATTATTATTCACAATATTTAACAACCAGATCATTCCCAGAAAAGAGGGGGCTTTCCGATAAGAATTTCTCCCTATTGGCGCTTAATTAGGTGACCAAACCTCTCCTCGACAGAACTTTCTAGACATCGTAAATATTGCAAATAATAATATGAATAACTGTATCCTCTCAATTATTGATTTAATAATATATAAAATATCGACAATAATTGAATCAAATAACGTGAGATATTATGCAGCAATTACTATAGCAATAATTGAACAAAACTAAGTTGTAAGACCCCAACTTTTTTTTGAATAAAGAATAATTTTTCTCAAAATATATTTTTGAATATTATGGTGTGGATATGATATAATGTTATAGTTGTGGGTAATATTTGGAAAATTTTTCAAAGTAAGCAAGTTCATATAAAATATTCGTTGTGTCAGTTAATATTTGATTGGTCGGGGAATATTCGTTTTAATAGGGAATATTCGCATTTACAAGCACAATCATCAGTGGACCCCACAATGTAAGTATTGTCGTAGTTAGAAAATGACGAAATATCTTTTATAAAATAATAATTAGGAGGTTTTACCGTTAAACTGTTGAACTACCCGGTGGTAAAGGTACAGTAATATGCGTGGTTGCATAGTAGCACATGGTATTGATTATTGATGCTTACGTGAGAAGGCACTCAGTTATACCCAATTATTGCTACAGTAATTGATGCATCATAACTCTCATATTATTGATTTAATTATTGTCACAGTATCATCTGCATAATATGTTATATTATTAAATCAATAATTGAGATGACAAAGTTATTCATATTATTATTTGCAATATTGACAATGTCTAGAAGTTCTGTCAAGGTGAAGTTTGGTCACCTAATTGCGCGCCAATAAGGAAGAATCCTTATCGGAAAGCCCCCTCTTTTCTAGGAACGACCTGGTTGTTAAATATTATGAGTTATAATATTAATGATGAATAATTGTTGAAGTATTAAGAATATGTTTATTAAAGATAAGTGATTTACAAAAGTTAAGGGAGAATAATGCAAACTTGGAAAACTTTAGGGGTACTAAAGTGTAATAAGTTAAATCAATCTGGACCATTGGTGGTGGTTGTAATAGTAAATCAATCTGGACCATTGATGGTGGTTTTAATAGTAAATCAATCTGGACCATCGATGGTGGTTTTAATAGTAAATCAATCTTGACCGTCGGTGGTGGTTTTAATAGTAAATCAATCTGGACCGTCGCTGGTGGTTTTAAAAGTAAATCAATCTGGATCGTCGGTGGTGGTTTTAAAAGTAAATCAATCTGAACCGTCGGTGGTGGTTTTAAAAGTAAATCAATCTGGACCGTCGGTTGTGGTTTTAATAGTAATCAATATGGACCGTCCGTTCTAATAGTGAATGAATCTGGACCGTTCGTGAATTAGTTACTATTTAGTCCATTCTCCTATAAATAGAAGCTTAATTCTTCTTTCATTATCACCAATTCACTGAGATTCATAAGAGACACTATAGAGAGAGAAACTATAGAGAGAAAGAAGAAGAGTATTCTGCTACTTCACTTTTACAGTATCCAACTTTCTACTAAGGTAAGGGGTATTATTTCTTTTTCAGATTCATAAGAAATACTATTTTCAGATTCATCCTTTAGTATGTCGTAATAACTTCCGTCTCACGCGGATTACGTACCGTATGATAGGTGAAAATCCATTTACAGTTTTCGTATATTAATTCTTTTCATATTCTTAAATCTAAACTTACTATGGTAAGTATTTCTTCTATAATCCTTGAAATTAATGGAATATCCATGAGTTTTGCGCTTCATCCAGTATCATTTTAAAGGAATATTGATATGAACTTTCTTATTAAATATCAATATTTTCACCGAAGTACTATTCACTAGTTACTATTCATGGGTTACTATTTACCCAATTACTATTCACTATAATATTATTCACTCGGGTATTCGGGGCACTTTTCATGCCGGGGTACTATTCACGAGTTACTATTCATGGGTTACTATTCACCCGATTACTATTCACTCAAATATTGTTCACTCGGGTATTTTGGGAACTTTTTATATCGGGTTACTATTTACGGGGTACTATTCCTGATATATTATTCACAGGGTACTATTCACGGGGTACTATTCACCGAAAAATTTATTTCTTTTCTGTCCAAATTATTTTTGATACATGGATATTATTCTTGAATTTTACTCTACAAAGCAGTATCAGGTTGAAAATTTGGACATTATTAAATTCTGGATAAATTAAATTATAAATCTTTAAAAATTTATCCTTTACTTTCTTTTAATTGAATTCTTATATCATTGTCATCATCCTCATGCTTATATTGTTATGAGAGTCATCATTGGCTTACGTGCATAGATGGATTGTTGATTGGTATGATTATGACCAGGGATAATACGGTATAGTCATGACCATTGATGATTACACGAATAATTATTGGCCCGTAGTGCAAGAATAATTTGTGGACGTGATACTAATGAATATCCTTTGCCGTAGTGCATGGATGATTCGATGGTGTGATCTATTTATTAAGCTGAGTCCCAGCAATAAAGTTAATGATAAACTTTTTAAATCATAGAAGATAGTAGATATCATGCTCTACTTGACTCTTCTAATGGATTGCTTGTTCTGCTGCAGCTAAACTTGTTGTCTATTATATTCTATCAGTTTAACATTGTTGAAGGCTAATGATAACTTATTCTGCATTATCTTTGTCATAATATTTTTTACTGGACTAATTGAGCTCACCCTTTTACTTCCATTGTTCTCTTCAGGAAATGAGAACGTAATCGGAACTAGTCGGGGAATGGAGTGATGGCCCGAGATGGTGTTATAGTAGTCCTCACTATTCTATAAAATAGTGTGCCAATAAATATAATGAGGACTCTATTTGAGTTTGGATATTATCTAGATGACAATATTCGTGTAAAAACTCTCAGCTCATGTTGTATAATTAAGTTTGTATTTGTATTCTGTACCATGTATTTGGTGACCCAAGATGGGTGATGTATACTTATTTTGGGGGAGTCACATGAGTGACTTCTCACGTAAGCATCAATAATTAATACCGTGTTCTACTATGCAACCACACGTATTACTGTACTTTTATCACTGGGTATTTTAATAGTTTAACGGTAAAACTTCCGCCGTTATTTTTATAAAAAGATATTTCTGTCATTTTCTCATACCGACAATAATTCCGTTGTGGGGTCCACCAATGATTGTGCTGTCGTACGAATATTCCCAGTTAAAACGAATACTCCCCGACCAATATTATATAACAACTTGCATACTTTGCAAAATTTATAAATATTACCCACAACTATAACAGTATCTCAAATCCACACCATAATAAAAAAAATATTTTGAGAAAATTAAATCTTTATTCATAAAATTTTGGGTCTTACAATCTCCTCTCCTTATAAAATTTCGCCCTCGAAATTTACGTACGTACCTGGTATGCCGAAGATGTGAGAATACCTTGTTTAGATTCTAACTCTTGAGGTATAACCTTTGAGCGTAGAATATGTTTCTTCTTATCCAAGATTTTAACAGGTACCTCTTCATACGTTAAATCTTCCGTTATCTCGTTCGGTTCTAGTTCAATTATGTGGTTCGGGTCGTCCACATATTTATGTAACATCGATACGTGAAAAAAAATGTTATGAACACGCGACATACTTGGCGGTAAGGCGAGTCTATAGGCCACAGTTCCTACTCGATCGATGATTTCAAATAGACCAATAAAGTCGAGGGTTGAGATTTACTCTCTTCGTTGATTCTTGATTCTAGAATAACGCCCTCTTGAACCTTCTTCTTCACATTCATAAGCTCTGAGTCTATAGCTTGAGCGGCTTTAACTTTATCGATTAAAGTCGGTTCTAATCGTATATTCGTTATCTTCACGTAAGTTCTTGGAGTCTTTAACTCTATCTCTATCTTTTGTAAGTCGTACGAAATGGGTTTTTGTGTTAACAACGTCGTACTCGTAAACGTATACGATCTTTTACTCAACGCGTCAGCTACGACGTTCGCTTTTCTAAAATGGTATTGAATGGTATTTTCGTAATCTTTCAACAGCTCGAGCCAACGACTTTGGCGCATGTTACGTAAGTTTTGGGTGAAAAATATTTGAGGGTTTTTATATCAGGTTCAAGGTCGATACAAAATTCGATTTCACGCTCTGGGGGTAGGCCAGAAAGTTCTTCAGGGAATACGTCAGGAAATTTATTAACAATAGAAATATCATTCAAATCTGACGTATTTTTGTTTAAATCCGTGACATAGGCTAAGAAAGCTTGACATCCGTTTTTCAATAAACGAATAGCTTTATGGCTTGAGATGATAGTGATTGATTTTAATGGTTTGGTTGCTCGAATTCGCATAATAGGTTGGTTAGAAATATTAAAGCTAATAACCTTATGAAAACAATCAATTTTTGCATGATGAGTAGTTAACCAATCAATCCCTAGAATTACGTCAAATGCAAGTATTTTCAATGAAATAAGATTGACAGGTAATGTGAGGGTACCGATTTGAATCAAACAAGACTTATAAATAGTGGATGTAATGAAGGTTTCTCCCAACAAAGTTTTAACAGATAAGTCAAAGTCTAATATCTCCGGAGTCAAATTTAAACGTTGAGTGCAAGTAGGAGAAATAAAAGAATGGTTAGAACCGGTAGCAAATAAGGTATAGACTTCGCTAGAGTTTATGATAAGCTTACCCATGATAATTTCATTTGGGTTCCTCACTTGTTGGGAAGTCATGACAACCGCTCTCCCTTGAACTACCCAGTTTTGACTTGTCTGGGGCAGCATTTGGTGTCATCACTACTGTTGGAATTGACTTTTCTATAGGGAATATGCCACCCTCAACTACTTCATCGTACTCCTGATTCATGATCTGAATCATCAATCTTTGATCCATATCGAATTGATGTTGACCGCTCTGTACAGGGTAATTCAAAACTCGATGTTGGGTTCTCCCAATTGCTGTCCAAAAAGAGAAATACATATCATCTATTTTAGCCTTTTTGGATTGGACGTCCCTTTCTACAATATCAACATGTCGTGCGGCTTTTACCCATGCATCCTCCATTCTCACTCATTTAGTTGTTTCTTCTTTTAGCTGAACGTTGACATTTGAATTCCCAGATTCCAGCTTTATTATCTTACACTCTGCCAAAGAGTGCTTCTGTTCCAGCATCACATATCGGGTAACACATTTTTGAATTGTTTCATCCTTTTGCTCCACGACCGCCTGTCGTTCTTCAGCCTGCTCTTCTAACTCACGAATACGATCTTGCAGTTCCACATTTTGATCAAAATTTTCTTCTAATAAATTCTCCTCAGGTTCCTCTTCTTCTTCACTCTCAGCTGCTATTAATTCTAGCTCGGGTGAAACTATTAATTCTTCACTCACCGCATGGATATCTCTAATTCCTTCTTCATCTGACACCACATTATCGTGGTTGGTGATTAGAGGTGTCTCCACGGTCTCATTCACTCCATTGTTGACATTTTCAGCTGCCATTCTAAAATATTGACACAAAATAAGGGTTAATTGATATTCCATATATTATCCCTATATTCAGATCGACCAATTAAATAACAAATAACTTAGGTAGGTCATACTAGCGAAGGATTTCCCCGTCTCTCCCCCTAGTTCTAGTCTCACATCTTAGCCAGGGATCATATCCCTAAGCTTTAATACCAACTGTGACGCCCCCAAAATAGGTATACATCACCCATTCTGAGTCCCCAAATACATGGTACAGAATTCAAATACAAACTTAATTATACATTACTACCAAAGGCGTAGCTGAGAGTTTTTACACAAATATTGTCTTCTAGACAATATCAAAACTCAAATTCAATATTATTACATTTATTTTCACACTATTTCACAAAATAGTGAGGACTAATAATGCAAACATCTGGACCGTCACTCTGTTCCCCGACTAGTCCCAGCTACGTTCTCATTTCCTAAAGAGAATAATGAAAGCAAAAAGGGTGAGCACAACTAGCCCAGTAAGAAATATTATGACTAAGATAATGCAGAATGATTTATAGTGAGACCCCAAATTTTATGAATAAAGGTTTAAATTTCTCGAAATATTTTTTTGAATATTATGGTGTGGATTTGATATAATGTTATAGTTGTGGGTAATATTTATAAATTTTGCAAAGTATGCAAGTTGTTATTAAATATTCGTTTGGCCGGGGAATATTCTTTTTGTCGGAGAATATTCGTACGACGGTATAACCATTGGTGGACCCCACAACGGAAGTATTGTCGTATTTAGAAAATGACAGAATTATCATTTTATAAAAATAACGGCGAAAGTGTTACTGTTAAAACTGTTGAACTACTCGGTAGTAAAAGTACAGTAATACGCGTGGTTGCATAGTAGCACACGATATTGATTATTGATGCTTACGTAAGAAGTCACTTAGTTATACTCAATTATTGCTACAAAGAATTCTTCAAGATCATATCTCTCATATTATTGATTTAATTATTGTCACGAAGATCAATATGTTATATTATTAAATCAATAATTGAGACAACAAAGTTATTCATATTATTATTTGCAATATTGACAATGTCTAGAAGTTACGCCAAGGAGAGGTTTGGTCACCTAATGCGCGCCAATAAGGAATAATCCTTATCTGGAAAGCCCCTCTTTCACGGGAACGATTCGGTTGTTAAATATTGTGAATTATAATATTAATGATGAATAAGTTCGTGTTGATTAAAGATGAAATTGATAGTTCCATTGTGTTGGAATTATTAGTGTTAGTGAAAATTGACATTTATTTCGATAATAATTGATGTCTGGAGGTTATATTGACCAATCGGATAATTAACCGGATAAATGAGTAATTAATTGCTATTAATTCACATGATTATAACTATTTGTTCACATGTGTGTACTATTGATTCACATTCATTTACTATTAGGGGAGTTGGTGCTAGATTGATAATACTTGCATGACTAAGTTAAAAATGGAGGTATAGATGGAGGTACTATACTGTAATTTATATTTTCACATGTCTAAAACTATTGATTCACATGATTTACTATTAGGGGAGGTGGTGCAAGTTTGATAATACTTGCAGGACTAAATTAATAATGAAGGAAAAGAGGAAGGTATTATTATATAATATTTTGAGCCCCAAAACGTGCAATTATCGAAACTATATTTTCCTATAAATAAAAACTCATTCTTCCTTCATTTCTCACCAATTCACTAATAGAGAAAGAAGAAGAGAAGTCTGCTACCTCATTATTCCAGTATCTAGTTTTCTTCTGAGGTAAGGGGTATTATTCTTTCGTATTCATGAAGAGAATTATTTTCTTTCAATACTCGTAAGGGTTGTTATTCCATTCTTTATTATTATTGTTGGAATAACATGTCTATTGGAAGTACCGCATACATGATGAAATTCTTCTGTTATTCTATTCTTTATTATTCTGTTGGAATAACCTGTCTATGCGGTCTATCACATGCCTGGTGAATTCTATTGTTATTCGATTCTTAATTATTTTGTTGGAATATCCTGTCTATGCTGATTACGCATGACCTGGTTCCATTCTTTATTATTCTTTTGGAATATCCTGTCTGTGCGGATTACGCTTGACCTGGTTCTATTCTTTATTATTCTGTTGGGAATAACCTGTCTGTGCGATCTATCGCATGCATGGTGAATTCTTTTGTTATTCCATATATTTATTATTTTGTTAGAATAACCTGTCTATGTGGATTACCGCAAGCATGGTGAATGATCCTTTGTATTCATTCTTTATTAAATTGTGGAAATGATCTGTCTACGTGGATTCTGCACAGCGGGTGAAAATCCATTTGCTGTTTTCAGATATTCTATTATACTAAATCGAGATATCATTTCTTTTGTATTAAATCATTTTTAATATCATTTTCTTTGGTATTTTTTTTATGAGTTACTATTCACGAGTTACTATTCACCTGGTTACTATTCACTCTGGTATTCGGGGTACTTTTCGCGCCGGTGTACTATTCATGAGTTACTATTCACTCTAGTATCATTCACTCGGGTATTCGGGACACTTTTTGTGTCGGGGTACTATTCACGGGGTACTATTCCCGAAGTACTATTCACGGGGTATTATTCACCCAAAAAATATATTTCTTTTCTGTCCAAATTATTTTTGGTACATGAATATTATTCTTGAATTTTACTCTACAAAGCAGTATCATGTTGACAATTTGGACGTTATTGATTTCTAGATAAATTAAATTATAAAGCTTTAAAATTTATCCTTGAACTTGTTTTATTGAATTATTATGTCATTGTCATCATCCTCATGCTTATATTGTGATTAAAGACATCTTTGGCTTACGTGCATAGATGGACTTGGTATGATTATGACTAGGGATTATTCTGTATAATCATGACCGTAATGTGACAAATGATGTGGTAAAAGTCCTCATTGGCCTGTAGTTCATTGATGGACAGTTATTGGTATGATTATGACTAGGGATTATTCGGTATAATCATGACCATTGATGATTACATGAATATCCTTGGTCGTGGTGCAGGGATGATTTGATTTTATTTATTAAGCTGAGTCTCGGTGATAAAGTTGATGAAAAAAATTTTAAATCATAGAAGATAGTAGATTTTATGCTCTACTTGACTCTTCTAATGGATTGCTTATTTCTGCTGCAGTTGTTGATCTAAAACTTGTTGTCTATTGTATTTTATCAATGGTTATATTGTTGAAGGCTAAGGATAATTTATTCTGAATTATCTTAGTCATAATATTTCTTACTGGGCTAGTTGAGCTCACCCTTTCTTTCCTTGTTCTCTTCAGGAAATGAGAATATGGTTGGGATGAGTCGGGGAACGGATTGACGGTCCAGATGGTTGTTTTAGTAGTCCTCACTATTCTGTGAAATAGTGTGACAATAAATGTAATGAGGACTCCATTGAGTGTGGATATTTTCTAGATGACAATATTCTTGTTTAAACTCTCAGCTATGTTTTGTCGTATTTTACACGACTGTTGTATAATTAAGTTGTATTTGAACTTATGTACCATGTATCTGGCGACCCAAGATGGGTGATGTATACCTGTTTTGGGGGCGTCACATTTATCGTTAGCCGTCAACAGTGTTAAACTGATAAAATACAATAGGCATCAAGTTTAACTGCAACGGAACAAGCAATCCATTTGAAGAGTCAAGTAGAGCATGAAATCTACTATCTTCTATGATTTAAAAAGTTTATCATCAATTTTATCGCTGAGACTCAGCTTAATAAATAATCCACATTATCGAATCACCCATGCACTACGGCCAATGATATTCATTAGTATCACGACCACAAATTATCCATGCACTATGGGCCAAGGATATTCGTTTTCATCAATGGTCATGATCATGCCAACAACTGTCCATCAATGCACTAAGGGTCAATGAGGACTTTTACCACACATTTATAACATTACGGTCATGATTATACCGAATAATCCCTGGTCATAATCATACCAAGTCCATCTATGCACTACGGGCCAAAGATGACTTTCATAAAAATATAAGCATGAGGATGATGACAATGATATAAGAATTCAATTAAAAGAAAGAAAATGATACGTTTTTAAAGATTTATAATTTAATTTATCCAGAATTCAATAATGTCCAAATTGTCAACATGATACTGCTTTGTGGAGTAAAATTCAAGAATAATATTGTATCAAAAATGATTTAGACCGAAAAGAAATCAATTTTTGTCATGAATAGTGCCTCGGGTGAATAGTATCCCGTGAATAATACTTCGGGAATAGTAACCCCGTGAATAGTACTCCGGCATGAAAAAGTTAAAACTTATCAAGAATGCTCAGAATAATATTTCCATAAAACGATACTGGATGAAGCGCAAATATCAAGGATATTCTACTAATTTCATGGAGTATAGAAACCAAAACTTTAACAAAATAAGTGTAGAATTCGAAATCTGAAACAAAATAATATTACTTACATACTACAGAGTATGGAAGAAAATATTATTTCTTACGAGTATTAAACAAAAATAACATCCCTTATCTTAAAAAGAAGAGTATTCCGACTGGTAGGGCAGGGATATTCTTGAAGAAAACTTATACTGTTTTCTACACTCAAAGCTTTCTAAAACTCAAAAGAAATACGCTCGATATTATAGAAGAAGAATTCTCTGATTCTGGTGTGATTTTCAATTCTAACTAAGCATCCTATTTATAGGAGAATGAAAAGGATACTATTTAGAAATATTTCACGGACCAACAGTGAAAAAAATTCACGGGCTGAGTTTGCAACTTACAGATGCCAGATTTTTCAAATGATCAAATAAAACAAAATTTTATAATATATATATATATATATATATATACACACACATTACTATCAACTAACCCACCACAATCCACCCGTGACTCCATTCCTTTTTCTCCCTCCCACACATTTTCTTTTCTTCCAATGTGGGCCCCACATGTTCCCTCCACCAACATATCATCATCACAGGTATATTACATATAATATATATACTGAATAATCTTCTACCGATTATTTTGAAAAATGGGTAAATGGAGGTCCATAAAATAAGCAAAATTTACATCAAATACTTCATAAAAATTCCTTCATTATTTTTAACAATATTTATTCATCATTGTTATTATTCACAATATTTAACAACCAGATCATTCCCAGGAAAGAGGGGGCTTTTCGATAAGAATTTCTCCCTATTGGCGGGCAATTAGGTAACCAAACCTCTCCTTGACAGAACTTTCTAGACATCGTCAATATTGTAAATAATAATATGAATAACTGTATCGTCTCAATTATTGATTTAATAATATATAAAATATCGACAATAATTGAATCAAATAACGTGAGATACTATGCAGCAATTATTGTAGCAATAATTGAAAAAAACTGAGTGATTTCTCACGTAAGCATCAATAATCAATACCGTGTGCTACCATGCAACCACGCGTATTATTGTACTTTTACCACCGGGTATTTCAATAGTTTAACGGTAAAACTTTTGCCGTTATTTTTATAAAAAGTTATTTCTGTCATTTTTTCATACCGACAATAATACCGTTGTGGGGTCCACCAATGATTGTGCCGTCGTACGAATATTCCCTGTTAAAACGAATATTCCTCGACTAATATTATATAACAACTTCTATACTTTGCAAAATTTATAAATATTACCCACAACTATAACATTATCTCAAATTCACGCCATAATAAAAATAACAAAAAAAATATTTCGAGAAAATTAAATCTTTATTCACAAAATTTGGGGTCTTATAATATTGTCATAGGTAGAAAACGACATAAATATCTTTTTATAAAAATAACGGCCAAATTTTTACCGTTAAACTGTTGAACTACCGTTAAAAATACGCATAGTTGCATAGTAGCACACAGTATTGATTATTGATGCTTACATGAGAATTCACTCAGTTATACTCAATTATTGTTGCAGTAATTGCTGCATAATATCTCTCATATTATTGATTGAACTATTATCACAGTATCAATATTTTATATTATTAAATCAATAATTGAGACGACAAAGCTATTCATATTATTATTTTCAAAATTGACGATGTCTAGAAAGTTCTGTCGAGGAGAGGTTTGGTCACCTAATTGCGCGCCAATAGGGAGAAATCTTATCGGAATGCCCCCTCTTTCCTGGGAATGATCTGGTTGTTAAATATTGTGAGTTATAATATTTATGATGAATAAGTTTGTGTTGATTAAAGATGAAATTGATATTTCCATTGTGTTGGGATTATTAGTGTTAGTGAAAATCGACATCTATTTCGATAATAATTAATGTCTGGAGGTTATATTGACCAATCGGGTAATTAATCAAATAAATGAACAATTAATTGCATTTAATTCACATGCTTATAACTATTTGTACACATGTGTGTACTACTGATTCATATGCATGTACTATTAGGGGAGGTGGTGCAAGATTGATAATACTTGCATGACTAAATTAAAAATAGAGATATAGATGAAGGTACTATACTGTAATTATTTTTTTTACATGTAGAACTATTGATTCACGTGATTGTACTATTGATTCACATGATGTACTATTAGGGGAGGTGGTGCAAGTTTGATAATATTTGCAGGACTAAATTAAAAATGAAGGAAAAGATGAAGGTATTATGCTGTAATATTTCGAGCCTCAAAATGTGCAATTATTGAAACTATATTTTCCTATGAATAGAAGCTCATCCTTCTTTCATTCTCACCAATTCACTAAGACTCACAAGAGCAATTATAGAGAGAGAAGCTATAGAGAGAAAGAAAAAGAGAAGTCTGCTACTTCACTATTCCAGTATCCAGTCTTCTTCTGAGGTAAGGGATATTATTTTGTTCAGTATTCATAGTGTAGACACTCAAAATTTTCTTCACACATGTTACTAACATTGCAGGAGGGCAGATTCTTCTTTCGGAGATAACCCTGGAAGACAGCTCACATCCATTCCAGATATTATCAGAATTTCAGTCTCAACCCCGAAACACACACCGGGAGTATCAATTCCAACCTCAGAGATAACCCCGAGTTTCGTCCTTGGCAATAATCCCAAGGAATATTGTTGCAGTTCCAGAGATAACTCCGGAAATGCTTGTTTCAAATGCATGCAATCAGCTTCAATCTCAGACCTCCTGCCGAGGCACTTATACCAAAGACCCAGAGATAACACCGGGAAGACAGGCACATTTACAGATGTCCTTACGGAATTCAAACACTTGCAGCAGTCCAATCTCAGATGTAACCCTGAGCAACGTCTACTATCAGCTCAAACAAGAGATAACCCCGGTGAGGAGTTAAAAGGTCATCTTGCCACCTCAACCCCAGCGCATCATCTCAACATTTCATATATACATACATACAATAATTTCCCATACGAGCCAAGGAGTTCCAATCCCAAGTGACTATTACGCGTGGCAGCACACCGGATAGAATTTGAAGCTTGAAGACCATGGGCATGGTCTCCTCTTCCTGACTTCGTAAAACCTCTAATCCCATGTCACGGCATAACTCTCGACAAAAGCATTCTAAAGAAGGTCTTGTACACCTCGTTCGGATGCTCGAATTGAAGTTCTACAAGTTTGAGCAGACATCACAGTGCACGAGTGCACGTACTTCGAGACGACGGGACCCGCAGAGCTCGGGGCACCCCGGGCAACCACAGGTGCATCTGCGGCTTCCGCAGGTACACCTGCGGCTCCCCCTCTATAAATAGAGGGCTTGGTGTGGCCATATTGAAGAAAAGAAAAGGCGAGGAAGCCCTGTCCAATTTGCTCTGTACACGCCCCATATTGAGTGTTTTCTCATTTTAAACACCTGTTAGCTCACATATAGCTATATTTTACCGGCGGGAGCTGAGTATTTATCCATCTAGAGTCATAGAAGCCTGCTTTGGGAGCCCATTGTAAGCCTTCTCACACAATATAAAGCCTTTCTCTTCATCTTTTCACACATTATTATTCACATTGAGAGTCATGCTGTGTGCGTATGCCCGGACTTCGGTCCGTGGTTTTAATTTCTGTCTGTATATATATACTTATATATGGACTAACATTATCGAGTTATGCCTCGATTGAGCCTGAACTTATGTGCAGGCGTTTATTTGCTTTTTATATATATATATATATATATATATATATATTTACATTACATCAGAACTGGAGTTTACTTTGAGGCCTTTTACTGCTTTATTTACATTTAGTTCCGTCTAGAGTTTACTTCATGGCAGTTGATCGTCTTTTTGCTTTCTTTACATTTAGTCCACTTTGAGTTTACTTCGTGGTGGTTGATAAATTTTCTGACTTTATTTACTTTTTTGATCCCCCATGGAGGTGCTTCGTGGTGGTTGATCATGTCCATATATATATGTTTACCACTTTTATATATTTACATTTCTGATCCCCCATGGAGGTGCTTTGTGGTGGTTGATCATGTCTGTATATATATATATAGCTTTTATATATATAACTACTTACTGCTTTTCTTATAAACTGCGGCATCATGTGAGCCTAGGAATCATGTGATCACAGATTCAGTCTACTGAATCTAGATTCGATTCCCGTGATGGACATTTTCAGTTGTAGGCAGTTTGTATATTATTTACGGTGTCTGAATTTCCTTGGATGGTTGTCATGCCCATGAGGAGTTTGGCATCGCTGTATATTATTTTCTCAAAGATGCTTTGCATCTCGAAAAATAAAAGTAAACTAGCCGAACATTTAATAATAAAACGGAAGTATAAAAAGGTTTCAATTACTATTGAGCACAGGGTTTGAAAAATCTCTTTTTACAAAACTTCACTGCTATATCATGTTTAAAACTAAATTTTCATATAAATTCAAACCCTTTGTATATAGGTGCGAACGAGGCCTCGCACTACTTCTAAATAAATTATACATTGACACACACACACACACACATTCATATAACAGTTTCTTAAAAATTGGCGGTCACCGTGGCAACACGGATGTCGGGGGTGCCTAACACCTTCCCTCCGCATAATCAAACCCCTGAACCTAAATGAATCTCGGTTTCATAGGGCGTTTAGCGTTGTCACATCTTTGGGTCAATGTGCAAACCTTTTTTCTCGGATTGCGTTAGTGCAACGATTAAAAAACACCAACCAATTGGCGACTCTTAAAGTCAAATCATCGACATTACACATATCGGACATTTTCACTTGTTTTTCAAACAAATCTCACATAACATGAGAACACCAAAGAACAAGTAACGAAAAGGGACGAATAAAAATCCCGGACGTCGATAGGTGGCGACTCTCTGGGGATACCAAGAAGAGGGTTTAAGCCACTACTACAAGCTTTCAAAAGCTTATATATGCTTGTGTGAATGTTGCATTTACATTTATGATGAATGTATACGAATGCATTTACTTCTTCGCACTACAATATATCTCTCGTGATATTAGTGCTTTGCACATGTCATCATTTTCATAAACGGTGAGACACGTTGTATGTGAATGTATGTTGTGTGGTTCCTCCACCAGGAGGTTATCCTGTCGGTGTTTGATTACTGGACTCGTAGGGAGACTAATTCCAACGAGGCTTAGGAAAGGCACCACCCAGATTCACTCCAGTTAAAAGAACAGATTAATTTCCCGTCAAGTAGATTGCGATGATCTGGGGACCTTCATGCCAAAAAGCCGCGAGAGTAACCCTAAGATAGGTCAACCTCTTTGATGAACCAAACGCGGAGGAAAGTCTCTTCATGCTTTCCATTTTCAATTACTTGTAAAAGCATTTACTTGTAATTTTATTCCATGTTCATCTTTATGTAATGGAAAATATGAAGAATATTTGTGCATACATGACATATTATCAAATAATGCCCATTTTGCAGGATGATATTCCTAAAATGGACACATTATGATAGCATTTACATTATCCTTAAGACTAAACTACATAAGACTTTTGTAGGGAAACAATTGGGCCTGTTACCCGCTCAAAATCTAAAAAGGCCACGAGCCTACAGCCAATCATGTCTTCTTTTGACAAGTCTAATGCAGTTTCTCGAGAAGAATTTGACAGATTGAGTAAACAAATTACAGATTTGGTTGTTCTGCTTAAAGAATTGCATCAATCTACTCAGGGTACAAAGATGCCTACACATATAAAATTCTCTACACAAGGAGGGACACAAGGTTTGGATAAAACAAGTCTAGAACCTCAATTGGATATGACCAACAAAGACCCTGAAAACACCCATCTCAAAGGAGATCCAGGCACCAGTGATATCAGGAAAAAGGTCCTTCAAATGGAGGAAACTATCCGTGCTCTCAAAGGGATTGGAACACATGGAAGTGTTTCATATGCTGACCTTTGCATATTCCCTGGTGTTCATTATCCAGAGAAATTCAAAACCCCTGACTTTGAAAAGTATGATGGATTAGGGGATCCTTACACACATTTGAAGGTGTTCATTGGAGAACTTGTATCTTATGCAGAAAACGAGAAGCTCATTCATGGTATACCAGATTAGACAACTCAAAGATCCATAACTGGGAAGAGCTAGCTCACGCCTTCCTCACTCAATACAGTTTTCAATCTCAGATGGCTCCTGACCGGTACCAGATTACCAAGGTCAAGAAACAGTCTAATGAGTCTTTCAAAGAGTGTGCTCAAAGGTGGAGGCTCCTTACTGCTCAAGTTATTCCTTCCATGACAGAATCAGAAATGGTCATGACGTTCATAGACATACAGGAAGCTCCTTTCTATGAAAGAGTCTTAGCTAGTATTGGCAAACCATTCTTTGAAATGATTAATCACGGAGAAATGGCTGAGATAGGATTGAAGTCCGGTAAGATTCAAGACCTAGCCGCTCTTAAAGCAGTTGCTGAGCACATCCAGTCCGGATCTTATGTAAATAACCCCCGGAGGGTCCATAAAAAGAAAGAGGAGGATGTTTCCTTAATACTACAAGGTCAAAAAGGCAGTCAGAACATGCCTATACGGAGGAGAAACTATTCCCCTTTCCAAGCACAGTCTTTAAACCCTCCATTGCCTAAAGGTGGAGATACAAAGCGCCATCAAACGTTCACACCCTTAAGGGACTCGCTCGAGAATATTCTTGCTCTTCTGACTACTCAGAAGAAAATCACGTGTCTTCTTCCACCAGCCAACCCTAATGGGAGCGGTTTTAATGCTACTCGAAAGTGTGCTTATCATGCTGGAGCACCTGGACATGATACTCAAAATTGTTGGGCCTTGAAACAAAAGATCCAAGATTTAATAGACACCGGTGAGATCGTGGTTACCAAACCAGATCAACCTCATGTGCAAGACAACCCTCTTCCTCAACACAAAGAAGAAGAGGTCAATATGATTAGTTGGAGCAATGGACAGAGTTCCAATTTTAATGGTGAATCATCCCAGACCATCAAACATGCTATTGACAGATGGGATTACGCAAAGTTCCAATTTTCAATGGAACGCAAGATGAAAGCTCTTTGTAAGCAAATAGAAAAATTGGCAGAACTGGTGACCCACCAACATCAAGTCATATGCCAGTTAGTCAGCCAGGAGCATGCCTATCTTCTTCTTTTGTTATGAATGCTCCACCATCACCTTCATAAAGTAAAGCTATAGAGGATAAGGTTGCAAAGAGAGCAAATGCTAAAGCCCGTCGGGGTTTTTCCAATCAAAGGGAATTTACATACCTGGGCCAACCTATGGAGGAGATATTTCAGATTCTAATCAACGAAGGAAGAATTACCTCCCTTCTACCTCAAATTAATCCCCGTTCAAGATGGTTCAACTCTGATGGAGTTTGTCAATATCATTCATATTCTCGCGGTCACAGTACAGAAGAATGTTGGGCACTTCGCCACCTTATTCAGAATCTAATTGATAGCGGTGTCCTATAGGTGGCAAACGATGACACTGTGCTACTTGAGAGTTGGAATACATGTCCTACCAAATGGAAGGGGCTAGTAGCAGTTATATCCTCTGAAGATGATGAGACTGTCAAACCATTTCCCATAAAACCAATTCAACTCAAAGGAGCTGACAATCCTTTGAAAGTGGCTGCACCAGAGCCAATTTCTTTATCCTTCAGACCACAATATCATGTTGTCAGCTTACATAAAGTCCCGTGGAATTATGGGGAAGCTGAAGGATCCACATCTCATACTACTGCTACAGTATCGAAGGAAAATTCACTGTATCTTCCTCAGCGGGTTATGAAGCCCACCTTCAAAGCAAAGGGGAAGATTCCCATGGAGGAAATTGAAAATTCCTCAGCACTATGGGTCATAATGAAGCCAAGGTGGTTCTAAGCTTAAGAGAAGCTCCACATCAGATATCAATACTGGACTTTGTTTTCTCTTTCGAAGATCACAGGAAGATCTTATTAAAGGTTTTGGAAGAAGCCTACTTGCCGAAATCAGTGGATACAGAAAAATTTCAACATCTGGTTGATCACATTTTCAACAACAATGTGATATCCTTCACTGATGATGACAGACCTCCCGAAGGGACCGGTCATTGCAAGCCATTACATATTACAGTTTTGTCCTCTAGGTATATGTTAGCTAGAGTTTTGATAGATGGAGGTTCATCTCTGAATATCTGTCTTTATGCCACCTTGGTGAAGATGAATGTCAATCTCAAAAGGATTCGAAATAGCCATACGGTTATCAAAGCTTTTGATGGATCCCGAAGAAATTCTGTCAGAGAAATTGAGCTGCCAATTGAGATTGGTCCAAATACATTCAATGTATCCTTTCACGTCCTCAAGATAGATTCTGGATACTACCTGCTATTAGGGAGGCCATGGATCCACATGGCTGGAGCCGTCCCTTCTACATTACATCAACAACTCAAATACATTGTCAACAATAGCCTAGTCACTGTCAATGCTGAGCCGGAATGTCCTGAACAAAGAGACATACCACTCATCAGCTTCAATTCAGAAGTTGAGCCGGCCAGTTTTCATACTTTGGAAGTGAGTAACACGCAATACCATCCTATTGGAGCGCCACTTCCCATACCCAAGATTTCTACCGAGGTTATGTCGGCCACTCAAGAAATGATGTCATTGGGTCATCAGCCTGGACAAGGGCTTGGTAAAAATCAGCAGGGTATTAAGAACCATATTCAAGTGTCCAGTCAAACTAGTACATTCGGACTAGGCTATTCTGCCAGTTCCAGTCATAGGAATCCTCATAAGCACAAGAAGGTTCCTCAAGCTTCCGCCACACGGCGATTTTCTCCACCTGCACCTCCTCATGGTGTCGATCTCGGTAAAGGTGCGGTAGCATGTTACTGGCTATTACATTTCCCCAAAGCAGTATCATTCAAAACAAAAGAGGTCCTGATTCCTGATCCCTAAGTGGAAGAAAGGGAGCGGAAACGTAAACATGACATCGTCTTGATGATGTCAGGCATACGCATCATTGTCCATGATGAACATACAAACAGATATACCCCAGACGATGATTGCACAGATGTTAAGGTTATTATTTGGGAAAAGGAGGATGATGATAGCCCCTCCATCACTGCAGTCCATCAGGACTTTACCCTCGACAATTGGAGCAGCACTCCATGCATTGGTCGACGAGGGTAAAACGGGCAGAAATTCTCTGCCCTGTAGATAACCTTAATTGCTTACTTTTCTATACAGTATTAGCAGTTATTTTATCAGTACATGCTAACCCTTTTGTATAATTAAACAGTTTCATATATTAAGTGAAAGCATATTTTGTTTCAGGACTCTGAATTTAGATGTGCATGTACTTGCTGATGAGGTGCCTTTTCTCCACAAGGACTGTAACTTTGATGCAAAGTTGGACTCAGTCTTAATGGAAATCCAAGTGGACATTGAGACACCTCAGGAGATTAAGGAATGGGTCACAAAAAAACCTAAACCCAACCTTGACCAAACCACTTCTTTCAATCTGGAAACCTTAGAAAGCCCTAAGCTAATCCAGATTGGTTCAGACCTAACCCCAAACCAACGGAATGACATGGTTGCGCTACTAACCCAATGACAGGTGGGTTTGTCCACTGACATTGTCCTTCATCGCCTTCCCATTAAGGAGGGATTTAAGCCAGTCAGGCAGAAGCTCAGGCGATTGAAACCTGAGTGGAGTTTAAAGGTGAAAGAAGAAATTATGAAATAATTTCAAGCATTATCATGGCGTCTACATATCCGGAGTGGATATCCAACATTGTTCCCGTGCCCAAACCAGGAGGAAAGGTGCGAGTTTGCGTGGATTACTGGGATCTGAACAAAGCTTGCCTTAAATATAGCTTTCACGTGCCTTTTATCCACATTCTTATTGACAATACTGCTCAATACGGCATGTACTCCTATGCTGATTGCTTCGCGGGGTATCATCAAATTATGGTCACTGAGGAAGACCGTGAGAAAACGGCTTTCATCACGCCTTGGGGAATATTCTGCTACAGACGGTTGTCATTCGGCCTCATCAATGCCGGGGCAACCTACCAATGAGCTATGATGGCTCTCTTCCATAATTTAATGCACAAAGAGATAGAGAACTACGTGGATGACATCATTGTCAAGTCTTTAAGGGAAGAAGACCACTTAGACCATTTCAAAAAGCTCTTTAATAGATTGCGTAAGTACAACTTGAAGTTGAATCCAGCCAAATGCGCCTTTGGTGTCAAATCAAGGAAGTTGTTAGGTTTTCTAGTCAGCCACAAAGGGATTGAGTTGGATCCTACCAAAATGCAGGCCATCAAGGAAATGCCCATTCCTCAGACAAAGAAGGAATTATGGGGATTTTTGGGAAGAATCAACTTCATTAGTTGATTTATTTCTCAACTCACAGCAACCTGTGAGCCCATCTTCAAATTGTTAAGGAAGAACTCCTCTATGAAATGGAATGACGAATGTCAGAAAGCCTTCCTTACAATCAAAGAGTAACTGGTTAATGCTCCTATTTTGGTACCACCCAGGGATGATGTTCCCCTATTCATGTACCTGTCCATTAATGACAATGCCATGGGCTGTATGCTGGGGCAAAAAGACGATAGAAGTCAGGAACGAGCTATCTATTACCTCAGCAAAAGATTCACCAACAGTGAACACAAGTACACTCTGATTGAGAAGACTTGTTGTGCTTTAGCATGGGCTTCCATGAGGTTATAGCATTACCTCCATGGTCACACAACCCATCTCATATCCCGCGTGGATCCTCTCAAGTACGTGTTCAGTAAGCCCATACTGAATTATCACCGTCCGGATGGCGAGTTGATTTTCTGACAATTTGACATAAATCTATGTGGATTTAAAAAAGTCTATCAAAGGTCAAGGAATTACGGCTCAACTGGTCATCGCACCTGCAGGGGATTACAAACCCTTGGAAACATATTTTCCCGATGAAGGGGTAATGGCAGTTCAGCAACACCATCAGTACGATACATTCCATACATAGAAAATGTATTTCAATGGAGCTGTTAATACAGAAGGTTCTGGAGCTGGATCGGTTCTGGTATCCGGTACGGGGGAGAAGTATCCCGTCGTTGTCAAATTGTAGTTTGTCAGCACCAACAACACAGTGGAGTATGAAGGCTGCATCATGGGGCTAAAACTTGCCCGTTCAATGGGCATCAGGAGGTTAACTGTCCTTGGGGATTCCGAATTGGTAATCAAACAATCCACAGGAATCTATCAAACCAAGGAACTACATCTCACGCCTTTACCATCGAGAAAAGTTTTCTGAGATGGCTTTGGAGTTTGAAGAAATCTCCTTTCTACACATTCCTCGTAATAGGAATGATTTTGTGGATGCACTAGCAATGTTGGTGTAAGACCCCGAATTTTATGAAATGAAAGTATTCAATTTTCTTATAATTATTATTTTATTTAGTAAATGGTAAAATTGATAAAGATTAAAGTTAAGAGTGACATTTGAAAATTTTGCAAAGTAAGCAAATTGATATAAAATATTCGTTGTCGGGGAATATTCGTTTGGTCGGGGAATATTCGTTTTAACAGGGAATATTCGTACGATGGTACAATCATTGGTGGACCCCACAACGAAAGTATTTTCGTAGTTAGAAAATGACATGATTATCTTTTTATAAAAATAACGGCGAAAGTGTTACCGTTAAAACTATTGAACTACCCGGTAGTAAAAGTACAGTAATGCGTGTGGTTGCATAGTAGCACACGGTATTGATTATTGATGCTTACGTAAGAAGTCACTCAGTTATACTCAATAATTGCTACAATAATTGCTGCATCATATCTCTCATATTATTGATTCAATTATTGTCACAGTATCATCTGCATAATATGTTATATTATTAAATCAATAATTGAGACGGCAAAGTTATTCATATTATTATTTGCAATATTGACAATGTCTATAAGCTCTGCCAAGGAGAGGTTTGGTCACCTAATTGCGCGCCAATAAAGAAAAATCCTTATCAGAAAGCCCCTTCTTTCCTGGGAACGACCTAGTTGTTAGATATTGTGAGTTATAATATTAAGGATGAATAAGTTCGTGTTAATTAAAGATGAAATTGATAGTTTCATTGTGTTGGGATTATTAGTGTTAGTGGAAATCGACATCTATTCTGATAATAATTGATGTCTGGAGGTTATATTGACCAATCGGGTAATTAATCGGATAAATGAGTAATTAATTACTATTAATTCACATGTTTATAACTATGTGTTCACATGTGTGTACTATTGATTCACATGATGTACTATTAGGAGAGGTGGTGCTAGATTGATAATACTTGCATGACTAAATTAAAAATGGAGGTATAGATGAAGGTACTATACTATAATTAGTTTTTTCACATGATTATACTATTGAGTCACATGAATGAACTATTAATTCACATGATTTACTATTAGGGGAGGTGGTGCAAGTTTGATAATACTTGCAGGACTAAATTAAAAATGAAAAAAAAAGATGAAGGTAGTATACTGTAATATTTCGAGCCCCAAAACGTGTAATTATCGAAACTATATTATAAAGCCCCAAAGCTCATTCTTCCTTTATTTCTCACCAATTCACTAAGTTTCATAAAAGCAATTATTATAGAGAGAAATTATAGAGAGAAAGAAGAAGAGAAGTGTGCTACCTCACTATTCCTGTATCCGCTTTTCTTTAAGGTAAAGGGTATTATTTCTTTCGTATTCATGAAGAGAGTTATTTTCTTTCAATACTCGTAAGGGTTGTTATTCCATTCTTTATTATTACATTGGAATAACTCATCTCACGGACTCACCGCATGCTGGTGAATTCTTTTGTTATTCCATTCTTTATTATTCTATTGGAATAACTTTGTCTCACGCCGGACTACCGCATGCATGGTGAATTCTTTTGTTATTCCATTCTTTATTATTCTGTTGGAATAACATGTCTACACGGACTACCGCATGCATGGTGAACTCTTCTGTTATTCCATTCTTTATTATTCTGTTAGAATAACCTGTCTACTTGAACTACCGCATGCATGGTGAATTCTTCTGTTATTCCATTCTTTATTATTCTGTTAGAATAACATGTCTACGCGGACTACCGCATGCATGGTGAATGACCCTTCGTATTCATTCCTTATTAAATTGTGGAAATGATCTGTCTACGTGGATTACCGCATGGCAGGTGAAAATCCATTTGCAGTTTCATATATTCTATTACACTCATTTGGTTAAAGTTTTTACTTCTATACTCCATGAAATTAGTAGAATATCCTTGATATTTGCGCTTCATCCAGTATCTTTTCATAGAAATATTATTCTGAGCATTCTTGAATTTTACTCCACAAAGCAGTATCATGTTGACAATTTGGACGTTATTGATTTCTGGATAAATTAAATTATAAATCTTTAAAATTTATCCTTGAACTTGTTTTATTGAATTATTATGTCATGGTCAACATCCTCATGCTTATATTGTGATGAAAGTCATCTGTGGCTTACATGCATAAATGGACTTGGTATGATTATGACCAGGGATTATTCGGTATAATCATGATCGTAATGTAATGAATGATATGGTAAAATTCCTCATTGGCCTGTAGTTCATTGATGGACAGTTATTGGTATGATTATGACCAGGGATTATTCGGTATAATCATGACCATTGATGATTACATGAATATCCTTGGTCGTGGAGCAAGGATGATTCGATTTTATTTATTAAGCTGAGTCTCGGCGATAAAGTTGATGAAAAACTTTTTAAATCATAGAAGATAGTAGATTTTATGCTCTACTTGACTCTTCTAATGGATTGCTTATAAGAGTTGTGATTCTTTGATCTAAAACTTGTTGTCTATTGTATTCTATCGGTTGTTATCTTTGTTGAAGGCTAAGGATAATTTATTCTGCATTATCTTAGTTATAATATTTCTTACTGGGCTAGTTGAGCTCACCCTTTTGCTTTCATTGTTCTCTTTAGGAAATGAGAACGTAGCCAGGACTAGTCGAGGAATGGAGTGATGGTCCGAGATGGTGTCATAGTAGTCCTCACTATTCTATAAAATACTGTGACAATAATTGTAATGAAGACTTCATTGAGTGTGGATATTGTCTATAAGACAATATTCGTTTTAAAAACTCAGCTATGTTTTGTCGTATTTTTACACGATAGTTGTATTAAAGAAGTTTGTATTTAATTTTTGTACCATGTATTTGGAGACTCAAGATGGGTGATGTATACCTATTTTGGGGGTGTCACAGTTGGCCTCCTTGATTCACATACCTGACAAGGAAAACATGCCAAACATCATATTTTCCCTGCAAAAGGCCCCAGCTTATGGGAACTATGTTGGAGAAGTATCAGATGAATTACCTCCCATCCAAAATCCTTGATATGATGCTCCACGAGATGGATCTACACCTGCTGAGGCAAGCCTGACTGAAAAGAGGCAGATCCATTGACTTGCTATGAAATTCTACCTGAGCGGAGATGCACTCTGTAAAAGAGATGTCGGATTAGGTCTCCTCAGATGTCTGGACAAAGACCAAGCTCAGAGTCTCATGGATGAGATCCATGGTGGAGTATGTGGCCCCCATATGAGCGAACCCCTACTTGTTAAGAAGATCCTTAGAACATGGCATTATTGGCTTACGCTCAAAGCTGACTGTGATGATCACGTCAAGAGGTGTTATCAATGTCAGATTCATGGTAATGATATCCACGCCCCTCCAAGGGAACTCCACAATATGAGTTCGCCATGGCCCTTCTCAATGTGGGGAATGGACGTGATCGGGCCCATCGAGCCCAAAGCCAGTAATGGACATCGATTCATATTCACCATGATTGATTACTTCACTAAATGGGTAGAATCAGCCTCCTTCCCCAGGGTTACCAAAGAAGTCATCATTGTTTTCATCAGAAATAATATCGTCTGTCGATATGGACAACCAGAGGTCATTGTGTTAGACAATTCTAAGAACCTCAACAACAAAATGATAGAGGAGTTATGCAGTAAATTCCACATCAAACACCTTAACTCCGTCATCTACCGTCTAAAGATGAATGGTGTTGTTGAAGCGGCTAATAAAAACATCAAGAAGATCATGCAGAAAATGTCTGCCAATCACAAAGGATGGCCTGACCTCTTGCCTCTGACTTTATTAGCCTACAGAACTTCAATGCGCACTTCCTTTGGGGCAACCCCTACTCATTAGCCTATGGGATGGATGGAAGGTGCTCCCCATAGAGGTGGAAATGGAATCCCTCGAGTGTTAATGGATGCTCAGTTGGATGAAGACCAATGGGTACAAGA
Source organism: Panax ginseng (assembly GCA_020205605.1). Taxonomy (NCBI): domain Eukaryota; kingdom Viridiplantae; phylum Streptophyta; class Magnoliopsida; order Apiales; family Araliaceae; genus Panax; species Panax ginseng. Next base: position 131,218,248 of record CM035134.1, on the reverse strand, counting down.
CAGGTATCACTAATTGTCTCTGATAGACGAAAGAAAAACCGCGACTATCTTCTATGGTCAGTTATATCAGCAAAGGATTGTCAGATCCTACAACAGGAAAGTCTGACTACGGCAGTTCAAATAACATGACTTGGTTTTGAAGAAGATCATTGAAAACCAAGATCAATCTAAGGGAAAATTTGCTCCTAACTGGGAAGGCCCATTTGTTATCAAGGAGGTATTGACAGGAGGCGCTCTCAGACTACAGGAAATGGATGGCGATGAATTTTCACAGCGCTCGGACACCGTGAAACGGTATTATGTCTGAGGTTACCATCAAGCAAACATCCTGGTTTTGGATCATCAAATCACCAGTCATTCCAATTTTTCTAACCCTTTATACATACTCTTTTGCCCCTCAGGGAAACATACACTTCAATCCAGCAGCCTGGTTTCACCTCATTTTAAATCGTCCATACAATTTTGATTATCTTGAAGACGGGATTGAACCTTTCATACCTGCAGTTTATCCTGAAGACGGGATTAAACTTTTCTACACTTGCAGTTTGTCCTGAAGACGGGATCAAACTTTTACCACACCTGCAGTTTGTCCCAATCATGGGATCAAACTTTCTTCTTCCAGCAGTATAGCCTGCATATGGGATTCATACTTCTCTTTGGCTATAATTCGTCTTGAGGGGTGAACTACGTCGACCTGATCTCCCTGATACATGGGAGTACGTAGGCAAACATATTTTATATGGCTCGATCGCGATAAACAAAAAATAACAAAAACATTTCTACCATTTCTCTACATAAACAAAAACACTTCTACACCCTTCTTCATCAATAAAACTTCTACATACATCTGCCTTCACATTCAGCGTTAAACCTCTTCTACCAGGTTCAAACTACGCAGACCTGATCTCCTCTTCAATAGGAGTACGTAGGCAGCCATTTATGGTTCGGTCTAACCCCCTACCAGAACAAAAATACTTGTCATATGGTACTGGGATCAAATTTCAATCCACCACATTTCATCAGCTTCAGACCAAAGGGATGGAATTACCCAACCTCTCCTCACCAATAGGAGATTCGGTGACCATCTAAGTTGCGGTTGTGCCTCAAAGAGAAACACCAATCCATAAGAGATGGAATTAACTAGGCTTCTCACAAATAGAAGTATTAACGACCATCTATGGTGCGGTCAATCTCAGAGAGGAAAAGCCATAATCCTCTCCACATTTCCATATACAAACCAGTCCCAAGACACCAAAGATGGTAGGGATACATACAGATCAATGATCCATTCTGAAAGATCCTGCGATGGCTCAATGTCCACATATCAGGGACGAGTTCAGAATGCATCAAAATCACAAGCCCTGAAGAAACAGGCAAATATCAAGCAAGTATCAAGGCACAACTGAAAGGGAAGTGAATCAAAATATATTCCCCTGCCATATATAATACTATTTGATATATACATATGTGTTGTACATGACAAAATGGCTAAGCTAGTCTGTGCAAGAAAATACAATTCTATCTACGGATCTATGTGTATACGTACTATCAAATCTAACATAGCATCCCTCTCCGAAGAAGGAGGTAACGCTGCAAGCTCCTACCCAATGGTATTTACACGAGCTAGCAGATCCGAGGCTAACTACATGGTGGCATGATGCTCATCAATATATGCACTCATGTCGGCAAGGATGCCAGTCGTATGGGATCTCACTGAAGTCTGTCTACGACGGCCACATCCCGGGCAGATAGGGCAGCATCCCGCTCCACAATTAATGCATCTCTGGCTGATCTAGCCTCGTCTCTCTCTAATAGAGCGACATCTCTCCCATCAAAAGCTGTCAACATCGAAGCCCTAGCCTGATCTCTCTCATAGGTCATCAAATGTAGACTCTGCTCTAAATACTGTGCTGAATGTTGAATGACAGTAGCACTCATAGTGGGAGAATCCATCACAAATGTTGGAAACCCAGCAGTTAAATCCTCCTCGATAGGAATATCATCCTCCTCCATAGGCTCCTCATCGTCAGAATTAGTCCCCTGTACTGTGGATACTACAGTAGCCGATGCAGTCTCTATCTCTATCCATGCAAAATATTCTGCAGAACAACTCGGATGGCTGACAGAAAACTCAGATAGCTATCGCTGATCCCAATAGGCATACAACCTGGATCTATCCTCTGCTGATAAATGCCGAGAAGAGAAGCGCTAACTCGATGCCCCCTCAAAAGGATGAAAATCCTGGAACTGGTCAAACTGACACATCACGGCCAGTGGGTGGTAAGTAATCATGCCTCTCAAACCAGCTAGAGGAACATAATCCATGCCCGGAGCATGAGTAATGAAGTTATAGGGTGAGCTAAGCCATGTATATAGCAATACAGCAAATGGATCTCCAATCCCTGCCAGGAAAGTTGACCAAGATGCAGCATCTGTACACTCCACAGGATGAAAGGAGTATGACATGGCTATATCATGGGTGAAACAATAACCATGCCGTCTAAAAGTGCCAATCGGTCTCAACTGTGACATAAACCATACGTACAGCATGACCGAACTGCCTGTAAACACTCCTGCTAGATAAGTGCAGCAGTATGTAGCTGACCTTAGAGTCTCTGCTATGATCATCAGTATAATGGTATGACCCTCCCTGAGATCTCTCACTGCCATAATGACGCCAATGTCCAACTCATCCATGTATCGTGGTATGTAGACATATGACAGTACACACAATAGCAGTACATCTACTCTGGATGAACGCCAACGATCCTCTGGTGTAGTGAAATCTCCAGAATGCCGTGCATAACTATCCTTAGAGCCAAATTTGTTAAACAGAAAATGCTGAGATATAACGTGGCCAGATGTGATCTCATCCTGCACCACTTTACGCCTCAAGCCAGTGAGGGTCATGAACTTCCTACTCATGTCTCCAATCGCTATATGCACGCAAGGTCTATCCAATGGCAGCATCGTCAAATGTGCATACTCCTCCAGAGTAGGAGTCAACTCCTGGGTCCCAAATTGGAAAACCTATCTCTCCGATACCCAGTGTTCTAGTATGCCCTCCATGAATCCTGTGGGAACCTGAAACATCAACAGGGTCATTGTAAGACCCCAACTTTTATGAATAAAGATTAATTTCTCTCTAAATATATTTTTGAATATTATTGTGTGGATATAATATAATGTTATAGTTGTGGGTAATATTTACAAAATTTGCAAAGTAAGCAAGTGGTTATATAATATTCGATTGGTCGGGGAATATTCATTTTAATAGGGAATATTAACGACGACACAATCATTAGTGGACCCCTGGCGAAAGTATTGTCGTATTAAGAAAAGCAGCGTAATTATCTTTTATAAAAATAAAGGCGTATGTTACTGTTAAAACCATTGAACTACCGGTAGTAGAAATGCGATGAATGGCGTAGTTGCATAATAGCACACGGTATTGGTTATTGATGCTTACGTGAGAAGTCACTCAGTTATACTCAATTATTGCTACAGTAATTGCTACATCATATCTCTTATATTATTGATTCGATTATTGTCACAGTATCATTTGCATAATATGTTATATTATTAAATCAATAATTGAGACGACGAAGTTGTTCATATTATTAAATTGCAATATTTACAATGTCTAGAAGTTCTGTCAAGGAGAGGTTTGGTCATCTAATTGCGCGCCAATAAGGAGAAATCCTTATCGGAAAGCCCCCTCTTTCCTGGGAATGATCTGGTTGTTAAATATTGTGAGCTATAATATTAATAATGAATAAGTTCGTGTTGATTAAAGATGAAATTGATAGTTCCATTGTGTTGAAATTATTAGTGTTAGTGAAAATCGACATTTATTTCGATAATAATTGATGTCTGGAAGTTATCGGGTAATTAATCGGATAAATGAGGAATTAATTGCTATTAATTCACATGATTATAACTATTTGTTCACATGTGTGTACTATTGATTCACATTCATGTACTATTAGGGGAGTTGGTGCAAGATTGATAATACTTGTATGACTAAGTTAAAGATGGAGGTATAGATGGAGGTACTATACTGTTATTCGTATTTTCACATGATTATAATTATTGAATCACATGATTGAACTATTGATTCACATTATTTACTATTAGGGGAGGTGGTGCAAGTTTGATAATACTTGCAGGACTACATTAAAAATGAAAGAAAAGTCGGAGGTATTGTACTGTAATATTTTGAGCCCCAAAACGTGCAATTATCAAAACTATATTTTTCTATAAATAGAAGCTCATTCTTCCTTCATTTCTCACCAATTCACTAAAGCTATAGAGCAATTATTATAGAGAGAACGAAGAAGAGAAGTCTGCTACCTCTCTATTCCAGTATCCAGCTTTATTCTAAGGTAAGGGGTATTATTTCTTTCATTTTCATGAAGAGAGCTATTGTTATTCCATTCCTTATTATTATATTGAAATAACCTGTCTATGCGAAGTACCGCATACATGGTAAAATTCTTCTGTTATTCCATTCTTTATTATTCTATTGGAATATCACATTCATGCAAGTTATTACGCATGACCTAGATTCCACTATTTATTATTACATTGGAATAACCTATCTATCGCAAGTACCGCATACATGGTGAAATTCTTTTGTTATTCCATTCTTTATTATTACATTTGGAATATCACATGCATCATATGTATTACGCATGACATTTCAGTTCCATTATTTATTATTACGTTGGAATAACTTTTATGCATGCGATGATCTATCGCATGCCTCGGTGGTGTTGTTATTCCATTCTTTATTATTCTGTTGGAATATCCTATCTGTGCGGTCTATCGCATGCATGGTGAATTCTTTTGTTATTCCATTCTTTATTATTCTGTTGGAATAACCTGTCTATGTGGATTATCACATGCATGGTGAATGATCCTTCGTATTCATTCCTTATTAAATTGTGGAAATGATTTGTCTATGTGGATTACCGCATGGCGGGTGAAAATTCATTTGCAGTTTCATATATATGATAATCATTTGGTTAAGTTTTGGCTTCTATACTCCATGAAATTAGTAGAATATCCTGGATATTTGCGCTTCATCTAGTATCTTTTCATGGAAATATTCTTCTGAAGCATTCTTGAATTTTACTCCACAAAGCAGTATCATGTTGACAATTTGGACATTTTTGAGTTCAGGATAAATTAACTTATAAATCTTTAAAATTTATTCTTGAACTTGTTTTATTGAATTATTATGTTATTGTCATCATTCTCATGTTTATATTATGTTGAAAGTCATCTGTGGCCTGTAGTGCATAGATGGAGTTGGTATGATTATGACCAGGGATTATTCGATATAGTCATGACCGTAATGTTACAAACGATGTGGTAAAAGTCCTCATTGGCCCGTAGTGCATTGATGGACAGTTGTTGGCATGATCATGACCATTAATGAAAACACGAGTATCCTTGGCCCGTAGTGCATGGATAATTTGTGGTCGTGATACTAATGAATATCCTTAGCTGTAGTGCAGGGATGACATGGTTTGTTTAATAAGCTGAGTCTCAGCGATAAAAGTGATGAAAAACCTTTTAAATCATAGAAGATAGTAGATTTTATTCTCTACTTGACTCTTCTAATGGATTGCTTTGTTCATTGCATTAAACTTGATGTTTGTTATATTGTATCAGTTTAACACTGTTGAAGACTAATGATAATTTATTCTGCATTATCTTAGCCATAATATTTTTTACTGGGCTAGTTGAGCTCACCCTTTTGCTTTCATTGTTCTCTTCAGGAAATGAGAATGTAGTAGGGACTAGTCGGGGAACGGAGTGACGATCCAAATGATAGCATTAGTAGTCCTCACTATTCTATGAAATAGTATGATAATAAATGTATTGAGGACTTATTTTGAGTTTGAATACTGTCTAGAAGACAATATTTGTATTAAAACTCACAACTCATGTTGTATATTTAAGATTGTATTTGCATTCTGTACCATGTATTTGGCGACTCAGAATAGGTGATGTATACCTATTTTGGGGGTGTCACAGTCATAGTATGCTGTAACAAATGATCTCTGATCACACAATTCGATGGTGACATGCTATCATACCACGATCAAGATAACCGATGCCACCAAAAATGGTGGGGTATGATCAATCTGCTAAGCTGTCCGAAGAAGACATCCATGACGGGTAGTGTCATAAGACCATCCAGGGGTCAATGCTGAATATCTCTAGACATTCATACATATGCATAACATAATAACATGCATGATATAATAGATGGAAATATGATATAGAGAATAGAAAACTGTACATATATTCCTAAGTATATCATCATCTAATACATCTCTGTATAGCTAAAATACAGGGGAATGGGGCAAAACTGCCCTATAACTAACAGAGGCCTATCAAAAGATATAGCAAGAATGGGGCGAAGCTACCCAATGTCTAAATAGAGGCCTATCAAGAGAGATAACGAGAATATATATCAGAAGAAGTCAATAGTATCGATGTCTACATCATCAATCTTGTCCACCTGATGTAACTCCTCCTAAGTCACTGGATCTCTATCTACAGGGATGTCAGGCCTATACACGGGAGGATCTGCACCGACAAAGCCATATGGGTCACCTGAGGGGCCAGCGCCAAAGCTGGAAGGATCAAAAGTGTCTGCCTCTAAAGGATCTCTGCCCAAGTGTCGGATAAAGAAATGTGCCCGGTCCAACTACCAGGTCAAACTGTTAATCTGTGTCACATGAGTTGGATTTCTGACACAGGCTAGCCAATCCGTCATCATCACGGATCCTGGAACCATATCCCCCATGAACTGAGTGGCGCGGGTCTGAGCTCCAATGGTACGAGGGAACCACCAATGCTAGAACATCTCCTGAGTGCAGGGACCCTTTGATAATGTGAAACCGTCAACCCCCAATAATGGGATATCAATGACGGGTGATTGTGAAACAGGCCAATAACGTCTGGCAGGAGGCAAGATCGGCATGCGAATCTCTCCTGTAGTGCTCCTGATAGCACCCTCTCCTAAGTAGAGCTCTCATCCTCCATCTGTGAAGAGAGGAATCCTACGGCTGGAAATCACGTGATCGACACCAGTAGGGTACCCATCCTCAAATCCAACGCTCAAATGCTCCCTAGACTAGGGAACCCACGTGATGACATCCGCTGTCAACAACTCTAGATGTAGGCGGCAATGAGTGAAACCCTCAGCAACAAGGACCTCCGCCAGTATGGAATGGTGTCATCTCTGTCCTCGTGGATAGGTGTCTAAACCTAACACGCTCACAGGACATAAACATGGAAGCCTCTCATAGGCCCAAAACTACCAACACAAAGGCAAACATATGCTATCAGTCAATGCTCTTAACCTGTACATGGGAAAAGACAAGAGAAATACTCACCAACATAAACGAGTAGAATCCTAACCAAGCCTCAGTTAAGCCTTGCGATCGCATGCGCATTCCCCTGAGGAAATAGGCAAAGGTGTAAGAACCCCAATCATAATCTCCTATATGATCCACGTGTCGAGTGGCGCTAATCAAAGCGAAGGACACAGTAGAAGAGTTTTCTGCTATGAAGCAGCCCCTAATGATCATCAAGAACAATCGCCGAAGAATGCGATCCCTGACTCTCACATCATTGGGTATAGGCTCACTTAATAGCCTGCTCATAGCATCTACGCTCAAAGGGCCTGTATGTACAGTCCTACCTTTGAGCGCCTCCTTCAGAACTCCTAACAAGGATCTGACGGCAGTAGGGGTGATATCCGTTGTACAAGGCACTGGATCCCCTCTAAACTCCATACCTGTGATAAACCGCCAATCCATCGGCGGCATCATCACCTTACAGTCCAAAGAATGGAGTGATCGAGTGCAGTGAAACCGGTAGCTCGAGATAATGCCCTGAGATAACCCCAAGGACAACGACGGGGAAGAATGGAAAAGAACATCCTAAATCCCCAGCCATATACAATCGCTCTGTAGTCATCATTCAAAGCTTGATACATAGAGTGGATGCTGAATCAATTCCCTCGAGGCTATATAAAGCCGGAAACCTACATCAAATGCAAATCAACATCAGAACCCTTTACTCCTCATTAATAGGAAACAAGGAAGATTAAGATCTAACTTTATACCTCGTTTGCGTGTGTGTAGATCAAGGATGTCGACTCAAGTCGCCTGAGAAGATCCTGGGTTCGCCACTTGAATACCGCAAATCCTATGGGGAACATATGCGGCAGGGCGAGGAACCTCAACCGGTACATCCTCCTTGAACCCGGATAAGACGACACCGCTTCTCTACCAAACGACGCAGGTTGTTTAATGTAGCAGGGTCGAGGCACTTCAGAAGCCCTCCTCCGTACACCAGAAGTGGTCTTGCGGGAACTACTCGGCTAATCCGGATCCATAATATCTAGACAACAAGTCTCCAAATCACCTCTGAAAGGGTGTGGTAATGTTTAACCTGGAGCTTTTCAAAATGCATTTTTATGACTACATGTATGCATGCATTATTTTAACATACGTCTACAGTAGAGTTAAAAATGTATGACTACCCAATGCTTAAGTTTTGGAAAATTTTTGTCATAGCCCCCTTTGTAAATGGGACTATCCACATGCACATAAGCATGACTAGGTGGCCATTCAGTAGCACACCTACCCACAGTCATATACATCCTACATGCATTAATATATTACAGTAAAAAAATCCATAAGTTTAATCTAATTACCAGGATTATTTTGTTTTTCTACCTTTACTCATTTTTCCTCAAATAGGATAAGAAATTATAGTAAAAGGTACCAATATTGACTGTTTCAAAAGTCAAATTTTTTCACATCATTATGTTTAGCATGGTTTAATACTAACATTTACTGTTGAATATTTTTTATCAAGTCATATCAGCATGCATATTCACTACTATGTGTCTAAATGCATTTCATATGATAAGTCATTTTCCAACGGATAGAAACTGGAAAAGAATACATGCATATGTTACCAAGACAGTGAAGAGCACTTGTACGGTGGCAAAATGTGCAGAAAGTCGCCCGAACTCAGCATGTCTGAAGAAGAGCTCTCGGATTTCCTTCGCGGCACAACTTGAAAGTGATTTATGAAAGCAACCTGCAGGCCTTTCATACACATGGTTGGCCGCAGTGTACTGCAAAGACACCCCTATATGGGGTCACACCTCGGCTCGATCCGATTCGAGTTGCAAAAGGAGGTCTCGCATGGTGAAAAGGCCAAATCAAGAATAAAACGCTTCTGCGATTAAGCGAATAACTTTGAAATCCACGGTTTTCACGGGCCAAACTATGGCTCCACATATCACTAATTGGTATTCGCCTGAATACAAGGTACACTATACCGATGAGCTCAGCTTTTACAAATCATGATCGGCAATACCTCACACAGGTCCGATGCCTCCAAACACAGGGACGTAACCCTAAAAGACGTGTTCCCCAGCGGAGGTCACAACGCAGACGTTCAAACATCCCCGGCGGGGGTCACAACGCAGGATTTCATTGATAAAGTATCCCCGGCGGGGGTTACAACGCATTCTCAACCATTGATACACACATTAATGAAGGTCAAGCAATCTTGACGTTATCTAAGCCGATGGCAAGTAAACCCATCGAAACCATTGATACACACATCAATGAAGGTCAAGCAACCTTGATGTTATCTCGTCCGGTGGCAAGTAAACCCATCGAAGCAACGTATCCATATCTACGTATCCCCGGTGGGGATTAGAACGTCGAAGTTAGACATTGATAAAGTACCCCCGGCAGGGGTCACAACGTGATTCAACCATTGATATATGCGTCAATGAAGGTCAAGAAACCTTGACATACTCCTCAGAAAGGGTCGCAACACAATGCAATCATTGATACACACATCAATGAACGTCAAGCAGCCTTGACAGTTTGCCCAACAGGGATCTATCCGGTGATACACACATCAGCGAAGGTTAGGCAGCCCTGACACTACACACTATTGGTAGTAACTCCAACAAAGATCATGGTATATGTTAGGGACGCAAACCAGAGAAGACCATCCTCATCAGAAAGGACCGATGATGGAATATGTTATACACATCCTCAAAACAAACAAAGTTTTATCCCCACAGATCTCTTTCACACGAGAGGCACCTCTATGGAGTAGAAGTCTGTATCAAGGATCCATAACTTTAGTGATAGCCCCAACGTCAACATCCTTGAAGACTTGAATTACATGTCCAAGACATTACTGATTATCATCCCCGGAAGAATTAACAGGGAACCGACAATCATTCATTCGTACATCATACATTTGCATCATATTGCTGCACATAGCATCATGTTTATCTTGTTACATTTCAAGTGTCTAGGATTCTTTATCTTATTCATGCCTTGCATTGCATGAATATGATAAAGAGGGGCATCTGTAGACACTCGAAATTTTCTGCACACCTGTTACTAACATTGTAGGAGGGCAGATTCGTCTTTCAAAGATAACCCTGGAAGACAGCTCACATCCATTCCAGATACTACCAGAATTTCAGTCTTAATCCCAGAACACATGCCGGCGATAACTCCAGAAATGCTTGTTTTAAATGCATGCAATCAGCTTCAATCTCAGACCTCTTGCCGAGGCACTCATACCAAAGACCCGGAGATAACACCAGGGAGAGAGGAACATTTACAGATGTCCTTGCGGAATTCAAACACTGCAGGCGAATTCAATCTCGGATGTAACCTAAACAACGCTCATTATCACTCAAATAGGAGATAACCCCAGTGAGGAGTCAAAAGGTCATCTTGCCACCTCAACCCCAACGTGCCATCTCAACATTTCATACATACATATATACAACAATGTCCCACAAGTACCAAAGAGTTCCAATCCCGAGTAACTATTACGTGTGGCAGCACACTAGATAGAATTTGAAGCTTGAAGACCATGGGCATGGTCCCCTCTTCCTGACTTCGTACAACCTCTAATCCCATGTCATGGCGTAACTCTTGACAAAAGCAGTCCAAAGAAGGTCTTGTACACCTCGTTCAGATGCTCAGATTGAAGTTCTACAAGTTCAAGCGGACATCACAGTGCACGAGTGCACGTACTTCGAGACGACGGGACCCGCAAGTACACCTGTGGCTCCCCCTCTATAAATAGAGGGCTTGGGGTGGCCATATTGAAAAAAAGAAAAGGCGAGGAAGCCCTATCCAATTTGCTCTATACACACCCCATATTGAGTGCTTTCTCATTTTAAACACTTGTTAGCTCACATATAGCTATATTTTATCGGCGGGAGCTGAGTGTTTATCCATCTAGAGTCATAGAAGCCTGCTTTGGCAGCCCACTGTAAACCTTTTCACACTCTATAAAGCCTTTTTCTTCATCTTTGTACACACTATTCTTCACATTGAGAGTCGTGTTGTGTGTGTATGCCCGGACTTTGGTCCGTGGTTTTAATTTATGTCTGTATATATATACTTATATATGTATATATTTATATATGGACTAACATTATTTAGTTATGCCTCGATTGAGCCTAGACTTATGTTTGGGCGTTTACTTACTTTATATATATATATATATATATATATATATATATATATATATATATATATATATATATTATTTATTTCGTCGAGCTGGAGTTTACTTGAGGCCTTTTCGCTTTTATTTATATTTAGTCCCGCATGGAGTTTACTTATGGTGGTTGATTGTCTTCCTTGCTTTCTTTATATTTAGTCTCTTTGGAGTTTACTTACGTGGCGGTTAATAAATCTTCTGACTTTATTTACTTTTCTCGATCCCCCATGGAGGTGCTTCGTGGTGGTTGATCATGTCCATATATATATATATTAACCGCTTTTATATATTTACATTTCTGATCCCCCATGGAGATGTTTCATGGTGGTTGATCATGTCTGTATATATATATTTATAGATTTTATATATATATAACTGCTTACCGCTTTTCATATAAATTGTGGCATCATGTGAGCCTAGGAATCATGTGATCATGATTGATCTCATGAATCTAGATTGAGGTTCTCGTGATGGACATTTTTTTTAGTCAGTAGCAAACTTTGTACATTATTTACGGTGTCTAAATTTCCTTGGATGGATGTCATGCCCATGAGGAGTTCGTCATCTCTGTATATTATTTTCTCGAAGATGCTTTGCATCTCGAAAATAAAAGCAAACAAGCCGAACATTTAATAATAAAATGGAAGTATGAAAAGGTCTCAATTACTATTGATCACAGGGTTTGAAAAACCTCTTTTTACAAAACTTCACTGCTATATCATGTTTAAAACTAAATTTTCATATAAATTCAAACCCTTTGTATATAGGTGTGAACGAGGCCTCGCACTACTTCCAAATAAATTGCACATTGACACACACACACATTCATATAACAGTTTCTTGAAAAGTGGCGGTCACCGTGGCAACACGGATGTCGGGGGGTTCCTAACACCTTCCCTCCGCATAATCAAATCCCCGAACCTAAATGAATCTCGGTTTCATAGACCCATTTAGTAGTGTCACATCACTGGGTCAATGTGCAAACCTTTTCTTGGTTGCGTTGGTGCAACCAGTTAAAAACACCAATTGGGGACTCTTAAAGTCAAATTGTCGACATTACACATGTCGGACCTTTTTCACTTATTTTTTCAAACAAATCTCACATAACATGAGAACACCAAAGAACAAGTAACGAAAAGGGACAAATAAAAATCCCGACGTCGACACATACGAATAATATTTTCTTCCATACTCTTTAGTATGTGAGTAATATTATTTCGTCTCGTATTCCTGATTATTCCCTCATTTTGTTAAAGTATTGCTTCTATACTCCGTATAATATCTTTGAAATTTGCGCTTCATCTAGTATCGTTTTACAAGGATATTTTCTGCACATTCTTGTTAAATTTTAAGATTTTCATGCTAGAGTACTGTCCATGAGTACTATTCATTTATACGATACTATTCATAAAGTACTATTTATGGGGTACTATTTATAAGATACTATTCACTCAGGTACTATTCACCCGGAGTACTATTCATGATAAAAAAAAATTGATTTCTTTTTGGTCCAAATCATTTTTGATACAATATTATTCTTAAATTTTACTCCACAAAGCAATATCATGTTGACAATTTGGATATTATTGAATTCTGGATAAATTAAATTGTTAAAGTCTTTAAAATTTATCCTTTGATTTCTTTTAATTGAATTCTTATATCATTGTCATCATCCTCATGCTTATATTGTGATGAAAGTCATCTTTGGCTTACGTGCATAGATGGACTGTTGATTGGTATGATTATGACCAGGGATCACTCGGTATAATCATGACCCGTAATGTTACAAATAATGTGGTAAAAGTCCTCAGTGGCTTGTAGTGCATTGATGGACAGTTGTTGGTATGACTATGACCAGGGATTATTCGGTATAATCATGACCATTGATGATTACATGAATATCATCGGCCCATATGGCATGAATAATTCGTGGTTGTGATACTAATTATTAAGTTGAGTCTCAGCGATAGTTGTTGGTATGATCATGACTATGCTTTCTCTTCGGCCAAGGATGCAAAGATGAATTGTTGTTTGGCGTGATCATGACCATTGGTGAAAACACGAATATCCTTAGTCTGTAGTGCATGTATAATTCGTGGTCATGATACTAATGAATATCTTTGGCTGTAGTGCATGGATAATTCGGTGATGTGCATTATTTATTGAGTTGAGTCTCAGCGATAAAATATTGATAATAAATTTTTAATTAGTAGAAGACAGTAGATATCATGCTCTACTTGACTCTTCTAAAATACAGTTGCATGTCTTTGGCATGTAGTGCAAAGATGAACTGTTAATGAATATCTTTGGCCCGTAATGCAAAGATGAATTTATTAGTATGATTATAAACAGGAACTATGATTTGGTATAACCATGATCTTTGATGTTTCAGGTAAAGACAGGTGATGAAATTATCTTCGTCCTGGGTGCGAAGAGGAATTTAGAATCACAATTATGATTATGAGTTATTCACATAATTGTGGAAAGGAACTGTTAATTGATGTTACAGGGATAAAACATTGTTGGTGGACTTTTAACGTGGAGAAGATAATAGACTTTATGGTCTATTTGACTCTTCTAATGGATTGCTTGTTCCGCTGCCACTATGGTTGAAAGGTTTTATCATCTACCATATGTTCTAAATCTCTGATTTATTACTGATGAAGACTATTGATAATTTAATTATCTGTAGTCATGATATTCTTTACTGGGCTAGTTGTACTCACCCTTTTGCTTCACAATTCCTTTCAGGTAATAAGAGTGTAGCTGGGTTGAACAGGGGTAACAGGGGAATAGAACGGTGGTCTATAGATGTTGAGGTTTCCCCTAAAACAGTATGGAAATAATTTTATTGAGAATTTTAGATAAATGTGTCGTATTTTATACGCCATTTTTAACTGTTGATTTTGGTGAACCGAATAGGGTGAGGTGAACCCAACTTTGGAAGGGTGTTTTGCCACTATCATACAAGATATCTAATGACAGACGACTTTGTGTTATCATAAGATAGGGTTATGCACATGCACTTGCTGATTATATCTATGAGCACTACCTATATAATCTTGGAGTTTGGTTGAAATATAATTCTCGAGACAATGGAGATAATTATATGTCAAGAGAAGACTCTCCATTGGAAAGAACATGACAGTAATCTTCTCATTTTTCTTTGGGGTCTATTGGGTCAACCAAGGATAATTCTCGAGTCATATGATATCTATCATAACTTAGATGCATGGCCTCCAATGTACGAAGGTTTCCTTGAGAATTTTCCAAAGATTTTAATTTCTAAAATAGTTACTGACTGTAATTTTATGTAAAGTACCATTGTAAGGTGTTGTGGTCGAGGCACAATGAGAGTTACATATATTTTTATTAAAACTCACAGCTTATGTGTTGTCGTACTCTGCACGACAGTTTAACAGTTGTATAAATGAAGTTTGTATTTTATTTATGTAATGTGATATCTGGCGACTCAGAATGGGTCGTGTAGACCTATTTTGGGGGTGTCACATTAGTAGTATTGAGAGTCTATGTTAATAATTTTGAATAATGGTTCAAAGATTGAAAATGGTGTCGATTAAAGATAAGTATGATATGCAGATGTTTGTTCAATTATTTTCTTTTTACAAAAATAAATTTGGCAGGACTTGTCGACACTCTACTTTTTCTAAAGTAGTATGGACCACAACTCTATTATTGAACAAATGTTGTTAAAACGTGTACAAGTTGGTTTAATTTTCTCGGTGGGACCATAAATTCCACTACCATTATTATATACCTCATTTGGTTATTTTGTCAAGCAGGTGTGCTAGTTGTTTACTAAATTTTTAGTATAAATAGGTTGTCCGGTTGAGCAACTAAACACACATCATTACTACACTAAAAATATAAAATTCTTTTACTAAAATATTGTGAGTATTTCTATTGAGTGTAATGTTACTCCAAGTGTAGATAAGGAATGCAAGCATTGTTTAAGTTGATCAATTTCACATAAAGTAGAATCAAATCGCATGCAAAGGTAATGGATGCCATTATTATGGTAAGGGGAATCATTTTTATGGTGAAAGGATGTCATTTTCTTTCATACTCCATATTATGGTAAGATACTCCATACTTCAAGAAATACGTCAGGAAATTCACTAACAACAGAAATATCATTCAAATCTGACGTATTTTTTGTTTAAATCCATGAAATGGGCTAAAAAAGCTTGATATCCGTTTTTCAATAAACGAATGGCTTTATGGCTTGATATGAAAGTGTTTGACTTCAATGGTTTGGTTGCTTGAATTCGCATAACAAAGTTGGTTAGGAATATAAAACTAACAACCTTATTTAAAATAATCAATTTTGGCATGATGAGTGGTTAACCAATCAATTCCTAAAATCACATCAAAAGCAAGTATCATTAAAGAGATAAGATCAACAGGTAATGTGATAGTGCCAACTTGGATCAAGCAAGATTTATAAATTGTAGATGTAATGAAGGTTTCACCCAACGGAGTTTCAATAGATAAGTTAAAGTCTAATTTCTCCGGAGTCAAGTTTAAACGTTGAGCACAAGCAGGAGAGATAAAAGAATGGGTAGAATCGGTATCTAATAAGGTATAAACTTTGGAAGAATTCAAGATTATCTTACCCGTGATCACCTCATTCGGGTTCCTTGCGTTTTGGCCAGTTACGACAAACGCTCTTCCATGAACCGCTGATTTTGACTTATCCGGGACAGCCTTTGGAGTCACCATCCCTGCTGAACTTGGTCTTGCTACAGAGCAGTCTCAAGCTATATGGCCCTCCTTTCCACAGTTATAACATACCTTGGATTGTTGTGGGTAGTTTGGGATGATATGTCCCTCTTTCCCGCATTTATAACACCTAACTGGCGGTCGTTCTCCTCCCCTAGAATTTGTTGTTGGTGTTGGTGCTGCTGCTGATGTCTTCCCGTCATTATTGAATCTCCTCTTTCTGAAATTTCCACTTGACTCACCTCTCCTATTATCATGGCCACAATTACCCCCCGAGTGGTTACTGCCTTTGTCCGTATTTTTCCCTCCTCGCTGGTTATTATCGCTCTGATGACTGCTATCACCGGTATGACCCTGGTTGTGGTCCCTCGGTTGAACATACTTACTATCTCACTCTAATAATTGAGCCATGTTGACAACATCTGAATATAGAGAAAAATTATGAGAGATAAGGTATTGATGAATTTTGGGTTTTAGACCTCTCAGAAACATCAGCGTTATACGTTCCTCATTCTCTACCAAATGAGGTACAAACCTGGATAACTTCGCGAACTTCGCCTCGTACTGAGACACCGTCATGTTGTTCTATTCCAGTCTAATAAACTCTACCTCTTTCATATGACGAATACTTTCAGGAAAGTACTTGTCATTTAACAGTTTCTAAAATCTTTCCCAAGACATGTTGAGTGTGGCTGGTTGGGTACGCTTCACGGATTCCCACCAGTAATCTGCCTCTCCACGGAACATAAAGGTGGCGAATGGAACCTTTTGTTCCTCCGTGCATCCCAAGACATCGAATATCTTGGTAATTTGCTTGACCCACGTTTTCGCCTTAATCGGATCAGGCTTTCCCCAGAAATTTGGTGGTCCCAACTCCTTGAACTGCTTGGCTGTGACAAACCGCATGTTGCTCTCACTTCCACCCATATTTTGTACACAAGTCTCCCTCGGCTGATTTTGCATGAACTGCAAAAAGCTCATAAACATTACATCATTCATCGTTTGCTCGGTAGCGTTGTTTACAGGAGGAATATTGCCTTCTTGTTGCATGTTCTCCTGGTTTATGACTAAAGGTTGTTCCACAGTCTCATACACTCCATTGTTAACGTTCTCAACAGCCATTCTTAAATACTGCCATAAAACAAGGGTTAATTAAACAAATTAACATATCACATAATATCTCTATATTATGACCGACCAACAAATAAGCTTAGATAGGACACACTAGCGAAGGATTTACTCATCTCTCCCCTCCTAGTTCTATTCCCCGATCTCCACCAGAGACCATATCCCTAAGCTTTGATACCAACTGTAACGCCCCCAAAATAGGTATACAACACCCATTCTGAGTTGCCAAATACATGGTACAAAAATCAAACTACAACTTCAACAATACAATTGTCGTGCAAAATACGACAACACATACTGTGAGTTTAAATACAAATATTGTCTTCTAGACAATATCCACACTCAAATAAGTCCTCATTACAATTATTCAAACACTATTTTGTAGAAATAGTGAGGACTGCTAAAACATCTTTCTAGAACCATCACTCCATACCCCAACTAGATCCTGCTATGTTCTCACCTCCTAAAAAGAAAAATGGAACAAAAAGGAAAAGGGTGAGCTCAACTAGCCCAGTAAAGAATATTATGACTAAGATAATATACAACAAATTATCATTAGTCTTCAACAGGAAAAAATCTGATAAAACATAATAGACAACAAGTTTTAGATCAAAACTGCAATGAAAAAAGCAATCCATTAGAAGAGTCAAGTAGAGAATGAGTTCTACTATCTTCTAAGATTTAAAAGTCCGTCATCAATATTTTATCCCTGTAACAACAATCAATATACATCTTTAATCGAATATTCATCTTTGCACTACAGGCCAAAGATATTTATTTGTATCACTAGCTGGTCATGTTCATCTCAACACCTGTTCATCTTTGCACTACGGGCCAAAGATATTCATCAGTTAATCATTTATCTTTGCACTACAGGCCAAAGATATTCAATAATATCATCATTAAGGACTGAGGATGAAGAAAAATATTTTAGAGAACGAATCCAGTGAGACAGAAGGACAAATATTAGGGATTCGTGTTACAGTTTATCCAAGATCACTAATACTTCATAATAACCAATTTTGAAGCAGAATTCAAAAAAATAAATATCAAAACATGGATACAATCAAAGATAGTAACCATAATAGACATCTTGGACAAAAAGGAAAATTTTCATTTTTCGGTGAATAGTGTCGTATTCGTGAATAGTGCCGTATACGTGAATAGTAACCCCGACACAAAAAGTTCCAAATTTGATTAAAAAGTTTAAACCAATATTTCGGCATAATGATATTGAAGAAAATAATATCATTTAAGAAGAAAATAACATCCCTTACCTCAAAGAAACAGTACTTCGGAATGAAAGGTTGGAAGTGATGTTGAATGAAACTTGTACTGAACAACAACTCTCGAAGTATCTAAATACTCACAAAATACGCTCGATAATATAGAGAGAGAAAGAGAGAAAGCTTATGTTTCTGGTGTGATTTTCAATTCTAACTTAGCCCTCTATTTATAGAAAAATGTTAGCACGCTGAAGCAGACTTGACCTGCTACCTGATGGCTTCACCTGCTACTATTGCCACCCACCATATTTGAAATAAAATTCAGCACATTTCTTCATCAACCACAAGTGGGGCCCACTCAATTCTAGAATTTTCCACCAAAATCATTTATAAACCTAATTTCTGAATCAGTCACCTTTTAAAATTCATAACAAATCATTCGTTCATTTTTAACGGTTCAAAATTTGTGGACATATACTCAACTTATATATGTATAACATATCCAAAAATTACAACGATCCAAAGGTTGGATTAAAAATTATAACGCACGCAATATATCGTAAAAATACTGATTTGATTTTTAATACCTCCATTCGGCAAAAAAATCTCGATAAAATACCTCAACATTAATTCCTTCAATTATACCCACATAAAATAAATAAATCCATCATTTATATCTCGCATCAAATAAATATTTCCTTATCAATAATTAATTATTCACAAATAATATTACAGAATCACAATAATGACAATGAAAGCAGGTTCGGAAGAGAGGGGCTTTCCAATAAGGATTTCACCTTACTAGTGCACAATTAGGTGACCAAATCTCTCCTTGACAGAATTTTCTAGATATTGCCAATAATGTTATCTAATAATATTATTCAAATAATATGAATTATTGATCTGATAATGAGAAATACTGTGCAGTGACAATTATTGAAACAACAATAATATAAAATATCAACGAAACAATTATTGAATCAATAAAATAAAATATTGAATAGTAATTACTGTAAAAATTATTAAGTTGTGCCTTCTTACGTAAGGATCAATAATTCAAAAATATCATGTAATATCGTGTGCTCTCGTGTAACCACACGCATATTATCGTATTTTTAACCACCGAAATATCCAACAAGCAGTGTTAATTGGTAATAACTACGTAGATTATTTATAAAAACTCATACTTTGTCGTTTTCCTTCATCCAACCGTTTCTGTTATGGGGCCCACAAATGGTCGCTTGGCCGTAAATACGAATATTCCTGCACAACAAGAATATTCCACGACCAAACGAATATTCTCCGACAAAAATGAATATTTTATAACCACTTGCTTATTTTGTAAAATTTTTACATTTCACCCATAACCAAAATATTATATCAAATTAACACCTTATTATTCACAATAATAATTAGAGAAAAATTGATTTTATTTTAAAAAAATTCGGGGTCTTACAATACAGAAGAGAAGTTCACGCTTAAAAGCATGGATCTTCCTCAGTTTATCTTCTAATTCATGAACATAATTGTTCACCTTCGTTGTTTTCTCAAAAACATCATTGATCATATAAAGATCTTTGAGAAAATCAGAAATGTTAATGGGTACAAAACTAGAATTCAAATCAAAATCTGATTCCGGTGATTTTACACCCATCTTTCCTTGTATCATAATTCTCGTTTACATTTACATTGCCCAGATAAACATATCAAAATAGAAACGGTGCACATAGATATGTATGTATAATATGTGTGAGGTATAACCGACATCAGTAGAGAATAAGACATAATTGTCTAGATAATATTTTAATTTCGTCCGCTAGTAATTCTAGCGGACCCCGAGATCTAGTTTTTAATTATAGTCGTTCATAATTGTAATGTAAAGTAAAGATGATATTTGCCAATTTTTGATCCATAGCAAATACATGTTATGGATCATATATATATATATAGGAGAATTGTGACAACCCGAAAATTTATAAGATTTATTAATAAAATCTTGAATAATTAAATAAAGGTTAAAGTTTAAAATCTAGATTTAAAAATAGAGGAATGATTAAATTAATTTTTTAACAACCTATATGCTTTGATTTTTGAAGTAACGCAAAGAAATGAAATGTTGAAGTGTAAGAAATGAGAAGATATAGAATAAAAGTGAGAAAATATGGACTACGAAAATCCAAAACCTTAGAATGGATTTATATGTACCTTTGAAATATATTACGAATAAGGTATTAGGATACCTTTAAATTTATGTGAATTAAATGGTGAAAGAAATTATGTAATAATGTATGTGAAAATTTATTAAGGAAATAAATTTTAAAGGAAGAGATATTAAAAGGCTAAAGAAAATGTGTGTGTGTGTGTGTGTGTATATATATATGTACACACACACACACACTTAAGAATGTGCTATTTATAATATTTCTAGTCAAATAAGAAAAATGATTAATTAGAAATTAATCATACATGAATAAATGAAAAGCTTAATTATAGAAACTTGTGAAAATTATGTTTTGAAAGGTAATTAAATAGAACCCAAAAATATTAAATTTGGAAGAGATAAGCTAGGTATTATGGTAGTAATTAAGTTAAGCCTACCTAGTAGTCAAGTATTAGAAATTTAATAAAATTCCAAAAAAGGGTTAAGAATATGACAAACCGAATTCACCTATGTGGAAAATCGAATTCACATATATGGAAAACCATATGAAGCAAGCCTCGATATTTAAAAAAACTTGTAAAAATGACTCAAGTTATTAATATGGTATTTAAATTGAAAAGTTGGATTAATATAGACCATTATGTCAAGCTATTTAAAAGGCTTATTGAATGTAGCAAACCGTATTAAGAAATTTTAATTAGGCATTGAATTAAATGTCTAGCCTAATACATGAATATATCAAGGGAGTAAGTATATTGTGACTCGTATAGAGTATATATGCGATCAAATAAATAAATATATATATATATATATATATATATATATTATGTATATATTTTATTTATAAAGAGAAATAAAAGAAAACTATATAACCTAATATTATATATTAGGAATGAGAATTAAATAATCTAAGGGTTATAGTAATTGAAGAATACTATTATTTAAATTATATACTAGTAAATTAACTTAAGAGATTTATTTTTATTTTAACCTAATTAAAGAAAACCTAATTAAGTTATATGATTAAATCTATGTAAGTAATTATTTAAAATCCCAAAATAAGTGGATTAAGAACCCTAATTAAATAATTAAGATATGATAAAATTTATGAGTTGGACCATGCTATTTTTCATGGCCCAAAACAATTATTATAGAACCCAAACAAGTAGAGAATTGACCCAATCTTTGGCCCAGCATTTTATGGATTTTGTAGAACCAAAATTAGTAAAGAAATTAAATCAAAAATGGGGGATAAAGGGGATGGAGTATCCGGATTTTTGGAAGAATTTGGGCACATGTGTATTTCATTTTTTAACTCCATAAAATTTTCCAAATCTAGCCAAGTGTACATGAGTGGCCCCTTACTAGCCAAATTGTCAAATTTATATACTAATGGGTTCGAAACCTATGACTGAATTTTGTTAATTAACGGGAGCATGGCACCCAACCATGCCTATAAAAGGAAGACACCTTTACAAGATGAGATACACCAAAAGTACAAAAACTCTTCTATTCAATATTGTGAGTATTTTTTTTGAGTATACGTATATTTTGAGTGTAGCTAATAGTATCAGATTTTCTCAAGATAATCTCTTTTATACCAGTCAAATCTAGTCTCCTACAAAGGTAAAAAATATTTGTAAAAGAAATCACAGTATGCTGATGTTTTAAAAGAAAGAATGCACACCACTTGGAAAATTTGGTAAATGAGGGACCTTCTCTTGAATAAGTTTTCTGATTTAAAAGAAAGAATGTTGATGAATGAACCACTAATACATTATTAACATATTTTACATAATAAATCCAACGTAAAAAAATAAATATTTTAATATATTAGTAGAGTGTCATCTTTTAAGTGGAAATAACTAAGACAAAGTTCATTGCATTAGATATTCTAATGCACCAAAAGTTCATTTTTCAATGATACTTAAATAATTCAATATTATAGACTCACAATATTGACAACAAGATCGTTCCCGGGAAAGAGGGACCCTTCCGTATAAATAGCGCGAAATTAACTAACCCCTTTCCTCGACAGAACTTCTAGACATTGTCAATAATGCTAACTTGTTTAATAATATCATATCAAATAATATAAGTTAGTGTGTCGTAATATTGATTTAATAATATAAAATAATATGCAGATGTTATTGTAACAATTATTGAATCAATAATATGAGATATTATGCAGTAACTACTGTAATAATTATTGAATGAAATTGTGACACCCCCAAATCCGGGTACTTCATTCCCACAGGATTTGGTGCTCACTATCCAAAATAATCACATCCAACTACCCGTAATCTAGGATAAAGACATAAAATAACTTAAACAATAATCCTCCCCATTAAAAGGGTTACATCAACTTAAAATAAATCCCAGATAATCTAACCTTAAATTATTACATAAGTTTGTGGAATACATCACATAAACAAATAAGTCTCATAACATACATTCTTTCAAATAAAATAATCCAAGTCTTCATCACTTGGTAGCTTTGCCTTTGCCCTTACTAGTGCGCGGCTCGTCTAATCTTTCAACCTTAGCTGTAACGTTTTATATGCAAGAGTGAGCAAAAAAGTGTCCATAAATATAATGATGACAATAATAACATCATAGAATAGACAATGAATACTGAATAATGTAGAACTCGACCTTTGAATCAAGATTAGAAAGTTAGATCGATTTATATATTTGAGGGTCCCAAGACCACGAACTATGTCCTAGGTTATTAAGTATTTCTACTTCAACCTTTAACAGTCATTACACTATCTGGACCTTTCTTCTCGTACTTAGGGGGATCAGCCCTTCGTACCATGTATTGTGCACAAACATATTAATGCTGATGCGTAAATATTCTCCCTATAATAGGGTTGTTCATCTCAGTTTGACTTAGGATTTTCGCATTAAAGAAAGTTTAGTTTGGATTGGCTTAACAATGATTCTAGAATTTTAGAACGCTCATTCACTAACCATTTCAAGGTTCAATAAAATAAAATGACATTGAACTACAAGGTTTGAATCAAAGATTGACTCAGAAAAATATACAATTGAATAAAGCATTGTATATTCAATGTACTATCTTCAAAAGAATTAAAAAGTTTTATACGAATTAATGATCAATTTAAGCTTTGCATTAACGAGAATCAATGGATAAGAACTTGAACAGTTATAGTCACAATATTAACAAGTTTAAGATTAGAAAACTTGCTCAATGAAAAGTAGGGTTTAGGAGCTTGCGTAATAATAAACAAGATAGGGATAAAGAACTTTCTCTTATGTAGAGAATTAAGGTTTAGGAACTTGCCTCGAGCGTAAGATATATAACATTAACCCTACATATATCATTAGAATAGCAATACTGATTAGTTACACTAACATTAACCCTATATGTTTAGTTCTCATTTAAATCCAACTTGTTAACATAATTCAAGTTCTGACTTTTAAATTAATATCACATCACCAATCTGAAATCATAAGTCTAACATAGCAACATAACTCTTAAACCACATCTCAAGACTTAAACAAATAACAAGTTAAAAAGTTTTTCACAACTTATTAACTTTACAATTTGAAAGAATCGAATACAAGTTTATAATCTATTTTAGAATCTCATTACATGTTTAACACATTATCATGCACATTAAACTAAGTTAGGCCAACATGTCATGGACTGAAAACTAAAAAAATAATTTGTTTACGCTGGGGAAGCGGCACAAAGGCTACCCCAAGCTCTTAACACTTAAGAGCAAATTGCTATTTGGTGCTCAATTTCAGAAAACTCAAGAGGGCATTATTTGTGTCTGCTTTACGCCTTTGAAACCCGGTAGCAGACGTGTTGGTGGTACACGATGTAAACTTGCAGACTACGTCCCTGCTTCACAGTTCATCCCAAACAACCCAATTTTCTCCAACTAAACAGAAATTCAACAAACCTAGAAGCTATAAACTTATTAACAACATCACTAAGCATGTATATTACACTTCTAACAACATAAACAACCAAATTTAAAGGATTAAAAATCATGTTTTTGTTGTTTTCTCTATTTTCAAAACATTTAGCGTAATCAATCACCAAATCTTCACTTTTTAACTAAATTAAACAATACAAATTGCATTCTTTTCGTAATTCAACGTATTAACACAATCAATAACCAATTTACAGATTACCAAATAATTCAAGCATAAATTTTAACTCTAAAATCAGCCTTTTAGTACATATTCAACCAAAAACCAATTTATTCTTCTTAAACATGACTACACATGAATTTGATACTCCAAAATCGTTTGTAAACAATATATGTGACGCCCCCAAATCTGGGTATCTTCTAACCCGACATATGGTGCTACACAGTGCTACAGTTCACACATACATTCAATTGAAATGCCTCAAATGAACGAATATATCTTCTATATATTCCAAAATAATATTACTATTTCTCAGGTTCTTTATAACCATTACATATGTTTTTGTCATAATATCAAATAATAACAACATTCAACCTATACTATTACAAAGACAATCTATAGGTTCACATTAGCCTTCCCTTTATCTTTACCTGATCTTTCGGTTCGTTCGGTCTTAGCTGCATTCATATGATTCAAGCAAGAGTGAGCATAACGAACTTAGCAAGTATGATAATTCCTTTTAACAATATGCTTGAAACATACAAATTGTATATCTTCAATAACTGAACAATAGTTATGAAGTACTATCGATAATTCAAAATAGCACTTCTCTTTTCTTAAAACGTTTCACAATGAACAGCATTCAGTAAAAACATTAATTCCGGTCCAAGACATTAAGCATTTCATACTTTCTTTGAAAAGGACAATCTGGCACCAAGTCTGTAAGTTCGGCATATCTTACGAGCACGTCTAGGTGATCAGCCTATAGTACTCTATGTTGTACAACACTACTTTCTTTAAACGTATGTAAGTTTAAGTTTTGGCAACCTCACGTGCCTGTCGTTTGACGATAAAACATTTGTTTAGCATACTCAGTCTTCTTTTGAAGACCATACCAAAATAGTTTGACAAATCTTGACAACATTGACAATAGTTCGATAGATTATAAAAAATCCAAAAATATCTTAAGTCTAGCCGAAGGAATTGGCTTTGACTTCATCATACATCAATTCATGCGTAAGATACATGAATCACAAAACTTGTCCAGAATGAACATAGACAAGGGTTAGAACACTTACCTTTAGTGTCTGCTACTGTTTAAATATTTTTTTTCTTTTGAGTCTTTAAGGTCTCTACAATACATAATCATGTAACATACCACATTAGGTCATAATCAGACATGTATGGTTCCTAACGTATCTTACCCTTCTTCTCAATCTAATTGTTTATTAGATTGTTTAACATTGGTTCAAGTTTATCGTATTGTTTTACATTCATGTTCAAGTAATCTTTCTTCGACCTTTAGTTGTATTACTTAAGGTCTTTAACATCATTTAAGGATGTTACTTCAAGTTCATTAATGTATTACTTATCATTAATTAACCTTTAGCTTCCTTTCTATTCATAACCATTCATTTCTATCTCTTCCTTAGTGTTGGCGTTGCGGCGCCAGCTTCATATACAACACTCGCGCTGCGGCGCGGGTTTCCAGTATGGGATGCCTCAGTCTTGGCATTGCGGCGCCACTCTCAATACTAAAGGTCGCGCTGCGGCGCCACTTCTCAATACCTCACAATCCGGCCTCGCGTTGCGGCACGGACCCTGAGCCTCATAAATTTTTTTACAGTTCTTTTGTTTGATGAACTTCCCGAGCTTATAACTTGTTCATTTTAAGTCCGAATTGGCTCGTTCAAAAGCGATTAGCTCATAAATCACATGAACTACGTGTTCATGTAGGAATTTTACATTTTTGAATCCGTTAACATGAAATTCATCTTTTAAGTCCATTTTTACGAAAACGATAAACGTTCGTGAACATTCATAGCTCGTTTCTTCGTTCTAAGTCAGATTTTAACCATTTTCGAGTTCGTAACTCTAAAATGCAAATCTAAACTATTCTCCATCGAAAACCAATATTTTCGAGTTCAATGCTAACTTTTGACTTTCATTTCGAGAATTTCACGACGATTATCGTCTAATCTCATAAATCCCGCCATAACTTCGTTACTTCAGATTTTGACACCGTTCCAAATGGATTCATTTCATCATACTAACATCCTAACCAAACATATGTCATAAAATAATTTATATGATAATTTCTTACATGTTCTTCCTTAGTTCATAACTTTTATTATTATGTTTATCTTACAATATGACTTGTTAAGTTTTAAATCTTATAACAATCATCCTTATTACTTCTTAGCATACAAGTTCTACCACTACTCACTTCTCTAACAAATAAAGAGAGGGAGAATCATGGTTTAGGATCATTACCTTTGAAGTTCTCTTGGTTAATTTTTCTTCTTCCTTCTTGTTCTAACAAAACTAGCTCTTACTTTTCTCTCTCAATATAACTCTAGATGTAGGTGGAAATTTAACAAGTAAATAATGAAATCAAGCTCTCATATTTATAGGAAAAGCAAGGTGAGGGCATAATGGACATTAAGTAATCTCACCTCCACAACTCCACCTCCTTACTATTCATCTCTTGGTCACCAAGTAAAACCACTTTACTTGGTCACCAAGATGGTGCCATGTGATCATGGGTTGCCCCATGAGTCATTCTTACCCATCGGTTCGATCCACGGATCCAATTTTTAATTTGGGCTTTAAGTTTAACTAACTTTAACTTAATCTTTGGGCTAGAATTAAAAAACATTGGGCCTTAACATTAATTTACTTAGGCTTGTACAACTTCCTACCAAATCCTACAAGTCCAATACACTTGGCTTAAAGCCTTATAACGTATAATCTACGTATTCTTCTCGTATGCTAACTCGTATACTCATACATTATATATGACATACCATCATTCATACATACTCATATAATACCTCGTATTCATTATCTCGTACAATACTTATATATCATACGATCATCGTTTACTCATTAACGCTTTACTTTCCTTAACGTTCTCGAATTTAGTACGCATGAAAAAAACTGTGTTTGCCATACGTGAATTATTATTACATAATCCATCTTCCCTTAATATTCTATCGTTACGTATTTCTCAGAAGTTCAAAAATAATTCCCGAGCAGAAATCAATAAATAGTATTTTTCAGAAAATTTCTCGGAAAACTATTATTTTCGTCTTGGAAATTCAAACACTTTAATTCTACCACGTAGTCAAAATACTACGACATTCCGACACATCTAGGTTATAGAACAACCTTCATCTTACTAACACATAATAATATGTAATATAATTTTATTCATTATTTAATTAAATAAAATTATTTTACAATAACTCCGAATTTCTTGGTCGTTACAATATACAACATATTATAAACCATCTATAACACACATAACAATCATTCTAACAAATCATCAACCTAATTTTCATTTTTCCAAAAGAAAACTCAAGAACACAAAAATCTTCAGTCTAAAACATGATTTTATGAATTTATTTACTGAAAATAGTTTCTAGTTCAATAACTATCATATTATAAACATCCAACATCATATGCATAACATTTATTTATTAATTTGCTCATCACTACCAACTACAAAAAACTTATTCAACCTAATTCTTCACTAAAACTGATTACAGAGAACTAAAATTGTAACATTACCTTTGATTTTATGTTTAACAAAGATGATTAGAGTGGTCTGTCTAATCCCCCTCCTCCTTAGAACCTTCAACCTTGTTGCTCAAATCTCTCAGAGAACACTCTCAAGCTCTCCCTTTCTCTTTGTTTTTTTTCTAACTTAGCCTCTTGGAATAATAGTACATAAAAACCAAAACTGATGTATACATATAATACTACATTTATCAGTTATACAAATGATGGATTTCATCAGTTAAAACACCCAAGAGCCACAAGGCCTTGTTTGGTTGTACTTTAGATTAGGTTTTCTAATTTATTTTAATATTCACTTATCATATAGTATGTAATTGTCACCCCTTTATTTAACTACAATCTTAATTATTAACGTCATATTTATTTAATCAATACAATTCTTAATATTTATTTAATAAATATTAACCTTCTAAATTAATCACTCCTTTAATTCCATTAATCAACTAAATTAAAATAACATCATTACGCAATTGTATAATTATTAAACAATTCATTTATTTCATTAAATTAAATCTTCAATCCATAAAACTACCACATATAAATTTAATTAATATACTCCCTAATTAAATTATTTCACAACAATTTCATCGAATATTTATTTATCTTAATAAATAAACTAACTCAAATATTTATTTAATTTAATAAATATTTAAAATTAAACACAAAATTCTCATTCGTTACAAAAATACTGAGTGACTTCTATTAACAATTATTGAATTAATAATCAGAAATATTATGCAATACATTGTATTACTGTAGAGTACCGCTTGCTACTGTAGAATAATGCATATTACTATACTTTTATCACCGGGTATTTTAGCAATTAACGGTAAAAAAAATTGTCGCCAATTTTTAAAAAGTTTATTTTTGTCGCTTTCTATATCCGACAGTTATTTCGTTGTAGGACCCATCAATGATTGGTTATTTCAGCGCCTTCATACGAATATTCTCCGATAAAAAGAATATTCCCCAACAAAATAAATATTTCCTGACAGATTGTTTGTAGACACTCGAAATTTTCTTTTCCTGTTACTAACTGTGTAGGAGGGCAAAAGCGTCTTTTTCACACTCCAGTGGTAATCTTGGAGGACCACAACATCAATTCCAACCTCAGAGATAACCCTGAGTACATTCAGAGTCAACATCATGACCATCTCAGAGATAACCCTAGGAAAAACGTGCTACAATTGTGCGAAAACCGAAGATAACCCCGGGAGGGGCAAAATGGTTATTTTGCCAACTCAACTTCACTTCAAATCAAATACACTCATGTTAACTCAAAATTGATTCAAAATTAGTCCCACAAGACTCATATCTTAACTTTGGAGCGAAAACTACGCGAAACAGCTCACTGGATTGCCTGACGGGAACCCGGGAATGCTATTTCGGTCATGGACCCATCTTCCTGGAATCAAAAAGGGAAAATCCTATGTCATTGCGTAACTCTAAACAAAATCATTCCGAAGATGGTCTTGTACATCTCGTTCGGATGCTCGAATTGAAGTTCTGCAAGTTCGAGCGGACATTACATTGCATGAGTGCACGTACTTTGAGACTACGGGACCCGCGAGGCCTGGATGCAGTACGACCAGCCGCAGGTGTATCAGAGGCTTCCGCAGGTACACCTGCGGCCATCAGTTCTATATATATGGGGCTTGGGCTAGCCATTTTAGAGAGAGAAAAGGCGAGGAAGCCCTGTCCAATTGGCTTTATACACACCCTATATTGAGTGCTTGCTCTTTTTAAACACCTGTTAGCCCATATATAGTCATATATATACCAGCGGGAACAGAGTGTTTATCCATTTAGAGTCATAGAAGTCTGCATTGGCAGCCCACTGTAAGCCTTCTTACACTATAAAGCCTCTCTCTTCATATTGGCACACACTATTCTACACATTGAGAGTCGTGTTGTGTGCGTATGTTCGAACTTCGGTCCGTGGCTTTCATTTCTGTCTGTATCTATATACTTATATATATGTATATATTTTTATACGGACTAACATTATCGAGTTATGCCTCGATTGAGCCTAGACTTATGTCTGGAGCATTTATTTGCTTTTCTATATATATATATATATACTTATATATATGAACTGTTGTCAGACTTTGTCTAATGAGCCCGGATTTTACATCCAGAGAGTTTACTTGCTTTTTATATATATATATATATATATATATATATATATATATATATATATATATATATATATTTACATTTCTGTCAGTTCGGAGTTTACTTCGTGGTCTTTTTACTGACTTTATTTGCATTTCGTCACTTTGGAGTTTACTTCATGGCGGTTGATCGCTTTACTGACTTTTATTTGCTTTTCTAATCCCCCATGGAGTTGCTTTGTGGTAGCTAATCATGCATATATATATATATATATATATAACTGCTCACTGCTTTCCATATAAATTGCAGTATCATGTGAGCCAAGGAATCATGTGATCACAAATTCAGTCTACTGAATCTAGATTCGATTCCCATGATGGATATTTTTCAATTGTGAAAGTGACTTGTACATTATTTACAAAGGTTCGAATTTTCTTGGATGGTCATCATGCCCATGAGGAGTTCTAAGATCTGCAGATATTATTTTCTTGAAGATGCTTCGCATCTCGAAAATAAAAGCAAACAAGCCGAAGATTTAATAATAAAATAAAAGTATCAAATGCCTCAATTACTATTGAGCACAGGGTTTGAAAAACCTCTTTTTACAAAACTTCATTGCTATATCTTGTTTAAAACTAAATTTTTCTATAAATTCAAACCCTATGTATATAAGTGCGAACGAGATACAGCACTACTTCTAAATAATTGCACATTGATCCACACACACACACATTCATATAACAGTTTCTTTGAGAAGTGGCGGTCACCGTGGCAACACGGATGTCGGAGGGTGCCTAACACCTTCCTTTCATATAATCAAGCCCCCGGACCTAAATGAATCTCAGTTTCACAGACCCGTTTAGCAGTGTCATATCACTGGGTTAATGTGCAAACCTTTTCGGTTGCGTTGGTGCAACCAGTTAAATACACCAACTGGCGACTCTTAAAGTCAAATTGTTGACATTATACATGTCTAACCTTTTTCACTTGTTTTTTCAAACAAATGTCACATTAACATGAGAACACCAAAGAACAAGTAACGAAAAAGGACACTAAAAAATTCTGACGTCGACATTGTTTAATTACTTTGTATAATTTGTATATATCATCCATAAATATAATATTTATTAAATTAATACCTTACTATTTAGAATAAAATTTTAAAAAAATAAATTTTATTTATAAAAAATTAGAATCTTACATTAGTCGTTGATTTCGATAATGTAAGACCATATTTCTTTTGTACCGCAACAAATTCTTGCGAAAGTAAAATAAGTTCTTATCCCTCATTCATGACCTGCCTGCGATACAGGCTCTTACGGCTGGGGAAAAAAAATAATTAAGAACACCTGCCGCAACAAGGGCAGGTTAACACCCATCATTATATGAATTAAATTTTATTTGATTATTTGAATTAAATAAATTTAATTGTTTATTAAAGTGAGTACGTTATTTAAAGGTCGTTCTATGACTTAGAATGTGCGAATGTGGTTAGGATTCTGGTTGTGTGCTAGAATTAAATGATTTAAATTTCCAAGACAAAAATAAAAGTTTTTCGAGAAATTTTCAAAAAATCACTATTCATCCGTTTCTGCTCGGGAATTAATTTTGAATTTCTGAGAAATGTGTAATGATAGAATTCTAAGACGAGATGGAATATCCAATAATATTTTAGTTATGACAAACAAAGTTTTCGCATGCGGACTTAAAACAAGGGTTAGAGAAAGTGAAATCTAAGAACAAAATGATTAAGTGTAATACAAATTGTTATTATACGGGAAGAATATGAGTATAATACTAGGTATTGTACAAGTATAATACGAAGATAATACGACGTATAATAGGAATATCATACGGTAAGTATATATTAGAATAATATGATAAGAATACAAAGAAATCTTAATGGACTTAGCTATTGGACCTAGACTTTGTCAACCCCAATTGGACAATGAATGAGGCCCAAGGATGAATTATATCAAGACCCAGTGATAAGTTAAATCAAGCCCAAAGTTAGGCCCGATATGAATTAATTCTAAGCCCAAACTAAGAACCAAACCCGTGGGTCGAACCGATGGGTCAACGGATGGGTAAAAAGGTTGGGGCAACCCATGAGGACCCCACAACCCCATATAGCCAGCCACTTGGTGGCCAAGTAAGTTGGTTAGCTTCCTTTGGAAGCTTTGAAGAGGATGTGTGAATAGTAAGGAGGTGCCACAATGACCAAAATGTCCTCACTTTGATTTTCTATAAATAAGAAGCTTAAGTGTTCATTAGTTGTTTTTACCAACATTGAGCACCTATATTGAGAGAGAGATAAGAGTATTAACAAGCAATCCAAGAAGAAGAAAAGCTAACTATTCAAGCTTAAGTCAAGAACACGAAGAACGCTAAGATATAAACACGTAAATCCTAGCTTTCGATTATTTTCTATTAAGTTTTTATAGAAAAGTATGAATTAGTGGAACATGTCTCTTCTGGAGTAATAAGAATGGCTATTAGTGAACAAAAACGTTAATAAGTCATGTCTAAGTGAGAATCATAATCGACTAATTAAGCATTAATCGAAGAAAACGTATAAAACTTAAAATTGGTCGTTGATGAACAAATTTAAAACCAATGTGTATAAGTTAGAAGCAAACTGTTTGGTTAGGATATAGATGACTAAACAATGGATTGATTCCATTTGGGTTGGCGTAAAAATATTGAGTAACAAAGTTATGGTGAAATTTACGGGAAAATACGTTTGTTGAAAAATTGCATATTTAAATTTGAAGTTGAAAGTAAATAATCATGCTTATATGTAAAGTCCTTCAAGGAATACATGTAAAAGGACTTAGGGATAGATCAAAATTGTTAGGTTGATCTGTGCTTTAATAATTATCATTCTATAAATGAATGTATAGAAGAAAAGATCAAAGTTGTTAGGTTGATCTATCTCTTGAGATGTAATAGATAGGCTTTCAACAGAATCGTAGTCTGTCGAGCTAGAAAAAAGATTGCTGAAGCCAAGGCAAAATTGTAGAGTATCGAGAATCGTATTCTGTCCGCTTTGGAGGGCTTCACTCAGAATCGTAGAGTTGGTCCAAACGATTGACGAGCCAAATCAAGAATCGTAGTGTGCTCTCGGAAGCGTAGAGTCTATAAATCAAGCAAGCAAAGATCGTAGTCTACCCAGTACTTAAGAGAAATCGTAGTGTTCTCTGCTATCAGTACCGGATCAAGCAAAAATGTGGTAAGACACCACGATTATGATTGTAGTGCATCATCTGTCTGCATCAGAAGCATCGAGCTTTATCCTTTTGTTGAAGAATAAAATTCAACAAATGTGGAATGGATTATATGCATTAAGACTCTCGGGAATCCCAGTGACCCAACATTCATCCTTAGTATAGAACGAAGAAATGTATTGAAGAAGCTAAGAAAAGTACTACATGTCAGCTGAAAACACCTTTTCGGGTGTTAGGTGAGATAGCGATCTGCTGAGTGTCGATTGGGTCGACAATTTGGATGTAAGATTTCAAAAAGTCACCATCAGTGCTTAGAAATGTCAAATACAATTAATGCTTCAAACGGATACATTTTCAAAGGCACCTTATATACAAATCAGATGTAGATACAAGAGACAAGTAAGTACACAACGAAAATCTGAAGAACACTCAATGCTCAACTCTACGATCTGAAAAGAAAGCTTGCTCAGCTACTTAGTTCTTTCGAACACAAGCTTAACGACAACTGAGTAGCACCATTCAAGAACTCAACTATCATTAAGTGAAGTAAGAAGTTCCAAGTCTGTTGGACTTGAATAGTTCTAAAGTGAACTAGAAAGTACCAAGTCTGCTGGACTTGAAGAGTTCTAAGTGAACTAAGAAGTTCCAAGAATGTTGGTCTTGTAGGAATCTCAGTGATTCGAAGATTGTAAAAACATCCTTAGTGGATTTCCTACTCAAGGAGTAGAAGAGTGGACTAGGAGCCTTGAGTGCTCTGAACCACTTAAAAACATTGTGTCTCTTATATTCTTGCTATAACTGTTATATCTGTCATAACTACTTATCTCCTATTAAATCAATTTATCTTAAAGGGGAACAAACAAATCTCTAATTCTGTTGTGATTAAATCATTAACAAATTTGACAAATATTTTGTAAAAGAAATTTTAAAATATCTATTCAACCCCTCCTTTTAGATAACTATTGTGCATCTGGGAACTAACAATTGGTATCAGAGCAGGTTCTCTCAATCAGCTTACAAAGCTTGTGTAGATCAAATGGCACATCTCATAAGCGAATCAAAGACTGGAGGAGACAACAAGCCACCAATGTGCAACAAAGATAAATTCGCCAACTGGAAAGTTCGCGTGCAAGCCTACATGGATTCAATAGATGAAGATCTATTTAAAACTGTTCAGAATGGGCCCTACATTCCAACAAAGCTTGCACCAACTCCAAATGATCCAAACATAGTTCAAATCAAGGTCAAACCAGAATGGACTGACAACGAAAAGAAAGCTGTCCAACTCGACAAAAAGGCCAAGAAAATTTTGTTCTAATCTTTAAAAGATGATCTGTTTGAAAATGTGGTCAACAGAAAAAATGCCAAGGAAGTATGGGAAGCGTTGCTCATTATGCATGAAGGAACAGAAGAAGTAAGAGAAAACAAGCAATCTCTTCTGACTCAACAATATGAAATGTTTGCCCATTTTCCAGGTGAAACTGTCACTTCCACTTATGAAAGATTCAATGTTATGCTCAACTCTCTTCGAGCTTTTGGAAAGATCTATCCAAATAAAGATCTGATCATAAAGTTCATGAGAGCTTTACCTAGCAAGTGGGATGCCAAAACCACTGCTATTAGAGAATCAAAGAATCTCCATGAAATGATTGTTCAACAACTATATGGCAACCTTCTCACCTATGAACTGGAGCTGACTCAGCGAGCAGAGACTCTATCTGAAGGAAGAAAGAAGGACAAAGGAGTTGCTCTCAAAGCAACAAATAATATCTCCAAAGCTAACACTGAAAATGACTTTGACTCAGAGGAAGATGATGATGAGGATATTGCAATGCTGGTAAGAAGACTCAAGAGGTTCATGCGTAAAGGCAGAAGCAGCAAACCTAAGAGATTCAACAACAATAATAGCCAAGAGCAGATAAATGACTTATGTTGGCCTAGGATTCAAAAAAGAGAAGAGTAACTTAGTCACTACTCTCCAACCTCGAAGGGTTGTAGAGTCGAGTAAAATCAACTCCACGAACCAACTGGGTAGGAACAGTAAAGTTAAGTTTCACTCTTCACAAATCATGAAT
Organism: Panax ginseng; assembly: GCA_020205605.1. Classification (NCBI taxonomy): domain Eukaryota; kingdom Viridiplantae; phylum Streptophyta; class Magnoliopsida; order Apiales; family Araliaceae; genus Panax; species Panax ginseng. Next base: position 131,182,271 of record CM035134.1, on the reverse strand, counting down.
CACAAGGATACATGGAAAAAGAAGATCCAGTATGAAGGAAAGATTGCCAAGAACCCACACAAGTCCAAATGGAGGAAGAATCCACATACAAACACAAGCATACATCATGCTAGATGTTTTGCATGTAATAAAATTGGTCATAAGGCTGCATTATGCTACAATAATTCTCTGCATATTAGACCCAAAGTCAAGCAAATTTGGGTTCCCAAGGGTACTAACAAGATAGGACCCATGCAAGTATGGGTACCAAAATGACAGTTTAATCTTACCACAGGAACAAAGCTCCACGATCACAACTTGGTATCTAGACAGTGGATGTTCAAGGCACATGACCGGGAACAAAGCCCTCCTGTCTAACTTCATAGAGAAGGAGGGTCTAACAGTCATCTTTGGAGACAATGGCTCTGGCAAGACAAGAGAATATGGCTCAGCTGGGAATGGTGCAGTATCCTTCAATAAAGTAGCCTATGTGGAAGGACTAAAACACAATCTTATGAGCATAAGCCAACTCTGCGATAAGGGTCGTCAAGTTACCTTCCTCAACAATCAATGTCAAGTTAGAGATCTGAAGACGTCCTCTATAAAGTTGATCTGAACAAGAGAAGGGAACGTCTACACTTTAATCTTGGTCAACTAAGTTCTGACGAGACAATATGCTTTCTGGCTAAAGCTTCTGAAGAAATGAGCTGGCTATGGCATAGAAGGTTGTCTCATCTCAACTTCAAAAACATGTCAAAACTGGCCTCCAAGGATCTAGTAGCAGGCTTGCCCAAGCTCAGCTTTGTCAAAGAAAGGTCATGCAATGCCTGTCAGCTTGGAAAATAAACTAGAAGCTCATTCAAGAGAAAAACTGTCAACTCAATTGATAAGCCTCTACAGTTACTTCACATGGATATATTTGGGCCAATTCCAACAACAACCCTTGTAGGGAAGAGATACTTATTGGTCGTAGTGGATGACTATACCAAATTTACATGGGTGTTCATCAAGATGTTCAGGCTGGTGATGAACGAGAAAAGGGAAAAAATTAAGGCTATAAGGAGTGATCATGGTAGAGAATTCGAATTCTCAGAGATGGACCAGTTCTGTACAGACAATTGCATCAGTCACAACTTCTCAGCTCCACGAACTCCTCAGCAAATCGGAGTAGCTGAGAGAAAGAAGAGAACGTTGATTGAGGCTGGAAGAACTCTACTAGCAAATGATTTCATGCATCATCCGAATACTTTTGGGCGTAAGTCATCAAACCGTGTATGTTACACTCAGAACAGATCTCTTGTGCACTCTATATTAAAGAAGACTCCCTATGAGCTGTGGAAAGGAAGAAAGCCAAGTTTCAGCTACTTTCATGTATTCGGTTGTGCATGTTATATTATCAACAATGGAAAATATTATCTGACTAAGTTTCAACCCAAGTCAGATGAAGGAATCTTTCTCGGATATGCCACAGATTGTAGGGCTTATAGAGTGTTCAACAAGAAGATGCTAAGTGTTGAAGTCTCGATTCACATCATCTTCGATGAAATAGACTTTGACAAAACTGTGTCTCAAGACACTACGAACGACAACTTAGAAACTACGAACGAGGCAGTCGAGCTCAACACCACGATCGTAGTCCTAGAAAATGAAATCGTCGAGCTTGAAGAAGAGACCGTAGAAAGAAATACGCCAGAAAACGAACCTCCACATCAAGAAGCAGAGGTTGATCTTGAAGAATAAAAATAAGAAGGCATCAGATCAGATGTTCCAATAGGAAACATATGGGCAAAAGATCACACTCAAGACCTAATCATTGGAGATCTAAACGCTAGAGTCAAGACAAGATCTGCCACCCAGAAAGAGTGTTTATATCTAAGCTTTCTGTCACAAATAGAACCCAAGAAGATAGAAAATGATATGGAAGACTCAATTTGGATAGAAGCCATGTAAGAGAAACTAAATCAGTTTGAAAGAAGTAGAGTATAAAGATTAGTTCCAAGACCAAGAAATCACTCAGTTATTGGCACCGAATGGGTCTTCAGAAATAAGATGGATGAAGATGGAGTAATCACAAGGAACAAGGCAAGACTAGTAGCCAAAGGTTACTCTCAAGAAGAAGGCATCGACTACGACGAGACCTTCGCACATGTTTCCAGATTAGAAGCAATCAGGATATTCCTTGCCTTTGTTACCTACGTGAAGTTCAAAGTCTTTCAAATGGATGTCAAAAGTGCATTTCAGAATGGTGAACTTCAAGAAGAAGTATATGTGGAGCAACCTCCAGGTTTCATCAATCCAACTCTCTCTAATTATATCTATAGATTAGACAAAACCTTATATGGACTTAAACAAGCACCTAAAGCATGGTATGAAACACTAACTAACTTTCTTATTGAAAATAGCTTCACTAGAGGTAGAGTAAATATCACATTATTCCTTAGAAAGCACAAAGAAAAAATCCTATTAGTTCAAATATATGTTGATGACATTATCTTTGGCTCTACTGATGAAAAACTGTGCAAGAGGTTTGCCAAGCTTATGCAGAGCAAGTTTGAAATGAGTATGATGGGTGAGCTAAATTTCTTCCTTGGATTACAAGTGAAGCAGACTGATGAAGGTATCTTCATAAACCAAGCCAAGTACATTAAAGACCTACTTAAAAAGTATGACATGGAATCAGCCTCTCCCATGAAAACCCCAATTGCTCCAGCAAACAAGCTTGACAAACATGAGAAAGGTAAAAGTATTGACATAACTCAATATAGAGGTATGATAGGCTCTCTTCTATATCTAACTGCTAGTAGACCAGACATAATGTTTGCAACATGCATATGTGATAGATTCCAAGCTTATCCTAAGGAATCACACTTAACTACTGTAAAAAGAATTTTCAAGTATCTCAAAGGCACACCTCACTTGGAAATTTGGTATCCCAAGGAGTCCTCCTTTGAACTGACAGGATATACAGATGCTAATTTTGTAGGCTGCAAGATCAATAGAAAAAGTACCAGTGGCACTTTTCAGTTGCTAGGAAACAGACTTGTGTCCTAGTATAGCAAGAAGCAAAACTGAGTATCAATCTCAACAGTAGAAGCTGAATACATTGCTGCTGGCAGCTGCTGTGCTCAAATCTTATGGATGAAAAATTAATTAGCAGACTATGGGTTTGATTTCAAATCTATACATGTTCATTGTGATAACACAAGTGATATAGCAATAACACATAATTCTGTCATGCATTCTAGGATTAAGCATATAAAAATAAGATATCATTTTATTAGGGACCATGTTCAAAATGGAACTATATCTTTACAATACATCCCTAATGAAAATCAACTTCCTGATGTCTTTACAAAGCCTCTAGATGAATCCAAATTTAATAAATTGATAAGTGAGTTGGGCATGCTAAATCTATAACCATAAACTCAATGTTTTAGTTTATACTAACCATGCAGATAAAAAGGCTATGTTCAAAATCGTAGAGGTGACTAAAGAGGAATCACGATCATAGAGCTGCCTCAACATGAGTAAGAAGCATCCTGTGTTGACAACATTCCTAAAAAATCCAAGCAACCCCTCTGATAAGCGCCTCAGGGACAAACCTGATCCTTAGTTCAATCTAATAGGTTCGCTCTTCTTGGGCTACCTTAACCCAGAAGGAATGCTAAGTCAGAGTTCATCATAAGGATCAGGATAGACAATGATCGTAGAGTAGATTCAGCAGTAAACTCAACATCGTAGTGCAACCTCGACGATCGTAGTCTTCCCAAAGGATACACTAGCTCAGGGGGAGCTAAGGGCAGATCAGTATTTTCCACATTATTTAAAATCATGGATCCCAGCAAGACTTGACACGTGCCCCACTATACAGATCGTGAGGAGGAAAGTTACAAGTACATTTTGAAAAAGGTCTTTTTGAATATTCACCTCAAAGGTTCAAAAAACTCATTCCTCTCTCTCTACCAGAAGAAACCCTAGTTTTTAGAAAGCTCAACCAACCTTAGCTCAAGAAAATCAATGACTGCTTCAAATGTTATCTCTGGTTACCAACTTTGCATCGACGAATTCAAAACGGCTGCCCCTCAATTTCACAAGATTATGTCTCTTATGAAGAAAGGTAGTCTTAAAGAAGCTCTGAGCACCAGCACATGGATATACCCGAAGCTGGTGAAAGAGTTCAACAACAATGGAGTCTTTGAGAACGACATCATCACTAAGAGGGTAAAGGGGGAACAAATTAAACTCAAAGCTGAAGATATAAACTTAACCCTAGGTTTCAAATTAAAAAGACTTGTATCTATGGAGGTCATCGACTTTCGTGAAGGTCTGAAGAAGATGCATCACTCAAAGTTTCAGAACTTCAAGGGATACAAGAAGAAAGAGTTTCCCCAGAAGTATGAGTTTTTGGTTGACATTGTTGGGAAGTGCATATGTTGTAAAAGCTCTGGTCATGACTTTGTGAATGAAGTTCAACTAAAGCTCCTGACATCACTCTACTTTAGGATGCAACTCAACTATGGGGCCCTACTTATCGACTGGATTGGGAAGTGGATACTCAGTTCAAAGAAATCAAAGAGCTCTAGAAAGATGCTCTATGGGCGGTTCAAAAGCATAATCCTGCAATCAGCTCTGGGTGATAAAATTGGGGACAATGAAGGAGAATCTATCAATCCCAACAGAAAAATGACCCAACAGCTGTTTCAAAACTTGAAAAGAAATCCTGCAAAAAATGTCAGAATGATGTCTGAATCTAGTGGAAAGACTGGTGAAGCAAAGGAATCTAGACTACCAGGAAACATGTCAGTTGTGAAGGAAACTGAAGAAGAAAAAGAAATTAATAAAGAGGAACCCATTGCCTTGATCAGAAAAAGCAAGGGTAAGAGGAAAATGAAAGCGCAAACAACAAAAGAGCCCCAAGGCTCAACTACTAATGCACCCCAAGAAAGTTTAGGCACTGAGACTCAGAAGGAAATGAAGAGGAAAGAGCAGCAGTCTGAGGAGAAAGAAGACAGAGCTACAATCTCTCAACTGCTTAAGAAGGGAAAACGCAGCCATAAAACAAAGAAGTCTTCACTCTCTTCGATCGAAGAGTCACTAATGATCGTAGAGTCCAGACTTGACATCACTCCAAAAGTGGATGATGTAACAGTGTCAATCGTCAGAGCTGCAGATGAAGAAAACACCAAGGCTGAAACTCAACCCAGAAAGGCAAGGAGAAAGCTCATCAAGACAAATATACTCAAAAATGTAAAAGCCTTGAAGGAAGAAGAAAAGAAAATAGCTGCAGAAAAGGAGCTTCCTGAAGTTGCTACACTAGAGAATGCTCTAGCTGAGGGGGAGCTGCCTAAGATTCAAATAAATGATCAGATTGAGGGGGAGCCTTATGAAGTCCTTGTGTCAAAGAAGGCTATAGCTGAGGAGGAGCTACAAAGAGATTATCATGAACCTCCCTCAGTTTCTCAAGAGATCTTAGCTTCTGAAACTATAGAAATGGACAGGGTTGAAACTATGGAGGTAGAGAGGGCAGAAGAACAGAGAAGAGAAGTGGAGATGATTGATGTGGTGGAAATTTCAAATGAAGAAAATGAAAACCAAGAAGAAGAAGAGGATGATGAAGTTGAGATTATTGAAGTAGGTTGTGATTGATATAGGAGAGCTAACTACAATCAGATATTCTCCTACTTTCTAATGATGCCCTATCACAGAGCCTAAATTCTCAACTTCTGGGATCACATGTTCTGGACCTTCAAATCTTATCCAGCAATCTCAGTGTTAGCTCATGGATTCCCAGGCAACTTAACTTTTGCTCAAAAGTTGATCACTAATGGTCCCTCTTCAGAAAATGGGCGTGAGGTACAATCTATTCCCATCTCTTTCAGGGTTATTCACTGTCCTCCATCAACCTTCAACCAATTCTACGAACTGGCAAGATGGTTGGAAGTGATACTTCACCCACTAAACTAATTTCCAATTACAGAATCCAAACATTCTGTTACTCATGAACCAAATATGCCTAATCTTATATTAGTACCATCTCCTACCATCTCTCACTCTATGAATATTGTTCATGCTCAAATCGTAGAGTCACTAGCTTCAACAGCCTCTCCTCCCACAACTCAAACACCCATACCTGAACCTCCTTCGGACATACCTTCCTCCTCAACCAATAATTATTTTGATCTTGCTCTTGCTCTCTCAAACCTGCAAAACCAAAGTACGAGAGCCTGTCCTCCAAACACTCAACAACTCCTTGAGCTTATCTAAGATCTTCCCACCAAATCTGATATGGCTGATGCTTCACAGAAAGTAACCAAAGACATTCAAGCAAATCTTGAAATTCACTCTAAGCTTGGTCATATGAGGCTAAACCATTTGATCAATGCTGCCAACACCCTCCCCAGCAATCTGAGTACTGAGCTTACAAAGAATCTTAGGGAGATAATCAAGGAAATGATCCATAGTATCAATGAGAGAGATTAAATTTACTTTCAGGCTGCCAAGAAGCACAAGGAAGTAGTTCTACTTCTGCAGAAGACTCAGGAATCTCAAAATACACTTATGATGGAAAGTCTTTCAAGTCTACGAACCTCAATGAAAGAATTCCAAGAATTTTCAATGGGTCAAATGCAGCAAAAAGAAACTATCTTGGCCATTCTACAAAAGAACAGATCTCAAACTGATTCTCTGGTTCAAGAAAACTGTGAGGACATTGCTCAATCCAGGAATCAGATACACGAGCTTGTCCAAGGAATGAATCTTCTGTCTAAAGACATTCGAACCCTTGATGCTAACATAAAGGGAGAGAATAAAGGGGAATGAGAGAAAGGCAAAGGAAGAGAAAAACAAAACTAAATTGCTCAGTCTTCAAGGAGTCTTCCCACAAGACAAAAGAAAATTACTCAGTCTTCAAGGAGTCTTCCTACAAGACAACCTCGTCATCAGACTCCACGATTCGAATAGCAGCAGCGCCAACCAATTCTAATGGCACAACCACTACGGAGTCGAGGACCATCTCCTAGCTCACAAGAAGTAACCACTACTGGCCTAAACATGCCAGTTGGAGATCCTGCACTCATGAACAGACACGATCATGGAGAATGGATAAGTCAAAGCGAGATGGAAGACATTACATGGAGAGACAAAGTCAGCAGGAGAAGGAGAGCTGCAGAGCATGCCAATCCTCCAAGGAGCAAAAGGTAGAAGAAATAGGGATAAGTTGGAATTTATTTCTTATTGATGTAACTAAGCATTATTGTAATATCTATCCTTACAAACATCAATAAATTCATGCTTATTCTCTAGAGATTTCAGTTGCTCACTGAAACACTAGGTCATATTTACTTTCTAGCAACTACATCTAGAAATTGATGATCATGATACAAATCTCCTTGGTTATGTCAACATCAAATAAGGGGAGATTGTTGGGAAATTGCATATTTAAATTTGAAGTTGAAAGTAAATAATCATGCTTATATGTAAAGTCCTTCAAGGAATACATGTACAAGGACTTAGGAATAGATCAAAATTTTTAGGTTGATCTGTGCTTTAATAATTATCATTTTGTAAATGAATGTATAAAAGAAAAGATCAAAGTTGTTAGGTTGATCTATCTCTTGAGATGTAATAGATAGGCTTTCAACAGAATCGTAGTCTGTCGAGCTAGACAAAAGATTGCAGAAGCCAAGACAAAATTATAGAGTATCGAGAATCGTAGTCTGTCTGCTTTGGAGGGCCTCACTCAAAATCGTAGAGTTGGTCCAAACGCTCGACGAGCCAAATCAAGAACTGTAGTGTGCTCTCGGAAGCGTAGAGTCTGCAAATCAAGCAAGCAAAGATCGTAGTCTACCCAATACTTCAGAGCAATTATAGTGTTCTTTGCTATCAGTACCGGATCAAGCACAAATGTGGCAAGACACCACGATCATGATTGTAGTGCATCATTTTTCTACATCAGAAGCATCGAGCTTTGTCCTTTTGTTGAAGAATAAAATTCAACAAATGTGGAATGGATTATAGACGTTGAGACTCTCGGGAATCCCAATGACCCAACATCCATCCTTAGTATAGAACGAAGAAATGTATTGAAGAAGCTAAGAAAAGTACTACATGTCAGCTGAAAATACCTTTTCAGGTGTTAGGTGAGATAGCGAATTGTGGTGTCGTTGGGCAATGTACAATTTGGATGTAAGATTTCCAGAAAGTCACCATCAATGCTCAGAAATGTCAAATACAATTAATGCTTCAAACGAACAAAGTTATCAATCAACAGTTCTTCTTTGCACTACGGGCCAAAGATATCAATCAAAACTTTTTTTTTCACTACGACCAAAGATATCAATCAATAGTTCTTCTTTGCACTACGGGCCAAAGAGAACTTTCATCACAAGTCTTTATCTATAACATTAAAGGTCATGATTATACCAATACACAGCTCCTGGTCATAATTATACCAATCAATAGTTCATCTTTGCACTACAGTCCAAAGATAACTTTAACCACAATTTAAGTATGAGGATTATAACAATGATATAAAGAATGAATCAAGTGAGATCAATGATAAATATTAGGGATTTATAATTCAATTTATCCAGAGGTCAAGAATGTCCAAATGGTCAACATGATGATCAAAACGTGGATTCAAATTTAAGAATAAGATTAATATATCAAAGATAATTTGGACAGAAAAATAAACTAATTTTATCGTGAATAGTACTCCGACACAAAAAGATTAAAATTTCTATAAGAAAATTCATACCAATATTCCAGTGAAATGATATTAGATAAAGCACAACCTCAGAATTTCTAATCATTTCAGGAATTATAGAAACAATACTTACCATAATACGTTTAGATTTAGGAATATGAAATTAAATAATATACGAAACTACAAATAGATTTTCACCCGTCATGCTGTAGTCCAAGTAGACATATCATTTCCAAAATTTAATAATGAATGAATAAGAAGGGTTATTCACCAGACATGTGGTAGTTTGCGTAGACAGATTATTCCCACAACTTAATAAAGAAATGAATACGAAAGGTTATTCACCAGGCATGTGGTAATCCACGTAGACAGGTTATTCCCACATATTAATAAGGAATAGAATGACAACCCTTATGAGTATGAAGTACTATCACGTACGAATATAAAAGAAAATAACATCCTTTATGAATATGAAATAAATAATATCTCTTACCTTAGTAGGAGATTAGATACTGCAATAGTGTAGTAGCAAAATACTCTTCTTCTTTCTCTCTTATTCACTCTCTATAGTTTCTCTCACTATAGCTTGTGATTATAACTTTGCTCTTAAAAAATTGTAGGAAATAATGAATGGATGGAGGAGTATTTATCGGCTAGGGAAAGGTGGCAAATTATAAAGTTAATTATACTTTAGTACCTTCATCTTTGCCTCTATTTTTAATTTAGTCCCTCAAGTATTATCAATCTTGCATAACATCCCCTAATAGTACTTGCATGTGAACCAATAGTAATTAATTGCTCATTTATCCGATTAATTGCCCGTTTGGTCAATTTAACATCTTGAAATCAACTATTATATATCGAAATAAATGTCGATTTCCACTACCATTAATATTCCCAATACAATGGAAATATTTTTATCAATAATTATTCATTATTAATATTATAATTCACAATATTGACAACCAGATCGTTCCCAGGAAAGAGGGGGCTCTCCGATAAGGATTTCCCCTTATTGGCGCGCAATTAAATAACCTAACCTCTTTTCTCGATAGAACTTTCTAGACATTGTCAATAATGCAAATAATAATATGAGTAAACTGTGTCGTGTCAATTATTGATTTAATAATATAAAATATTGTGCAGATAATGTTGTGATGATAATTGAATCAATAATATGAGATACTATGCAGCAACTACTGTGGCAATTATTAAATGAAATATTGAGTGACTTCTTACGTAAGCATCAATAATCAGAGATATTGTGCAATATCGTGTGCTACTATGTAACAACGTATATTACTGTACTTTTAGCACCGAGTATTTCAACAGTTTAACGATATAAGTCTTGCCGTTATTTTTATAAAGATGTTATTTCTGTCACTTTCTATATCCGACAGTTATTCCATTGTAGGGTCCACCAATGATTGCGCCGTCATATGAATATTCCCTGACAAAAAGAATATTTCCCGACCAAACGAATATTCCCCGACACAACAAATATTTTATAACAACTTACTTACTTTGTGAAATTTTTACATATCACACTTAACTTGAACTTTTTATCAATTTAATCATTTACTGAATAGAATAATAATTATAAAAAAAAATTGAATACTTTTATTTCATAAAATTTGAGGTCTTATAATCTCCCCTCCTTATGAAATTTCGTCCCCAAAATTTACGTATCTGGTAGTTAGAAGAGGTGAGAATACCTTGCTTTCATTTCAGATTCTATCTTCCCGGTCATTTCCCCTGTATCATGATTTCTCCATTGCTCATCTCTTGGATTTCAAATATCATTCTAGGATACAACATCAAAATAAAGTTTAATTGACATATCATAATTTGTCAACTTATTAAGTAAGAAAATTCAGCTTAGGTAGGATACACACTAACGAAGGATATTACTCGTCTCTCTCCTTCTATTTATAGTCTCAGATCTCCGCCAGAGACCATATCCCTAAGCTTTGATACTAACTATGACGCCCCCAAAATAGGTCCACACGACCCATTTTGGGTCGCCAAATACACGGTACAGAATCCAAATACAAACCTTCCTATTTACAAGTATTAAATTGTCGTGCAAAATACGATTACACATAAGCTGTGAGTTTCAAAACAAATATTGCACTGAATATAATACGATAATATACACACCTAAATTAATACAATGTCATATAAAATATAGCAACAAATATTTCAAGTCTTCAAAGTAACACGATAAGATTTATGTCCTCCTCATTCTAATGGGGTGCATTTTTGACGCTTTCAAAGTCGGGTTCTCATCACCCTATTTGTGACGCCCCCAAAATAGGTATACATCACCCATTCTGAGTTGTCAATACATGGTACAGAAACAACTACAACTTTATTATTACAACAGTAAAACTGTGAGTTTGAATAAAAATTTTATCTTCTAGACAATATCTATACTCAAATAAATCCTCATCACATTTATTGATACATTATTTTATAAAAATTGTGAGGACTACTAAACAACTCTCTCTAGAACCTTCATTCCATACCCAGACTATCGTACTCGCTTATATTCTCGCCACGAGAAGAAAAATGGAACAAAAAGGAAAAGGGTGAGCTCAAACAAAACCCATTAAAGAATATTATGACTAAGATAATATACAACAAATTATCATTAGTCTTCAACAGGAAAAAATCTAATAGAATACAATAGACAACAAGTTTTAAATCAATATTCGCAATGAAATAATAATTCATTAGAAGAGTTAAGTAGAGAATGCAAACTACTATCTTCTATGTATGAATTTAAAAGTTCATCGTCTCATCTTTTATCCTCGTAACATCAATCAATATATATCTAGAATCAAATATTCATCTTTTGCACTACATGTGCCAAAGATATTCATCATTGGTCATGTTCATCTAAACACATGTTCATCTTTGCACTACGGCCAAAGATATTCATTATAAATCATTCATCTTTGCACTACGGTGCCAAAGATATTCAATAATATCATCATTTAAGACCGAGGATGATGAAAAATATTTTTAAAGAAACGAATCCAGTGAAACAAAATGACAAGGATTAAGGATTAAGGATTCGTACTTTATTTTATCCATACCTCAAAAATAATCATAGTGGTGTAAAATTCAAGAATGATCAAAATATGGATACAATCAAAGCTAGTATCCGAATAGATATTTTAGATTTAAAAGGAAAATTTTCATTTTCGATGAATAAGGCCGATTCGTGAATAGTGTCGATATCGTGAATAGGCCAGTATACGTGAATAGTAACTCAGACACCAAAAGTTCTAAATTTGATAAAACTTCAGATCAATATTTCAAAGATAATGATATTGAAAAAATAATATTATTACGAAAAAAAAAAATAATATCACTTACCTCGAAAGATCAAGATTTAAATGAAAAACAGGATATAGGCTATGACTTGAACTTGCAATCAGATAGCAATACTCAAAATATACTCAAAATACTCACAAGAATACGCTCGATAATATAGAAAGAGAAAACTTCAATTTCTGGTGTGATTTTCAATTCTAACCTAAGCACCCTATTTATAGGAAAATGCTTAGAACACCAAAGTAGAAAATTTAATAAATTAATATTATTTATTTTTCCACATCTTCCTACGTATCCAAGCATCTGAATTCAGTCTCTAGCACATGTTAAAGATGCCCACCAAACACAAAAAATGTTTTTCTTATTTAAATTATTTTAAACTTAGAAAATCAATAATTTTGAGACTTGAACTTCAATAATTCATAATAAATAGCCTTTTATCAGAAAATTCAAATCTCACGAGTTTTTATAGGAAATTCAATTCTCTACAACTTATGAAGAAAGTTTTTCCAAATTCCAAACACAAATTGACCGAAATCCATAAGCAGGCGATTTTTGAAAGCTATAATCAAATTTCATCAAGAAATGGGGTCCACCAGAACACATAAAACATGCTTTAAATATTTTTGGTAACAAAAATACTCCTCCTCCACATATACTCATATATCCCACATTCATCGTAAAAATATCATCATTATTATATTATTAAAATATAATAATATATTTAAATGAATTATTTTATCGTAAAAGATAAAATTTCAATTTTCAATAATTGTCACATTAAAAATTCTCTCCATCCTATATCCACATAAAATCAATATTTTCCTCATCATATGAATCAATAATTAATTATTCATAAATAATATTATGTAATCACAATATTGACAACCTGTGCAGCTTCCAGAAAGAGGGGCTTTCAATAAGAATTTCTCCTCATTTGCCAAGCAATTAGGTGACCAAACCTCTCTTTAGATGTAATTTTCTAGACATTGCCAATAATGTTATCTAATAATATTATTAGATAATATGAATTATTGCTTCGATAATGAAAAAATCGTCGTAATGACAATTATTGAAACAACAAAGAATATAAAATATCAACACAAAGAATTATTAAATCAATAAAATAAAATATCGAAAAGTAATTATCAGTAACCATTATTGAGTAGTTCTTCTTACGTAAGAATCAATAATTGGTGCAATACCGAGTAATCTTCGTGTTTTAACCCATTTAGTATTTTAACAGTATTAACGATAACAACTACGCCGTTATTTTTAAATAACTTATATTTGTTGTTTTCTTCATCCAATCGCTTTCCGTTATGGGGCCCACACATGGTCAAGCTTACGGAGTCGCATTTAATATTCCCCGACAAGACGAATATTCCACGACCAAACGAATATTCCCCAACAACAATAAATATTTTATAACCACTTGCTTATTTTGAAATATTTGCGTATTTTACCCATAACTATCCACATTAATCAAATCAACCCTTACTATTTCAAAATAATAAATAGAGAAAATTAAATTTCATTAATAATAAGTTGGGGTCTTACAACCTCCCTCCTTATGAAATTTCATCCTCGAAATTGACGACGCACTCGGTGTTTCAAAAGGTGAGGATACCTCGCTTTCATTTTCGTTTCCAATTCCTGTGTCATTTCCTCTATAAGCATGATTCCTCCACAGAACTTTAACTTGTGGTAAGACCTTTGTGCGTAGGACATGCTCCTTCTTATCCAAGATCTTGACTGGTACCTCTTCGTACATTAAGTCTTCGGCTATCTCGTCCGGTTCTAACTCTATAACATGGTTCGGGTCTTTCACATATTTATTTAAGTACGATATGTGAAACACATTATGAACACGAGACATACTCGGAGGTAACACGAGTCTATAGGCTACATTTCTTACTCGGTCAAGAATTTGAAATGGACCAATAAATCGTGGATTGAGCTTTCTCTCTTCCCAAATCTTGTAACTCCTTCCATGGAGCAACTCGCAACAATACATGATCCCCTATACTAAATTCCGTCCCTTTCGATGAAGATCCGCATAACTCTTTTGTCGATCTTGTGCCATTTGTATACGTTGTTTAATCATTTGGATCTTTTCAAGAGTCATACGTATTTAACTCGGGTCCCAACAATGTTGCTTTACCCACCTCATCCCAACATATTGGAGAGCGACACTTTCGTCCATATAATGCTTCAAATGGAGCCACACTATACTACTTGCTCGATAATCTGTTGTTGTAGGAGAATTCCACCAATGGTAAATACTTATCCCAACCGCCCTTGAAGTCTAGGACACGAGTCTTAATAAATCTTCAAGAGTTTGAATAGTCCTCTCGATTGTCCGTCTGGTTTGAGGATGGTATGCTTAATCAATCGTAAATCCGCGCCCATATCTTTTTGCAAGCTAACCCAAAATCTTGAAATGAATCTTGGGTCACGATCCGAAACTATGGATACTGGCATGCCATGCAACCTCACAATCTCATTTATATATATACTAGCAAGATGTTCAAGGGAATAAGTCTCCCGTATCGGCAATAAATGAGCAGACTTGGTTAATCTATCAACAATAACCCAAATAACATTGATGCCTTGAGAAACCGTAGGAAGACCCGTAACGAAATCCATGGTAATGTGTTCCCACTTCCATTTTGGAATCTCAAGTGGTTGTAACGGACCCTTAGGTACTAGATGTTCCGCCTTTACATGTTGACAAGTTAAACACATCAAGATAAACTTTGCAATCTCTCTCTTCATATTGTTCCACCAAAATGTATGTCAAGATCACGATACATTTTAGTACTTCCAGATGGATTGAAAATGGTGTATTGTGTGCCTCCATCATAATCTTGTACTTCAAATCAGTCGTTAGGAACACAAAGTCTAGAGTGGACTCAAGTATTCCTTCTTCATCAATTCTCGCCCTAATAGCACCTTCTTGTACTTTCTTCTTCTTCATACGATTTCTGGGTGGGGTGGCTTGAGCAACCTTAACTTTTCTATTAAAGTTGGCTCTGTCATGCATATACTTGACATCATCGCACTCATTCCGCATATGATCTTCTACTCAACGCGTTAGCTACCACGTTCGCTTTTCCAGGATGGTATTGAATAGTGTGGTCGTAGTCTTTTAATAGCTCGAGCCAACGTCGCTGCCCCATGTTGAGTTCTTTTTGAGTGAAGAAATATTTAAGGCTTTTATGGTCTAAATATATCTCCATTTTCTCCCCATATAGATAGTGCCTCCATATCTTTAGCACGAAAACGACTGCTGCCAACTCTAGATTATGAGTAGGATAATTCCTCTCATACTCTTTAAGTTGTCGCGAGGCATATGCTATGACTTTCCCACGTTGCATGAGAACACATCCTAACCCTTTGCCTGAAGCATCGCTGTAGATAACAAATCCATCCATACCAGATGATATTGTTAGAACAGGTGCCGAAATGAGTCTCCTCTTGAGCTCTTGGAAACTCTTCTCGCATTCTTCGCTCCAAACGAATTTTGTATCCTTCCGAGTTAGCTGGGTTAATGGAGTAGCAATTCGAGAAAACCCTTCCACGAATCTTCGATAATAACCAATTTAAGCCCAAAAGCTACGTGACTTGATCACCGACTTCGGTTGCTCCCAACTTTGTATTGCTTCAATCTTCGCCGGATCAACAGATACTCCATGTTTCGACACCACGTGCCCAAGGAATGCTACTTCCTCAAGCCAGAACTCGCATTTCTTCAATTTGGCATATATTTTGTTTTCACGAAGCCTTTGGAGTACCAACTTCAAATGGTGCTTATGATCTTCACAACTTTTGGAATATATGAGGATGTCATCAATAAAAACAACAACGAACTGATCCAAATATTCCTTGAATACTCGGTTCATCATATTCATGAAAGACGCAGGAGCATTAGTCAATCCGAAAGACATGACTAAGAATTCATAATGCCCGCATCGAAGTTCGAAGGCGATCTTTGGAATATCCTCGATTCTAATCTTCAAATTTGATGATATCCGTAAGCGAAGATTGATATTTGGAAAGAATTGTGCTCCTTGCAACTGGTCAAACAGTCATCAATACGAGGTAGAGGATACCTATTCTTGATGGTGACATGGTTCAATTCCGATAGTCAATATAAAGTCGCATACTCCCCGCTCTTTCTTCTTTACGAATAAAGCAGAGAGCACCCCAAGGAGATGTACTAGACTAATGAAACCGATGTCCAACAACTCCTCGTAGTTGGACCTTTAACTCCTGAAGTTCAATAGAGCCATTCGATATGGGGTTTTAGAAATGGGCTTTGTACCAAAGTTCAAGATCAATAAAGAATTCAACTTCACGCTCTAGGGGTAGACCGGAAGTTCTTCAGAAATACGTCAGAAAGTCAATAACAATAGGAATATTATTCAAATTTGACGTGTCTTTATTCAAATCCATAACATGGGCTAAGAAAGCTTGACATCCGCTTTTTTCAATAAACGAATAGCTTTATGATTAGATATGATGTTGATTGATTTTAATGGTTTAGTTGCTTGAATTGCATACAACAAAGTTGGTTAGGAATATGAAAACTAACAACCTTACGAAAACAATCAATTTTGGCATGATGAGTAGTTAACCAATCAATCCCTAAAATCACATCAAAAGCAAGTATCTTTAAAGAGATAAGGTCAATGGGTAAGGTGATGGTGCCAACTTGAATCAAACAAGATTTATAAACAGTGGATGTGATGAAAGTTTCTCCTAACGGAGTTTCCACAGAGATAGGTCAAAGTCTAATTTCTCCGAGTCAAGTTTAAGCGTTGAGCACAAGCCGGGAGAGATAAATGAATGGGTAGCATCGGTATCAAGTAAGGTATAAACTTCGCAAGAATTTATAAATAGCTTACCCGTGATCACCTCGTTTGGGTTCCTCGATTTTGACTACCACAAAAACGCTTCTTCCAGAACCGTTGACTTTGACTTTTCTCGGGACGGATCTTTTGAGTCACCAATCCCAGTTGAACTAGGTTTCGCTATCAGCACAATCTTAAGCTATATGTCCTTCCTTTCCATAATTATAGCATACCTTGAACTGCTGTGGGTAGTTTGACCGATATGTCCCTCTTTCCGCATTTATAGCATATAATGGGTGGTCGTTCTCCTCCCTTTAGAACCAATTCTTTCTTAAGCACTTTTGTCTTTACATGGTCGTTGTTAAATCTCCTCTTTTAAAATCTCTCCCCGACTCGCTTCTTCTATTTTCATGGCCATGATTACCACCCGAGTGGTTACCATTTTTGTCAAAATCTTTTTCTTTCTCCGTGGTTATCGTTGTTTTGTTGATCGCTATCTCCTAGATGATGATCGATTGTGGTCCTTGGTTGACGTGTATTTCGTTATCTCGCTTCTAATAATTGAGCCTGCAATTTACAACATCCTGAGAGAGAAAATTTATGAGAAATGAGATATTGTCGTATGCGTGTTTCAAACCTCTCGTAAACATCCGAAGTCATACGTTCCTCATTCTCCACCAAATGAGGTGCAAAACACGGATAACTCGCAAACTTTGCCTCGTCATCGAGACACCGTCATGTTGTTTTGTTCTAATCGATGAACTCCACTTCCTTCATATGATTTAACACTTTCGTGAAAGTATTTGTCATTAAATAGTTTCAAACGTCTCCCAAGACGTCTTTGAGTCTTAATTTACCGGATGGGTACGCTTCACAGACTTCCACCAGTAGTTTGCCTCGCCACGAAATATAAAGGTGGCGAATGGAACCTTCTTTTCCTCCGTGCATCCCAAGACATCGAATATCTTGGTAATTTGCTTGACCCATATTTCTGCCATGATCGGATCGAGCTTTCCTTAAATTCGGTGGTCCCAACTCTTTGAATCGCTTGGTTTGTGACAACCCGTGAATTGCTATCATTTCTCCTCGTATTTTGAACACGAGTCTCCTAAATTCGATTTTGCATGAACTCGCAAAAAGCTTCTAAACATCCCCTCGCTCATCATCTCGCTTCGATTGGTGTTGTTCACAGGAGGAACATTGCCACTGTTGACGCTCTCCTCGTTGGTGAGTACAAAAGCGTCTCCACGGTCTCATTTCCACTATTAATATTCTCAACGACATTCTCAAATCACATCATAAAATAAGGGTTAATTAAGGAAATCAATATATCACATAATATCCCTATATCTTGACGAACTAACAAATAAGCTTAGGTAGGACACACTTTAGCGAAGGATTTACTTGTCTCTCCCTCCTAGTTCTATTCCCCGATCTCCGCCAGAGATCATATCCCTAAGCTCGATACCAACCGTGACGCCCCCAAAATAGGTATACATCACCCATTACGAGTTGTCAATACATGGTACGTAAACAACTACAACTTTATTATTACAACAAGAAAAAAGCGTGAGTTTGAATAAAAATATTATCTTCTAGACAATATCTATACTCAAATAAATCCTCATCACATTTATTGATACATTATTTTACAAAAATGGTGAGGACTACTAAATAACTCTCTCTAGAACCTTCATTCTATACCCCGACTCGTACTCGCTATATTCTCGCCTCCTGAGAAGAAAAATAGAACAAAAAGGAAAAGGGTGAGCTCAACTAGCCCATTAAAGAATATTATGACTAAGATAATATACAACAAATTATCATTAGTCTTCAACAGGGAAAAAATCAAATAGAATATAATAGACAACAAGTTTTAAATCAATATTCGCAGCGAAAATAATAATTCATTAGAAGAGTTAAGTAGAGAATGCAAACTACTATCTTCTATGTATGAATTTAAAAGTTCATCGCTCATCTTTTATCCTGTAACATCAATCAATATATATCTCGAATCAAATATTCATCTTTGCACTATAGGCCAAAGATATTCATCAGTTGGTCATGTTCATCTAAACACATGTTCATCTTTGCACTACGGGCCAAAGATATTCATTAGAAATCATTCATCTTTGCACTACAGGCCAAAGATATTCAATAATATCATCATTGAAGACTGTGGATGATGAAAAATATTTTTAAAGAAACGAATCCAGTGAAACAAAATGACAAGGATTAAGGATTAAGGATTCGTACTTTGTTTTATCCATACCTTAAAAATAATCATAGTGGTGTAAAATTCAAGAATGATCAAAACATGAATACAATCAAAGCTAGTATCCGTAATAGATATTTTTAGGCGAAAGGAAAATTTTCATTTTTAGATGAATAGTCTCAGATTCGTGAATGAATAAAGGTCGATATCGTGAATAAGAAACTCAGACACCAAAAGTTTCAAATTTGATAAAACTTCAGATCAATATTTCAAAGATAATGATATTGAAAAATAAGATTATTACGAAAAAAAAATAAAATAATATCACTTACCTCGAAAGATCAAGATTTAAATTTGAAACAGGATATAGGCTATGACTTGAACTTGCAATCAGATATAGCAATACTCAAAATATACTCAAAATACTCACAAGAATACGCCGATAATATAGAGAGAAAACTTGATTTACGGTGTGATTTTCAATTCTAACCTAATCACCCTATTTATAGGAAAATGCTTAGAACACCAAAGTAGAAAATTTAATAAATTAATATTATTTATTTTTCCACATCTTCCTACGCATCCAAGCATCTGAATTCAGCCTCTATCACATGTTAAAGATACCCACCAAACACAAAAAACGTTTTTCTTATTTAAATTATTTTAAACTTCAGAAAATCAATTATTTTGAGCTTGAATTTCAATAATTCATAATAAATAGCCCTTTTATCGAAAATTTAAAACTTCGAAATTTTTATAGAAAATTCAATTCTCTACAACTTTACAGAAGAAAGGTTTTCCAAATTCCAAACACAAATTGACCGAAATCCACAAATGGACGATTTTACAGGCTATAATCAAATTTCAGTCAAGAAATGGGGTCCACCGACACATAAAACATGCTTTAAATATTTTTGGTAACAAAAATACTCCTCCTCCACATATACTCATATATCCCACATTCATCGTAAAAATATCATCATTATTATATTATTAAAATATAATAATATATTTAAATGAATTATTTTATCAGAAAAAGATAAAATTTCAATTTTTAACAATTGTCACATTAAAAATTTTCTCCATCTATATCCACATAAAATCAATATTTTTCTCATCATATGAATCAATAATTAATTATTCACAAATAATATTACAGAATCACAATATTGACAATCAGCAGGTTCCTGTGAAAGAGGGGCTTTCAATAAGAATTTCTCTCATCTTGGCGCACAATTAGGTGACCAAACCTCTCCTTAGATGTAACTTTCTAGACATTGCCAATAATGTTATCTAATAATATTATTCAGATAATATGAATTATTGCTTCGATAATAAAAAAATATTGTGTAATGACAATTATGAAACAACAAAGAATATAAAATATCAACGCAATAATTATTAAATCAATAAAATAAAATCTTCGAATAAAGTAATTATCGTAACCAAGTAGTGCCTTCTTCACGTAAGAATCAATAATTGGTGCAATACCGCGTGGTATCGTGGTACTTGTGTTTAACCACCGAGTATTTTAACAAAGATTAAGGGTAATAATCTGCTTAGTTATTTTTAAACAACTTATATTTGTCGCTTTCTTCATCCAATCGCTTCAAGTTATGGGGCTACACATGGTCGCTACTGGCCGTCATTTAATATTCTGACAAAGATTGAATATTCCACGACCAAACGAATATTCCCCGACAACAATGAATATTTTATAACCACTTGCTTATTTTGAAATATTTGCGTATTTTACCCATAACTATCCACATTAATCAAATCAACCCTTACTATTTCAAAATAATAAATAGAGAAAATTAAATTTCATTAATAATAAGTTGGCGTCTTACACTATTGTTGTTCACCAAAATTAACTATTAAATGACGTATAAAATACGACACATGTGGCGCCCCCAAAATAGGTTCACACGACCCATTCTGAGTCGCCAGATATCATACTATAAAAATCAAATACAAACTTCATTTATACAACTGTTGAACTATCGTGCAGAATACGACCATAGATAAACTGTGAGTTTTAATACAAATGTGTGTAACTCTCATGCTGCCTTTACCACAACCTTACAATGGTACCTTACATAAAATTACAGTCCATAATTGTTTTAGAAATTAAAATCTTTGGGAAGTGCTCAAGGAAACCTTCGTACATAAGAGGCCATGCGTCTAGGTTATGATGGATATCATATGTCCACAGAATTATCCTTGGTTGACCCAATAGTCCCCAAAGAAAAATAAGAAGATTGTTATCATCTTCTTTCCAATGGTGAGTCTTCTCTTGACATATAATTATTTCGTTGTCTCCAAGTGAGAATTATATTTCAAATAAACTCCAAGATTATATAGGTAGTGCTCGTAGATATACTCAGCAAGTAGATATGCACAACCCTGTCTTATGATAACACGAGGTTGTATGTCATTAGACATCTTGTATGATAGTGGCAAAACACCCTTCCAAAGTTGGGTTCACCTCACCCTATTCGGTTCACCAAAATTAAATATAAGCATTAATCAAACGAAAACAAGGATAAATATTAAAGACTTTAAATTTATCCAAATATTATCAATCACTTAATAAACTCATAATCTAATATTATTAATATTATAACAATATTTTAATCACTTCTTAAACTTATAAATCATGAGTCAGATACCCCTTCTCGTAATCTTTCAACTGTCGTGATGCATACGCAATAACTCTGCCATTTTGCATAAGCACACAGCCTATTCCTTTATGCGAAGCGTCACTATACACCACAAAATTTCCTGTATCATTAGGCAACAACAACACAAGTGCTAAACTAAACCTCTTCTTCAATTCTCGAAAAATTTCCTCACACTTCTCTGTCCAAACAAACTTAATCGCTTTTCTAGTTAAATTCGTCAACGGAGTTGCGATTTTGGAAAAGTCTTGAATAAAACATATGTAGTATCCTGCCAATCCTAAGAAACTTCTTACTTCTTATGGTGTCTTCGGCTGATCCCAATTTATTACAGCTTCAACCTTTGATGGATCTATTGAAATTTTGTCCTTATCAATAACGTGTCCGAGAAATTGTACTCGTTCCAACCAAAATTCATATTTTGAGAACTTAGCATACAACTTCTCTTTTCTCAACGTCTCCAACGTCAATCTCAAGTGTTCCACATGTTCCTCTTTGGTTTTGGAATACACTAGTATATCATCAATAAACACCACCACAAATTTGTCTAAAAATGGTTTAAACACCCTGTTCATCAAGTCCATAAATGTTGCAGGTGCATTAGTTAAACCAAAAGACATAACCAGAAACTCGTAATGACCATACCGAGTTCTGAACGCTGTCTTCGGTACATCCTCTGGCCTCACCTTCAACTGATGATAACCACTTCTCAAGTCTATCTTCGAGAAATATCTCGCCCCTTTCAACTGATCGAATAGGTCATCGATTCTAGGTAATGGATACTTATTCTTAATCATGACCTTATTCAATTCTCTGTAATCAATGCAGAGCTGCATCGATCCGTCTTTCTTCTTAACAAACAACACCGGTGCTCCCCATGGTGAAACACTCGGCTGAATATATTTCTTGTTAAGCAGTTCTTGCAATTGCACCATCAACTCTTTCATTTCTACCGGGGCCATTCTGTATGGTGATTTAGATATCGGGGCCATTTCTGGTAGTAAATCAATCACGAACTCGATTTGTCGATCCGGCGGAAGACTCGGCAAATCTTCTGGAAATACGTCTGTAAAATCTCTTATAATCGGTATTTCTTCTAACTTTGCACTCTTCTTCTGCGTATCGACGATGTAGGCTAAGTACCGTACACATCATTGTCTCAACAACTTCTTGGCTTGCATCACCGTCAGACAACTTGCTTGTCGAGGTGACTTGCTACCAAAGAACACAACCTTTGACGGAGTCATAAGGTTAACACACTTTCTTTGGCAATCAATTACTGCTCCGTAATTGAATAATCAATCCATTCCCAGAATAACATCAAACTCACCAAGTCTAATTGGTATCAAATCTACCATCATCACGTGACCCTTTATAACTACCCTACAATTCTTATATATGAATCTAACAGGAATCACTTCCCTCAATCTCTATGCTTAAGGGAAATTCTAGTTCTTCCTTTGAAAATTCTAAATTCTGAGCAAATTCATCGGATATAAATGAACAAGTAGCACCCGAATCAAATAGTACATAGGCATTAATACCATTAATCGGAATGATACCTGACACCACATCCTTAGACTATACAGCATCCTGCACGGTCATATTAAAAGTCCTTGCAGTAGGTCGGCTTGATTGAGCTGGTCCAGTGATAGTCAGTGTGCCACCACCGTTGTTGTTTCCTTTTCCACCACTTGCACTTCCTGCTGGCTTTTTAGGACAATCACGAGCCATGTGATCCTTTGAACCGCAGGTGAAACATGCTCTTTTCTTCAGATTAAGATAGTTTGGTGCAATGTGTCCCTCCTGATCACAGTTGAAACACACTCGCTTTCCCTTTAAACATTCCCCAGTATGGTTCTTTCCGCAAGTCGCACAAGCCTCAAACTTTTTCTTTTGTTGATTTCCCTGTTGTCCTCCCGTAGTCGAATTCTCGCTCCATTTCCTCTTCTGATTATTACTTCCAACGTTACTTCCACCCGCCTTATTCTCATTCTCATTCTTCCTCTTCTTCTATTCTTGGTTGTACTTGGTCAAGGCGTCGCTTCAACCTTCCTCGATAATTGCCTTCTCCAGTACAGCCACAAATGTGTTTAACTGGAACATTGAAACCTTGTTGTAAAGCCAGGGCTTCAATCCTTGTTTGAACCTTCTCACTTTGCGTTCATCAGTATTGACTTGATAAGTAGCAAACCTTGCCAACTCGTTAAATTTCGCAAAGATATTAAAGCAAGACCGTCATAGTTCCTTGCTTCAGTTCCAGAAATTGCACTTCCAATTGATTCCGAGAACTCGCTGAAAAATACATTTTGAAAAACATTTCCTTGAATCTATCCCACGCTATCACTCCTTGTCCTCCATGAACCCTATTTGCTTTCCACCAGTAGCTAGCTTCAGACTTCAGCATGAACGTTGCGAATGCAGTCTTCTAATCTTCATTAACTCTAGCAACGTCGACCACCTTCTCCATTTCCATGATCCAGGTTTGGGCTTCCACTGGATTCATAGACCCTTGAAACTCTGGCGGTCCAACCACTTTGAATTCCTTGAAAGTCGTGACTTGAGCTTGCAGTTGATTTGCAAGTGCACCCGTCAATAGAGCTACCAATTGCTGAACCGGATTAGCGTTGGTCTCGTTGTTATTATTAGTAGACCCCTCAGGAGGTGCTTGCTGACGTGGTTGTCTTCTTCTAGGAGGCATTTTCTGTTAAAATATACGCTTATTAGCTCATTACTCAACTTCTTGGGTATTTAAAGTTTAACTTAAACATTCCAAGATTAAAGCTTTAACACATAACATTTCAAATAAACTTTAATATCTTATTCATTCATAACGTTTTAAAACATGATAAAGATAGCATAATCGCTATCAACATTCACTTTCCTGAACTAAACAAGTTCCAGGATTATATACTCATACTATCCCTTTATTCATCTCAAAATAAGGGATTCACAATTTATTTATTCACATAATTAACCACACATTATTATCTATCTTATTCTATCTAGGCATATTAAGGCGTCATAAGGCTTCCCGACGTTCCTCCTCCATGATACGATACGCCATTCTGCGATCCATCACGAACTACGGCGAATTCTCAAACTGAGGTGGGTAATAATAGACTCGATCTTGGGCCCTATCAATCGCTGAATTAAAAGCATAATCCATCTCTTTCATCTTGGCTTTCTTCACTTGGACCTTAGCCTCAGCACGGTCTGCACGTTGAGTTGCCTTCATCCACGCATCCTCTGCTCTTGTACGCTTAGTTGACTCCTCCTTGAAATCATCTTTCAATTTCTCTATGTCAGTCTTCATCTTCTCATGTACTGCCAACAGGTCTTCATGCTGACCCTTTGTATGAACTAAGTCCCACTTCGTGTTTCCAAGTTTCGAGTCGAGTTCTTGAATCTCTGCATCCTTTTGCTCCATCGAAGCGTGATGCATCTCAACCATTTGCTTCAGCTCCTCGACCTCGTCTTGTAACTCTATGTTACAGTCATACAAAGCATCATACATCTCGGCTGATATGGAGTTTGGTGGAAACTCCTCAGGATCCTCTTCCTCATCATCCTCCTCTACCTCCTCAGAATAATCCTCCTCAGGATCGGTCACAGCCACATCCTCCTGGATCAACTGCTCCCGCACTACATGAATATACTGGGGTTCATCATCTCTAGGTACCTGAGGTATCACCTCTCTAGCTGGACTGGATCCTCCTTCGGTAGACATCCTGACAACAAAATGTTTTAAGTTTTACTTAATATTTTCGATACTCACGAGCACATAAGTTATTAACACATAGCACATAATGTCTTTTATTATTTAACTTCAATGGATACCTTAATCCATTCCTTAAAACTCGGTAAGAGTTAAACACCTCTATGTTTTCTATTTCCTTAAAGGTTACTTCCTAAGGTTTCCCCACCTAAAGTTCATAACCTAAGGCTTTGATACCAACCTGTGACACCCCCTAAATCAAGGTACTTCATTCCCACAGGATTTGGTGCTCACTTATCAAAACTATTACATCTAACTACCCATCAAAAAAGGATAAAGACATAATAAAAAAAAACTTAAACAATAATCTTCCCCATTAAAGGGTTACATCATCATCTCAAAATAAATCCTAGGTAATCTAACCTTAAAATTATTACATCAGTTTGCGGAATACATCATATAATTAAACAAGTCTTATAACATGAAACATTTAAATTAACTTTATTAATTCTTCAGCTCTTAGGCATCTTGCCCTTCCCTTTGCAGGTAGATGGCTCATCGACTCTTTCAACCTTAGCTGCAGTGTTAATTGCAAGAGTGAGCAAACAATTGCTTACTGATATAGAAAGTAATAATGATAACAACATGAGAATGAACAACGAATACTAGAAATAATGAACTTGTTCTGAGAATTAAGAATAGAACACAAGTTCGAAATCAATGTCTGAGGGTCTTAAGACCACGAACTATGTCTCTGGTATTTAGGTATTATTACCTTACCTTAACAGTCATTAGACTATACAAAACCTTATTAGCGTACTTAGGGGGAACAGCCCTTTGTACCATGTATTGTGCACAAACATCTAAACGTTACACGTACAAAAATCCCCTAAATTAGGGTTGTTCGTCTCAGTTTGAATTTAGAATTTCCGCACTAAAGAAATTTTAGTTTGGAACTAGCTTATCAGTGTTTCTAGAATTTTAGAACACTATTCAATTTTCATCAATAAGGGTTTAGCACAAGAATGTGTAACTGTACAAGGTTATCAAAGTCAAAGATCGGATATCAACAATATATATAATTGAATAAGCATGATATACATGCAAAATGCTATAACCAAAAGAGTTAGCACAATCTCATTTGAATCGAAGTATTAGAACAATATGTGCTTTGAATAATAATTAGGAAAGTAAAACTCGCTCGATATAACGAATTAGGTTATAAGAGCTTGTACAAACATATTCAAGATAGATTAGGCTTGCTCAATTACATGAACAACAATAATATAGGAATTGAAACTTGCATTCAATATGAAAAGAATGAAGTTCGAAAGCTTGCTCAACGTAAAGAGTTAAAGTTTAGAAACTTGCTCAATAATAGCAAGGTAGAGTTAGAAAACTTGCCTTGATTGTAAGCTACACAAATGAAAATAATCTCCAATTACCCTACACATATCATCGAAATCGCAACAACAATTAATTATATGAATATTAGCTTTATGGGTTTAACCCATCATTTAGGTCTTAACCTTAACTTAGCATCTAACCATGTTAGTTAACATACTTAACGAATCTGAAATTTCATATTAATCAACATAAACCTTATCGTTTATCTACTACTTTTGAAAACATCACATTTGGTTTTATTTTATAACTTATTTAAATAATTATTTCAAATCTTTACACTTTGCATTACAACACATTACAATCTGTTATTGTAATCCACTTAATGTTTTAGTATCCTTAACATGCATGTTTAAACTAACCCAAGCCCGTTACACATGACCTGCAATTAAGCAGACTTCACTATCTGTGATAGGATAGCTTTCATGTCACATGAGTAATATACATCGGGCTATCATGGTACTTTGTGTGACACCACAGCACCGCGCCAAATCTGCAAGACCAGCGTGACAATAGCGCACAGCAGAAGCTACCGCATGATGCACCAGACTCAGCTTTTACAGACGCGAACTAATACACTGCTAAAGGCCAAAAATCCCAATTCAACAGAATTTCCCCCAAATTCAACATCTAAAACTTTGACATATTATAGTTATACATGCTAAACACCATTCTATATACAAAACATTATATATACACCATTTTGAGGAATCAAGACCATTTTTTCTAAATTTTCTTCATTTTTACACTTTTAACGAATTTGATTGCCACAAACTCGTTTCTTAATCAATTTACATGATTTAAACTTCGTTGTTTTTGTTTCTTAACATATTAACATAATCCAATAACAAACTACAGATTATTACACATATAGAGCATCAATTTTTGTACTTTCTAAGCCATATAATAAGAACATAAACACTGCTATTTCTCTTTTTCTTCCTACACTCAATTTACACGAATTTGATAACAAATAACAAGCATACATGATGATTAACAGAGTTTTGCAAACCTATATGAACATACATCTATCACACTTCACGTGATTTTCAATCACATAATATATATATATATATATCGAAACTAAGAGTTAAAATGGAGATAGTTTTTACCTTGATTAACAAACCAATTAGCAAACCCTTCTATTCCACTTGATATCACTGTGATTCTCTCTTCCAAGCTTTTCTCTCAACACTCTCTGTTATTTCTCCTTCTCACTGAACTTAGCCTTAGAACAATAGACGCGTAGGAATTATAATAAACTGACTCCCACTAACGTCAGGTAAAAACACAAAAAGGCTCACGTCAGTTGAATAATGCCAAAGGCCATAAGGCCTTGTTTGGCTAATCACATAAACTCTCAACTAGATTATTTAAATAATATTTATATCATATGGTTTCTCATTGTCACACTTTTAATTTAGTCAATTTATATAACTTTAGTTTAGCTAATTTAAATAACTTATAATAATAATAAAATTCTTATTATCATTATATCTTATAAATAATTATATATCTAATTTAATTAATAAATTAAACACATCACTTTATTTATTTATTTCCATTAAATTAAACACTTTATTTAGCTTAATTATTTTCTTAGATATTAAGAAATTAATTTAATTTAATTATTTTCTTAAATTAAATCCTTTGAGATAAAATTATCATTACTCAATTTAATTAACATTAATCAATTTAGTTACTAAATTAATTCACCACAATTCATCAATTATTTATTTTCCTCAATAAATAAATTATTTAAAATATTTATTTAATTCAATAAATATTTAAATTAAATTTCAAAATTCTCGATCGTTACAATATATCAAAGATAATTTGGACAGAAAAAAAAACTAATTTTATCGTGAATAATACCCCATCATGTAAAGTACCCCGAATGAATAGTACCCCGACACAAAAAGATTAAAATTTCAATAAGAAAGTTTAGACCAATATTCTAGTGAAATGGTATTAGAGGAAGCGCAGCCTCAAAGAATGTTTAATCATTTCAAGAATTATAGAAGCAATACGGGAGAAGGTTCAAAAATGCCCCTGACTTTTACCGCGATGTCTACCGAGCACTCTATACTTTTTTTATCCAAAAGTACCCTTAACATTACATTTTTTGGGTCGCCCGTGCCCTTGCCGTTAACAGAAGACAAACGGGGTTAAAATTGGTTGACGTGGCAGACACATGGAGGCTTAAAGGGAGAAAGTTCAAAAATGCCCCTGATACATGTAAATATGTCATTTAATCAAAATTAAAAAAAAATACTAAAATAAAAAATAAAAAAAAGCATAACATATTTACATCATTTAATCAAAATACTAAATTCAAATTATTTTTTTAACTAATCAAAACAATTAATTAAATAAAACAAGTTGTATAACATATTTACATCATTTAATCAAAATACTAAAACTCAAAACATAACATATTTACATCAAATACTAATTTAAAAAACTAAAATACTAATTTAAAAAAATACTAAAATACTAATTTAAAAAATACTAAAATACTAAAAAAATCAAAGTAAAAAAAATAATAAAATACTAAAATTCAAATTATTTTGTTAATTAATCAAAACTACAAAAATTCAAATTAAATCATTAAAATACTAAAATCATAATACTAAATACTAATTGATATAAAAATTTTAAATTACTAAAATCATTTTAAAATAACATTTTTAATATTTTTAATATCAAAAAATTAACATTTTTTTTAAAAATAAAATATTTTTATATCAAAAAATATTAACGTTTTAATATTAACCTCATATAATTTTTTTTAATATTTTTAAAATATTAACGTTAAAATTAGTATCAAAAAAATTAATAAAATATTAACTTTTTTTAATATCACAAAATATTAACGCTTTTTAAATATTTTTAATATAAAAAAATTAACATTTTTAAAAATTTTAAAATATTTAATATTTTATATATCAAAAAATATTAACATTTTAAAAATTGATAATGTTATTTAGTAATATTCAAAATTAGTATTTTTTTAATTAGTATTTGATGTAAATATGTTATGTTTTGAATTTTAGTATTTTGATTAAATAATGTAAATATGTTATACAACTTATTTTATTTAAGTAGTTATTTTGATTAGTTAACAAAATAATTTGAATTTTAGTATTTTGATTAAATAATGTAAATATGTTATACTTTTTTTATTTTGAATTTTAATATTTTTTATTTTGATTAAATGACATATTAACATGTGTTAGGGGCATTTTTGAACCTTCTCCCTTTAAACTTCCATGTGTCTGTCACGTCAGCCAATTTAAACCTCGTTTGTCTTTTGTTAACGGTAGGGGCACTGGCGACCCAAAAAATATAACGTTAAGGGTACTTTTGGACCCAAAAAAAAGTATAGGGTGCTCGGTAGACATCACGGTAAAAGTCATGGGCATTTTTGAACCTTCTCCCGAAGCAATACTTACCATAGTAAGTTTAGATTTAGGAATATGAAATGAAATAATATACGAAACTGCAAATGGATTTTCGCCCGTCATGCGGTAGTTCGCGTATATAGATCATTTCCAAAATTTAATAAAAAATGAATACGAAGGGTTATTCACCGAGCATGCGGCAGTCCGCGTAGACAGGTTATTCCCACAGCTTAATAAAGAAATGAATACGAAGAGTTATTCACCAGGCATATGGTAATTCGCATAGACATGTTATTCCCACAGATTAATAAGGAATAGAATGACAACCCTTATGAGTATGAAGTACTATCACGTACGAATATGAAAGAAAATAACATCTTTTACGAATATGAAATAAATAATATCTCTTACCTTAGTAGAAGGTTGGATACTGCAATAGTGTAATAGCATAATACTCTTCTTCTTTCTCTTATTCCCTTTCTATAGTTTCTCTCACTATAGCTTGTGATTATAACTTTGCTCTTCAAAAATGGTAGGAAATAATGAATAGATGAAGGAGTATTTATAGGTTAGGAAAAAGTGGCAAATTATAAGGTTAATTGTACTTTAGTACCTTTATCTTTGCCTCCATTTTTAATTTAGTCCCTCAAGTATTATCAATCTTGCATAACCTCCCCTAATAGTACTTGCATGTGAACCAATAGTAATTAATTGCTCATTTATCCGATTAATTACCCGTTTGGTCAATTTAACATCTTGAAATCAACTATTATATATTGAAATAAATATCGATTTTCACTAACATTAATATTCCCAATACAATGAAAATATTTTTATCAATAATTATTCATCATTAATATTATAATTTATAATATTGACAACCAGATCGTTCCCAAGAAAGAGGGGGCTTTCCGATAAGGATTTATTCTTATTGGCACACAATTAAATAACCTAACCCCTTTCCTCGATAGAACTTTCTAGACATTGTCAATAATACAAATAATAATATGAGTAAATTGTGTCATGTCAATTATTGATTTAATAATATAAAATATTATGCAGATAATACTATGATAATAATTGAATCAATAATATGAGATACTATGCAGCAACTACTATGTCAATTATTGAATGAAATACTGAGTGACTTCTTACGTAAGCATCAATAATCGAGAGATCTTTGCTCAATACCGTAGTGTCTTCTTGTGCAATAACACGACATCTTGTACTTTTATCACCGAGTATTTCAACAATTTAACGGTAAAAGTCTTGCCGTTATTTTTATAAAGAGGTTATTTATGTCGTTTTCTATTTCCGACAGTTATTCCGTTGTGGGGTCCACCAATGATTGCGCCGTCGTACGAATATTCCCCGACAAAAAGAATATTCTCCGACCAAACGAATATTCCCCGACACAACGAATATTTTATGACAACTTGCTTACTTTGTAAAATTTTCACATATCACCTTTAAGTTTAACCTTTTATCAATATAACCATTTATTGCATAGAATAATAATTATAAGAAAAATTGAAAATTTTTATTTTATAAAATTAGGAGTATTACAGTAAGGTTATATAGAATATAATAGACATGCGTAGTACGAGAATGATGAGAAATGAAGATAAAACTTGTGTAATTCTTATACGGAATCCGATATTGGTAATTTGAGGGAAATGTGTCCGAACTAGCGAACCGATTAGGGTTACAACTATCGTGATACTTAACGATGATTGATGAGTTTTGATTTATGACATGTAATGTTAATAAGATGTCATGAATGTTAATAAGCAGTAATGAACGTTAAATAAGCTTGAACGAATATTATTAATGAAATATAATTCGATTAAGACATAGAAGATAAAGAAGTTGGTATAAACAATGTGTTTAGATTATTTGGTAGCTAATTTCAGTGTGCTATGTGAATATATAATGTAAAAACTGTAAAGACCGAGAATGATTGAATTTAAAAGTAGAAGACGCTTGAAGGCATGTTTTCCTAACGCTTGTCTGACCTTCGTGTTAGTCAAGTTTATGTGATTTATGTTATATCATGCATGAATTGTTTTATAAAAGAGTCGATGCCAGTTTTAACTCAGCTAGACAAACCTTAAGAGTTTGAGTGATTTGTTTACAAGTCTTTCAATATAGTATTGATAACGCTATCCTATGTCAATTGTTTGGTACAAATTCAAATGTAAGCCTGAGTATGAATAAACAAAGGTATTTTATGTCGTTTATTCGACTAGCACGCGAGGTTGCCAAAACTTAAACGTAAATACGTTTAACGGATGAGTGTTGATCAACATAAAGTACTATAGACTGATCACCTAGAAGTGCTCGTAAGATATATCGGACTTACGGTCTTAGTGTCGGGTTGTCCTTTTCATGAATGAAAACAAATGAGAATGTTCATAGTCTTTTGACCTACTCAGAATTTCTAAGTCACTGTATGTACTCTGGAATTGTTTTAAGAGAATGAAAAGTGTTATTTCGATTGTTCATAGTACTTTATAACTATTTGTTCAGTTAGTGAAGATAAATCATATGATTCTTGATATGGTGGTTATATTATATATTGTTAGACTTGCTGAGCTAGTTATGCTCACTTCTTACCTGAATTATATGATTGCAGCTAAGAACGAACAGACCGAAGGTTCCATAAGGATAAGAGCAAAGTCAAGATGGATAAATAGATTATCATGTAATAGACTACTATATTTGTATGAACTTATACTATGACAATGAATAATGTAATGGTCAACAGAACCTGTGAAGAATTTATTATTATTATTGTAATAAGAATTTAGTAAATATATTCATCTTAATGCTATTTTCATGGGAATGAATGTATAGTTAGTAGTACCATATAACATCATATCTATGGGTTGAAAGTACTCAGATTTGAGGGCGTCACAATAAGGCTTCGCCAACAAACACATTTATGATCGTCCATCTCAAAATCGAACGACCTAGATTTAAATTATAATAAGTATGCCCGCTTTGCTATT
This sequence comes from Panax ginseng, assembly GCA_020205605.1. Lineage (NCBI taxonomy): Eukaryota > Viridiplantae > Streptophyta > Magnoliopsida > Apiales > Araliaceae > Panax > Panax ginseng. The sequence continues at coordinate 131,148,957 of CM035134.1, read as the reverse complement.
TTTGAAAAATAATTAAAGGGTTTCGACTTACAACCTTACAAGTAATTTTTTTTATTTTTCTAGATAACTTCAAATTTAACACGCTAGATTCTTGTTCATAGGGTCATTCAAAATGACGTAGTTTAGATTAATGAGTTATCCGAACATAAATATGATGACATTTAACAAATACAAAATCAAATATGCATATTTGCATGTACTAATACTATATTTCTTGCCGGTGTTAAGATTAAGTTTTAAAAAATAAAATTTCTTTAAAATCGTCATATTATAAATATATCTCTAATTTTAAAATAAAATTATAACGTAACCTTTATGAATGAGAGACTAAATGAGCTTTAAACTTGCTCTATTTTACTCACTTGTGTTTATATTAGTTCCTTAAAGATTATATTTTTACACAGAAACCTGTGATTTTTATTATATTAGACGAAAAAAATCAAGAGTAATAGGATATGAAAATACTTTGATTCTGTAGAAGAGAGCAACATGGTACATCTTTATAATTACTCACAATTTCAAGACAGCTATCATTTCTTTGCAAATGAACACCATAGAGCTTTTTAACACAAAGTCAAACTGAGGGTTGACAATACTAATAGAAGTGTATATTTCTGGATTTTCGTTTTTTTAGAAACAAAGAATTAGAGAAGAAAGAGAAACACCAATGGAGGAGAAAAAGTCTAACAATGTCAAACAAAAGTAAATATTACGCTTAACGAAGGACAACCCACCACCGAACATGGTATGACCAATCCTTTGCATATCAAAGCTCGTGGGATCAATCCCCCTCCCATTGTTGTAATGAAATCTTAATAGTATCGAAGATCCCACCTCCCATTGTTGTAATGGAATCCTAGTAGTATCGGAAAAAAAGAACCACCCCAATATTGACCTATTAAGATCAAAAGTAGCTAAAAGCCCCAAAGAGATGCTAGAAAAGACACCCTCTCAACTCGATTATAGAGGAAGATAAAAATAGGAAATTGATATTTTCATATGGAAAAGTCTCTCACGTGGATGTGGATTAAAAAGAAACCATGTAAATATCAACTCCCTAACAATAATAAGAAAGCCATGAATTCCTTCATACTTGGTTACATATGAAGCCCAAAGTTCAAAATATAGTCATGTGATCATTAAACATATTGTATACATAACCTTTCACTGGTAAAGATATTTTCATGATTTTTAGAAACAAATGATTAAACTTTTTCGTAGACTATATGATTCATGGCTCAAATGATGGAACGTTATCTACAGGAGCTGAAACTGCACGATAAACTGTTCGTTCTAGAATACCTCTATAAGGATCCTCCTCTCGCTTCTTAGTTAAATATGCCATAGCATTTTCAACCTCAGATTTTATCTGCAAGTAAAAGCTTTTCCTGTAATCCTCGTCTTTCAGCATATCCTCCTTTCCCTTTGTTTCGATAGGCTTTCCAAAGAGAAAGTAAAAGCGGCCAGGTATCTTGGGGTAAAAGCCTGGAACAAAGAAATCTTCGTTGGAAACTTCCCCACCCTTTTCGGTCCTATGACAGATCAAATGCCACAAAAACAGAAAGCATAAGCATTGTATAAAGAACAAGTTGCAATGATTTATAGGTGTGTATATGTGAGTTCATTGAAATATATCAGAAGTAAACACCAAAAAACCTATTGAACTATTGTCAAGCTATCAAACTTTTTTTTTTGCACCCAAACAATTTAACTTCTAAACAATTGTCAAAAATGCCCAAAATTTACCATATCACTTCATCAAAAACATCATCTCATAGGATTGAATTTGGGGCATTTTTGATAGTTGTTTGAATATCAATCTTGGTGCCCAAAAAAATTGTATGTTTTCTAATAGTTTAAAAAGATTTCAATGGTTTTTTCAGTCATTTAGTCAATATATTAGGAAACAAGTAATTATTCAAACCAACGGTGTTTACCTTAATTTTATAGCCTCGACATTTTGTTGTCTTATACGGTCATTGAGAAATGGAATCCTAATCTGATCATTGTAATCCAAAAATAACTGCCAGATTTAAAGTGATAACAACACTATAAAAATTATATAAACATCGAGTACATATATAATGTTACATGCAAAAAGATCAATCAGTTTATCTTAAGAACTAATTAAATAAAAATGCAAACAATTACATAGATCCCACACAACGAAATGAAGAGGAAAAGGTGATGCTGAACAGAATACAAAAGGGAAAAAGGGGACAACATCTGAATTTTCATAAAGCGCATAAAATTCTAGGGCTCCTGAAAATAAAATATACACTGGGAGTCAAGTGTATTTTAGTAATTTAGCAGTTTTGAGTGTTTTCATACTAGAATTAGGTTTAGATTAACAGACTCAAAACAATATATGTAGTCTACTAAATGTCATAGAGTTGGAATATAGACAAGTTGATGCATATTTTTATGGATATTGAAAAAGTTGATGGAAGTACTAGTAAAACATCTTTTTGTAAAATGATATAAAATTAGACCTAGCAATTTGGTTTATAAACTGGTGGGTCAACCCAAATTAACTAGAACCATTTAGGTTAGGTAACTGTTTTAAGTTATTTGGGTTGGCTAAAGTTTTGATTCATATTTTTTAAAAAGAAAAGCATGTCCAAACCAGTGATGTTCCTATTCCGTTAGGATGGAAAACTTATTTTATCTGGTCTTTTTAGTTTAATTCCTGATTTCCCCATCAATACATAGATTCGTGCCACCGGTTCTAATTAGGGGAGTTGTGGATTTGATGAATTATAAATATGATATGAAGTACTGTTGATTTATGATCACATTTGTTATATTTTTTGTTTCATAAAGAACACAATATTGTAAAGTATATTATGGAGTAAATTTTTATAAATTTAGAAATGATTATTAAAATTAAAATATGTACATAAATGAAGTTGGTAAAATTTTCAAATATATAACTTTCTTTATACAACAGGCAGATGGAATTTATTTATTCATTTATTCCCCTTATTGTGTTTGTAAAATTGATTCATTTCATTTGACAGTGAGTATAAAAGTTTTAGAGAAAGTATAAATGAAAAAATATAAACTATATTTTGTAACCCATAACTATATAAAATTTTATATAACCATAACTATATTTTGTAACCCATAATCAAACCAAAAAATATAAATTATAAAGCCAAAAAATAAATAATGAAAAAATCAGCAATTAATAAGTACTAAAACTAACTACTACCTCAAATTAAATGCACCGTTTTGATTTTTTTAGGTCACATTGACCATATTTTAAATTAATTTTTTATAAATTTTTAATAAATATTATTAAAATATTTAATGTCATGTCACTTGAAACTCATTTTGGACTAAAAATTGTAATTCCTAGCATTATTTTCATTTTCTCTATCTAATATTTCTCACTAGCTCTTTCTAAAATTAATTTTTTTACCGTTTACCAACTGTTCATATACAGTGGTAACAGTTACTTAGTTCATTGCTCGTCCCCCAACCTCCTGTCCAACATTGAACAATTTCAATTGGACACGGTTTAAATTAGGGAACGGTTAAATCCACAACAAAAAATGTTATTTCCACAACAAAAGTATCGTTATAGATCCTATAGCTACGGTTTTTACCGTCGCTAGACATCTACAACGACACTTTTGTTGAGGAAATAACAAAAAGTGTTGTGGATTTAACAATTCCCATTAAATTAATCTTAGTCTTACAACAGTTATTAATCAAAGAGAATAAAAAAAAAATGCTTCAGTGGACAATAATAATACTAATTTTAAAATTGAAAATATAGGTCGATCTAGATCGAATCCATAACCATTTGAACCCAAATCACGTAACCCGTATTAAATATAGGTTATGTAATTTTAGTTCTTAGTTAACCCATAACTATTTTATGTAACCCAAACTCATTCTTTGCCGGGCTTATATAAAAGCAAGAAATGTAATACTTGAAAATACTAACATATAAGTGAGGGTAGTCGAATCCGTTACCAACCTAGGTTAATTTGCTTTGATGTATGTGATAAGCTGTGTAATTTTCATTAAGGTTAGGCTAAGAACCCTATAAACATTAGAAGGTATTCAGCAAACTATTTAATTCTATTATATAGTTTTCTTCTGAAACATTTGGTTAAGGGAACTTTTAATGAATAATTTGATAACGAGGACAAGGAGGTGCACTACTGTTTTAAAATCTTAATTCTTATTAATTATAATTAAAAAGCTATATCTTCCTTGTTTCCTTGTAAAATTTCTTTATTTTATTTTTTCTTTATACCGCTTAAAAATTAAAATGCATTCACATACCTGAATTATATAGTCCCTTCAGTTCCTATTCTTATTATCATAAGCCACTTAATTAATGGTTCTTAGGTGGGTCCACCCATCTCAAATTTGGGGTTTGTCCAAAATGTATTGGATTGGTTTAAATTTTAAAATCTTGGCTCAAAATCAACGGAAATAATGTAACTTTGTAAATTACTGAAGACATCAATTATATGCAATAAAAAAAATGAGCATCATGCAAGTGACAATGAGTAACAGAGACTACACAGAAACTAATGTTAAATAGAGTTAAGTTTCACTATAAGACAGGGATAAAAAAATCAAAGGAACTGTTCAATAAAAATTTCTTACTTCCACCACGTCATCTTCACCAACAGCTCCAAAAGGTACAATTGTGGCCCCAAACTTAGCTGCCATTCTCACAAATTCCGGTTGATCAGGCCAAAACAATTTATACTTTTCACCCTGTCCAAATGGAAGCACCAACATATATGAAGAACAAGATTGTTAACATATTATAAGACACAAGTATTAAAAAAAAACAATTATAGAACTAAAAGTTAAGGGAAAAAGCTAATTTTACAATGACCGCATTCTAAGATCTCTCAGATTATTTTACTGTACAACAACTTCATTATTCAGCAAGAAACAAACACTTGAAATATTTCTTCTTTATTCTAGGGAAACCGGGACTCGAGATATCAAAAAATTGGGAGGCCTATTTTATTTTATTTTTGTCTTTAGGTAAGACAAGAAATTTTATTATAAAGGAGAATCAAAAGGAGGGAATACAAGAAACCACATAGATATACAGTGGAAATAAATACCCTAAAGACTACTGAAGAACAGCCCGCCAATCTCTAAGAACATCTGACACTGCAACTCCTCTAAAAGCACACAGGGACATAGCCTAAAGCAAACTAAGAAAAGAAACTCTTTCCCAATGATATCTAGTTATCTACTGCATAACATTCTAGCATTCCTCTTAATCCACTCATTCCCATGATGCCATGACACTTGTTCTCATCCTCCTCCGAAGTATCTTTAAGATCATCACAATCATTCTGGACGAGTTAAATTTTGTCATAGCTTTGTGCCCAAAGCTTGATTGACAAATACTTCCACAATCAAAAGCAAAAATTTCATCTCTTCCTAACATGACTTGGAGATCTTAAATATCCGATTTCCATTGAAATCTCATGATAACTTGTTTTGAATAATATTTCGAGTGCCTTTTATTCTTTCGTTACATGGACTCTTTTGGACAAATCACAGTTGGCGCTTCACTAACCATCCCATGGCTCAATATATACCTTGAGGTATAGAGAGATGACATCTAGTTCTCTGATAATTAGATAAAATCAACTTTACAAGAAAATTATTTTGAATTTTCTAGTCCTGACTCGAGAATCCAACCATTTCAGGATCGTTTTTCTAAGGCTCTTATATCACATTATCACTATGTTGAAAATTAATCCAATACAAATTTCTCACATATACCCCCATACCACCTTGTTAGAAATATAATGTTGAAGTGTCAATAGAAAGGAGGATGAGATTAAACCAAGAACTTTGTACTTTCACTTCATCTGGTCATTTGGTTACAAAACACACTCAAGAAACTCACCAGGCACTCCTCAACTCACAAACAATACCTAATACTCGTGTTACAGAAATAGCTATATACGTTAGATATATAAGCTCCATGATTATCTCTTAAGCACACTATTAAATCACCACCAACACAAACCACTAATTACTAGCACACACATTTAACACACCAATACTCCAATACATGAATGCACTCGATATAATGACTTAAATATAATGACTTAGAGAGCAAAAATAAGTTTTTGGTGAACAGTTGACATTGCTTGTATAGTCCTTTTCAATAAGAAATAACTGTGGTTGATAGTGAAAACATAAAACTATATAATGAGGTAGTTCCTTTATAAATTTGATCTCTATTTGCAAATCATTTCCAATATATATTTTAGACTAAGCACCAAGCTCATAATTTGAATGAATTAAGTAATTTATATCTTCTCCATGTGCTGAATAGGATATCATCAAATACAGGAATAAAGAGCTGATATAATATAAAGCCATCATAAGTCGCTCAAGAATTAACTTTAATTCGATAAATTTGTCATAAAACATCAATACCGAGACAAACTTTAGGTGATTACTGGATATACATCAAGTGCTTGTAATTAAGAATAGAAAAATTAATATTCTCAAGAAATTATAATTATTTCTAAAAACTGAGAAAAGGAATGGAGTTAGTTACTTAGTTATGTCAAAGGGTTCCATTGAACATAGAATAACTTTCTTGTTATGCCGTTTAGAAAAATTTATGATAAGTCAAATTTTGAGGTCAACTTTGTAATTTAAATTTAAATACAGAGACAAATTGCAATACAACAAAAGCGAAATTGTCATATTTAATTTGAAAAGGAAACAGAAATCACAAGATTTTAAGTTACAAAAGAAGGAACCAGGTAAACAGAACAAAAGAAAATAAAATTTACCAAACCTTACGGTGAAGTGCCTCTCGTATACCACCAGGATAAAGAACAGCATATGATTTGGTTGAAAACAATTTGAAAAGGTTTCTTGCTGTGACAGGTAACGCACCAAGGACTTTGAAGTAATCGAAATGAGAAAACTCTTTAGAAGGTTCTTCAAAATTCGAAGTAAACATCTCTAGATGAGTCATACCATGAACCATGACATTTTTCTCCCTCAAGAATTCTTGAATCAGTGAACTGATTTCAGAGCCAAACAGCATGTGATAACCAACTAATAAAACAGGACCTTCATTAGGAACTCCCCTGAGACCCCTCACTATCTTCCCATCTTCCATGGTTGAGAACATTACAGGACTAATACTGAGGCGAATAATTCTGCATTTCATGAGAAACTCCTAATAATGTATTAAGTTTAAAAGCTAAAAAATGAATTGATAAGGTTTCATAGAGTTGCAGTTGTGCACCAGTACTATTCGACATGCAAATGATAAAGTACTTCACATTATTATACTGAGATTACCCAAAGCTTCCATTGAATACATTATTGTATTCTGACATGCTAGGTGGTAAAAAATCTGAGACGCAATCTCGCCTCCTTGAGCGACGGTATGTGAAGGTACCTTTAATGATGGTCAGCAGATTAATTCCATCTTCCTGCAAAATATAGGTAAATCAAAATTAGTCGTGCTTCCAAGTTATTATATACTCCCTCCGTACAACTTATGCGACCCTCTTCACTTGGAACATAGTTTAAGAAAGAGAATTGCTAGGCAAGTTGTTGACTTGTTAATATTCTAACCTAATTGTTTTGATGATGACTTGATATTTTGGACTAATTTGTTTATTATGAAATTTCAGGAAGTTGATGAAAGGATTATTGTCTAAAGACTTTGAAGATTTGAGTCCTAAGAATTTTATGTAAGGTCATTGCAAATATTTGATTTTTCGATTCAAGGCTCTAGGACATTTCATGTGTGCATTTAACATGACTATCTATTCATGCATGATAAATTATCTTATTGTCCGGATTAAATGAATTATATTGCCATGTGTTATGAAGTTTAAGAGAGTTCTGATTTTATAAAATCTATATAAACACGTGTATAAGAAGAATTCATATGAATCAGACTTGTTGGAAACATAAAAGCTTGTGGCGGCAGAAATGAGATCATTATCTGTTAGTAGGTTTAAATTGCATAAATCTTGGAAATATAAGATAATGATTATATTGAAAAGTATTTGAAATCTCTTAGTTAGCTCTTTGCATGGGTTAAATGTTTTCTAGGTCACTGTACTATAGGTTGACTTACAAATGGGTCACTGAACTTTTTTTTCTTACAGTCAACTCACTGAACTTTAGTTTACTAACAAAAAGTTACAAAAACTGTTAAGTCAAGGTTGACTTAACGGAAGTGATGATGTGGCAGCTGACTTGTCTAAAAAAAAACCTATGTGGCAGTTAGTATGCGATGTGGCAGTGATGATGTGAATTTGGAGGAAAATTTTTATGAAAAAAGGAAAAAAATATTTTAAAGTATAATATAAATTATAAAAATTAGCCAAAAAAACAAGAAAATAAATAAATAAATAAAAATAATTGGTTTTTTTTATTATTAAAAAAACTGCATTTATTTTTATTAAAAATATTTTTTTATTAAAAAAACTGCGTTTTAATTTTTTTTTTAATAAAAAAAAAAAAACCAATTATTTTTATTAAAAAAATGCGTTTTAATTTTTTTTAATAAAAAAAAAAAAAAAACTGCTTTTTTAATTTTATTAATAAAAATAAAAAAACTGCGTTTATTTATTTATTTTCTTTTTTTTTTTATTATTTTTATTTATTTAATTAATATCAAATTAATTTTGTTTAATTATTTACAAATATAATAATATAACTTAGAAAAGTTGGTCAAAAAAATAAAAAAATAAATGAAAAATACATTTAATTTTTTGTAATAAATATCAAATGAATTTTTATTTAATTAGTTATCAATATAATAATATAAATTAAAAACCCTTAATTTTCCAAATTCACATAATTTCAACCAGATAATTGAGAGTGGATTCTAGTCCAGCAGCTGCAAAATTGGGATGAAAATTAGAAGAGCCATCAATAAAAGCTTCTTGTTCAAGAGCTCCAATCCTTTGTTCGTCTCCACTAATCCCTCTGGATACACGAGTTGTAATGGAATCTGCCATCAACTTTAGAATCCTTCCCCTCTTTTCCGAGAAAAGCAATTTGTCTGAGCTAATAATATAAATTAAAAACCCTTAATTTTCATATTCCCCTTAATTGAAGCTTCCCTAAAACCCTAGACCTTCACTCTGCTAAATTCGAAAATGGCTCTCAATGGCATCCTTCGCACTTCAGCCTCACGCGTTGCACCTCTCGTTCGATCGATTGATCGGCATGATCGAAAGGCATTTTTACCGCCACCCTCGCTCGTTTTCTCGCTATATTGCGTTGTCACTCAAAGCAATCTGCTCTTGTGACGCCCCCAAAACAGGTATACATCACCCATCTTGAGTCGCCAGATACATGGTACAAAATTCAAATACAACTTAATTATACAACTGTCGTGTAAAATACGACATAACATAATCCAAGAGTTTTAATAAGAATATTGTCATCTAGACAATATCCACACTCAATGGAGTCCTCATTACATTTATTGTCACACTATTTTATAGAATAGTGAGGACTACTAAAACAACCATCTGGACCGTCAATCCGTTCCCCAACTCGTCCCAGTTATATTCTCATTTCTTGAAGAGAACAGTGAAAGAAAGGGTGAACTCAACTAGCCCAGTAAGAAATATTATGACTAAGATAATTTTTAGCCTTCAACAGTATAACAACTGATAGAATACAATAGACAATAAGTTTTAGATCAACAACTGCAGCGGAAATAAGTAATCCATTAGAAGAGTCAAGTAGAGCATAAAATCTACTATCTTCTATGATTTAAAAAAATTTCATCAACTTTATATCGAGACTCGATTTTTAATAAATAAAATCGAATCATCAACGCACCACTGCCAAGGATATTCATGTAATCATCAATGGTCATGATTATACCGAATAATCCTCGGTCATAATCATACCAACAACCGTCCATCAATGAACTATGGACCAATGAGGACTTTTTACCACATCATTCGTCACATTACGGTTATGATTATACCGAATAATCCTCGGTCATAATCATACCAAGTCCATCTATGCACGTAAGCCAAAGATGACTTTTAATCACAATATAAGCATGAGGATGATGACAATGACATAATAATTCAATAAAAACAAGTTCAAGGATAAATTTTAAAGATTTATAATTTAATTTATCTAGAAATCAATAACGCCCAAATTGTCAACACGATCTTCGCTTTATAGAGTAAAATTCAAGAATAATATTCATGTACCAAAAATAATTTGGATGAGAAAAGAAATATTTTTCGAAGTGAATAGTACTTCGTGAATAAGTACTTGAGAATAGTACCTGTGAATAGTAATCCCACACGAAAAGTGTCCCGAATACCCGAGTGAATGATACTAGAGTGAATAGTAATCGGGTGAATAAGTAACTTCGTGAATAGTATTCTAACACTAAAAATACCCCCGAATACCCGAGTGAATAATACCAGAGTGAATAGTAACCGGGTGAATAGTAACCCGTGAATAGTAACTCGTAAAAAAACATACCAAAGAAAATGATATTCCATGACGAGTACAAAAGAAATGATATCTCGACGAGTATAATAGAATATACTTAAAGCTAGAATGGATTTTCACCGCCATTACAGTAATCCACGCAGATGCATCATTTCCACAATTTAATAAGGAATGAATACGCAGGATCTTTCACCACGCATGCAGTAGTCCACACGCAGACGAGTTATTCCAATGAGAATAATAAAGAATGGAATAACAAAAGAATTCACCGATATACGATAATCGCATTGCATGTGGGGAATGGAATAACAATGTAATTCACCAGGCATGTGATAGATGCGTAGATGATAAAAGTTATTCCAATGTAATAATAAAGAATGGAATAATGTAAGAATTTCACCATGTATAAAGATTGCAGATGTATGTAAAAGTTATTCCAACATAATAATAAAGAATAGAATAACAACCCTTACGAGTATTGAAAGAAAATAACTCTCTTCATGAATACGAAAGAATAATACCCCTTACGAGTATTGAAAGAAAATAATTCTCTTCATGAATAGGAAAGAAATAATACCCCTTACCTTAGAAGAAAACTAGATACTGGAATAGTGAGGTATCAGACTTCTCTTCTTGTTTCTCTATAATTTCTCTATAATAATTGCTCTTGTGAGACTTAGTGAATTGGTGAGAAATGAAGGAAGAATGAGCTTCTATTTATAGGAAAATATAGTTTCGATAATTGCACGTTTTGGGGCTCAAAATATTACAGTACAATACCTTCATCTTTTCCTTCATTTTTAATTTAGTCCTACAAGTATTATCAAACTTGCACCACCTCCCCTAATAGTAAATCATGCTAATCAATAGTTCTGTACATGTGAAAATACGAATTACAAAAGATAAGACCTCAATCTATACCTCAATTTTAACTTAGTCATGCAAGTATTCTCATGACGCCCCCAAAATAGGTATACATCACCTATTCGAGTCGCCAAAAACATGGTATGTAATACAAATACAATCTTAAATATACAACAAGAGTCATGTGAGTTTTAATACAAATATTGTCTTTCTGCATAATATCTACTCTCGTAATAAGTCCTCATTACATTTATTATGACACTATTTTATAGAATAGTGAGGACTACTAAGACACTATCTCGGACCGTCACCCGTTCCCCGATTAGTCCCGCCACGTTCTCATTTCAAGAGAACGGTGAAAGAAAGGGTGAGCTCAACTAGCCTAGTAAGAAATATTATGACTAAGATAATGCGAGAATAAATTATCATTAGTCTTCAACAATGTTAAACCGATAAAATATAATAGACATCAAGTTTAATCTGCGGTGAACAAGCAATCCATTAAAAGAGTCAAGTAGAGAATAAAATCTACTATCTTTTATGATTTAAAAAGGTTTTCATCACTTTTATCAATTGAGACTCAACTTAATAAATAATCCACATCATCTCCGCACTACTACCAAGAATATTCATTAAGTATCACGACCACAAATTATCCATGCCTCACGGGCCAAGGATATTCGTGGTATTCATCAATGGTCATGATCATGCCAACAACTGCTCATCAATGCACTACGGGCCAACGAGGACTTTTACCACATCATTTGTAACATTACGGCCATGATTATAACCCGAATAATCCTCGGTCATAATCATACCAAGTCCATCTATACACTACAAGCCACAAACGACTTTCAAAAAAATATAAACATGAGGATGATGACAATGATATAAGAATTCAATAAAACAAGTTCAAGAATTAATTTATTCAGAACTAATAACGCCCAAATTGTCAACATGATACTTTTTGTAGAGTAAAATTCAAGAATGCTCGGAAGAATATTTTCATGAAAAGATCTTTGGATAAAGCTTAAATATAAAGGATATTCCACTAATTTCATGGAGTATAGAAGTCAAAACTTTAACCAACCGAGTATAATAAAGAATGGAATAACAAAAGAAATCACCACGCATGCGGTATTGCATGTATAGATAAAGTTATTCCAATGAATAATAAATAACGGAACTCCAAAGTCAAAGTAAATTGCAGACCAGATGTGGATGTTCCAAATGTAATAATAAAAAGACGGAACCAGTCCGAGGCGTAAAAACGCATGCGAGGATATTCCAATGTAATAATAAAAGACGGAACCAGTCCGTAAAAGAAACGCATGCATGTGATATTCTAATGTAATAATAAAGAATGGAATAATGTAAGAATTTCACCAAGTATAGGTAGCTCACAGATGATACAAAAGTTATTCCAATGTAATAATAAAGAATGAAATAATGTAAGTTCTCTTCATGAATACAAAAGAAATAATACCTCTACCGTAAAAAGAAACTTGATATCGGAGTAGTAAAAGTAGCAAAATACTTTTTTCTTTCTCTCTATAGTTTCTCTCTCAGAGTTTCAATTGAATTCGTAAGAAATAATGAAGGAATGACCTTTCATTTATGTAAGAATGGATCGAATAAGAATCAATCCATGAACGGTCCGCATTAATTTACTTTAAACAGACGGTCGTATTGGTTTACAATAAAATATAATATATTCTATTTATAATCTAATAAAACGAATAACTTTATAAAAGTATTTTGTTTTATATAAAAAGATTTTACTACGCAAACACTACGCAAAGCACTATGCAAAAACTATGCATAATAAAATATAATATATTCTAATTATTGTCTAATAAAAAATGTATAACTTTATAAAAGTATTACATTTTATATAAAAAGATTTTACTTATTAGCCTAATAAAACGAATAACTTTATAAAAGTATTTCGCTTTTATATAAAAAGTTTTTCTGTTTTATTACATTAATAATACTAATAAAATAAAACTTCATCATCATTATTATTATTCACACTATTAATCGACTGTGTCGCTCCTGAGGAAAGAGGGGCTTTCAATAAGGATTTCTCCCTATTGGCGCCAGCAATTAGGTAACCAAACCTCTCCTCGCGTAACTTCTCGACATCGTTAATATTGCAAATAATAATATTAATAACTCGCTATCTCAATTATTGATTTAATAATATATAAAATATCGATAATAATTGAATAAAACTGAATGACTTCTCACGTAAAGATCAATAATCAATACCGTGTGCTACTTATGCAATCACGCCAGACATCGCAGTACTTTTACTACCGAGTAGTTCAACAAGATAACTCAGTAAAACTTCCGCCGTTATTTTCAATAAAATATTTGTCGTTTTCTCAATCCGACAATAATTTCATTATTGGGGTCCACTAATGATTGTGTTGCCGTGCATTTAATATTCCCCGTTAAAAGAATATTCCCCACCAATCGAATATTATATAACAACTTCATGATTTTGCAAAATTTATAAATATTACCCACAACTATAACATTATATCAAATTTATTCCATAATATTCAAAAATGATATTTATAGAAAATTCATTTTTATTCATAAAAGTTAGGGTCTTACATTATCAATCTTGCACCAACTCCCTAATAGTAAATGAATGTGAATCAATAGTACACACATGTGAACAAATAGTTATAATCATGTGAATCAATAGCAATTAATTGCTCATTTATCCTAAGTTAATTACACCGATCGTCAATATAACCTCCAGACATCAATTATTATCGAAATAAATGTCGATTTTCACTAACAC